>OY987216.1:35245360-35943244 GCA_963920805.1 Primula vulgaris
CAAATTTTAAAACATTTGAACATAATATTGTTTTAAACAATTTTTTTAATATTAAATGTTTAATTTACACTAATTTATACATTTATTCCAAAATAAATTTTGTGTGGATTTTCTTTTAAAAATAATTTTTGGAATGTATTGATACATGTATTATAATAATTGTACAATTTTTTTTAAGTTTTTTTGATTTTTTTTTTGGATAAAATAAGCAAGGGGCACGAAAGGGGTAGATAAATGGTGTAGAAGATTTGGACTCGATAATTAAGGATGGGTAACCAAAATTATTGCATGTAAATATATATAGTTTTTTTCATTAAAAAAGTGGGACATGTGAGTCGAATAACGGAAACGATAAACGACTTGTTTTTTAATGTTAAAAACTATGATTAGCATTTTGGACCAAAATGAAGCAATCAACCGACTACCTCGGGGGAAATCGACCTTTTCCATAATTTTGTCAAATAATGGGTCCGTTAGACAACAAAATTTTTTTAGTTAATTTTTGAATTTTAGATTTTTAAAATCTATGAGTGTTTGACATATCATATTATTCGGCTTTTGAAAATCTGATTTTTAGACTGAAAAATCTAAAAAATCTAAAAAATCTAAAAAATCCATATTTTTAAAATATAGTTTTTCAGTGAATTATCAAAACAGATTTTTAAATTCTGATTTTTTACCAAACATAGTCAATATTGTTAATTGCATGATCGATCCGGGCTTACATTCAAACTAATGTGTCCAAAGAAAAGCTATTTTTTTAAGCTATTAAACGTACTTTTATCGGGTTTCAGATAGATGTGAGACCGGATTCAATTCTTGTAACTCTTTTAAACAATTTTTCATCTTATGCAGAATTTAGAATATCAGGCCGAAACAAACAACATTTTGCAATGTTCCACTACAAAAAAATACACAAATAGCGACGGGATTAGTGACGGTATTTTTTGTTACGAGCTTATTAACGACGGTTTTTGTGACGGTTTTGTGACGGTTTAGTCAATTTGCGACAGATTTGTGACAGCATTTTAAATTTGCGACAGGCTTGCGACAGCTTTTGACTCTCACTAAATCAAACATTATTTTGTAGTGTTCCTAAAGTATATTTTATTTTGTAACAATTATAGATTTCTTGTTTTTGCTTCCATGCATATAAGTTTTTTTTTCTCTCAAGGTTGTTATGCATATGATACATTGTACATAACTTCAATTATGAGGAAGTATATAAATTTAGTCATAATCCTACATTTCATGTAATATCTTAAACAATTGCTCCAAAAATCAATCAATGAGGCACAAAAGTCATTTGCACCATCTGGTTACGTAATAGTATCGTGATGAAGCACTCAATATGTATCCCAATATTTTATTTCCTCTATTTAATATATGCTAACTTAATACAGTAATGCTATAAAGACAGACCGATTCAAGCAGACTAATTACCAGACAGTCCTTTATGTAATTTTAGAATTCTTTTGACAACCAACCAAAACAAAAATAAAACATCAAATATAATATTTATGGAACCTTAGTCAAGACTACCTTAAACTTAAATATTAATTAAAAATATTTAAAATTTTAATGATTTTAATATATTTTATTTGAATATTCAACAAAATAAAACCCCAAATATAATATTTATGAAACCCTAGTTAAGACTACCATAAACTTAAATATTAATTAAAAATATTTAAAATTTTAATGATTTTAATATATTTTATTTGACGATTCAACAAAATAAAAATCCAAATATAATATGATACAACCCTATTTGAGACTATGCTAAACTTAAATATTAATTAAAAATATTAAATATATAGCCGAATAGCATAGTCTTAAATTTCGGGGTGAAAAAGAAATTCTAAATTTACATTAAAAACTGATGTGTTGAGAGTCTGATTGAGTTTATCTGTCTCATTAACATTATTGAACTTAACAGTAGTTCAGTAGTTGATTTAGCTCATATTCTCAAAAAAAAGATGTTACATAATCCACGGGCACTGAATTGATCTTTTCTGATGGCTGAGTTGAACAAAAAAAATTTAAATACTTTACGTCTTTTTACTACTTTAACTTTAGTAGCATTATTAACAGTTGAGGAGGGGAATGGTCAATTAATAAAAACATACATTATCCCTATTATATTAATGAAAAAATAGCCTAATAATTTAAATTATTAAAAACATACATATATATATACTTATCATTTCTCTAATTCTAATCGGACCATAATTTAACCCCTCTCTCTAATTTAACATTTCGTTCTAACCGCAACTCTCTCTCTAACCGCACATCTCTCTCTAACACACGATAATCGCATTTCTTTCTAAAAATTGATGATAATAATTATTTAATTTAAATTATGTCTATATTTGTAAGTTTAAAATGTAATTAATTGAGGCTTGGCTAGCTAGATATATATGTATTTATGAGTTATGACAAAAGCATAACTCTTTTTATCTTCTTTTTGAGGTTTGCAAAAACAAAACACTTTGGTTATTAATTAGGGATCTAGTTATACCTCTTAACCTCCACAACAAAACAACATGAAACAACTTATTAAAAAAAAGAAAATACTATCTCAAACTTCCAATTATTAAAATTTAAAGGACAATCACAAATATAAATAAATTGATATTTGTTTATATAGTGATGTTCACCCAACATCGGCTACATACTCGAGCTGTCATCCTTTATAATAACACATGATAATTAAAATAAGTACTAGTTATGTAAATATACTCATTTCGAAACTATTTCACAAAAAACATATATATGTGCCATGCATATTATTATATATTTCAGAAAAAGCATAGGTCCAATTAGATTTTAATTAAAATAACGGTGTTAAATTATCCGTTATCTCCGCTCTCTCTTTTTCCATTTCCATCTCTCTCTGTTAACCATTTTCTTTACAAAAAGTTTGGCTATTTATTTTTTCCTTTTTTACGATCTCACACGATCTTACTCTTATTGACTCGTATATAGATCTCATTTGATTGATGATATTAGTCTAATTGAGGGAGATACCAAGGACACATAGTCATATTGATTCGGTCATCACTACAAAATAATGTTTGATTTAGTAAGAGTCAAAAGCTGTCACAAGCCTGTCACTAATTTAAAAAGCTGTCACAAATCTGTCGCAAATTGACTAAACTGTAATAAAACCGTCACAAAAATCGTTGCTAATAAGCTCGTAACAAAAAATACCGTCACTAATCCCGTCGCTATTTGGATATTTTTTTGTAGTAGTGAAACTAAAAATTCTATTCCTAAATTGCGGCCACAAACTTGATTAGTTCAAAATATATATAAAAAATATTTTTTTATTTTTTTTTTATTTTTTGCGTAATTGCTTTATTATGATATATTTTTATAACTTTTCTTCAATTTGGTTGGACTCTTGATGTTTTAGCAAAAGTCCATCATTTTGTTTAAAGAATTATTAACGTTTTTTTAGTCAAGTCCTATAATACTCCTTGAAATGTGAAACTCAATGAATCAAGTTTTTTTAAACCTTGAGTAAACATCTTATTTTTATACAATTCCATGGTACCATTTTTGAAATAAAAGGGTTTGAGTGGGAAGCAGAGTATCTGACTCTGAGTCAGGGTTACTCTGCTTTCCCAGATCATTGGATCTGTATTTTATTAATACTGTATTAATAAAATAACAGATTCAATGGTCTGAGAAGTAGAGTAATCCTGACTCAGAGTCAGGTACTCTGCATCCGTTTGAGTGGCAGTAACAAGGTTAATTAGGGTTAGGCTAGGCATGCATGTGCTTTTATGCCTTATTTTGGGCTCTCTACACCTCTCTTTTATTATAGTGGGGATAATCTACTTTTCACCCTTACAAATCAACTTATCATGTTTATATTTTGTTTTTTTTGAAAAGATACAGAATATAAACAGGATAAGTTGATTTGCCAGAGTGAAAAGTGGTTTATATTTTGTATATATACTATAAAAAAAAATACTTGCTTTTATGCATCGCCTGGACTTCAAATTATCCCTCCTTTTGATGAGACAAGTCTGAAAAGAATAGTACTACAGTAATATCTTTGTTAGTAAAAAAACATCGATACTTACAAAATCTTATTGGAATTGTTAATCAATTTAAGCAGATATTCTTTTTCTCATAGTCAAAACCTGTCAGTATTTAAGTACAACAAAACATTTACAAATTTATTATTTTATGTGTCTATTTATAACACGTATCATGTTTATGACATGGTCATCTTAATCAGTATTATATTAAAAAAATGTATGATTACGTAATATTTTTCAGTAATTAATTTATTTATTTTATTTTTAATAAATTATAATTTGATAAATTAAAAATAAATTGTACAATACATTAAAAACTCAAATAAAAATATATAAACCTAGGGGGATCTATCCTAAACTTAAATATTAATCAAATTTTAATTTTTTTTATCCATTTGACACATTTTTATGCAAACATGTTGTTAACCAGTCATATATATGATGACTAATTCCCTAATAATTCCCTTTATCTTCTATATAACCATACGAAACATCGGTCATCGCTGATCTGTCTTTTGTAATTTTTTGTATGTGTATATAGTTGATTTTGATAGAACCCGTACACGGGTACATCTAAATAATTAACAGCATACATATGGAGTTTTAACAGTACCTATACATGAAAAACTATAATAGAGTTTGAGAGAATACAAAGAATTTGATCCAACAGCAAACAAAAGCTAAATATAGCATGAGAAATGATATACGCAAAGAGTGAGTTGTACGACATATGCACATAATGAATACGTGAAATGAAATAATATGTGATACGTAAATAGTCCTAGGGTACAGTTTAACTTTTTTCTTATTTAATTAGTCATTCTGTACACTATTCTGTGGATATATAGTATTACTCATATAGCATATTTTGAGCGAATATAAATCCGGTTTTATATTTTCGGATATATTCTCTTTATATATATATCCACAATTATGAGTCACGACTCAGCACTAGACCTACCAAAGCATGCACTTTTATAGACAAAAGGGAGTTTTTAAAAATCATAATCTGCTTTTTGTTGGGTTTTGAGGAATTTCAACCTTTTTTTTTCACTAACACCAATTATTCTTTAGATTTGATTCTTATCTTCAGCAGCTACTTTTTCATGAATGCGATTCACGATAAAAGTAAACCCCGTACACTAGCCACGATTCTACTTACTTTCAAACAAAGTACTACTAATATTTAGTGAGAACCATGTGCTAAATACAGACGTTGTTTGCTTGATGCAGACGGCGGATGTATTAGTGGAGTGGGGTAGAAGTCACGCCACGTAATAAAAACTCAATCTACTAAAAACACAAAAAAAAAATATATATATTTTTAATTAATATTTAAATTTAGAGTAGACTTAACTAGGGTTCCAATATATATTTATTTGGGTTTTTAATAGGTTTAGTTTTTAGTACATGACGTGATTTGTATCATTACCGTCTGTATTAATTACAGACGGTCTGCATAGAGCATAAGCCTGAGTGAGAACTATTATTATTTATCATCATGTTTTTTTTTATTGCCCTTAATTGAAAAGGCATTGTTGTGTAACAAAATCGAAGACCTGACCGAAGATGAAAAGCATTGAATTTAAACAGCCAAACAACTAAAATCTCTATGTTTTTTTTATGATCTTGCTAGCTAGGCTATAGATTTACGATCCCGGAAGATTACCACATTACGTTCATTCCATACTTCATAGACCGTGCTCGCGTGCAAGAGGATACTGATCACAAACGAAATGCTCACGGATTTGTCGTTACAACGCCCAATATGTCCCGGGTTTCCCCTACAAGTAGTCTGGATTTAATTAGCAAGTAGTATTTCCCTCCAAATGAGCGGACTTATTCACATATAGATGTGAATATGTGATGCATCCAACAACTTAGTTTCTTTTTTCATTTTTGACTATGTTTATTTTTTCATAAAAAAGATCAAGCTAAATATGCCTTAGAGTAAATATATATTATGTGTTAAATATGCAAAAAACGAAAAAAAAAATCAAAAAAAATCTGTCTCTACGCTGTTACAACGAAGAGGGTGAGTAGCAAAAAGATGCAATTAATATTAGAATACCATAAATAATACGTTTATTGTGTATACCAAATTAAACTAACTCATATTATTATTACTTATCAGTAGAATTCATATTTGTAAAAGGAAAAGAGGGGGGGTAGGGTTGTTATGGTACAAAAATCGTTCATTTCAGTGATTATGGTAATAATCTAATGTAATTAAAAATGTTTTTAACATTTTATGGTAGTACAAAATAGAAGATATGGTTTAGTTAGTTTTAATTTTTACTGGAAGAGACTTCAACTCTCTTGGTTTTCCATTTATCAAATTCGTTTCTCCCAATTATGCAGCACACTCACGGGTGCTACGATCATACGATGAATGAAGTTCTCAAGCCTAAATCAACACATCTCAGTATCTCACGGCGGTATATAAGAAACAATATGATCCTGACGAGACTAGAATCCGAGAACCGTGAATTAACGTCCTAATGTTTCATTCTTTTTTTATATATATATATTTAAATTGGTGGGATGACCCACTATTTTATTAATAATAATAACGAATAGTCGAAACGATCTTATTAAATAAAAAATCTGAAAAACAATTAAAAAAAAAAAACTTTCAAGAACTAATACAAGTGCTACGGAAATAAATTAATTTTCAGATTTAGTTATCATAAATATATAACGTCATTGTTTATATTAATTGCAGCACACCATAATATTTATAAATTATATTAACTATATATAGTAGAATTAGTAATGTGTAAACATGCACCTAAAAAAAAATTGTAGCAGTCAAAAAAATTGTAGCATAAAGCACTATTTATTATAGGACTTATACAATGCCCAACTGTGATCGAATAATTTTGGCTGTTTTTTATATTTGTTTTTGTCACCGTGAAATCACAAAAAAAATCCAAATTACATATATACTCGATTGACTAGCTCAATTAACACATAAGAAATGTACAAGTGTCAATTTAATTGTAGTTTCAAGATGGCATCAGTATTTATTTTCGAAGTGACAAATAGAGGAAAATCAAATTGCGTAATACAGCTTTATATTGTACTATATTAGAAGAAAAATACTTCATTATTGTGTGAAATTGAATCTATGAAGATTCAGTAACAAAGTTTTTTCCATCTTTTAAGAACCAAAAGACAACAAGAGGAAACAAAATTGTTTAATTGGCATTAAGAATTTGACAGGTGGCAAATATATAGAAACTCTTCATATATTTTAGAATTTGCTTGGTAAATTGAAAAACTTTTTTTCCGGATCCAAATCTTTTACCTCTATTATCTACCATCTTTTATATATGTTTTCTTATTTTATCCTAATTTTTATTTAAAAAAAATCATATAATTACTATAATACATATATACATTTTAATAATTATTTTTAAAAAAAAATCCACACGTAATTTATTTTGAAATAAATATATAAATTAGTGTAAATTAAACATTACTTAAATCTTAGAAAAATTGTCTAAAATAATATTATGTCCAAATATTTTAAAATTTGAATACAATATAATATAAAAGATTATAAATTTACGGAACAAGTTGTGAAATTATAAAATTTAAGTGAAAATAAGGAAGAGCGCACGGAAGGGGCCGGGTAGAGAATATGAGTTGAAAGATTTGGAATTTTTTTGCCGGTCTTAATTAGTGTAATAACACGTTTTTTTAAAAGTTAAGTTCAGTGAAAATGAAACTAACTTGTAATTATAAATGTAATTTTCGAGGTACTTAGTACTTACTCTGTGTAGTAAGGTTTGGTGAATATTTTTATCATTAGATTACAGTGTCCTTCCCTAAATAACTGTTTATCATAGGGGAAAAACTTGTAACTTTTGTTTTCAAATGTTAAATATGGTAAATTATTAATATTGTTTTCGTGACTTATGTTTATTGAAGATATAATTTAGTTTATTTTGTAAATAACATAATGATTTGATAGTGTCGGATTATAAATGTAACTTGTGATTCCATTTAATGTAACTTAATTATGTAATGATATTAATCACTTAAGCGATGTACCGGAGGCACTCGTTAGCTAAACCGATATTATCATATTACCTTGGGCGTAAAATCATGCATCTGCCAATGAAAATATAGTTCATCATTCATGTATTCACTACAAAATAATGTTTGATTTAGTGAGAGTCAAAAGCTGTCACAGGTCTGTCACTAATTTAAAAAGTTGTCACAAATCTGTCGCAAATTGACTAAACTGTCACAAAAACCGTCGTTAATAAGCTCGTAACAAAAAATACCGTCACTAATCCCGTTGCTATTTGGGTATTTATTTTTTTGTAGTGATTAATTGTATGTTAGTTCACTTAAATATTAGGGCATCGGAATAAAATCTATCAAGAGATCTTGTTCAATCATTCATTGTTATTAATGTACTAGCAATTAGCCAATAATTATTAGCAGGCTATTTTTATATCATTTATCACTCATATTAATTTGGGAATACGAGTAACTATATATAAAAGGGACCCGAGCCCATGCCTGTGCTCTTTTGAATCGATTATATTCCGACATATGTATGGTTAATTTTGTGCCGGACAAATTTCGATTTAATAGCAGGACGGTCAATTTTTACTTTTGTGTGTGGTGGGTTCGATTTTTTTCAGCATACACGATTTAGTTAGCTGTTAGTTTGTTAATCTCAGCATATTGTTCGTTAATTTATTGTCGTTTTCACTCTTTTTTCGCTCTCATAATCACATTGTCGTTGCCGTATTAGCTATACCGGACCACATCCTTAATTGTTGTGCTCTCATTTTCGTTAGTCAATTATATATACACCTATCAACTTTAAAAACATTTCATTTTAACTAGCATATTTTTAACAACTTTAATTTATATGGTTTACCCCCTTATAGATAGTTTGTGTCTACTTTGTCGAAAATGATTGTTTTTCTTTTTTTTTTTGAAATGTAAGCATATTATTAACCAAACACACAAACAAAAGGACTATCCCACATGCCGGAATAGACCTGAAATTATCTGATTTTGACCTGAAGTAACGTACTTCAAGCCAAGCAACCCGTACGTACGTATAGATTATCTTCTTTACAATTATACAACAACAAAAATAAGTGCTCAACCATTACAACTAACCCATTTTTACTAACAGTGAGAAGTAAGCTCTCAGTCGAAAATGATTGTTAGTATCTAAATATGGCATTGTTTCTGCCTTCGATATAGTTTTCGCATACGATTTCTTTTGTATTTCAAATATGAAGTGAATTCAATTACCTCGCTATTATGGAAGCCATTTAAACGTCCTCAATATTTCATTGAAGTGTTTTTAGTTCAAGGAATTATACAACAAAACTACTTTTTTTAACAAGTTAAAACATTCCTTCTGTTAGAGCTCTTTTCTTCTTGAGTTCAACGTTTTTTCTACTTGAGTTCAACGTTTTTTAGCTCAGAGTTGTAACTTATACGTATCTTGTTTTATTTTTGGGTTGCATGATAAATAAACAGCTAATCAATTTAATTTTTTCTGTAAGCTCTATGCATAACTTATACTAACTCATGCGTGGAAGCTAATTATGCGAAGGCTAATTGATAAATTTCATAAATCCCTTGATTGCTAATAATTAGGGTTATTTATAAGTAACTAATGACAAATTAAAAATGACCTAACAAATGGCATCTTTAAATTAATTGCCTATGGGGGAATGCCTTGTTTCCTTGAACAAAGAATTTTGTATGCAACTGTATATGGCCGGATACAAGTAAAACACAATGAAGTACTGTTTTAGTATTTCTTGAATATCTAAGCATAGCCTTTTTCATCTTCATATTATTTATTTCTAGAAAACTATCTGTTACAATTTATATCTATACTATTACTTTATGTCAACATTCTTATCAAGTCTTGAAACAAATATTTACAAAAAAAAAACCTAATTACACAAATTGCAAATAAAATAAATACTAAATAAAACTGCTATGTTACGTTAACTGTCATCCCACTTTCAAATTCATTTGTCTATTTTAGGTTTCTCTCTCCTCTTCTCTCTCTATCTCTCCAATTTTTTTACTATTCCAAGTATGAAAACTTCATTTCTTTTCCAATAATATTATTGTTATTAATTTATGTGATTTCAATTTTATGCTGATTTAATTAGTATCTATGAATATAGTTTACCGTCAGACCAACGCGTCGCGTGGGCAGTTTCGCTAGTAATTAATAATTCCTTCACTTCCAGCTATATATGTTTAACTAAAGAGAAATGATTACATTTTTTTTATGGAAACGCTCAATTCAGTACCTCTAGTACATGCTCCAAGGGCTACTTATATCAAGAGTTTTTTTGTTTTTTTTTATTATTATTATAAAAAACACAAAACTAATAGCTTTTGTACATTATAAAAACCGCTTACTATACTAATAGCCTTTTCAATTGTAAAATGACTCAAACATCGATTTTCGGCACTCTATATAACTTAGACCGGATGATTTTATTAAAATTGGAAACGGTGTTTTGACCAAATTAGAACCTCTAGAATTGCAGACGACATTTACAAAATAAACCAACTCATTAACTGTGAAGATTTTTTTCAATTTTTTTTAAAAAATTTACCTTTTCTTATGTGCTCCTTATACACTTATGACCATATACACACATAAGGCTATCCTATATGATCAATTGTACAGCAATTTAGGCTATCTAGCTATCTGTGATTCTTGTGAGTTGTGATTGTACTAATCTTTTTTTTTATTTTTTATTGAAGACGGACATTACACTCAAATTTTATTTCATCAAAATAAGGACAAACCCAGTTACAAGCATTTGGAATAAACCAAAACGATAAGCTACAACTATACATCACCCTGCAAATCTTAGTAAAACAAAAATACTACATTTTTTTCCAGATATTTGTACTAGTACTAAAACATAGCAAAATAAATAAGTAGTTTAATCTTAGCAGCTTCCACTATCCACTATATTTTTCGGAAATTAGTTAGCTCATACTAGTCCATCAGATAAGAACCAAAAATAGATTTAGGCAAGTCATTTCCACTACAGTAATTTCCATAAATTCCCTTTAGCCCCATTTTCGAAAGTAAGTCTGCTGTAACATTTTGCTCGCGCCAAACATGGGAAAAAGTACAACCCACCTGACTAAAGAGGTTCAAAATATTTTCCCACGCATTTAAGTAAGCAACGATAACAAGGGAAATCTTGATAAACCAGTCTACAATAGATTTGCAATCGACTTCAACCATCACAATTTCTAAGCTTGATGAATAGCAAAGTTGCAGAACCACCAAGAGAGCTCCGAGCTCAAAATCCATTAAGCATACACCATCAAGATGAGTACAAAAAGCTGCCAAATTTTTTCACCTCTCATCTCTAATGATACCGCCACCCCACCACTTTGGAGATTGTATTAATCTAATTTCATAGTTTTTAGTTAAATTCCCTGCAATTATTAATTTCAAATAACCGAAACTCGCATTGACACGGTTTGGTAGAGTGGGGAAAAGGAATAGAAACAAAAAGTATTCACACATATGAGTGAAAATTACAATTTAAAACTCAATTCTGGCTTGGTTCCATATATATATTTTTAATAAATAAATATTGGTTTTACGGTTTTAAGTCATACCTGAGTTCATGATATGTTGGTACAAAAGTTGAATGATTTTGCAAATGTTGTTTAGCGTGTGTCATTATGATAATGATAAATAAAGCCACCTCATTTAGTAAAAAATCGTATTAAAATGAATCGGCTAAATTATAAGGGAAATCATATGCAAACTAAACTCATGATTTTGTTCTGTGGTGATCTTAATTGCTATAGGTTATGAACATATTCAACTTAACATATGAGTTATATGTTTTTAAAATTAGGTCATTACATAACTTGGCGCTTTAATATATGTTGTTGACTTGTCCCGTATTTAAAGGAATAATTATTGTTTACTACATTAAACTATTAGTGGTGGTTAAGAATTTTCATATTCACCTTACAAAATTAACAATTTACATACTCACATATAATATCAATCAACACGTTTTAGTTTATTTATGTTAACTTTGTAACAAATTTTTGATCATGTGTGATGCTTGTTTTATCCTTAAATCATAATTGAAAGTTGTCACGTGATCACACGTGACCAAACTTCTTTTAAAAAGTTAACATAAATCAACTAAACTGTGTTGATTGATATATCTCTTATAGGTGAGTATGTAATTGTTAATTTTATAAGCTGAGTATGCAAATTATTATGGTACAGTACACAATAATTTTTCCTAATTTAAATTTCAAGGATTTGGGAGTATCTTATAATTATGAAGATAGCTAGGCAAATTGCATTTTGAGTCTTTGACATAAGCTCAAGCCTTATCATGAGTTATCACCTTGGGAAAGTTTGATGGATTGAAAAAGGATTTCATGGTGTGTTTATTTTTATGTATGAAAATACTTGTAAAAATGAGTTTTTGTTTTACAATCTCTAGAAAAGCAAAACCAGTTCACAAGAAACTGTAAAGCGCAGTTCTAATAAACTAGAAACTATTTGAAATAAATTGATATGATCGATTTTGTAGTCGTCCTTGGGTATATGATATTAGCTATTTGGTAGTAAAGTTGACATTTGTGCCTTCTAGTCTGAATCATCGTAATATATACTTGCATTTTGTGAAGTTCTCGGGTTATCAGTAATGAACGCCGCCAACTACGCTTTCCCAAAGTTGGAAGCATAGTAAATGGTGATTTTTTTTACTCCTCCCATTGAGTTAAGTTTCGAATAATTTGAAAAAACACATATATTAGAATTTACTAAAAACAAAAGTGTTAAGAAATTGCTGATCAAACAGAAAATAACAAACCAAACTGATGTATCGGAATTGACCTTTAACAAGATTAGTGAAACATCTCTAAAGATTTTTTTTGTTGCATGTATACACTTGATAGCTTTTCTTACTCTAAATCATGCAACCTGGGAACTTTTTATACTTTCCGAATTCGTCATTCTACGGCCAAGTTTCTAATTAAGAAATGGGGCATATGAATACACCAGACTAAGTTTTCTTTTCTCAGTAAACTGAGCTACAAATTTATTTACCATCGAGATCATTTGTAACTCCGCCTTACCCAACGTCTATGTTTAAGTTTACAAAGAATAACCATTATTTTTTCAAACAAGTGACGTAAAATACTTCAAAGGTACTAAATTTTCAGACTGAAAAATCATTTGAGCTGGATATACGATATGAATAGCTAGCATTGTACTAAACTGGCAAATGAAATGGAGTTCAATAAACCAAAGTCCAAACCATATAATTACGGAACTTGGTCTACAACTTGGATGTAATAGTTCTCTGATTACAATGTCGGGCATACGGCCAAGACAGGTTGTTAGGGTGACAGTCTGACGAGGGTGATACAATAAAATCTCCCCAAGGTGAAAAAAAATCGGTCATCATGCCCAGCTCACCATAACCCATCGGGCCATCGAGAGTATTACGTGAATAGTATGAGTTGCTATAAACTACTGTGTTTGAGAAAAAAATCCAAAACCAGCATGGATTAAAAATAAAATAAAATTCGTATTTTGATGGGCTAGGCCTACTCGGCTACTCAATTGGGATGTTGTGCTTTATTTGGAATAGTATAGAACCAAACAGGTCCTTAGCATTATATAATCATATAAAAAAACCTGCGAAACTGCTCTTATGTTGCGGTTTTTAAATCATATTGACTGAAAAGAGATGTGAGCCTGTGATGCATTTGTTTGGTGAGCTCGACGCAGAAGTAATTATTTTTCTGGGTCGCAAAACCTTAGAATTTTAAGCTAAAAAATTAGTTTTTCCTTTATATAATCCGTTCAACTTCTAAAGTAATACAAATGCAAACTTACCAATCACTGGCTTACTGCCCGATATGTATACCAATATTCAAAAAAATTCAGGCAATAAACTTTAAATGGAAAATTTCTGTAATTTATAAATAAATGTATCACACTGGAGTTATACAATCATGTTCCTAGACATGAGACATAAAACACATTCTTGTTACAACTTATGTTCTCAATGTTGGAAAACTTGTCCATCAAAGTAGAGAAATTTACTAACAAAATCTACATAATTATCCTATGCATAACTTACCAGTAATCGCCACAGGAGCAATAACCCTCCTTAAAATGATGTAAACAAGCGGAATCACTAATATATATTTCGCAATGATACGTCTTAGAGATAAACTTAGCCACTCTGTGGCTTTCTTTACTAACTCTAAGGCTCTTAACAATCCGTACACATTGCAATTCTTGAGAAGAAGCTAGAAAAGCAAAAGCAAGCGCAAGTTTCTCACTGTGCACTCCACCACCGTCTTCCCTCTCCTCTTCGTCGAAGGAGAGTCCATCATGAGTATCCGGTGCCCAAATCCTACTTTCGATGAATCTAATCCAAGAATAAAGCGTTTCCAAATTCGGTTTAAAGCGATCACCAGGAACAAAAGTGTGTACAATGTTTTTAACTTCTAACCAGCTTTCCCCTAAAGATTCAGTAGCCTCATTTTTATTAAGATTTCTCACTTTAGAAATACCACATAACGCAGAAACATGTGACACGAATTTAAAAACCGATACATCTCCAGGTTTTAGTTCAAGGAGCTTTTCCCCAGCATATAATGCCAGTTTAACATCGCCATGGTTTCGACAAGCGGTCAACAACGCATACCAGGTATTGAAATCAGCTTCTAAAGACATGTTATCAATAAATTCCTTTGCTTCTTTTAGCTTACCCGAACGTCCAAATAAGTTTACCATAGCTGAACAATGCTCTAAACTTGGGATGATGTTGTGATATCTAATCATATCAGAAAAAAATTCCCTACCATAATCAACCATTTTGGCTAAACTACAACCACTTATAATCCAAGTGAATGTACTTTTATTAGGTTTAGGGCCTGATTTTTTCATCTGCTCGAAAAGTTCAAGTGCTTCACGCCCACGACCGTGCAACACGTACGAACCTATAATAGTATTCCAAGTAATGATATCTTTAATTAACATTTTGTCGAATATAATTATTGAATATGCTAAATTCCCCGACCTGGCATACGAATCTATCAAGGCGTTTGCAATAGACAACTCAGACTCCAGATTTCTTCTTAACACACAAGTATGGATCTCTCTCACTTTTTTGTAAGCGATTAAGTTCCCACAAGTGGGCAAGACACTCAAAACGGATATCGAATTGGGCTTAACAGAAAGTGTCTGCATTTGTCGAAAAATCCCCAATCCCTTGTTCTTTTGTCCGTTTTGCAAATAACCCGCGATAAGAGAGTTCCACGAAGCCGTATCACGTTTAAACCTCCCCTCTTTTTCCATCCTTTGAAAGAGGTCCATGGCTTGATCCTCGTCGCCCTTCTGCATATACCCTGTGATCATCGCGTTCCACGTAATCACATTAGGCGCCACGTTAGATCTCTCCATGATCAGAAAAAGATCATGCGCTTTTCCGCAGTATCCCGCTTGGCAATACCCACCAATCATCGAGTTCCATGTGTACACATCTCTCTCAATCACCGAATCAAACACCCTCCGAGCCGACTCGAGTTTCAAACGCTTCGAATACATGTCGATCAGAGCATTACCAACCAACACATCTTCTCCGAACCCTAACTTGACAGCTAAAGAATGTATCTCCATCCCTTTCCGCAGCTCTTTAAGAGATGCACAAGCCGATATAATGGTCATCAAAGTCATCCCATTCGGCTCAACACCCGACAACACCATCTCACCAAACAACTCCAACGCCTCCGCCGCACGGTTATTTTGAGAAAAACCCGAAATCATAGAAGTCCAAGTGATAACATCGGGACTCTCGATCTCCCTCATCACCTCCATCGCAAGATCACAATCCCCCAACTGATTAAAACTCGTGATCAAAATGTTCCAAGTGACCAACCCGGGTTCGACCCCGCTCTCACGCATCAAAAGAACCAATCTTTTCGCCTTCTCAATCTCACCCTTCACACAATACCCCGTAATCATTGAGTTCCAAGACACCCTATCCCTCTCCACCATCTTCTCGAAAAACCTCTCCGCCGAACACAAATCCCCACATTTACCATAAACCGCCAAAATCGAATTACAAACCCGATTCTCTCCCCCCATCCCTAACCTAACCGTCACCGAATGTATAACCTCCCCGGTCCTCAAGTCCCCACACTTCCCACAAGCTTGCAAAATCTTCGGAAAAAGAAACCCGTCCGGTAAAATAAAATCCTCCTCCACCATCCTATAAAACAAACCCACAACCTCCCTCCACATCCCCTCTCTAGAACACGCCCCGATCATCGAAGACCAAGTAAACAAGTTCCTCTCACTCATCCCATCAAACACCTCACGCGCCTCGTTTATAAACCCGCATTTTGCATACATACCCACCAACTTAGTCTCCACAAAAGGGTCTATTACACCATTATTACTATCATTACCATTATTATTACTATTAATGACATAGTTATGAATGGATTTGGCTAAATGGAAATTATTAAAATGGGTACAAAAGTTAATTAAATGAGAAAAGGTGACATGGCTTACAGTGGATTTATTTCTAGAGAGAGAATCAAGTACGGACACAACTTCTCTCAGCCTTCCATTTTTGCATAAATTGATTAATTGTGTGTCTTTTTGGTGGGTTTTTTTGGGTTTTATTTTTTGATGGGTTTTTTTGGGTTTTGTTTTTTGATGGGTTTTTAAATTTATTATTAATGGAGGTGTGGAGAAGGTGGTGAGGACCTCCATTTTTGTGAAACCTATAGATACATATATGTGTGTGTATATATGTGTGTGTGAGTGTGTGTCATTTTATCTTTTATCCATACAAACAAGGGAAATTTTGTTATTTATTTCATGTTTTTGGAGTATTATTTTCAACTGCAATAAATTATTTTTTTACGTTAAAATCGTAATTAAAAAATACAAATCGTAATTGAAAAATACAAATCGTAATTCAGAATTACGGTTTATTTATTTATTTTTATGAAAAATAAAATAAAAATGTAAAATATAATCAGAATTACGATTTTTAATTTGGATTTACAGTTTTTACGTAAAAATATGTTTTTTACGGTCGAAAAATCCATCATCATTGTGTACTTATGGATCATTGTTGTTGGATATTGGATTGAGTTTTTGAAAATAAGTAAGAATATCCACATTTTAAACACTAGTTTTTACTAGCTAAAAATTGAAACATCATAAAAAAAAAATCATATGATTGAATGGGCCCGTTCACGCCTTACACGAAGCGGTTTCTAGGCTGAAAAATCATATGATTTATCCATAGATCCGATTTTGTGATTGAAAAAGGGTTAGGTTTGTTTGACTTTCATATCAGTGTAATCATTTCATGATTTATTTGAGAATTGGTTTCAAAACATCGACTAATATTGAAACTCATTTGATACGTACACGAGACTTCCTTCCGTAGAGGCAATATTTTGGTATAGTGCGCCTATTTTTGATGTGAAGGACGCAAATATTAGAATTTACAAGAGTGTCTAAATTTGTCAGAAGGAATCCATGTAAAAAAAAGTGTGATTGTATTGGAATTCATGAAAACCTGCTAACTTAGAAAAAGGAGATTTGAAATCTCAAAATTTCTCTTGCTATAATCTTTGTAACCACAGATATTTCTTAAAATGAATCATGAATGCGTGTACTGATCTTATTATTTTTTATGAGCTACATTCAGATCCCCGAATAGCGTGTGATTCTAAGTCGCGAAAGGCGGACACCACATTATTAATTCCCGTCAATGATATATTCTTAGATTGACGAAAAGGATACAATCACATATTTGCATAGTAGTACACCATGACCATGGTCCATGGTAAACGAGAAACTCATATCCGGTTTCATAAACCACGTTACTTGCTATTCGCTTTTCATTTTATGTTTTCCGTTATTGCACATTTAAATCTTAAAAATTCTCCACTTTTTAACGTTCATGTTTCCCGTTTCGCTGGTGCATTGTGTCACACACTATATTATGTGGTAGCATAATTTAAATAAAACTAGTGAGCATTGCAGTTGATTTTCGGTCAGTCATATATCGTTTAGCGGTTTCTTGAAGCTGATTTTCGATTGTGAAAGTAAGAAAAAAACAAAACAAAAACCCTCATTCTTTTTTCTTACAGTTCTGCATGTTTTCAGAAGCAGATTTCATTGAACTTACCATATGATATTAGTAAAAATGCACTCTAAGAATGACTTTTAGGGAATGGGAAATCCAGAATACAAGAATCCTGGGGCCAGTAACTAATTGTACAAACACTCCTTTTGGTGAAAGCATTATTTGAAGGAAAACTAGACGAGAATTTAGTCACGAAAGCTTGATAGTAATCAGAACAACATGATTATTCTAGTCTTCTAGATGAAAGAAAAGAGGGATTAACATGGAAAAGACTTGCATAGACACACCATTACAGTACTAAGCAACTCGGGTTAACATAGTTTGTTGAATCAAGCAGCCAAACTAATTTACAAAATCAAATGATTTAGTTTGTTGAATCAAGCAGCCAAACTAATTTACAAAATCAAATGATTTAGCTCAACACGTAAATATTAATTCAAATACTCGATGATTGCAGGCCTATTTCAATGCGCCTGAAGAAGATGAACAATGCCTAATATATCAGAAAATGTTTTGAAAAATGAATTAAAAAGCATATCAAGTACGCCAATCAACATAGCTGCATATGACATAGTTCAAGGGTTGAAACATGGAAACCTTCATCACCTTGAGCATTTCCATAGAATTTCTTTCATATCCTCAAACATAGCATTAAGCAAACTTCAAAATTAAAAAAGCATACACATCCGAATATTCTGAATTTAATTCAAGCTAGATTTGAAATACAACTCTTGTACGATGGTAAAACATAGTATTTTCTTTTTATTGAACATATTGAAGATACTAGAATCAGCTCAAGCTGCAGCAGTATCACCTAGTGTGTCAATTAATCCTTGTCCTGATTACGCCTATATTTATACCGACAACCGTATATTTAAAATAAAAAGACATATAGTTAAACTTGCACCAAGGAAGTGAATTTCTCATAAAAGTACTCCAGTATTGCACAAAATTAACAAAAGTTACCCCCCCCCCCCCCTATTTCATGAACTTTTTGAAAGCGTTC
Organism: Primula vulgaris; assembly: GCA_963920805.1. Classification (NCBI taxonomy): domain Eukaryota; kingdom Viridiplantae; phylum Streptophyta; class Magnoliopsida; order Ericales; family Primulaceae; genus Primula; species Primula vulgaris. The sequence goes on from OY987216.1 coordinate 35,264,620, forward strand.
AGCAGATATATAATCCCTAAAAACATCAAATGTTTAAGAAAAACTAAGCCCTTTCGCCCCTAATCCTCCTAGCAAGCTGAATGTCCTTGGGCATGATGGTGACACGCTTAGCGTGAATGGCACAGAGATTGGTATCTTCAAACAACTCGACTAGGTATGCTTCTGCAGCCTCCTTCAGTGCCAACACAGCATGGCTCTGGAACCTCAGATCAGTCTGCAATGTCACCAACAAGATAAAAGAATTAGAAATCATTTCAGTCATTTTAAAACAAAAGCATGAACAGAAGAATTTAAATTTTGTTCAACGTCACTTTCTAATTTCTATATTGTTTTCGGTTGTAAACAAATTAAGCTAAGGGCGGAGATATCACAGTATTTATATTTAACAAAACAAATTCAATATATCACGTTCTAGCTTCTACATTGCTTTTTGGTTGCAAACAAATTATCCAAGAACAAATTCTAGAGTTAAACACCAAAATATACAGGAGCTCAGGCTATCAGTTCACAATTTCCACACAACAATACCAAAAGCATGACATTAAGGCAATTCACTTGCATCTAATCTGTGTGCTTAGAAAATTGTAATCCTCCTTGATAAAAATTCCAAACTACTAATTATCATTTTTGTAAAAACCCGTCCACTTCCCACTAAAAGGCCTATTAGTAAGGAAGGAGAGGGGCATATATTAATCATTGGTTTTATCAATGCTTCAACGATGTGGGACTATTCCAACACTCCCCCTCACTTGTGGGTTGGTCAATTTCCGATAAGCCTAACAAGTGCAATCAACAAATCGGGTGGAGGTGGCCTATCATACAAACGGGTCAGCCTTTGGCTCTGATACCATGTAAAAGCCCGTCCACTTCCCACTAAAAGGCCTATTAGTAAGAAAGGAGAGGGGCATATATTAATGCTTCAAGGATGTGGACTATTCCAACAATTTTCAATCTTCATCTCATATTTTGAATTGACTACAGACAGAACAAGACTTGATGGTGTCGTGTTATTGGCATTCATACAAACGGGTCAGCCTTTGGCTCTGATACCATGTAGAAGCCGGTCCATTCCCCACTAAAAGGCCTATTAGTAGGGAAGGAGAGGAGCTTATATTAATGCTTGGCTTTAACAATGCCTCAACGATGTGGGACTATTCCAACAATTTTCAAGCTTCGTCTCAGATTTTGAATTGACTACAGACAGAACAAAACTTGATGGTGTCGTGTTATTGGCATGCATAACCTAAAAACTAACATATATTCTTAATCAAAAGCATCACATTACGATATGAAAGCAAAGGCGACTTTGTAAATTACAGCTAAAAGACAACGAGTAACTAGAAAAAAACCATTCGTAAACATAATATTATCATAAATGTAACAAGTAACAGTTGACAAATCCACTATCCAAATAACATAAACCCATTTAAAAGGTATTGAATTGTGTATACCTTAAAGTCCTGACCAATTTCACGAACAAGTCTCTGGAACGGGAGCTTCCTGATAGGGAGTTCCGTACTCTTTTGGTACTTTCGGATCTCACTGTTTCATTCAAAACAACAGAAATTAGCATCCAATACATATACACAAAAGTAGACTATAAAACTCAAGTTTAAGTGCCTGTTTAGAAAAAGCCTTTTTCTCAACTTTTTTAGCTTTTTTATAATAAAAAGCTATGACAGCTTGGTTTTTTAGCTTTTTCAGAGGAGCTAGTTTTTGGGTCCAAAAAGCTAAATTGCAGAAAAGTCAGGAAATTTTTTAGCTCTTCACATCAAAATAATCAAAAGTACAATTTATCCATTTAAGTCGTTTTTTTTTATATTTACAAGTCAATTATAAGTTTTATCAATAAAAGTAATGTATAAGTCACTCATAAGTAAAAAAGCTACTGTATAACTGCAGCTTCTTTTAAGCAAGTTTTATTTCTGATCTCTTTTTAAAAACAACTTTTTGATCCAAAAAAGCCAACACCAAACGGGCCACAAGATAAAACATAACAACTACATAACTCACCGAAGAGCAACAGTTCCAGGTCTGTATCTATGAGGCTTCTTCACACCTCCAGTGGTTGGGGCAGACTTGCGAGCCTAATCAAAAATAAAATAATTAGTCAAAATCAAAATATAAAATTCAATCACAAAAATATTGATAATGAAAAGTTTGAGCAGATTTAAACCTTGGCTGCGAGCTGCTTCCTTGGTGCCTTGCCTCCAGTAGACTTACGAGCAGTTTGCTTAGTACGAGCCATCTGTTTTCAAGGGAATTAGATTAAACTACATTAACTCAACTAGGGTTATTACCAAATAAACAGAATACAGGAGTTAAATAATAGTCATAACATAAACGTATTGTCTGGTCCAAAACCAGCTTTAAAAAATCCGTTTCAAAATTTTATTGAAAATTCAGGTTTTTTAAAGCTTTTTTAGCCTAAAATTCTGCTTATTAGAAGCTAAATAATGACTGTTCAAACACCCATATCTAAAAATCAGCCAGAAAAAAAAATCGCCAAACAGACCCTACAACTCATCTTATAATTTAATAGCTTTTGAGTTGGTTACGTATTACTTGTTGAACTGATTTTGACCAAATTGAACAGAACTACAAACGAGGCTAGGTTCAAACTCGGCTCGTTTACTAAACAATCTCGAAAATCATGTTCAGACTCGGTTCGTTTATAAATATGATTGAGATGAGCATGTTCAACTGAACACGTTTTCGGACAAGTTTAGAATGTTTCACTCAAAAAAACCTTTGAACTAACTAAAATCAACTTTAAGATAAACGACATCTAATTAGTGTGAGTTTTTTTAGCTTTAATTAAATTTAGTTTTAAAGACAACTTTATTACATAAATTGAAGAAAAGTATTTATCGACCATCAACATTATATAAGTAGACTATAAGTCCCAAGAAAACACCGACCCAAACGTTGTTGAAGCTACCAACAAGTTGAAGATGAAAAGAAGCGCTCCGGACCCTGTGGAAGCTGTTCAAAAGAAAAAAAGAAGTTGTAAATGGCTTATCAAAAGTTGATGATGATGCAAAAGAAGAAGCACTGGACAAGAGTGGTTTGTATCAAGTAAAATTAGTTCATGTTTTCATCTTAACCTTTAACTCAATGTTTTCTTGCTAGAAAAAGCAAGCTGATTAGAAACAATCTGGAAGAAAGATTTTTTGCTTAATTATTGAAGGCAGGCACTTAGGGCTTGTTTGGCAGTAAACTTTGAGCTCTACTTTTTTCTTTGCTTTTAAATTAAATGATATTTTGTTGCTCAGTTTTTAAATTGTTGATGTTTTTCTTTTTTTGGTAAGTAAAATAACAAGAAATGAACGAAATCCTTCGTATGCAATGTTAATAAAATTCGGAGGATGCGATATAGCCTATATAGGTATATAGGGTGGTATCTGGTTGTGAATTAAGACTTGTAGAGGTTCGAACCACTGAAATTGCGGAGCTTGATAGGAGTTAACCGCTGAGGAATACCATTAGGCCCAGTGCCGGCCCATTGGACAGCCAAATCAGACGGGCTGTCTGGGTTGCGGCCCATTTTTTTTAAATTTTTTTTTACTAAAATTGTTGATGTTTTTGCCTGAAAAGTAAAACTTTGAAGGGGATAACTATGACAAAATCAGCTTATTTGCTTAAAAGCTGCAGTAGCACGTTGTTTTGTGAAAAATAATTCGACCAAGTGATCGGATGCTGAATATATATGCATACATGAAATAAATTAGAGGTCTAGAAATTAATGGAAACAATACTTAACAATAAGATTAAAGAAGAGATAATCTATTCGGATATGGCATACCACGGTGTTGCCGGCTTTTGATGATTACTGAAATGAAATGAACAACGATCGACAAAATTTGAGAACCATTGAGAAGAACAATTTTTTTTTGGATGTGAAATTTTATGATATGTGACTTCCATATAGAACATGTTACTAATAAACTTTAGGAAGTTAATCGTGCTTCGTAGCCATTTCATCGAGTATTTGTTGATGAAGACTTCAGAAACACGATGGACTTGAAAGAAGTGTTTTTTAATTACAAGCGATGCATAATTGCTTTTGTGTGAATGCTATTTATAGGCGGAATATGAGTTCGTATTGACCGACAACCGGAAGTAACAGGTTTGTTTAGACGCTTTCACCGGTTGTTTGGCATATCGAAGCAGTTAATATTCGTAGATATAATGGGCAGGGTAAAATTAAAAGGCATCATTTTTTAAAAAATGTTTTATATATAGTACACTTTGTTGTTGTTCTTGTCATTAGACTGACAACAAAAAATATTACAAAATAGCTTTCTTCCATTTCTCAATAACAGGCATTAGTGCATAACTTAAATTTTAAAAATTATTAATATTCAAGAAATTTGAGATTGCTATTGTTAAAAACTACTCCACAATATAGTACAACTCAAAATTAAAAATAAGATTAGTGAAAATATCACATTAGCTGCGATTTGCTACGAAGCACCAAATTTCTTGGATCAAGTTGCAATTTACAGTCACAACAATCACTAATTATTTTTTGCATTGCTATGATTAATGAAGACCACGCTAATTTGTTAGCATTAATTTTCTTTGCCAACTTCATTTGAAGTCTCTGAACTCCGATTCTTATATTTGGGTCAAATACAGATAACGGATTAATTTATAGGAAACCGACATTAACACGTATTTTGTTGAATTTCTATAACAATACGTTCATCCGTTATGATATATTCCATCTTTAATACAGATAAACTTTTCAAAGTATTAACTGTTTTTCTTGTCAATAAGCCCTCTCTTTAATTTTAATTTGTGGTCAAATGTCATTAAATTGCGACTAGATACAGTTAAAGTTGTAACTTGTTTCTTTTATTGAGCCTTCACTTTTAATTTGTGGTTAAATATCATTAATCAAAACTAAAGTAAACAACTACTGACATAATTGTATTTGGCTTGTGCTAGTATTTGTTAAAGTATTAATTAGTTCCCTTGTCAAACCTCTAATTACAATTTAAAGTTTACTTATTGATTTTGTTACAATTTTGGACTGTTTTCTCATTAGTTACCATGTATGTTTGTGTTCAATGTACCTTAAAATAAATTGCAATTAATAATATTGGAATGGAAACAAATATATGCAATTAAGTAATAATATTGGAATGGAAACAAATATATGGACCATATGGTGCTAGTTATTGTAAAGATAAGAACACATAAATAGAGATATTCAAGAAATTTATAACAAATTAAAAAATGACTCACATCCTATTCCTATTTGTCTATCTCTATGCATATTTGTAACCAGGGATGCAAGTAAAATTCGTAAATCCGTAAATTCGAACCAATCCGTTGAATTGGTTTAGATTTTTCGTCAAACGGTTTGGTTTACGATTCAAAAAAAGTTAATCCGTTTTTAATGGATTGGTTTAGGATTCTATAATTATAATCCAAACCAAACCAATCCGTATCAAATCCGATACATTAATCCGTTTAAATCCGTACTAAATTCGATCCAATCAAAATAAATAAACCGAAATATTTTATGCCATATAAAAGAATCCTAATATGTGCTAACATATATAAATAAATAAAACTAATGACCATTTTGTTGACATTAAGATGTATTAATGCTGCTTTTTCTTTCTGTTACAATTTTTTTTTATGATATTTTGATTTGATGGCGTGATATCTCATTTCATAAATCCAATCTGAATCTGATCCAAAAACCGCTGAATCTGCCAATCCGTATCAAACCGTACCAATCCATTGGTTTGGTTTGGTTTGGAACTATAAATGGTTTGGTTTAGTTTCAAAAGATCTCAACCTGTTCAACATATATTCGAATATCATATTGAGCTTTGTTACCAAAATGGTATCCTGGAATTTCTTATAGCCTGAGGTTCCAGTTTTATATTGTATGATTGTCCAAGAAGTATTGTTCAAATCTTTTTAAAGTTTCGCCAGAACGTTTCTCAGTAGTCTCCTCTAAGGTTCTGGTTGCGATCGTTTCTGGCAAAACACGTTTCTGAGTTTCAATAACCTTAACATTTCTTGTAAAAGACGTCACTTAGTTTTTCATAAGAGAATTAGGCTATTAGCTAGAGCTGCCAAGCATCGTGTACACCATAGTTCCTGAGAAACTCATTCCCCCATCTTCCGCTTCCCGTTTTCTGTCATTTCACGTTTTAAATCTTAGAATTCATCCATTTTCTTCACGTCTCACGTCCCTTTTCCGTGTTTCGTTTTCCACTTCCGTTTCCCTTTCTAGTGCATTGTGTCATACACTATATTATGTCGTGGTGGCATAATTTAAAGTGAACCTTGCAGTTGGATTTTCAGTCGGTCACCAGATTCCTGACTTGTTTATTATGAAAGTAAGAGAAACACAAAAACAAGCAAGTACTCGGAATACAATAGTCTACAGCCAACTAATTTACAGGCGTGACATGTTTATGGTAGGTACTAAGCAACTCGCATTTACATATTTTCTCGAAAGAAGCAGCCCAATTAATTTAGAAAAGCAAATGATTTAATTAGCTCAACACGTTAAAGATTAATTCAAGTACTTGATGATTGCAGGTCTACTTCAATGCACCTGAAGAACATGAACATTGCCTACTATATTAGAAAACGTTTCAACAATGAAGAAAAAGCATATCTAGCACGCCAATCGACATAGCTGCGTTTAACATAGCTCAAGGGTTGAAACATGGAAACCTTCATCACTTAAAACATTTCCATAAAATTTTTTTCATATCCTCAAACATAGCATTAAGGAAACTTTAAAATTCAAAAGCATACACAACCAAATATCCGAATTGAATTCAAGCTAGATTCGGAATACAACCCTTGTACAACGGTAAAACACAGTACTTCCTCTTTATTACAGTTAAAACATTATTGAAGATACTAGAATTAGCTCAAGCAGCAGCAGTAACAGGAGCACCAGAGTGCAGAGCAACCTTCTGCAGGAGTTCCTCTTTTACTGCACCGACAACCCTCTCGATAATTTTACCTTCTTTCATGAACACAAAGGTCGGCATAGCCTCAACAGCCCAGTCCTCAGCAACCGACTACATACACAACATTCAGTTATTTTCAGAAAACAATAGGCCATGTTTGGCTGTAGCTTTTAAGTGAAAGAAAGTGGATGTTTTATGTTATGAGAGTTTCTTTGCATGCATCTTTTGAGCAACTATGGAGATATCTTTTAGGTTGAGAAAAGCTAGGATTTTAAGTTGGTAATCCAAATGTATTCGGGTTTTTTTTTTTTGAAAAAAGCATAAAGCTGATATCACAAGTTGAAACCAAAGAAGGTATACAAAAAGCTAGGTTCATCAAGCTTCAAGTTCTAGCTTATTCAGGCCAAAAGGCAGAAAAAAGTCCACCAGATGCAATCCAGCATTTAAGCAGGAAAACAAAAGGTTGATTGTAAAAGCTGTAATATCAGCATATAAACAACTGTTCGGTAGCAACTTTCAAGAAAAAATCTTGACATTTTTTAGGTTCAGCCAACATAGAACTACTTTCGTCTTACGGTCAAAAGACTTGGTTTTTAAGATGACCACTGTATACAGTCCAACTTGTAAGAAAAAAGTTGAGCTTATAAGTTGACACCAAACAAGGTTTTCAGAGTACAGAAGACAAAATTGACCTATTCTGTTGAAACTTTTTAACAAACAAGCTGAATCTTTCAAGGTTCAAATATGAGCTAGGTTTTTTACGTTGGTAATTCAAATGTTTTGAGATTTTTCTAAAAAAAGCATAAAGCTGAGCTTATAAGCTGGAACCAATAAAGGCATCAAGGAAAGTTAGGTTTATCTAGCTTCAAGTTCTAGTTTATTCAGGCCAAAAGGCAGAATTTTTTACCAGAAGCAATCCAGCATTAAGCCAAATGACAAAAGGTTGATCTTAAAACTGCAATAAAACAAGGGCCTAGTGTGTAAAGTATAAACTACAATATCAGCATATAATATTAATAACAATTGTTTGGTTGCAACTTTTAAGATTTTCTTTTTTAGGTTCAGACAACTTAGAACTATTTGCTTGTTCTGGCCAGAAGAGGTCAGCTTTATGGCTAATCAACCATACGCAGTCCAACTTTTAAGGTAAAAAGATGAGTTTATAAGTTGGACCAAACAAGCCCTCAAAGTACAAAAGACAAAATGGGCTTATTCTGTTGAAGCTTTTAACCAGTCAAGTTGGAATATTTCAGGTTCAGATATAAGCTTGCATTCAATTAACTTACATTAACCTTATGCAGCGTCTATTTCGTTAGTCAACCAAATATAGTCCAGCTTATAAGCAAAAAAACAAGGACTATGAGCTTAAAGGTGCAAGCAAACATATATAGCTACAGTATATATATATGGGAATATTAGAAATAGAAGATAAAGCAATTGGGATTAAACTCTACCTTCAATTCGTCGACGTCAACCTTAAGGAAGGTAACATGAGGCATCTTTCTAGCCATATCAGCGAGGATTGGTGCCATGAAACGGCAAGGCCCGCACCATGATGCAGTGAAATCCACCACCACCTGTCATATGATAATCAAATTTAATATGTCAAAAGGTTTAATTTCTACAAATTTTGAATGCAAAACTTAAAATACAAAGTTTACCAAAAACCTTATTAGTATCACGGAAATAACTTATTCCCATCAGGGCGGGACCTAGGAGTCGTGACCTCCACAAAAATCATAAAGATGCTGTTTTTGTTACTTTCTAATTGCTTGAAAAAATACAGTATTTGTTTCTTTACAACAATTCCAGACTAACGAGAGACCTCTCATACTCAGATTTTTGGGTCCGCCACTCATGTCTATGGGAGGCTCATAGGGGGAGCTCTGTGCATGCAATTAACCTTTAAACTTTTTAAGTACTATAAGTCTATCTGTCTATGACTACAAGTATTGACAAGCAAGCGCGATTAACAAGTACGCAATGCATAACTTTCCCTTCCCATTAATAAGATTTGGATATTCAACTTTTGTTGCTGTACAGCAAGGGTTAGCCAATCATGCCCTAAATTAAAAAGTCAAAGCATAAGGAGCAAATATACGTTCACAACTTCTATGCTATCGTTAAGTCCATAGTTACCAGGATGTGAAACCTAAGTGGGAAGCGAAACTGAAACGAAAACGCCAATGAAAAATTCTACTAATATTTACACGTGAACCAATAGGATACGGAAAAGATAAGCGGGAAGCGTGGTTTTGGAAAGGGGAAACAGGTTAATGGTAAGTTGGTAACTATGGTTTACTCTAAAATTAAGTACTATTAATCTAGTTTCTATCCAGGGACGAAATCAGTAAAGCTCAAATGCAAGGGCTGATATTCCATGTGGTGTTTTTTTCGTACTCTACATGATTTCTTTTTATAATATGGGAGGGGCCGTTGAAACGCTACTTTTGGTAAATGAGGAAACACTACTTTTTGAAGATTATATTCAAAATATATGGAAAAAAATTACCTTTTTTTAAAATCAAAATTTATCAAACTAGGAGCCGCAGCCCCGGCTGTTGCCAACTTGTTACATCCATGTGAGGGGCTGAAACGCTAATTTCCAAAGATTATAATCAAAATACATTAAAAAAGGTTACTTTTTTTGTTAATTATATATTATTAAAATGGAAGGGTCTGTCTCAAATCTCAACTACTTATTATCTCCCGGTCTCTAATCATTCATCCAAGAAATACCTCAAAACTTCATAAACTCAACTCAAACATACAAAATAATCCCTGAACACATACAGTACTAATCAATCACCAAACTACACAATCATACATACATACACACACACTCACACACATACATATATGTTACATAAATAACTACACAATCATTTTTTTTTTATCAAAATAGGGAGTCATAGCCCCCAACTGTTTCCACCTAGTTCCTTTCATAAGAGGAAGCACTAATTTTTTAAAACAATAATCAAAAAACATAAAAAAGGGTTAACTTTTTTTGTTAATTTTTATTAAAATGGAAAGGTCTGTCTCAAGTCTCAACTACTTGTTTCCCTGTTTCTAATCATTCATCCAGTAAATAACTCAAAACTTGCATAAACTCAACTCAAAACATACAAATTAGTCCCTTAACACATATAGTATTAATCAATCACCAAAGCACATAATCATACACACACACACACAAATATATATATATATATATAAAGAAAGTAAGTAAGTAAGAAAAAGACCTGTTACTAATCAGCCATCCAATAAATACCTCAAAACTTGCACAAACTCAACTCTAACATACAAAATAATCCCTGAACACATACAGTACTAATCAATCACCAAACTACACAATCATACACACACACACACACACACACAAACACAAATATATATATATATATATATATAAAGAAAGTAAGAAAAAGACCTGTTACTAATTAGTCATCCAGTATATACCTCAAAACTTGCATAAACTCAAACATGCAAAATAATCCCTGAACACATATAGTACTAATCAATCACCAAACCACACACACACACACACACACACACACACACACACACACACACAAACACAAATATATATATATATATATATATAAAGTAAGAAAAAGACCTATTACTAATTAGTCATCCAGAAAATACCTCAAAACTTGCATAAACTCAAACATACAAAATAATCCCTGAACACATATAGTACTAATCAATAACAAAAGCACACAATCACACACACATACACACACATACACACACACATATATATATATAGAAAGTAAGAAAAAGACCTGTTACTAATTAGTCATCCAGTATATACCTCAAAACTTGCATAAACTCAAACATACAAAATAATCCCTGAACACATATAGTACTAATCAATCACCAAACCACACACACACACACACACACACAAACACAAATATATATATATATATATATATATATATATATAAAGTAAGAAAAAGACCTATTACTAATTAGTCATCCAGAAAATACCTCAAAACTTGCATAAACTCAAACATACAAAATAATCCCTGAACACATATAGTACTAATCAATAACAAAAGCACACAATCACACACACACACACATACACACACACATATATATATATAAATAGAAAGTAAGAAAAAGACCTGCTACTAATCATTCATCCAGAAAATACCTCAAAATTTGCATAAACTCAAACATACAAAATAATCCCTGAACACATATAGTACTAATCAATCACCAAACCACACACACACACACACACACAAACACAAATATATATATATATATATATATATATATAAAGTAAGAAAAAGACCTATTACTAATTAGTCATCCAGAAAATACCTCAAAACTTGCATAAACTCAAACATACAAAATAATCCCTGAACACATATAGTACTAATCAATAACAAAAGCACACAATCACACACACACACACATACACACACACACATATATATATATAGAAAGTAAGAAAAAGACCTGCTACTAATCATTCATCCAGAAAATACCTCAAAATTTGCATAAATTCAACTCAAACATACAAATTAGCCCCTGAACACATATTCATCAATCATCAAACTACACACACACACACAAATACATATATACAGAGAGTAAGAAAGAAAGAAAAAGAGGGTATTTATAAAATTACAAGTTTGTTAGTCTGATTGCATTTCTCAAGCTGTTCATTCCACTGATCTAAGCTATGGCATCCTATCACTATTCCCACTTCTGATGAACCCATTCTTCTTCTTTTTTCTTTATTTTCTCTTTTACTAAGATTTATAATATTTTAGTACTAAGATTTAATTAATGTAACAAAAATGCTTTGTTTGTCTTTGTGTTTGTGGACAATAGCTTGCTATTTATAGCCCAACATTGACCGACCAAAATATTAAATATTAATAGATATTACACCTATACCATGCGTGTGCTTAATATATTCCTTATTCACTTTATTTTATTACATTAAATGTTAGTGATATTCTTAACCCTTTTCGTGCCGGAATAAATATCACTTACGAATTTACGTAAAACTTTGATCATTAAATTTCATATCTAGATCGCGGAAATGAAAATTTTAAAATTTTCGTTATATTGTTCTAGTCATGAACTATATGATTAGTTTTTAAAAGTATGTTTTTTAATAATCTAGATATGAAAAATTTATCGGTTAAAATTGCATATATATTCGTATGGATTTATTCGTAAAGAGTAATAGATAATATGTTCTATAAACAATTACTCGTATTAGTCAAAGATTTTGCATATCTTACATTAATAGGCACCACAAATTAACCGTAAACATTAAGTTGTATTATTTATATTATAACATTATTGTTTTACCATAATTATAACTTTGATTTACTTAAATTATGAAAATGCCCTAGACATTCGTTAATCATGTTTGATTTTTGTTTTATGATATGTTATGGTAATTCATTAATAACATATTGTATAAAAGTTTATCAAGTTAATCAAAGACATATTTTGGAAATGTTCTAATTAAATTATAGCATCTAATGCTCATAAGTACAACTACTATTTTTTATTAAAAATGTCATAATTTTGGAAAGTAATTCAACGATTAACAAATACCCTCGTTAGCCAAACCGTTAATAAATTACTATAATAAACATATTAAAACAAATACCATACATTATTAAGCACCGACTAGGGTCATTGGTTAGTTTTACTCATTTATAAATGTATCTCTAATTTGGATTAAATAGTGTCGGTAATAAGTTTTGTTAAGTAACAATTTTGGTCCTAATTACTACGAGATGACTAAATACAGAGTAAAATAATTATAAAAAAGACTCATAATGTGAAATTAACCATAGGTGATTCTATTAAATTAGCTCTCATTTCATAATAGGAACCAATTATGTCATCCTTTTTGTAACATTTGGGAATCAAGTAAAAAGAGTAAAAGACCAACATAAACTATATATAGATAGTTGAATGAAAAAACTATTTGGAATATTTATGACGTATTTGCATATGTCAAACAAATATGAAAACCATATGAAAAAAAGGAAAATATTCGCATATTTTTTATTCTTCTTTTTTAACCTTTTGGTACATGGAAAAGAGCGTCATTAGTGACGGAATAATTCGCATATTTTCACATTCTATGATGGTTTGGTTTTTTTCTAAAAGCAATTTTGGTTAAATTGTTATCTAATGGACCACATGTTCAAAATATCTGCCATGTTGATTGCAATGTTGATTGCAATGTTTATGACTTTAGAGTCCATAATTGCCAAACGGATTGACGGAAGCGCAAATTAAAAATGAAAGGAAACGGTAAACGGCGGTAATCTTATGCATAACCGCGACTGATACAATGGACCCCGGTAAAAATATAAGAACAAATCTATACTTGGTAACATTTTTGTGGAATCTTATAACTGTAGTTGATTAATAAATCATAAAATATATTTTTAATTGTAATATTATATTTTTATGTGAAAGATAAAAGAACGTTGTTTCAACATATATTTGAATATCTTCGAGTTTTGTTACCAAAAATGGTATCCTGAAAGTTTTCTTATAGCCTAAGGTTCCCATTTCACATTGTATGAGTTTTCTACAAGTATTGCTCAAGTCTAGTAAAAGTTTCGCCGAAACATTTCTCACTAGTTTCCTGTAAAGTGATGGTTGCAACCGTTTCTGGCGAAACGCGTTTCTGAGTTTCAATAACCTTAACAATTATTGTAAAAGACGTCACTCTGTTTTTCATAGGAGTATTAACTATAGCTGCCGAGCAATTTAACAAGTATTTTCCTAAGCTCAGCAATGTAGCAGGCAACGGCTTTACCGAAATTTAGATTTCGGAGCCACATCTGTGTACGCAATTGCTGCAATTTCATATACATAAACCGTTATATGGAGACCATATTTGATACCGCAATCAAAACTTTAATACATGTACTAGAATGTAATTATAAAGTCTATTACGCAAGTGACATGAGATTTTCATGAATAAAACTCACCAGGAAAAAAGTTTAAAAATGGAAAGGCCCAAGTATTAATATAGAGATGGTAAATCCATAATTCATAATCCATAATCCATGTGGAAATCGTAACGTAGTTTGCTTGCATAGCAACAAAGCTTAAACTCATGTCATATTATCCTATTGCCCTATTGTAACCTCGGTCAATATCATAGCTAATGGAATCTATCAGTAACTCTACTCGACATTTCAATCGCTCTTTTCGTGCAGAGTGACATACTATATCGATTCTAGTAACACCCAAAAATGCTCGTGAAAAGTATCAGTATCTAAATCTATCATTGAATCAACTAGTTTCTGTGGAAAAATCATCTCGGCTACTAAATGAAACAATCTCATAGTTAGAAGTTAGCATTATCGGGGGAAATACTAGCATCGATACAGTATGCCATTGTGCAGAAAAGGGGTAAGAGAGTATAATCTTTTGCTACTCTGACTAGACATTTTCTGTGAAAAAGTTAAAACTCCAATGCTAACTGAAAGTCTCAAACAATCTCTTAGTCTGAAATTAGCTAATAAGTGGTGTCCAAGTGCTTAGTTCGACGTGATAAGATACATAATTAACCATTGGATCCCCCATGTAAGAATTAAGATCGTAATGCAAACAGATAATGCAGAATTGAACCAAAAGACACGAACTTTAGCAACCAATATATACAAGTTCCACTACCCATCATCACGTAAAATATCACACAGTAGAGTATCCATAAATAAAAATCCCAATACACCTATAACAATCTCACTCACCATATCACACCTCATCAAGAAGACGAAGAAGACGAAGAAGAAGAAGACGAAGGGAAAACGTCTTTTACAGCCGAGGCAGCGGTCAGGTAATTGAGTGTATTTCTTAACGTTTCTTTCTCTCTCTTCAGCCTGACAGCAGTGTCCTCCAGCTCGAGAAGTGCTTGCTGCTCCCTCGGCGCGCCCTCAAACGTACTTGCTACGAAGAAGGAAAAAGGTGTCGGAAACAGGTTTCTCCTCAGATCCCCCACCTCCTTCTGTTGGACAAATTATAATAGATTAGATAGTATACCTCAATAGTTCAATGTCAGAGATCATATCAATCATCGATTAAAGATAATAAACAGCATGATTCTTGAAGTCTAACTATACCGAAGTGTCAAATGAGAGTCCATTGATCATGTTCCTAAAAGGCTTACAAAATTTTCCAACAAACAGCTAAAAGTTTATTTGTAGAATTGGTAATTGAACACCTTTTCCATATTTCCATTTAGCCAACTTAAGCATTTGAACAGACTAAACTTAAACACTAATTTTAAAAAATCGGACCCTCTAGGGAATTTCAAAAGGCAATCTAATAATACTGAGAAAGACGGATTTCTTATGAACCATTTCAGGAGTACTATTTAAGTTTTAAATGCAATTCTTGTCTGGTTACAGCTTTTGAGATCCCTTTTTGTTTTGTTTTACTGCTTTAAATTTCGACCCATTATGGTTTGAATTACCTAAAAACTTGAGCTTTTCTTATCTAATAATCTGAAAAGTGACAACTAAACGCTTTAAGCTGGAAAAACTCAGCTTTCCTTCCAACAAAACATCCAGCCTATTTGCTTAAATACAGCAACCAAACAATCACTTAAAACAAATAGTAACTTCTGACACATTCTCAGTCTTCCCATTCAATCAATCCGATATCACAAAATACTCACATGTCAGTCATTGATTATCGATAACTAACGGCTAAAGTCTTCAAGTCTAATTTAACTGTCAAAACAAGAGTACATTGATCATCCCCCAAGCAAGTTTAAGAAAATTGTCCAAGTAAAACAGTTTTAACAGAATTGGAAATTTAGCATTTTTCCCGTCTTTTCATTCAAACAGCCCGGGCATTTAGGCCTTGTTCGGTTGCAGCTTTCAAGCTCAGACTTTTCTGGGTTTTTATTCTTATAAAATGTTAGCTTTTTTCCAACCTTAGAAAATCCAACTTATTCTCAAATAAACTGCAACCAAACAACACTGATAGCATAAAGGATAACAGTAACTTCCAACACGCCTTCTCAGTCTTCCTGTTTTCTAACTAACACAACGATGTTTTACTACTCTCTTCATCTCCTTTTTAAGTTTTTACGTGCAACGTTAACTTGTAAAAAAGAAATGGAACACATCAACATATACTTTGAATGTTAAACTATTGAAGATTTCCATCTTGAAAAAGAAATACGAGCTTTTTGCAAGTCAAAGTTGTAAACAGTTTATAATAAGCACTCATTTTCATACCTTTTCCGTCTTCCCATTCAATCGATTGGATATCCGGATAACATCCTTCATACAACCCTCCACCTCCTCCGCCAACACCGTCAAATCTTCTCCCTCCTCCTCCCCAGGACGATCCTCCAGAAACGCCACATCAGCAACCAGATACGGTTTCGACCTAACAATCCTATTCACCCTAAACCTCTCCTGCCCTTTACAAATCACAAAGAACCTATCGTCCGATAACCTTTCATGCTTCACGATCTCTCCTACACAGCCTACATCTGCTGCGCCAGATGCGGAATCGGAGTATATTACTCCGAACCGTAAGTCAGTTTCGAGTAAAGTGTGCATCATGATCCGGTACCTGATGAAAATCCATTATCATACAGTAAACAAAGAAAATCGCCATTGCAGATGGATAAATGATAACCCGGGCAGTTAGGGTTTCGTACAGCTCAATTGGGGAAATCTCGACACGACACGTATGATTCCCTAACTGAACAACTACAGAAAACTTCTATAAATTAATAGCATTCAAACCAAAAATTCTCTAAAATTAGAGAGTGATTAATAACCGATGTACTAATTTACAGGTCCGGTCCTAGTATAAGGCATAACGGTCCTTTTACTTAGAAAAGGCACCAGAAAAAATATAAATAATATATCCCTTTTCCTTAAGTTTGGTTTTATAATATGTCTGAAAACAATATTACATTATGTCTTGATCCATATTACCTTTTTTTGTATTAATTTGTACGATTTCTTTTGTTAGAATTGCTAGGGCCTCCCTGCTAATTTAATATATGCCCAGGGTTGGCCCGGACTGGAAAAAGTATTATTTTTAATCAAATACTAGTATTACTTTATAAAAGGATAATTACTGTACCTAAGTGACTAAGTTCTATAGATTGCAGCAATAGTCTTATGTACTACAAACTGTACCAGACAAACTTTCTAACATTTTACCCTCCAAAAAAAAACTTCCTAACATTTACACTAAACTCCACATGAATATAAAAGTGACATAAAGCTCCATAAACACAATTGCTGTAGCCTGTACCTAAGTTCTATAGTTTGCAGCTCTAGTCTTCTGTCTATCCCTGTCCCTGTACCAGACAAACTTTCTAATATTTACACTAAACTCCACATGACTTAGAAAAGTAACATAAAGCCACAAAAGCACAATTCCTGTGCCTAAGTTCTATAGTTTGGAGATGGTATTCAAACAGTTTAATACCCTGTACAATTCAACTTTTTTAATTTAGTACATTCTACTACGAAAAATCCATATCATTACCTTCAACTACCAAAATTACTTAATTTTGTATCCTATCCGTCAATTGCTTAACATAAAGTAACGTGGCAATGGCGTCATCACCGCCACGTCACAGAGATTGAACAGTTTAATAGCATGTACAATACACATTTTTCAATTTAGTACCTTCAACTACCAAAATTACACTTTCTGTTAAGCAATTAATGGACATAAATGGAGTCATTTTGGCAAGTATAAGTTTTAAAAATCGATTTTTTCGTAGAAGGTACTAAATTGAAAAACTTGTATTCTACAAGTTATTAAACTGTATAATCCCCTTTTGCGACTTTAGTCTTCTGGACTGTACTAACAAACCGTACCAGACACACTATCTAATAATTACACTAAACTACACATGAATTAGAAAAGTAACATAAAGCCATAAAAGTAAAATTTATGTACCTAAGTTCTATAGTTTTCAGCAATAGTCTTCTATACTACAAACAGTACCAGGCAAACTTTCAAATATTTACACTAAACTCCACACGAATTAGAAAAGTAGCATAAATCAACAAAAACACAATTCCTGTACTTAAGTTCTCTAGTTTGCAGCAATAGTCTTGTACCATAAAAATCCTTCTTATTATTTACACTAAACTCCACATGTATTAGAAAAGTAACATAAATCAACAAAAGTACATTTCCTTCACCTAAAAGTAACACAGACCCACAAAAACACAATTCCAACACCGTGCCGGAACTCCAAGATTTGTATGTATGTATGTAATTACACTAAATCCCACGTGAATTAGAAAAGTAACACAAAGCCACAAAAACACAATTCCTGTACTTAAGTTCTATAGTTTGCAGCAATAATCTTGTACCACATAAACTTTCTAATAATTACACTAAACTCCACATGAATTCGAAAAGTAACATAAAGCCGCAAAAGTAAAATTCCTACACCTAAATTCTACTATAGTTTGCCGCTGGTATTTAAACAATTTAATACAATATACACTTAATTTTTTAATTTAGTAACTTCTACCACAAAAAATCCAATTCAGTACCTTCAACTAACAAAATCACTTAATTTACTACCTTATCCGTCAATTGTAATTTCTTAACAGAAAGTGACATGGCAGTTCCGTCATCACTACCACGTCGAGATTTAAATTTAATACCCTGTACAATACATTTTTTTCAATTTAATACCTTCAACTTCCAAAATCACTCAACCACTGTTAAGCGATTGACGGACATGGTACTAAATTAAGTCATTTTAATAATATAAGGTATATAATTGAATTTTTCTTATTAGAAGGTATTAAATTGAAAATCATGTATCGTCCCACACAAACTTTCTAATAATTACACTAAACTCCACATGAATTAGAAAAGTAACACAAAAACACAACCCCAACACCGTACCGAAACTCAAAGATTTGAAGAGGGAGGATGGCGCCGGGGAAGAGCACGAGCGGGAGGGGGAAGAGAGGGAGCGAGACGGCATCGCTTGCGGATACAGCGGCGCAACAGATGTGGCGACGACGGCGACGGGGGAGGATAGAGAGTGGTTGCGGGTTTAGAGAGAGAGAGTTTGGGTTTCTGAGAAATGGTGGCGATTGAAGGAGCTGAGGTAGCGCCATTATATATATATATATATAATAATAATAATAATAAATAAAATAATATAAATTATTTATGTATGTATGTATGTATGTATATATACAGATTGTGTGTTTTAGATATATATATATATATAGATAGAGAGAGAGAGAGAGAGAGAGAGAGTGAAGTGAAGAATGGAGAAGGAGAGAGATAACCGCCATTGTTTGTTGGTTGAGGTAATTACTTTATGGTGCTTTTAGTTTTGAATGAAAGTCTATTTGGTCATTTCTTTGAAACTTTCATGATTTTGATTTTTTAGTTTTTCCAAATCGCGGTTCAAATTGGCAAGTCTAGTTTTGTGGGTGTTCCCGGTTTCGGTGATTCGGGATATGATGGTGAACGAGGTGGAACGAGGCTTTAACCAATTGGAGCAACCGCTGTTTTCTAAATATTGGAGTTTCTGTGAAATTTAGGCAATAGGCGAAGCCTAGGCGTACGGATACTAAACGAGATCGGACATGGTTGAGCAGATTAAATGATACTCCCTCTGTTGCTATTTAATTATCCATTACGAAAGTACGTGCAATTTTGATCGGCCTAGAACTTGTATAAAAATTGTCGGAATGAAAATTTTCGAAAGTTGATCATATAGTTCAAATGTTAAATTTTATGATTGGATTTAAAAAAAATCATTTCGACAATTTTTTTTACAAGTTATAAGCCGTCCAAATTGCACGTAGTTTCGTAGTGGACAATTAAATGGGAACGGATGGAGTATTAGATATTATTAAGCAAAATATGGATGATGAGGCATGATTAGACAGTAGATGAGTTATTTTCAGTCTGTCTCTTTTAATATATTGAGATCTACTCACTTGCAAATTTGGTTGATTATCTAACTATCTTATTAGTTCTAATATCATTGAGTCTCGTTCTTCTTTCGACCTAAGGAAGGTATGCTTGTAAAGTTTGAAATTTACAACCAAACAAGTCATCAAATATATCAGCATACTGTTAAAAGTGGTCTTGGGGGAGTTTAGTCATAAAAATATAAAGATTTTGTATGTTTTCCTTGTTCAAAATCTGCTTTCATTAACTTTTATTATCTTCATAGTAGAGATTATATTAAGATATTAACAATGGCTACTACAGAAAACGATTTGAAAATCTTTTATGAAATCACACACTAAATCTGCAACTTTAAGTTGGAGTCTTTAAAGAGAGTTTTTTTCGTAACGCATAAGCTTACGTGTGGCTGAATTAAGATGGTATTTTTTCAAAAATGCACTTACGTATTACGGCGGCCATTCTCAATCGAGAACCGAGGCCCAATTTAATTTAATTTTTTTAATAGTAAGTGACCACAAAGACTTATATTAAAATTATAAGGGGCAGTGGTGTTTCCATTATTGGGGGGCTAATCTGTGGTTTTGTGAGAAGGAGAAAGATATGTAAATGTGGATAAAATGAAAATTTGAGGGTGTGGTTTTAAAATCTCACACGTGGAAATTATTTTGTCCCATGAGTGAACTTGAAATGAGTGAGATTTAGCACTACAATACAATTTGCATAATTTAGTCCAAGTTCAAATCGGACTATGACCGGATAAATCACTAATTAGCACAATCAAATGTACCGGTCTTGATTGAGAAAATTTCAGTGTTTTAATTTGTGAATGACACGTGTCATGTTTATCTATGAGTAAGTTGGATACGAGTAAGGTAGGATTTGTTGACGCTGGATTTTTATACTACATGTTGTTTTTTGAAAAAACGTATAAACCGTAGAAAAAATCTACGGTTTACAGTGATTTCTGAAAAATCATCCAAACAGTAGATTAAATCTACGGTTTGCAGTGAATCGCTGTAAACCGTAGATTTAATTTACGGTTTGGATGATTTTTGCAGAAATTACGCAGTCAGTCCATCTTTTTCAGAAATTACACAATCAGTCCCCTTTTTCAGAAATACATTATAAATTTGATTTGTATGTTTGATTTTTTTTCATTTGATTTGTATGTTTGATTTTTAAGTTATAAATTTGTAAAAAATATTAAGTATTTTAATTGATATGACCAATATTGAGTTTTTACGAAATGCATGAACTGTTCTGCAATTTCTGAAAACTTCATCAAAACGTACATGTACTGTCAAGTTTTAATTTTTATCATCCTACAAATCCCGGCCCTTGTGACAAATGGATGAGATTTCCGTCTTATGATTTTTTAATTGCATCTCATTATAATATGTCAATTGTATTGTTGTCATTATGGGCAAATAAAAATAGAGGGGTACAAGTATTGTAAAATCCCGTATTTTATTTTTCTTTAGTTAGTAATACTTTTAGCATTTAACAAAAAGGAAAAACATTAGCATGTTTTGATAGGTTGTCCGTTTGTTTATTAATTAGTAATTCTAAATCATAAGTGCTCTTGTAATAATATTTCAAATAAAATAACAATGTATTAATGACACATTCATTTGGAAAGATGTTACAAATACACGTTATAATTCATCATGTATTGGAAGGCCATGTTTATTAATAGTAGAAAGTTAAGATTAATTGTATTAGTAATGATATAAGTTATGGAATTTGAAAGGTAAGTTAAATGAGTAATATATAGTTTGCATTGATTGTGTTTTACGTGAATTTATGCTATGAACGTTATTTATAAAGATATGATTTTGTTAGTAGTAGTGTAATTTGAAATATAAAACATAGTTCTTAGTCAACAATAAATGATTTAATTATTATTGCTCTATTTCACTTAAATGGTAATTTCTTATAAATCGTTGTCTTCGTATGCCTATATGTATATATAATTGTACATACATAAGAAGTTATGCTATTCAAGAGTTACAATCACATTTACACCTTGCGTTATTTGCAGATGACTATAGAATTTCATTGTATTAAATGGCTACATTTATTCTTATAGAATTACATTTCTTTTGCCTTCCAATAACTCCCAATACTCATGTATATATATTGCGAGACACAACCAAAGAGAAAGAATAGACATTACTTGATATTTTTCCCAATACCATAATTTACATTATATCTCATATTACCATCCAGAGATCTATATATATGTATATATATATATATTGTTTATATAAATATAAGAGCATACATTTTCATAGTAAACTATACTGAGTGTTTTATAGTGATTATATTTATAATAGCAGTACTTCGTTGGTAGAAGGGACAAGGTGAAAATCCTATATTTTATGATATTATTACTTGCATGGGAGGTGTAAATCTTGTTTGGCCGTGAGTTAATCTTGGTTGGCAGTGAGTATACCAAAGGTTTTTAATAAGGTGAGTGGTTTTTCTTACTTGCTATTATAAAATCTCATTGCATTTTCTAACAAATGTTTGCAGACTCAAATTATATTTTCGAAATATAAAAATTATACTTGTGTATATTGAATTGCATGTTGCAGGTTTTGAAAGAAATAGTTTTTATATACGTTGATAAACGTATAAAGTTTTAAAGAGTTTATATTTTGTGATCATTATGGTTTATATTTGGGATTAAGTTTATAGAATAAAAGAGATTTGGGAAGTCCAAATCCAAAGAATAAAAAGAGATTCAGGAAGGCTGAATCCAAAGAAGAAAAAGAGATTCAGGAAGGCTGAATCCAACGAAGAAAAAGAGATTCAGGAAGTCTGAATCCACATAGGAGATTGGGAAGTCCAATCGGACTTAATATTCAATTTATATTATCGTATTGATCACACCAAAAATTACAATTTTATTATTCGTGCTTTGGGAATTTTATTAAATAAAGTATTGCTTTTGAAAGAAAATGATAAAGTGATAAAATCTAATTTCAACCCTATATTATATCGCAAGATTGCCATTCACTAAGCATTTTAGCTTACCCTTCGTTTTTTTTAAAATGTTTTCAGGTACCTAGAGTTAAAATCGAGTTAGTCGGGACCAGCCAGATCGTCTAGGATTTCTTTTATTTCTACTGCTAATAAACTTCTAAGATTATGATTTCGAATGTTGTTTCTTTAGTATTACAAGACCTTATTTGAATAAGTTGCTATCGAGATTTTGAATTTCACTTTAACTTGTTGGGATATTCAGAAATAAGAATGAATGTTTGAAGTTACTATTTTAGAGTCTAAATTATTTATTTAATTACTTTTAAGTTATAGGCCTTCATCTAGCACGTGCCGCCGCACGTGTTATTCGGCCGTGTGACGTCCTTTTGGGTCTAGGATGTTACAAGTATGGAACGCCACTTTTTTACCTCTTTATACTGGTCCGCCTCCTGGAACGACATATTACATTCCTACTATAATAGTGTACGTCAACAGTTGTCATTATGCTAAAGTTATTCCTAAAGAAGTGATATTCTCAATGCCAAGAATTGTAATACGGTGGGAACAAACACGCACTGAGCTGCTGAGCCATGGAAGTAAATTTTTCGAGCAAATTTCAACTTATATATGACACTAGAAAGGCAATCGGGAAAACAAATTGTAACTGAAGAAGAAGGTATAAACGTATCATGTCCATAATTAGTTTTTTATTTTTAATTTTATGTAAATTACTATTTTTTTCAAATTGTTGTAAATTTATATAATGTATCATGTTTAATAAATATGTTTTATGAAATTTAGTTAATGTTTGAGTTAATTTCTTTTATTAAATTTATATAATTTATGATTGTTTCATTCAAGAAAATTGACGATTGACACCAAATTGACGATTTAGTTAATGTTTCATATTGCGTTATCCAAGTGTTAAAAACAAACCAAAAACACTTCACAAAAATTGACGATTTAGTTAATATTTTAATAAATCTCAACTTATACACTTGACAAAAAGATAACATTGACCAAAAACATAAAATTTATCAAATCAACTTTTTTTGTGTAGATTTGTCCAAATTTTGTGTTTATTTTGAGAGATTGTTAGAATTGACCAAATTTATTTTATGTAAATTTTTAAGAATAAGGCATTTACTTTTTTTATTAAAAAAATCATGTTTAATTTTAAAAAAATATTCAGTATTTTAATTGATATGACCAATATGCAGTTTTCAGAAATTGCAGGAAATTATTTGCAATTTCTGAAAACTACATTCAAACCGTAGATTAAATCTTCGGTTTGCAGAATCACTGTAAACCGTAGATTAAATCTACGATTTGCACAGAAGCACTGTAAACCGTAGATTTTTTCTACGGTTTATGCGTTTTTTCAGAAAAAATGTAATATAAAAATTCAGGCTCTTTTTTTTTTAATATATTTATAAGTATAATCTCAGCAAATACATGCTTTACATGCATATCATAATTTCATAAGTAAAAAGTAATCTTTCAAAAAAAAAAATCATAAGTAAAAAGTTCCCGACCACTTAGTCGTAGATTATATAATGAATAAACAGGTTTTTATAACATGGCAAAGTCTCACATCTCAACCGAACTACAATAAAAAACCGTTTAACGTTATCATTTTTATCCGGTAGTCCGTACTTTTGTAAGTTTTGAACAACTTTTAAACTATACGGTTCTACCACAATCTCGCAATCCGTCTTTTGTTATGTCCTCAGTTGTTTCAACTTTTAACACTTGACACGAGTCACCATTGATGCAATTACATATTCGGGCAAAATAGTAATCGTTATTTATCGGAAAAACATTTACCCCCAAATGCAGTGTTTTAGAATGATTACTCTGTTAGGAAATCAAGTCGAGCAAAAAGAAACAGAAACTCAAACCGAGCACACACTCTTTGATAACGGAGTTCACCCAAATTGACTACTTCTCCGGGCCGCTACACGTGGCACTTAATATTTATTAAGAGGATTACAAACGTAATCTAGCTAAACGCAAAGCTATGGTTCTCTCGCAAATAGAACTCTCTCTTTATAATATAGAGGTGCTTGTGTAGGTGTAATTAAAATACAAGATATTGGGGCATATAAATAGAACCCAAAGTGGGTCATATTACAATTCCAGGTGATGTGGGATAATAATAAAACATGTCCAAACCTCATTTGGCTGCACAACTCAACAATCTCCCACTTGGAGTCAAATGTCGAGTGCTTCAAAAGAACTCCAATTATCCCCGACCACCGAACTCACTGTGCTCCACCGAGCAGAATGCTCCCATCGGTATCCTTGTATAATAATTGTTACTCTTCAGAGTTGCACAATTCTTCATGTAGCGGCGACCCTGAGTCTCAAGCTCGGAGTCCTACTGAGGTTGCACACAGCCTCAGTTTGTCGATTGTAACAGCCTTCGTTAGCATATCGGCGGGGTTCTTAGCGCCCTCAATCTTTTCTAGCGCGAAGATTCCATCTTCTAGAACGTCCCGGATAAAATGGTAACGAATCTGTATGTGCTTGGTGCGTGAATGGAATACAGGGTTCTTAGCTAGCTGAACTGCACTTTGACTATCACAGTGCAGAACTCCCTTGTCGGTTTTCTGACCGAGCTCCTCTAAGAAACCTTGCAACCAAATCATCTCTTTGCTTGCTTCCGTCATCGCCATGTACTCAGCCTCTGTGGTCGACAATGCAACAATCTTTTGCAACTTAGATGTCCAACTCACAGCAGTACCACCGTAGGTACAAACACATCCCGTTGTGCTCTTTCGGCTGTCCAGATCACCGGCCATGTCAGCATCCACATAGCCGTGCAGGCCTTCCGAGGTCTTTCGGAAACATAATGCCAAACTCACGGTACCCGAGAGATATCTCAATATTCACTTCACAGCTTCCCAATGGTGCTTGCCCGGGTTACTCATGTAACGACTGGAAACTCCCACTACATGGGCAATGTCCGGTCTTGTACACACCATAGCGTACATCAGGATACCAATTGCTGAAGCATAGGGTATGTTCGACATACGATCCTTTCCTTCCTCGTCTGTGGGTGATTGTTTCTTCGACAAGCTAAAGTGTGCGGCTAGCGATGAGCCTACAGCCTTGGCGTCACTCATGCTAAATCGTGCCAACACTTTCTTCACATACTCGGCTTGCGACAGAAATAGTGACCCATCCTTTTCTCGGGAAATTCTCATACCGAGGATCTGATTTGCGGCACCCAAATCTTTCATCTCAAACTGTTTCGCCAACTGTTGCTTGACCTTGTTAATCTCCACGAGGCTTGTCCCGGCAAGCAACATATCATCTACATACAACAGTAGTATGACATACGAAGAGTTCGCAAATCTCTTCACGAAACAGCAGTGATCGCTATCATTTCTTTTGAACCCGGTATCCGCCATGAAACTATCAAACTTCTTATACCACTGCCGTGGTGCTTGTTTTAACCCGTACAAGCTCTTTCGCAGTTTGCAGACCAGTTTCTCTTTTCCCTTTTCGGCAAACCCTTCAGGTTGGAGCATGTAAATTTCTTCTTCTAGATCTCCATGGAGAAATGCAGTTTTCACATCTAACTGCTCAAGATGAAGATTCGCATTTACAACAATGCTCAACAATAGCCGAATAGTCGTCATCTTTATGACTGGTGAAAAGATCTCGGTGTAGTCAATTCCTGCCTTTTGCTGGAACCCTTTGACTACTAGGCGTGCCTTATACCGTTTCATGCCGTCTTGTTCCTCCTTCAGTCGGAACACCCATTTGTTGCTCAGTGCCCTTTTCACCTTGGGTAGTTCGGCTAACTGCCAAGTCACACTCTTCTCAAGTGACTTCATCTCATCCTTCATCGCGAGCTCCCACTTGCTCGAGTCTTTCAGCTCCAAAGCTTCTTCTCTACTTTCGGGCTCACCTGCATCACTGAGCAATATGTAATGCAGAGAAGGAGAGTATCGGGCAGGAGGTCTCTTCTCTCGATGACCTCGGCCTAATTCAGGTCGGGGAGTTTGGGGTAGCTCCTCGTCCTCTTCAGCATCTGCTGGTCGGTTGTCGAGCACCACTGGCTCATCTTCAGTGTCATTTTCCAAGTCCAATCTTGGAAACGCATTCATGTCGACCATACCACTTTCCTCGGACGGGAGCGCATCTTCTTCTACCACTACATTTTGTCGATCTTTGTACAAAATGCTTTCGTTGAAGATGACATCCTTACTGCGAATGATCCTCTTTACTTGACCATCCCAAAAGCGATATCCAAACTCAGCTCCACCGTACCCCACAAAGTAACACACTTTGGATTTTGAGTCAAGCTTGGTACGTTCATTTATGTCGACATGGATATATGATAGACAACCGAACACTCGCAAGTGTTCATAAGAGATAGGCTTTCCTATCCACTCTTCTTCGGGAATTCTCCTCTCTATTGGCACTGAGGGTCCGCGGTTAATGAGGTAAACCGCCGTGCTTACTGCATGTGCCCACAAGGCTTTGGGCAACCCACTTTGCAGTCTCATACTCCTAGCATGCTCATTGATTGTTCGGTTCATTCGCTCGGCCACGCCATTTTGCTGTGGCGTTCTTCGGATGGTCTTCTCCATTCGAATGCCTCTCTGAGCACAGAACCCTACGAACTTCGCATCAATGTACTCTCCGCCGTTATCGGACCTCAAACACTTGAGTTTATTCCCGGTCTCTAGTTCGATCATGGCCTTCCATTCTTGGAATTTCTTAAACACCTCAGACTTGTGTTTCAAGAAATAGACCCATGTTTTCCTCGTCGAATCATCGATGAAGGTCACATAGTACTGAGATCCTCCAAGTGAGGTTACCGGAGATGGTCCCCATACGTCTGAGTGGACCAGTGCTAGCTTCTCCTCCTTGAGACTTTTTCCACCTTTCCGGAAGCTCACTTTCTTCTGCTTCCCGAAGATGCAACCTTCGCACATGTCGAGGTTGACAGACTTCAAGCCTGGAAGTCTACTGTCCTTCACTAACACCTTCATCCCCTTCTCACTCATGTGACCCAACCGTCGATGCCACAGTTCCGAGCAGTTTTGCGACACAGCTGCCGCAATTGTACGCTCCTCGTCGGTCGTCATGTACAATGTACCGACCTTACTCCCTCGGGCTATCACCATAGCTCCTCGTGAAACTTTCCAAGCTCCACAGCTGAACGAAATGGAGTGTCTCTCGGCATCAAGTTGACCTACTGAGATCAGATTCTTGGTCAACCTCGGAACATGCCTCACTTTCGTTAGCTTCCATACCGACCCGTTTGGAATGCGAATCTTCACATCGCCCATTCCAACAACATCCAACGCTTCTCCGTCGGCCAGATACACTTTACCGAAATTACCCGCATGGTAATTTTCGAATAAATCCTTCTGAGCGGTCGTGTGAAATGATGCCCCAGAGTCTAGAATCCACGAATCTATATCTCTCTGTACGGCAAGCATTAAACAGTCTCCCGAATCCTCGTCGCTCGCAACATTAGCCCCGTGATCACGGCCGGTACTCTTCTTCGGCTGCTTGCACTCATGACTGAAGTGCCCCATACCCTGGCAGTTATAGCACCGAAGATTCTTCTTACTTCGGTCGCTATCTTTGCCTCCTCGGCTTAGCCCTCTTCTACCTCGGGATTGCGAACGTCCTCTATCGTCCCATACCCTGGCCTTACCCCGGTCTCTTGAACCCATGTTCAAGGCTGCTCCATCATTTGAGCATTCACCCATATCCAATCTCCTGAGTTTCTCAGCGAGTATTTGATCTCGGATGCCGTTGTAAGTCAGTTTCTCCTTTCTAATTGAGTTGCTCACAACAGCTCGCATGAATTCCCAACTGTTCGGTAGAGATGCTAGCAGTATAAGGGCTCTTACTTCATCTTCAAAAGTTATCTCCACCGCATCCAACTGATTTACGGTGTCGATGAACTTGTTCACGTGACTCGCGACAGGTGTCCCCTCAGCCATGCGTAGGTTGAACAACTTGCGCATGAGATGTACCTTGTTGTTCGCGGATGGTTTCTCATACATGTCGGTGAGGATCTTCATCATCCCCATCGTCGTCGTCTCTCTTGCGACGTTATGTGCGACACTCCTAGATAGTGTTAGGCGGATCACTCCCAACACTTGACGGTCTAAGAGTTTCCACGCCTCCTCGGTGGTCGTGGTCGGCCTTTCCTCAAGGAGAAGTGGCTGATGCATCTTCCTCCCGTAGAGGTAGTCCTCTATTTGCATTCTCCAGAATGCGAAGTCCTTCCCGTCGAACTTCTCGATCCCGTGTGCGACTCTGTCTTCTTTTGCCATTGATCTTCCTCTCGGTCTTCGACCTTAGTTCCTCGAACCTCGGGCTCTGATACCACTTGTTAGGAAATCAAGTCGAGCAAAAAGAAACAGAAACTCAAACCGAGCACACACTCTTTGATAACAGAGTTCACCCAAATTGGCTAATTCTCCGGGCCGCTACACGTGTCACTTAATATTTATTAAGAGGATTACAAACGTAATCTAGCTAAACACAAAGCTATGGTTCTCTCGCAAATAGAACTCTCTCTTTATAATATAGAGGTGCTTGTGTAGGTGTAATTAAAATACAAGATATTGGGGCATATAAATAGAACCCAAAGTGGGTCATATTACAATTCCAGGTGATGTGGGATAATAAGAAAACATGGTCAAACCTCATTTGGCTCCACAACTCAACATACTCTATTGACTATTGGCCAAGTATTACGATCTACGAGCATAACCTGCATGAAAAACAGTATTTACAAAGATATGTGTGTTAATAAGTTCATTATTAATTGCTCCAAAACAATTATCTAACATCTCCTCCAAATTTATTTATTTTGAATATAATGACATATGATAAAGCCAAAATGATCCTAATTAAAATTTGGGAAAATGACAATTTAATATATATTTAGAAACTTATTTATAAAAAAAATCCGGTTGTTTTGAACTTGATGACTCTTTTACAAAAAAAATACATATTTTGTGAACTTATTTACAAATAGATACAAATGCATGTCATTAAAAAATCAAAAAAAAAATTTTAATTTAAAATCAAAATTAAAAAAACCAAAAATTTTAAAAATACATTTTTTTATAAAAAAATATATGTGTGATCATGTCTAATCATGTTCAATCATGTATGTATAATGTTATTTGATCCTGTCTAATCTTGTATGTCTAATCATGTTTAATCATATCTAATAATGTCCAATCATTTCTATTCTTGTTTGATAATATGTACAAATTTTTCAATTTTTTTTAAATATTTTTGAATTTATTTTTGTTTGCGTATATTTTGTTATTTGTATGACATATGTATTTAATTATAAATAAGTATATGTACTTAATTGTAAAGAAGTACACATAAGTGAGTTTTTTGTAATTAAATTAATTGGTATGTAACTTTTTACAAATCTTTCTTAAAATTTTATAAATAGTCTAAAATGATACTTAATCCAACTTTTTAGCCTTACATACCTTGACCATCCAATAGTGAGTGTTATACTATTTGATATAATATACAATGTTGTTGAATTTACATACACAATTATAGCAAGTGAAATAAAATAATATGGGTGACAATCTAACGTTTTTAACATATTTAGTGAAAATAAATTGTCAAAATATTTAGAAACAAAATCACAATTGTCGAAATCACGGGTGTTGAGCCCCAATCAATTTTAACCTAGATTCCCCCTAGTCGGTAGGTGTGGGTACATGACGGATTGTAGCAAATTAGCCTCAATCATAACCCAACCCGTAAAATAAATTGCTGGAAGTATCGGAGCGGATTCGTAAAATTTAAATATCAACCCAACCCGTTATAATTAACACCCTAACCAAATACAATCCGTACAAAAAATTACGGTTTGGTGCGGGTTGGGGCGGGTTTATTCTTAAATTTTCATTTTGGTCATTTATTTTTTATAGTTTGCACAATCAGCCTAAATTTTAAAATAAATTGTATGTTTCAAAAAAAAATAAAATTAAAACCAATTATAATACGTTCATAACATTCACAACAATTAATAAAACTAAAATGTAATAATACCCGTAAATTGTTATCTTTAAATACACACCGTGTATATATAAATATATATATATATTTATTTATTTTTTATATATATAGCGGATCGTAACGGTTTACAGGGATTGATTTTTTTATGTACAGATTGGATTAAGGATTGGGTTTACTTATTCTTTTTTAGCCTTTTTTTTAGTGAAATTACATTTAATAATAAGAGTACTCAATAGCAATTTTCCAAAGATTACAAGTGCATAATTTCCTTCCTTTTCGATATATATATATCTAGAGAGAGAAAGAGAGTCTTTCAAAACTCCCAAACACTCTCAAAACCCAGTTTTTTAAAAAGATAAAAAAAAAAAAGAGATAATAAATCTCGATTCTGGTTTTTATTTTTTTCATAAAAAAAATACGAATAATGGAAACTGACCCTCGTCAATATGATAGCATTGTAAGTTTCCTTTTTTTTTTAATTCCGATTAAAGTATTATTACTCAATGTGTATTGAATTTTAGATTTTTTTTATTAGATTTTTTTATTTTTTTTACTATTTAGGTTGAATTTCTTGTGATTATTGGTTAAACCCTAGCTTTTACTGAATTGGTATTATTTGTTTAAGATTTGTCACTTGTTTTCTTATTTATTGTGCTATTTTGATGTTTAAACAAATAAAAAAAAAGATAAAGAGAAATAGGATTGTGGTTTGTTTGAGCTTCTGATTATTACGAAAAACGGTGATATTGGTTTTTTTACTTTTGAGGTTAAATTTACTGTAAAAATTGGTACAGAAATCTTAAATGTTAGTATAGTTGTTAAAATTGAGATGGGTTTTTGATTATGCATATGCGGTTTCATTAGAGATACAGGGTTTTGAATTTGAGGTTGTATTTTTTGTGATTATTGGTCAAGCCCTAGTTTGTTTGTTAATCAGGTGGTTTTAAATTGGTACAAAACCTTAATTATGAGAGGATTTTGATTATGAAATATTTAGTTTTATTAGAAACATTGGTTTTAACTTTGGTTGAGTTTTTTTGTTTGTAAATATTGGTCAAGACCTAGTTTTTTGTGAATTGGGCCGATTTAGATTGGTACAAAAACCTATACATGAGTATATAATGAGTTGAATTGAAGATGGAGTTGTGATTATGCATAAATAGTTTTATTAGCAATATTAGTTTTTGACTTTGAGGTTGAATTTCTTGTGATTATTGTTCAAGCCCTAGTTTTTTGTGTGAATCGAGTTGTTTGAAATTGGTATAAAACCTTAGTTACGAGGTTAATTAGTGGAACTGAGACTGAGAGGATTTTGTTTATGAAATATTTAGTTTTATTAGTAACATTGGTTTAAGACTTGGAGGTTGAATTACTTGTGATCATTGGTCAAGCCCTAGTTTTTTGTGCATTGGGTCGGTTTAGATTGGTACAAAAACTGATACACCAGTATATAATGAGTTGAATTGAGATGGAGTTATAATTATGCTTAAATAGTTTTATTGGCAATATTGGTTTTTGACTTTGAGGTTGAATTTCTTGTGATTATTGTTCAAGCCCTAGTTTTTTGTGAATTGGGCGGTTTTAGATTGGTACAAAAACCTTAGTTGTGAGGTTAATTAGTGGAACTGAGACTGAGAGGTTTTTGACTTTGAGGTTGAATTTCTTGTTATCATTGGTCAAACCCTAGTTTTTGTTAATTTGGTGGTTTTTAGATTTGGCTCTTTTTTATTGTCTAATTTAGTAAGAAATGTGATACTACTATTTTGTAGTTAAAAAGAAGCGCTAGGTCTTATTAGGCAAAAAATTTAAAGCTCACAGGTCACAAGTTGGTTATTTGAGGACATTGTTTCCGAATTCCCAGCAACCCAACTTGTTGCTAAGTTTAGCAGATGCAAAATATCGATAATGAAACAAAAATAGTTTGTTGGATATAGTTAAAATGGAAAGAAGTTTCTGTACTCTGTAGTTAATACTTAACCGATAAACCATTTTTAAGTTTAATAACTTAACCTTCCCCTTTTCATCGGCTCATGGCATTGTATATTGTTGGATAATAGAATTAACTAGATGCTTGTCTAATGTATGAGAAGGTTATAGGTTGTGCTACAAGTTAATAGAAGCCTGTAACACCAAGTAAGAAGTAAGTTATTAAGTTAGTAGTTGGGAGTTGTAACAAATAATGTACTTTTGTCCTATAAATTGATGAAGTCACAACTCATTTGAGTGTGCTTAATTTTGCACCTAAATTCATATTTTCTCTCTAGATTCAACTAATAATTTTAAATTCAACATATATCATTCTTGAGCATACCACAACCCAAAGTAGAATTTACAACTAAGCCGGCGCCCAACATATCGTATACCGACAGAATTGACGTATCTCTTTCCCATCCTCGTACCATAAAGAACGCTTTTCCAGGACAAGAGAAAATAAAAATTAAGAGCTCATTCAGCCTTCTAAAACGAGACAAAACAAAAGAGCCCGGAATGCAATCAGCATATAAAGAAAAAAAGTGGAACACGAAACCTGCAAGTAAAGAAGCCTGGACTTTTGGGTGTTTAAGAAGAGATACATAAGTTGTTTAGAGAATTATGCTAATTTTGGGCTTTTAGAAATAATGCAGTTCAGGGGATTGAGGAATAAGTAATTGTGTAACTTATGCAGTGATTCATCGAATTTTTATTTTATAAAAACAGTCATTAAGTTTCTAGATGAACGATGATTAATGTGCAGTATCGAGGTTGAAAAGAACAGCTTTTGATGAGCTGGGGTATCTAATAAGCATGGGCTTATTTATTTATGGTTGTTCTCTAATAAAGTAGCTTTAAGGAACTTTAGGTATTTAAGAAGAAACCAATTGCATGTGTATGATGTTTTCCCTTTGGACAGTTAAAGATGTTATTAGAAACAAAAAGAACGACTCTGGGACGAGTTCTTACATAATAAGTTGCTTAGAAATTGGACAATATCACGTTAAACAAAAGGAAAACCAGTCACCTTCTGTAATCTTTGAGTTAGTGTCACGTCCATTGTTCCCATGTGCAGGTTAGCAAATAAAGTGAAAGCACACGTGGCACCTTTCATAACTTCTCTCCAGTTGACACTGCAATTAAATTTTATGATGAAGGAGATTAATGGATTGTTTATTACTGTAATCTCTTTATGTTTTGAATCTTTGAACTGCTTAGTCTAGGAATCCTGTCTATGATCAATATTATTCAGATATGCAAAAAGCCTTAGGCTCACCCTTACAGTTATAACGAACAATGGTTCCTTGTAGGATCAGAAAGATTGAAGATGTAATTTCCCCAATAGTTTCGCATTTATATCCATTATTAAGGTTTCTCAACCTTTTGCTATGTTAGTTACAAATATTTTTCCTCTTTTGTAATTTTTTATTTATTTGTTTGACAGGTAGTCAATAGCAAAGAAATACACGACATTGTCTTATCATATCTTGTTCATAATTGTTACAAAAACACCGTTGAGTCATTTGTTGCTTGTGCTGGGTTGAAACAGTCACCCGATGTCATCGAGGAGATGGAGAAAAGAAGAGGTATGTGAGTAACTTTTTATTTTATTTATGCAAATTATTTGTCTCGGGATATGAGAAACTGACTGCATTACTTTTTCTTCTCCAGCGATTTTCAAGTGTATAGTGGAAGGGAAACCACTAAAGGCCGTTGAGTTGACCCAGCAGCTTGCTCCAGATCTATTAGAAAAAAATACGGATCTTCATTTTGACGTTTTGAGTCTTCATTTTATTGAGTTGGTCAGATCGAGAAATAGGTGAGAATTAACAACTACTTTATGTTTCTGAAATAAATTTAAGAACTTCATTTTAGTACTAATTAACAAACCCTTGGCAGCAATGAAGCTTTGGAATATGCTCGAACTAAGTTGACACCTTTTGGGCAGATCCATAAGAAATATCTCGACAATATTCAAGTATGTACCTCACTGAACAAATTTATAAATCAATTCTGTTTCATTTAATTTGATAAAATATGACTGAAGATTGTAATTGGTTACCTTTTTGGCAGGAGATTATGCCTTTGCTAGCCTATAACGAACCCGAAAACTCTCCGGTGTTCCATTTTCTTAGCCTAGAATATCGACAAAATATAGCAGACAGCTTAAATAGAGCCATTCTTGGTTCGTCTCTTTTTTACTTATATTTTTTCACGAATGGTGCTGTTTTCAAATTTTCATTAATTTTATTGATTTAATTCTCTCCTGGTTTATTGTGATTCCAGCAAGTGTGAATCTGCCGAGCTATTCAGCTTTGGAAACGCTAACAAAGCAAGCAACAGTTGTTAGACAATGCTTAACTCCGGAGGTTGTAAAGGTAGTTTGATATCAATTTTCTCTTTCGCTCGTGTTTTTCCTCATTTCTACTTAAATTGATCAACAGGATTAGTTGCGGAATTTGACTAATTTTTTTAACAAAATCCGTTTCTTTGGCACTAGAAGCCCTTTGTTGTTATCCACGGTCACATTAGAAGGAGTTGTTACTGTTTTGGATTGTTTTTTTTCTATACAAGAAATATCTTCCCCTGGAAGAGGAAAAAATAAGTCAAATCTCGTAATTTGCACAACAATTATGGTACCCTTCCTTTATTTTCTTTTTGTAATTTGGTGTAGAACAACAGAGAAATCATATCAACAATTCAGTGTTATTCATGGATTCTTGACAAACCAGCCCTTCACGAGCATGTAATTCTAGAAGGCTAATAAATATGGCTGCCAAAGAACAAACTATGATAAATAGGATATGGAAAGTTTGTTTCCTTATTTGCTGTGTATATCCATTTTCGGGTTTTAGGCTAATAAATCATATCTTATTGTTTTCCAACTGTCATTTGTGTATTTGTGTTTGTAGGAGGGCAAGCCAATTTCACTAGAGGATCTTTTGAAGAGCTAGATCATCCAGTATAGAAGCGTGTGTGATCTTTGGTTAGACAAACCCATAGTTTTGGAGCAATTTATGAGAAGAAGATCCGGTTGTGCATATCAGAACTGATGTGTACTTTTCTCTCCAATTATTTCCATTATTTTGTGTTCCAAACAGATAGTGGGTTTGATAAAGGATTCATTATGTTATTAAGCGACTGGCTTTGGTTTTTCATGCGATTGATCGACTTTACTATTGCTTGTAAATACTTTTTGTGTATTCTCTCTTTTTGTGTGTACTTATTGTGTATTATGATCGGTGTCACAATTCAGTTCCTATTAGCTTGTGGGATTTTTACCTATGTAGCAAGACAAGTAAACTTCAGTAGTTTTAGCAAAGAGCGTTTCGGTCCATACAGTAGCAATAATTACAACCTAATACGCTAATAGGCCCTTCAAAACCGTTGTTTTAAGTGGCTTGTAATTCATTTAAGCACTTAGTTTTCCGCTGTCAATTTTCTTGTATACTCCCATTTTCTAATTTTCTATTTTTTTGTCTATTAGATGCTTAACCATCTTAGTAATAGTATAAGCTAATTAAGAACGATTTTCTAGTGCTGAGATAAGCCCACAACCTGGGCGCACAAAGCAGTTAATCACGCTTTGATTAAGTGGGCGCTGTTTGGATCGCTGGCTCCTTAGTAACTAAGGATTAAGAGGTACGATTCTGATAGAACAAATCGTGTTCAAGTAAGGTCGTTGTTTACTCCCAATTGTTCTAATAGTTGATGATTTTTCCCCGATGAAAAGCCCTTAAATCAAATGATTAAAGTGGGTTGGCTAATATGGTTAACATTGTGTACTCGCGTGGCCATTGAAGTTAGATTATATACGAGGCCTCCAAAGTAATCATTGTTCTAATTTACATATCAAATATTGTAAAACATCCGTAAAAACTTGTTTATATAGCAAACAACTTTTCATCATTATAAGCTAAATACATAAATCCAAGTACATAGAACCCATGTATTTTGAGTAATCTCTTATAATACCAACATTATTTGAATAGCCAACGTAATGAATATTAACGGATCTTCATCGATGTAACATGTTCGCTATAGCCTATATGATTATGTTTAATTAAATTCAATGGCAGTCTCTATATCGAAACTTATTGTTTAACTAATTTTTATTTAAATTATTAACGTACTTGTTTGTTTGTGGTATTTGACTAGTGGTATTGGATATCAAATAATATGGGGTCGATACAACCAGTATTTGGTTGGGTAACATAGGTCCTAATTATAAATGAGGTCGGACATCAAATGATCCAAATCAGACGTATTTGAAATGTCGGGTATGCTAGGATTAACAATTTGACCATATATTTCCAAAAAATACTTGTTCGGACTAATAATACTGCAACCAAACAACACTAATACGGATATACTTGGACCAACTAATTTAGCATAGATAATTATCATCAAATACTAGGAGTAGTTAGTAATGTAATTTAGAGTTTTTTGCACTTTTATAGATCATATTATTAACTTTTTACGATTTTATACATCATATTAGCAGATTATTTAATCAGTACACCATACTACCACTTTTCGGTGATTTTATACACTTCCGTATAATAATTTTCGCCCACTCGACTTTCACATATTACACCCACATTTTGTCTTCCGTAATATCAGTTTGCAGATTTCCTATCATCCATTTTAATTATGTACAAACCCGTTTAAATTTTCAAGTCTTGCTTGAACTTTATGGAAAATGATGAACTATTTTATTAAATTTTTAATTTTATTGGACGAAAGTGTATAAACATAGTACATGTAATAATTAAATAATACGTCAATGTATAAAATGACAAAAAGTATTTCTTACAAAATTGCAAAAAAACCAAAAAAAAAAACCAAATGATTTATGTAATATTTACAAGTGAAAGAAAAGAAAAGAAAAGAAAAGAGAAACATTTGAAAGATTTGTGTGTCTCTCTATATAAGTGAAGAGTGAAGAAATGTTATCTATGACAT
Source organism: Primula vulgaris (assembly GCA_963920805.1). Lineage (NCBI taxonomy): Eukaryota > Viridiplantae > Streptophyta > Magnoliopsida > Ericales > Primulaceae > Primula > Primula vulgaris. The sequence continues at coordinate 35,302,485 of OY987216.1, forward strand.
TTAATTGGTTTCTTAATTCCAACCATGGAATTCACTCATCATTTGATTCTCTCTCTTCATTTTCTCCCTTTTTCATCCCACCTACAAGGTACTCATTTTTAACTTACTTTTCAAACTTATATTTATATACATTAGTGTTTTAAAAATGCTTAATCTTAGCTAAAACCGCAGCCTAAAAACCGAAAAAGCGAGTTTTTTACGCATTGAATCGAGTTTTTTTTTTTACTAAGAAGCGCGGTTTTTAAAATAGGTTTATATATATGTAATTTGTGATTTTGTAGTAGTTCATAATTAGTTAATGGAGAATGAGAGTAAAGAGTGTTAGCTTTTAGCAAACACATCAAGTTTAGTTTTTTTGTTTTTTTTTATATTTACTTTTCATACTAATTTTTATATATTCATCTCTTTGATTTCTGATTTTGGACCCATTTGACATCAGGTTTTTTAGTCAAAAAGCTGAATTTTCAAAAGCAATGAGACACTGTAGCTTTTTTACTTATAAGTGACTTATAGCTTATTTATATTGATAAGTCATTGGTCACTTATTTTAACTAACAAATGAGTTGTAGAAATAGAAACACTTTCTATTAGATTTTTTTATTTTTTTTTGGAAAATTTAAAATGAAAAAGGCTTAAAAATCCGCAAATTCCTGCCTTCTCTGCTTTTGAGATTTTTTTACCCCAAAAAGCTAAAAAAATTAACATACCAAACACCCATGAATTAGTGTAAGAGAAAAGGTGTTACCAAACATGCACTTTGTAGTAGTTCATAATTAATTAATGGAGAATGAGAGTAAAGACTAGCACACGCATCACATTTAGTTTTTTTTATTGTTAATATCTCTGTGAAATTCATAGTTCATTAGTCTGATTGTTAGACGGCGTAGTTGTCAGTAGGGAAACCGGAGGCAGGAAACGAAACTAGAAACGGAAACGTGGAAAAAATAATTCTTTTTAAAGAAAATTACATGTGAATAGAAAGTGGGAAACGGAAATGTGAAAAAAATAAAACACGGTTTTTTTGAACGGAAAACGAGTTTTCCGGTACTTATGGTTTTACCTTGTTAATTACAGTTATAATTTGTAAAAGGTTTAATCTTTTTGCAAGGGCGGCAAGTGTCACTTTGGAAAAATTAAGAGCTTGTTTGGTTGCAGCTTTTATACACATAGGCTGGGTTTTTGGGATTTAGAAAGTGAAACAAAATTGGTTTTATAGTTTCTTCTGGGACAAACCCATTATACAGATTAAACTGATCAACCCCAAATGGCAAAATATGATCCACAGTTTATGTAAAGGAGAAAAAAAACTGAACTTAAAAGCTAAACAAGGGTTGATAGCTTTGAGAGTCTCTATATTACTACTGTTGATAACACACTTCATTTTCTAATTTGTTACTGAAAAATCATATCATATAAATGAGGATGACGACGAGTACTAGCGAGCAAACATTGGCCAGTGTCAGTTTTTAAAAAATTTAAGGGCCTGTTTGGTTGCAGATATAGACATTTAACATGGGGTTTTGAGGTTTAGAAAAAAACTAGTTTCATCTAGCTGGAAGTTAATACTTTTTTCTGGGAACTCCCTATTTTTGTGATCTTAATCACTATACTATTTCATATTTTGTGATTCACAATTCATTACTTGTAAATAAAGCTCGAGAGTGCTAGCAACACTTCAAATATATGAGCTGGTTTTTTGAGATTTAGGTAAGAAAAGCATTAGATTCTCCGGCTGAAAGTTTGTAATTTTTTCTGAGAAAAACATAAAGGAAAAGAAAACCCAGATTTTAGACTGATCAACAAGTACAATCTAGCTTTTAAGCAGAAGGGAATAAAAAAACTGAGCTTAAAAGCTCCAACTAAACAAGGCCGAGTTTGCACTCCAATCATGTTCATTTGCACTCCGACCATTTTCATTTGCATTTCACTTTAATGATAAAAAGAGTGTTTTGGTTTTTAAAGCTTGTTTGGTTGCAGATTTTAAGGTAGCTAATCTGTTTTTTCCCCTTAAAACCCGCAGCAAATTTGGCTAATAAGCTCAAAAACAGATTTCAAACTTTATTTTTCTATCCTGGAAAAGCTATAAGTACTTAAATGAGTCAAGGATCAACGATGTTCTTTTAACTTATCAATAAGCCAGCTTATATGTTTAGGAGCTTCATCCAGACAACCTCTATATGTATCTTGTTCGTGTTAACATCGAATAAAAGGGCAAGATAACATCGTTTTCCCCTAATATTCTTTTCTTTTGCAAATCAATAAATATAACTTTCTTGTTTACAGTTTAAACTTGGGAAGACTCCCTACTCAAGATCCTCTACGTTTTGCAATAACCTGTAGACTAGCCAAAGTTAAAGAGTCTTTTTCCTCAACGAACGCAGAGTCACTAATTAAAGAACCTCATAAATATTTTGATCAAGTAATCATAACCGTCCGTTCCGGAGATGGTGGCCATGGGGCTGTTCTCAAATCATCCAATCAAAAATCTCCACCAAAAGGTCAAGGAAAACACGAAAGAGACAAATTTTATAAAAAAGGCTCATATAAAAGAGATTTTGATGGGTCACTTATTTTACCTATGGGTGGACGTGGTGCGGATATTGTTATATACGCTGATGAGGGTAAAGATTCGTTATTGGAGTTCCATAAAAAAAGTAGGTACAGTGCAAAGAGAGGTGGAAACGTTGATGCAATGGGGGTATCATCGTCTTTGGTACATAATGGGCTTAGGGCTCCAATATTGCGTATTCCTGTCCCCCTAGGTATGTAATCTTGTATAGCGAGGTCTCTTTTTGTGCGAAATTATATAGTGGTTTATTTGAATTTCTTACGAGAAGCGGAGAAAGTTAAAGTATCATCTTTGGTGATGAAAGATTTAGTCAGTTGTGGTTTCATTTGGTTGCAGCATTTAAGCAGAATAGCTGGAATTTTTGAGTCTGAATAAGCTGCTAGGCTCATATAGTTTATTCAGGCCAAAATCTGATGTAGCTTAGTTTTCAGCTGATAATTAAAATATAATCCAAATCTGAAAAGAAGGCAAAAAAACTGTACTTGAAATATGCAATTAAACAAGGCCTACATGTGCACGATAGCCCTTTTTATCTATTTTTTAGTAATCAAGAACTACCTTTTTCAAATTGTTCGTAGTAATCTTTCTGCACGATTTCAATTTAAAGGGTCTTGTGTCACATCTATGTTGAGTGCAAAAGTCAAAAGGGTGGAAAATGTAGTTTACTATATCAAACTAACATCTTTTTGCAACTTTTCTTTTACAATCTTTTGTAGGTACTGTTGTCAAACGCAAGCGGGGAAAGCTTTTGGCAGACTTAGCACGGCCAGGGGACGAAGTTCTGGTCGCAAGAGGTGGACAAGGAGGGGTTAGATACTTAAATACATCGATGTATACATATGTATAGCAATAGAATAAATTGTTTTTAATTGCTTTATTGGGTTATCTTTACATTCTAGTAGAGACACATGTTCGTAATTATATTTCATCTTTATTTTTTCCTATTCATTTCTCTTAGCCACCAACAAATGAGGATGCCTGCCGAAATTATATAGTTTTTTGTTTTATTTGTTTGTGGCAGATAAGTTTGATTGAAATGCCTGAGAATAGAAAGAAAAAAGTTGAAGGCCTAACAACAAATTTAATGAGAGATGAAAACGACAAGGTTTGCTCACAGTTTATATTTTTTAGATGGTGTGCCCGCTCAATTTACTACTTATGTTTCAAGAAAGTGACCCATTCCTTCACAAATGACTTTTCTGCCTCAGGTTTTGACTCTTGGTCAGGGAGGTGAAGAGGTCAGCCTGGAGTTGATATTACGAGTGGTTGCAGATGTTGGTCTAATTGTAAGTTCTCTCTTCACATTACAGGTTTTATATGTTAAAAAAAGTTGCTTGAATGACATGAATGGACCCCCTATTTCTTGGACAATTTGCTTCCTTACAGAAAATAAAGGCTCGTCACACTTCATGAGGCTCATTAACTTTGAGACTACACCATACTTATTTGTTAACTTTAGTGCCTATGGGATGGGATCATGGGAGGTTTTGCACGTGCTGTCACGTGACACCTAACCAGTTTTCTGTTACCTCTAACTTTGGTACCGTATACTACATTTCTATGTCAAATTAGTACCATGCTGTTAAATATTAGACATAAAAACAGTAAATTGACAAAGCAGTGTTGTAGAATTGGATACTAACTTAAAATTCCTAGTATATTATAATAAATTGTACCTAAAATGACTTTTGTTGATACTAGTAGAGAGTGGAAAACCTTTATTTTTACTACATGGGATGAAGAAGTTGTTTAGAACTTTTCTTAATTTTTGGATAATTAGGAAATAAAGTTCAGAAGGTAAAGGCCGGGCGTCAGGACTACAAGTCTGCTCAAAAGAAGCTAAAACTGGCACTTAAACAATGAACAAGAAGTTCCACCTAACCATACCATTTGTCTTTTGGATGTCTATATTCACGATACATCTTTAAAAAACCCTCCTTTTTTATGGTAATCTCTGTATAATTTCTTAGACCAAAAAAATTATCTGAAATTCTCTTACCTTTAACAAATGCTCCCTAGTTTTACCTTCATTATATCCACAAAGAGTCGACACATAAAGAGATTTTCTGGTTATCTAGGTCCTTAAGAAGAGTATGCATACCTTGCGGAAACTATGGAATAACCTGAAGTCCTGAACAGAAAAGACCTCAGAATGCCATAAATCTGACACTCTCCCTTTGATGTCATGTATTAAATTGTCTTTATAATTCCAAATCGAGTGTGAAGCCTTAATTTGGTTTACTCTAGGGACTTTGATTTTACTTCAGTTTCCACTTAACCCTAGAAATTTAAATGATACTGCTGATTGACAAAATTTGTATCCATCATTCTGAAATCATTGTTTATACCCTTAACTGGTCACTGATAATCAGCGTTTACTTCATTAACCAAGTCACAGGCCTTAACAGAAATGGTCTTTGATAGTTTTTAGCTAGCACTTGTACGTTAAGTTTAAACCTTGATAGTTGGTCTTTATTGCGAGTTCCTATTTTTATTCTTTATCTGTCACTCAAGTAATTTATGTAACATTTTGTGCTGATGATTTTCCAGGGATTACCAAATGCTGGTAAATCAACACTACTAGGAGCAATAACACTTGCAAAACCCGATATTGCTGATTATCCATTTACAACCTTAATGCCAAACCTAGGACGACTTGATGGTGATCCTAGTTTAGGGGCAGGTCAATTTTCATCTGAAGCAACTTTGGCAGATTTACCTGGTCTTATTGAAGGTGCACATTTAGGAAAGGTAACTTTTATTTTATTTATTTATTTTGCTGTTGTTTTGGTCTAGTGGATAAGGAGTGCAATTGGTAGTATTATTTTTCTGCTATGTTGCACATTTGTTCCCAAAAAAAACTACTCTTGCGTAGCCGAGACAGGTACAAGTTAGGGGTAATACGGGTATACGAGTATCATTTATACATTTTGGAGTATCGTCGACTTCTTCAGTACCAACCCTATCACTTACAGGACCCATACAGATATGCCAAACAGCTGAGCAAAATCGGTATCTTTCTCTCAAGAAACTGGAAATTTTATGTAAACGAGTAGATTATGTTTAAGTTACATTAAGGTGTAGTTATGTTTTAGTCTATATATTAAGTGGTGAAAAAGCAAAAATTCCAAATGTTCACCACAGAAGACGTTCAAATGTTCACTACAGAAGAAGTCATTTGGATGCGATTAAGTCGATCAATTGTCCATCTCATTGTCTTCAACCAACCTTCTATTGACTATACACATCTTAAATTGAATGTCCAAATAAGTATATATTTTACCATAAATCTATTAAAACAAATATAAACAAATCACCGCCTTATTGATTCCTAAATTTTAAAACTTCTCCGGTGTAGCCGTATCCATATCACATTCGTGAGGATAGCCATATCCTTGCAACATAGATTTTCGGTAAGTGCTACATATCAAGTAATTGGAAGTTGACATTATGACATTCTTGTTCCTAGTATGTTAAATATTCGGACCCCTTTCAAAAAACATTGAGAGAATATACTAATTGTTACTTAAACTTCCATACTGTCTGTTTTGTATGGTTAGTTTTATTGATCAAGTGCAAGGATGTTAAGTTTTGACTTGTTAGTGTTTTGACTAGGTAGTTATTTGCAGGGACTTGGTCGTAATTTTCTTCGGCATCTGAGAAGGACACGGATGTTGGTTCATGTAGTTGATGCATCCACTGGGAATCCTGTGAATGACTATAGGACTGTGAGAGAGGTAAGTCAGTTCTTTACAAATTCACTTTCTAAAGTTATAGATTTTTTTTGGAATTTATTTGTCTTCGAGAACTTTCAATGATTATGATGGCTGGGTATTGTAGTCGCTGTTTTAGTTTTTCTAAGTTAGTCCAACCTCTACAGCTTCCAATGATTTTTCCTAAAGTTATGGTAAAGATACTAATTTTCATTTTTAAATAACCAATTTATATCTGCTTAAAACATCTGCATTCCGATCAACTCTGTGGAATGTTACTTTTTCTCTATCATCAACAACTTTTAAGATCAATTTGTTCTTTCACACATGATTATTTTCGTTTCCATGTGGAATGATACATTAAGAAAATTGGGAACCATTTTGGTTCTTTCAATTTAAGGAACAAATTTTAACAAATCTATATTTAGGGAATCTTTAAAGAAGCTAATAGAGTTTTTTTTACTTCAAAATTCCAAAGTTGTGGTATATGGCAAACAAGGAAGCTGTCATAGTTAGTAATTATATTCATATTCTTTATTCTTTTCTTGTAATTTTTATAGCTGCTATATTTTGAATTGCTAAATTTGATGTTGCAGGAGTTGAGGATGTACAATCCCGAGTATCTCGAGCGACCATACATTGTTGTGCTAAATAAAATTGATATTCCTGAGGTAGGTGACTTATTGGTCTTAACTGTTTCTTTTTATCTACCTTCCTTTCTCGTGAGTGAACATAGATCGTATTATTAGCTTTTATCTGTTATCTTTGGTCCTTTGGACTGAGAATTGGTTTTCTCTATTATAGGCGAGGGATAAAATTTCATCTTTGACTGAAGAAATAACGAGTATTGGGATTCCAGCTGGTGTTGCGGTTCAAGAACCTTCTACCGGAAATGACGATATGAATGAAAATTCTTCCAAGGGATCTGATAAAGATAGGAATATCAAAGAGATCGAGGAATACCCGCGCCCCCTTGCTGTTGTGGGTGTCAGCGTTTTGTAAGTGTGCCTATTCTTTATTTATAATAAACTGCATACAATTTAAATACAGTTTTGTACACCAAGGCATCATCAGATTCCAATTCTGTACAACCAAGCTACAAATATTAGCAACCAGTATCCAAACCGAATATTTCATTTTCCAATTTGTACATCAAGTATAGATTTACATTAAGAAAAACATGTAGAATAGTTTAATAAAAACGTTAGCCCTCTCAACTGTTTAATACGTAGTAAATCTTTGAAAAATGTAACAGTTGTTAATCGATTATTAATCTTTTTAGGTTGTACAAAATTGAAATATGATATATGCTAGAGTACAAACTGTAATCAACCTATTGCATCCTTAACATGACTGTAATGAATGCTTATCAAAGCACCCCAAGTTAACAGTGATTCAGTTACGACTTGGCTTACTATGATTAATGTCCTTTGCAGGAAAGGTATTAACACAAAAGAGTTGTTGCAAGAAATACGGGCAGGACTGAGGAGCTGTCGCAATTCTAACGAAATGTCACCGCTGAACTCTGTATTTTGAGAATTTAAACCAATTTTGTATAAACAATGTGCCTAATTAGATATACTGCCATCTTGTACAGTGTGCATAACCGCAGGCGTGTAGACTTAATTATGTATAATACAGACAGATTCTTTCGTTCTTGGCTCTTAACTGATTGTAGTATTCTATATCCCAAGTTAAAATGGTGAATTTGTTGCCTTGTCTGAGTTTGTCAAGTAATATTAGTCTAGATATAGTCCAAAAATCTGCTCTAACTAGGATTCGATGTCGTGTTGTTTCACTTAACTTTTGGACCCTATACGAGACATGCTAATTGCTACGTCTTGTTAAGAGGGACAATGTGCATACCAACAAAATTAGACCACGTTCTCTTTTATGACTAGTGGTAACTTGCTTATTTGCCGTCATATATTGGATTTCTGTCCCTAAGCTATATTGATTGCATTTCAACCCGTTCTTGTTATATGTCGGAGTAAGGCTTCAGTATTACCATTTTTTTCGTCTTTTACTTGGTTCTGATAGTATGGCTGCCGTATTCTTCCTTACATTTATCAATATTCTTTCATACAAAGGCTAGACTTACAAAACAGTCTATAGTTTAGCTGTCACAGTCGTGTATTATTATTTTGTTAAGACATGGAATCTTCAATTTCGATTTTAATTGACACCGACGACAAAATGAATCTTTTCCTCTTGTTATCTTGAAATTTTTAAGTAAAGCATGGACATCGATATATATATATATATATATATATATAATATACCTTGCTTTCTTAACTAAGATTTCTCCCACATTAAGCAACATTTAAATGCTCTTTAGGCTGATCCAAACATTCTAATAATGTGAAATAGTTATCATCTTAAAAAAATGTACATTAACATTAAGTAATGTTAAGACGCAGAAGCCAGTTTAATATACAAGTCAATAATGTTAAACCTGATATATAGGAACAATCGAACACAAAGCGGCACTACCTCGGAGCTGTGAGCAAAAAACCCCCGATGTTTATACAAGCAGAAGCAGCCACTGAACTTGTTCTTGACAAAAAAGGTCCTGTTCTTGAAAAAAAAAAAGTCACTGAACTAAAACTGTTTTTTTCCCGTAAGCATGAGGTGGTGAAAGGCTAAAAGCCTAAAATCGATTAAAAAAGTTAAGATACATGATAAAAATCAGTCATTTCTCGATACGGGGGTAATACAAATTATCACAAAAGTATGGTCTGAGATCAGTACATATTAAACAAATACAAAATCCATTCAACAGGATCGTGTAATACAAATTATTAAATAAAATCGGTATAAAACGACTATTTAGCTGACACCAATAAAGTATGATAATATGATTACATATTGTTAAGAAAATCGGTATAAAACGACTAAAAGCTTGTTATATATATACCACCTTTTTGTATAAGTCACTTTGACTAGTATGATAGTATTACACTCGGGTTATATTCGGATTTCTTTGTAAAGATGTTGTTGAGGTTTCATTGCTAGCATGAGCAATGTTTGGAGCTTGCTTTTTTAGATTTTGGGTTTCGAAAACCACTCGCCTTATATCACATCTTTTATGTATTTTTTATAGACATAAAGTTAAGAGGTATAAAGAGAAAGAAGAGTTTTTTGTACCATTTTTCTTTGATTACTAGACTCTATGGCCTTGTTTGGTTGCGGTATTCGTAGTCCCGGGACTATGAGTCCAAGCGAGATTACGAATAACCATTCATATGTAGTCCCGATACTTTTAATACCACACCCCCATGGTATTGTAAATACTCCATTTCGGGGTCATTTGTAATCCGGTTTCACAAATAATACCGATCATATTTAGCCACCCAAACATGGTATTTATGGGATCCACTCCATTTGAAATTCAATCTTACCTTAATCCCACCCAACCAAATAAGGCCTATGATCATAGCCTGTTTTAGCATTTTTTTTCCTCTATGCAGCTAATTAAGCTCTATATTAATTTCATTTTTATCATTAGATATTAAGTAATCGGATTATTTGTATCTCATACAGAGTATTTTTCTTAAGTACCACTATGGAGGTCTATCCCATATAAGATAATGTTTTTGTTTCAATGATAATAGAGCTGTTCCTTTAAAAAAAAAAATTGTTAAGAAAATGTCATTTTGGTTGTTAACTTTTGCAAGTCTTTTGATAGTGGGCATCGAATATATATTATTCCTCGTTTTGTAAGAGGATGATATATAATACCGTCACTATTTGGGCATTTATCAAAGCTCATTTTTTTTTGTTAGTTTTTTACCTCACCTGTTGACCAAAAACCATGTTAGCTATAGTAAAATGTTTAGTGGGCTTTAATTAATTATTTCGGAAATTATTTCGCCTCTAATTGGAGTGTATTTTAAGCTAAGATCATACGACTGTGAAATTTTACAAGTACCAAATATATCTCTGATTTTCCTAATCTTATGAAATTCAACACATTACAAAATCGAATTCGAATGTTAAGAGACGGTATATCAATATGATTTAAGAGTTCAATACAAGTGAGTACTCATTATAACATACACTACAAAATTATAACATACACTACAAAATAATGTTTGATTTAGTGAGAGTCAAAAGCTGTCACAAGCCTGTCGTTAATTTAAAAAGTTGTCACAAATCTGTCGCAAATTGACTAAACTGTCACAAAACCGTTATAAAAACCGTTGCTAATAAGCTCGTAACAAAAAATACCGTCACTAATCCCGTCGCTCTTTAAATATTTTTTTTAGTGATAATTAGTTTACTGTAATTTATTTACATTAGATCAAAAATATTTGAGCCGATAGCCTTTCTATAAGAAAAACCTTTAGCTTCATATAGTGTAAAATATACCAGTTGGACCCCGTAAATACGTAAAAACATAGGTTTTTTGAACTTTAACTCATGGGCGGAACATGCATATATGTAAGTATAATATTTCGGCAATCCCTTAAATTTTATGTATTGTTTTTCGAATTAATTTGTAAGTATAATATTTAGGCAACCCCTTAAATTTTATTTTCAACAAGCACTTTCAAAATTATATTTTGTTTTTGTACTTGCATAATATTACGCACATTTTTATAGGGATATTATTTTTAAAAGATTGAAGATTACACATACACTAATTTAACACGATTCGGAATGCTTCTATTCTTTTCAATATGTCATATTTTATTATCTGTTATCTAAATTATTCGAACTTTTATTTGAGAAAATTAGAAGAAAAAAATCTCAAATTATGATTAAATATTTTGCTATATATTTCAACTGTTGTACACAAAATAAAATCATTCATATTTTAATTTAGAGAAAACAATAAAGTTATAAATCTAAAAATTATACATTTTGATTAACATGTTGTTCATAAATTATGAAATTTATCAAGAATAAATGACAAAATTTCATAAAAAAAAATCAAAATCATAACAATTTGAGCAAATATTTTGTGAACTTGAGCATTAATTATAAGTTTAATTTTTTATGTTCTCTTTATTAAATTGTGTTTTTAGGTCGTATTTTATTTATTCTTTCAAAAAAATCAAATCTATGTATTTTGAATGAACTAGTTTTAGCTTCCAAAACGGTGAGATAATTGAGGTGACGGTTTATTTTTTTTAAATTTTTTTTAAAAAACTATACAAAATAGTGATTTTTTTTAAGAATAAGTTGTTGGGACTTTTGAGTGTTATTTATTTTGGCAACCTCAAACTTAAAGTTCTGGTTCCGTCCCTGCTTTAACCCCTCCTTTATGACCTTGTCCAAACATGGTCTCCTTAGTTAATCAAGAAGTAATTTTTTTTATAATAATATTGTAGTAGAGGGTTAGTAAGTTGACACTTTTGTAGGGCTAATACGTTTAGTGGATAAATTCTAGACCTACATATTAAACATATATAATCTGAAGTTGATTGTTTCACCACTGTTTGTTTGCTCCAACTATTCTTTTCCCAAGATTTCAATAGTTAAAAAATATATAGTCTCCCAAAGATTTCTATATATTTGACATACAAAGGCTAGACTTACAAAGCATTCTAGTAGTCTTATTATTATTTTGTTACATATGGAATCTTCAATTTCGATTTTAATTGATACTCACGACAAAATAAATCTTTTCCCTTAGTATCTTGAAATTTGTAAGTAAAGTATGGACATTGATATACCTTGTTTTCTTAAGTAGGATTTAATTTCTCCCACACTAAACAACATTCAAATGCTCTTAATTAGGCTGATTAATTAATTGAAACATTCTAAAGTCTGAAGGAATTTTGACAGAGGGCTAACACCAGAATTATAAGATATCGTAGAACTTGATCGGAACATAAATATACTACAAAAAAAAAAAACAGTGGTTAGCAACAGAGGCTATTTTACTGATCGTATTATTATATGACTTGTTGTTAAATTTGTACGTAACTGATTTTGTCTAATAGCAACAATTTTATGTTGCGTAGTTAAATCAGAAATTTTCTTGTAGATTAAAGCGGCACCACCTCGAATGGAGCCAAAAAAACCATGATATTGCTAATACGACTATACAAGTATCAAATTTATGAATTTTGTTAGTAGGTACATTATTTTTAAGTTACAGTACTTAATAAAACAATAGCTACTCCCGAGCTTCCGCTACGGAACCGTCTATATCCCTCAGTTATGAATGTAACAAGACTTCTATAGAAAAAAAATTACGGTCAGAGTTCCGTACATATTAAAAAAATAGCTTACACGGGATCGTGTAATCTGTAATACATTTATTTAAGAAAATGACTATTTAGCTTACATCATTTGTGTATGATATTGTTAAGAAAATATGATTTGTTTTGTTAAAATTGCAAGTCTTTTGATAGTGGGCATTGATTATATTACAAAATATTCCTCGTTTCCTTGGACGACACGATATATAATAGCGTTTCCATTTGGGAGTTTATCAAAGTTCATTTTTTTTTCTGATTAGTTTGTTACCGATGACCGTGCAAGAAAATGTTTATTTACCATTAGTTGTTTTTTTAAAACTATTGCTAGAATGAGTGACGCTAAATTTCAACAACAGTTTAGCAACAAAATTAATTGATATTATGTTGATAAAATTTAGCGACATCCGGGTTACCAACAGTTTTGAAAAAACAAACCGATGATAAATGATTTTTTTTTTTTTTAGTGATGCTTGCTACTAGTAAACTGTTTAGTGGGCTTTGATTATTTCGGAAATTATTTCTCTTCTATTCTAATTGGAGTATTTTGCAACTTTGCTCTACTAATAAAGTCATATAACAATGAAATTTAAAAAGTATCAGTATATATCTTTGATTTTCCTAATTCAATGAATTCAACACATTACAAAATCGGATGTTAACAGACAGGTATATGAAGCCGACCAATATGATTGAGAGTTCAATAAAATTGACTCATTATTGCCTGCACACATTAAAAAAAAATATTAGAATATCATCAAAATATTTGTTACATATTATATAAGTGACCATTACTAAATTTATCAACGTAATAGCAATCAAAATGAACATATTCTGTTCTTATATTGTTGCTAAATTTAGTGATATGCATCTTCATATCAAAATAGCAACACAGTATCTCTTGTTATTGTCATTTCTTGCAACGGATTTTAACCGTAGCCAGCTTATTTACATTACATATAAAAAGTTTGCTACAACCTCTCTAGCTACTCCATCCGTTCCAAAATATTGGGACACTATGTATCTACATGCAATTTTGACCGGCAAATATCTCTTGTTTAAATTGTTGAAATATAATTTTTTTTAAATTTATTCATACAGTTTAACATTTGAATTATGTGATTAATTTTTGAAAAATTCGATTTCGACAAGTTAGATATGAGTTATTTGACGATGAATATTGTACGTAATTTCATATATCGCCAACGATGTGAGACGGACGGAATACAGTATAATAAAAGCCTTTAGTTTCATACAGGGTAAAGTCTACCAGTCAGACCCGGTAAATAAGTAAAAACATAAATTTCTTAATCTATAACCCTTCCCTTGTTACCTTATCCAAATATTGGTCTCTTTAGTTACTCTAGGAGTAATTGCATTTGTTACTATTTAATTGTCCATTACGAAACTATATGTACTTTTGACCGGCCAATAATTTATATCAAAATTGTCGGAATAAAAATTTTCAAAAGTTTGATCATATAGTTCAAATATTAAATTTTATGATTAGATTTAAAAAAAAATAATTTCAACAATTTTAATAAAAATCATAAGACGGTCAAAATTGTATATATCTATCGTTCACGGCTGTTTGTTAGCTCCAACTGTTCTTGTCCCAAGATTTCAATAGTTACAAAAGTATATTATTTCAATAGTTACAAAAGTATAAAGTCTCCTGATCAATACATTAATGAAAGAGGGAAAAAATCAAATATATAGTTCACGGCTGTTTGTTAGCTCCAACTGTTCTTGTCCCAAGATTTCAATAGTTACAAAAGTATATTATTTCAATAGTTACAAAAGTATATAGTCTCCTGATCATAACATTAATGAAAGAGGAAAAAAATATTTGATGTGATTTTCGCTACAAAAAAATATCCAAATAACGACGGGATTAGTAACGATATTTTTTGTTACGAGCTTATTAGCGACGGTTTGTGTGACGGCTTTGTGACAGTTTAGTCAATTTACGACAGATTTGTGACAACTTTTTAAATTAGTGACATTCTTGTGACAGCTTTTGACTCTTACTAAATTAAACATTATTTTGTAGTGCTGGTTGCGTTATATAACATCTAGACGGTAATTGGTTAGGGTTTTTAAACTCCAGTGATTACAAAATTTGTAGTAAAATTAAGACAAAAAGAAACTTTAACCACTTGTTTATGGTTTAAATTATGTATAGTTTTCACTTTCAGTTCTGTTTATAAACTGTTTTTGCCGGACATATATATAACAGTGCAAAATGAGCTTCCAAATCAACAAATGTACAACATCAATTGATTATAAGGTACTGAATTGTAAAAGTCAAAACTAATTCTAAAAGTGTCCGGACGAAAAACCAGAAAAACGGATCGATAACCGAACCGAAAAACCGAAAAAAAATTCGGGTCGGTTTCGGTTTTCAATAAAACCGAACCGAAAAGACCGAAACCGAAAAAGATCGAAAAAATCCAAAAAAAACCAGAAACTGGACCGAAAAAAACCGATCCGGTTCGGACCAAAAAATAAAAAGAGCAAAACCGAAAAAAACCGAAACGAAAAATATATTTGATTTCGATTTTGTTAAAAACCGAATCGGACCGAATCCGTCCATATATAAAACTACACTAAAATATCCATATGGTGCACAATCCATGCATGTGGAAAAGTCAATTATATAGCTAGATCAATAATTAGCAAATGAAAGAAATAACTAATTAACAAATTTACGGTACCATGAAAGTTGAAAGAGTCAAATATATAGCTGGTCAATCATTTACATTTTATAACATTTACATCATGCAGGCCAGCATTTGATATTCTTTGACTAATTATAATTTGCTTTATCTATTGCAAAATGTGCACTTGAAAGAATAAGTGCACATTTTGCACTCTTTGAAGGCGACTTCAAATTGAATATTCTTTTACTAATTATAATTGCTTATCTATTTGCTGAATCTAATGCTGCTACTTGGTAGAGCTCTTATATATTCTATCCGTATCAATTTATACGTCTTATACGAAACCACGTGTAATTTTAACCGTTTTTGAACATGTAACTAAATTGTCGAAACAAAAATTTTCATTTTTTTTTTACATAGTTTAAATGTTAAACTATATGATGATATGATTTTTTTAAAAATTATTTCGGTAATTTAGTTACATGTTCAAAACCGGTTAAAGTTGTGCGTGGTTTCATATATGATATATAAATTGATATAGAATGAGTAAATCATTTCCGCATTTACTTCATTGTAAAACAAAGTCTTTCTTCCATATTGGTAGGGCTTTGTTAATTACTACTTGATGTAGCTTTTTAAATAGAAACATTTGTCACTTCAAACGAACTTTTTTTATTTAAATGATCCGATGTTGAAAGCTAAGCTAGTCCTTGCGGAGATTGATATAAATTGAGCCCTCCATTGGTTGAATTCAGCAAGAAAAGAAGCCGAGCTCACTAATTCCTCGCTCAATAACTAAATTTTTCAAGTGGTTGTTTATCTCACAAAGGTTAGTCATATCAGCGCGAGTATACGATATTTACACCGTATACACCATTTCGATCTATCGGTAGAGGTATTTACTTGTCTTAGCATATATTTTGCGCCAAAATATTCCTTTTTCTCTTTTTCCTTCTTGTTAGTTATCTGTAGTTCTTTTGAACTTAAATTTAATTGCAGAGATGAGTAGCTTGGTGAACAATGGTGCCGTTGACTGTCGAGGAAAAGTTGCAGATAGAACGAAAACTGGAGGATGGAAAGCTTCTCCATTTATCATAGGTATATTTTAAGAACTATATGAATACTTACTTTATAGGTAAATATACAGGATTCGTTATTATTATAATCGAGAAGTTAAATCTTTTAAATTTTCTTTCACTGATATTTAAGTACAAATAATTTTCTCCACCTAGTTATTACCACAACAACAAAAAAAGAAATCTACTTTAAATACGACTATGTATATGTATAAAAAGCTTCAAAATCAACATGTATACGAGCAAAACATAAGTTCGGTGATTTTGTTGCAGTGAATGAGGTGGCGGAGAGATTGGCTTTCTTTGCTATAGCAGTGAATCTGGTGTTATATTTCGTAAGAGAATATCATTACACCATAGCTGATGCATCAACAAATGTGACCAACTGGACCGGTGCCTCGTTTGCCCTAACCCTAGTTGGTGCTTTTCTTGCCGACGCTTATCTTGGCCGATTCAAAACCATGCTTCTTTTCTCATGTATCTATGCCATGGTAATTATTGACCAATACTATGATAATTAGCAAAATAAAATAAAATTTAGTAACAACTAACAAGCAAATCCTTTTATTCATTATATGAAGATGGAAATACAACACATCAGTCTTTTACCTTTGGAACATGCTCTAAACGGAGGAACTGAGAATAAAATTACACTTTAATTATAAGGTCATAAACACATGTACAGAAAGAAAAGAAACCTATGTGTAAACTGAGTACTTTGTCATTGAACTAACTTTTGCCTTTAAAGTAAACATAGTAATCAGCCACGACGTGCTAAAATAAGTGAATGTTTAATTATAAGTTAATTCTTAAAAAATTTGTGAATATACATGTAGTTGTATATATCTTGAAAATTCATCATCATACATATGCATATTGTTGATGTTCTAATAACATTATATGTGTTCAAGCATAAAAAAATGTGTTTCATCATTAGATATGCAGTATTTGAATTTAAAGTTAAACAAACTTACTAAGAATCCATAAACAATAAAAAAAAAATTGAACTCCTTTTAACATGTTAATTATTGACAAAAACATTCTTATTAAGTTCTATATATCTTAAATGTTATATTAGGGTATGGTATTGTTGACAATCTCAGCGGGCGTGGACTCCCTACGACCACCACCATGTACCTCACTTCCATGTGATTATCATGGGAACAATGGGCAAAAGGCATTTCTCTTCTGGTCGTTGGCCCTGATAGCCCTCGGAACTGGTGGGATCAAACCATGTGTCTCCTCCTTCGGAGCTGATCAATTTGACGAAACCGATGATAAAGAAGTCATCAAGAAAGACGCTTTTTTTAACTGGTTTGTCTAAACATTACTATCTTCATTGTGAAAGCTATAACATTCATAGGGAATACCATGTTGTATAGTATTTTTCTTTGAAAATCATTTAGCTGCTCATCAGCGAAAACTAAATATTTATACGTACGTACTAGAAATTCAAAATCATCATTGAATGATTCAAGCTTATATGTTTTTTGTAATAAATTTACATTATTATCTCCTTACGCCGGCCGTATGTCTACATTTTGATGTAGAAAATATATTAAATAATTCTCAATATAAAGATGGAGAAAACTTAATGAACTTATTAGAATACAACTTAATTTGTCTTGTGCTTTAATAAAATTTGTAAATAATTTACCAGTAAAATTCCTGTTCTACAATAAAATTTATGACAAACATGGCATCTTAACCTTATTTAAACACCATTTGTCCCCAAAATTTTAAATCCTATGTCTAGCACCACCTAGCTTATTTATCGTTAATTATTGTCACACTTCATTTTTGCTTGCAATAATATAAACTCGTCATCGTTCAATATATAGGTTCTTTTTTGGGATCAACATGGGTGCCCTTATCGGCCTTACAGCCCTGGTCTATCTGCAACAGGAAAAAGGATGGACATGGGGTTTTGCGGTCCCAACTGCGGTTATGGCTGTTTCGGTGATAATTTTGGTAGCGGGGTTTAGAGTTTACAGGTATCAGAAGCCGATGGGTAGCCCATTTACGAGGTTTGCACAAGTGATGGTAGTGGCTGTAAAAAACCATAGTAAAGGGGCAAGAGTCGGGAGTGAAATGGAACTTTACGAGGTGAGGACAAAAGAGTCCGATATTCATGGGGCTAGAAAGCTTTCTCACACTCCTCAGTACAGGTATGTGTATGCAGATTTTTAAAAACTGGTGAAATAAAATATAAAACAATATCTACCAGTCTCGTATAAAAACTGCAATGTGACTTAATTAGGCATTCTTAACAAAAAAATTTACAACTTTGTTCAAGATGAATGTCTGTCTTTTAACATACCTACAGCGTGATTCATTAGTGATAAGTTTTCTTTCTCTAGGTAATTAACCATGTATAACTTACGAGGTCATGAATCATGATCACCAATTTGTGTAATATATAGTACAAAGTACAACAAAAAGGTGAACCAATGCATACCTCGAATAACATCGATCTTTTTACGATTGATATATATGCGCAAATAAAAACACGAAGTACGAAATATGATTTATGGATCACACTTTGGCCCCTCTCCCCGGGGACTCAGATATGAACTACACTTTAGTCATTTTGCGTTCTATTTTTGCACCTCTAGGCTGTCGCAAGATCACATGTCCTTTTTATAAACCGTAATCCTTTTTCGATTGCCATCTTAAAGTTAAAAGCATTCTAAACGTTTACTTCACTCCTATAAAACAATCCTCATTACATGTTGACTCAATATATGCAGTTTCTTGGACAAAGCAGCGATAATAACGGACCCAGAAGACGCAAACACAAAAAACCGTTGGAAGCTATGCACCGTCACACAAGTAGAAGAGTTCAAATCTCTTATAAGGGTATTCCCAGTGTGGGCCAGCACCATAGCTCTATCTATCTCTTTCGCTCAAGTCGCGACCTATTTCATTTACCAAGCCAATTTCATGGACCGCATACTTGGCTCAGGCTTTGAAATACCACCTGGCTCGGTTGCCGTTTTTGCTGCCCTTAACGGACTTGTTTTAGTCCCTATTTACGAGAAATTTATAATTCCTGTATTACGTAAGTATACGGGACACCAACGAGGAATCACGTCGTTGCAAAGGATGGGGGTCGGCTTGTTTGTTTCCATATTTGGCATGGTCGCGGCTGCTTTGGTATGTTTTCAAACTAGAGCACACTAGAATAATTTAGCTAGTGTAAATCTAGGGTTCCTTTTTAAGGCTACCACATATTCTTGGTTAACTAGTAAGCTTTTATTACAGTAGATTGGAAAGTCGAACTTGACGGTTAGTTCGATTTTTGACTCAAAAGTACTGACAACAAATTAAGGCTTTATTTTTTCATAGACAAAAATAGTATGTCATACTTAATAAATTTCTTAAATTGGTCTAACTAATTATATAATATTTTGAACAGGTGGAAAAGAAGAGACGTACGAGCTTAGATTCATCTACTATGAGTGTTTTTTACTTAGTCCCCCAATTTTTTATTTTGGGGAGTGCAGAGGTGTTCACATACGTGGGACAGCTCGAGTTTTTCTACAATGAGGCCACAGATGGGACTCGTAGTATTAGTAGCGCACTATTTTTAATTGAAATTGGCGTCGGGGCCTGGTTCAGCACTGCTATTGTTAAAATTATCGAGCGTGCCACTGGTGGTAACGAAGAAGGGTGGCTAAGAGATAATTTAAATGAAAGTAAGCTAGATTACTTCTATTGGATTTTAGCTGGAATTAGTGGGGTTAATTTCTTGGTGTATTTGGTGGTGGCAATGAAGTATAAGGGAAGAGATGAAAGTGATATAAAGTTGAATGTGGTGGGTATGGATGAAAATGGTCAGAAATATGAGGGATCTACAAAGTAGATTCTTAAAGAACTTGGTTAATTAGCTACTTGTTTTACAAAAAAAAAAAGGTGATTAGTTTGAAATTTAGTTAATAATAACTAAAATTATGTTGTGTTAAAAGGGTCGACGTGCTTATCAAATTACGCGATGTGATTAATTACGAGTGTTTTACTTTTTATACAATTCAACTCGAGTGAACGGTGCTTCTTCAGATTGTTTCGTATATACTTATTCAAGTTAATACTTGTGTAGTAATTGTGTTTCTTGTATATTTTGGGGTCTGAACATTTTAATCTTTAGTCAGTTATGTCATTTCTCACATTCCGATCTTGATAACTTAGCTACCTATATCCTAACATAATAAAAATATAAACCCTAATTGAGTTTATCATAAATTTAGATATTAATTAAAAATAAAAAAATTATACATCTAAGTATATATTACTAATATATATATTGATTATGTTTCTTAATATTCTAAAATTAAGTCATAATATTAGTTTATTTCAAGATTAATTATGTTTATTTAATGCATTTTATATTTTCAACGACTCTATAATATTAATATGTAACTTCCAATAACAATTGTAATAAATGTTCTAAATATATATATGGTGGATTAACATAGGAAATACAACCCTTAACTTATGCCCCGGGCCTAGGTTAGTATTTGATTTTATAAAGTGGGTTAGAGGAGTTCTGACCAAATAATTTCTCCTATTCATGTAGTTATCATATTTATTTATTTTATATTTCATCATTGATATCATGTAAACTTTTGCATAAAGAAGAAGGCGTGCGGTGGTTCATAGTATTGATTTAGTGCTCTATAGACTATAATTATGCTTTCTTGATAGCACTTAATTTCACTTTGATTTTATTTAACTCCTGCTCACCTAACCTCAAAGTATTTATATTAGTAGTTTAATTTTCTCTCAAAAGTTCTCCTTTAAAAATGTTAAAATATTGAGTCAGATTTCAAAAGTTGGATCACAAAACCTGTGAGTGAAACTGGTCATTTTGCATTACCCTTCAAATTGTATTTTTTTTTTAAATTATGCATTTTTACAATATTTGGTAAAAATTAATCATTTGACACCCCGAATTTTTATTATTCTTATTTTATGGCTTCGCCTCGATCTGTATATCCTGAAATGGTTCCTTTTCCGTATATCACACCTGTGAAGGAATTGAGTAGTTTATCGGATTTTGGAAAAGAACAACTTCAGAAAAACTACATTAACATAAAGAATCCGTCTGAATTTATTTGCTTTCATTCATAATACCGCATCCTGTTAACGGTTTTAAATAATGTATTTAGCGTAATGGAAAACACTCAAACTCGGAATAACAACGATTTTCATATGAAATTTTGGAACCTGATAATGAAGGTTCAATAGGGTGTTCCCATGTTTTTCTTCTTGCGGAACAATTTTAACAAACCATAACACAACTTTTAAAATCAACTAATATCCACTACCCACAAAACAACTTCTTAATCATGATCTCCACACTCGTCTTTCTTTATAAGAGAAAGCTAAAGCTATTGAATCAAACATAAGTCTAAAAAAAGCATCTTAACACACAATAAGCTTTTCCTTGATCATTTAGTAACCTTTTCTTTCTTTCTTTTTGCAACCAAGTAACATGCATTTGTTGATAATATGGTGTTCTTTAATCCGGTCAAGCATTATTTTCCGTCGATTGCGGGAGTAGAGGCTGAGCAAGCGAGGACTTGTTGACGCGGGGTGTGGTTCTGTTGTTACCATGGTCCGGCATAGACTCAATCGCAAGCTTTTGTGTTGCAATAAATTTTATTTCTTCGTTTTTGCCCCACAGGACAAAGTACAATCCTGTTATGATCAGCACCGCGCCAATGATCCTGTACATCGCAGAAGCAAATATAACACCAGCCAATATATACTTAGGATTATTTCACATGGAACAAAGGCAACTTTTTGTAAATCGAAAACGTAATGAAATATGGGCATGTTAAGTCACAGAATGGTCAATCTTTAAATAAATAAATAAATAAAATCACAGAATGGCGATAATAGCTTATTTTAAAAATGGTTGCATATATGTAGTTTCGCGGTAAAAATATATTAGAAGAAAAAAGTATATTAAAATGCGTGTTGATCCAATAGCTAATTCCTAAATCCTAGAATCATAGTATGACAATCATGGAATCTTTATTTTTCAAACATGGGTTCGAAAAGTCTAAACCTGTAATAAAAAAGAAGGAATTCGAGACCAGATTAGTGATTTGTTATACGGTTCATTTCTGATTAATCTTATTGGCATAACTTATAAGTAATTTTCATTCACAGTTTAGTATGCCTAATACTACTCCGAGAACAAAAGCAGTCTAATCTACAATATGATGCATGGTTTGAAATGATAATGCATTACAATTATGAAATATGGATGATAATGTTATATATATACTGACCCTCCCAAGTAAAATTCTTCTCCTAAAGCAAATGAAGCCATAATAGCTACGACAAGGGTCTGGACCGGTTGATACACTGCAACAAATACTGGTCCGCCTCTCTGGATGCACCATATCTGTACGGCGAATGCTATTCCTGATGCTACTATTCCCTGCATTCATTATTTCAACATTTTCAAATAAAATTTTCTACAACGAAACAATTAGTCCTTTGAACATTTACTTGTGTTTAATCAAAATTGTAAAATTGTAAAATTGTTTCTACTTAATAACATACTTGTTCTGCAATTTGATAAGCTAGCCAATAAATTGTACGGAAATAATGAACTTTTCTTGCTAAATTTTTTTTGTCCGTATCCGAAAACTTGCAACCAGAAAAGTACTAAACCACTCACCGCGTAAAAAACGCTAAATAGCTCGCCACCAGAGTGAACCATCCAAGCCTGTGGGTCCCTCTCGATAAACGCCGCTATAACTAAAAACTGAATCACACCAAAAAAGCATTGGTACGACGTGACAGACAATCTAGCAGGATATTTCTTCAATACGGGGGCTTGAAGAACTAGCCAAGCGGACCAAGACAAGCAGTGCCCTATCAAGAATATGCAACCCAAGGTCCAATCTTTACCCTTGGCATCCCCGAGATTTGGTAAGATAGGGGTAGATTGGTTGAGTAACGGTACTGGAGATGGGCTGTAGATGGTGGGACCCTTGTAGAGAGTGATCACGGATGCACCTGCAACGCATAATAGTGTGCCCATGATCTTGGCTACACCATCTTTTCGGTTTAGTCGGACTTGCTCTATCCTGGGAAAAAAACAAAACAAAACAGAAAACTCAAAGATTTTTGTTTGAAAATTTTGTATGAAGATTTGGTTTTCTGCAAATGACAAGATTAATCTAGCTCAATTATAATGGAAGTAAAACTGGAAGAATACAGTTTCTTTTGTAATGGAAGCAGTCAAGTAACAGAAATGAGATACTCATGCACAAATTTGAGACCATAATGCTTAGTAAAAATAGCATGGTAAATACATTACTAGTCAACATAGTTACAAAAATTATTATGTTCAGTCTCAATAATTTCATGTGCAATTAACAGTAATTGCATATTTGATATCCTTTTTTGAAAAGAAAAATGATATCGAAAACCCTAGAGATCTCACTCTGAACTAATATCAAGACAAATATTGATTGTCAAAATCTATTAACCCAAAACTTAATTCCAAACTAGGGTTCATTATAAGAACAAAATATGTTCGTTTGTTGGAATCTATTATTAGATATGCCATTTTAAGCTAGTGAGGTATACAGACCAAATAAAACTTTTGATGAATTATAGGACTATTTATAGCAGAATAAAGATCATTTAAAGACATCCAATAGATCATAGATGTCGCGAATCCATCACAAATTGGCAAAACCATCGCTTACTAATTAAAACGGTCTGAAGTCCGTGAAAAAAGCCGTTGATAAGCAAAACATCACAATAATTAAAGTCGCTATTCCCGTCTATTTTGTTATCTTTTGTAGTTATTGATTAAATAAATTTAAAAAATATATTTTTCCTTTTTGCATTATCTATATATGCATGGGGAAATGGTGGGCTAAAATAATTAAATCAGTAACGCTATAGAACCAGACTGGTTCAACCAGACTGAATACCAGACAGTTCTTTATGTAATTTTTAGAATTTTTTTGACACCCAACCAAAACAAAATAAAAACCTAAATATAATATTATAAAACCCTATTTGAGAGTACCCTAAACTTAAATATTAATTAAAAATATTAAATATATGTCCGAATAATATACTCTTAAATTTCGGGATGAAAATAAAATTCTAAATTTGCATTAAGGATTGATGTGTTGAGAGTCTGGTTGAGTCTATCTGACTCATTAACATTATTGTAATTAAATACCTGAGTAATGCTGCCATAAGGAAAGTAATAGCAGGAACAGAGTTTTGTATAGCTGAGGCAAATGTGGGAGATGTATTGTCCAATCCCAACAAGTAGAATCCTTGGTTTGCAGTTATTCTGTCCCCATTTATATAGCATATTTAAATTACAAAATAAATAAATAACGTTCAAATGTTGTTAGATTTTATTTTGGTCACTGTGTATATATACTAAGCCATTTCTTACCCAACAACTGCAAGGAGGAAAAACTGAACGAGAAAATTAACTGTGATTGGAGGCCTCTCTTTCCTGTCAAAAAAAAACAAGTAGAACGAATTCTTTTGAGCAAATTAATTATATATCCTTTTTTTACTAATTACGCCGAGTCTTACTTTCCGAAAAATGAAAAGAATTAGCTGCAATATTGTCCGAAAAATGTTAATTATAAATCTGCCTGGCCCTCATATTTTCAACTATATATATATATATATATTAACACACTAAAAAAACACCTACTAACTTATAGGTCTTGGTTTTATTTTTCCATTTTTTTTATCTCTTATCGTACTACTCGGAAAACATGACTAATTTTAATCATGGTTTTTCGAAAATTTGGGGCTAGCTAAAATTATCACTTTGTAACTACGAGAATCATTAGTCTAATTCAACCAAAGATAAATAGTAACAAGAAACTTAGAAATAATTATTTACTTCTCAAGGAAATAGGCAAAGGGTAAGAGGAGAATGAGAGCAAGAATGTTCCGATACACCGGAAACACGATCTTGCTAATGCCCATGTTAAGGGCAGCCCTAGAAACGACATGAAAACCAGCGTAACCAAATTGCAAAGCCAACATGGCCATGTGAAGTTGGAGCTTTTCGGGTATCGAGCAACCCATGAATGTAATTGCTCGTGAACCGCTAGTATCCGCCATTGTCGAGATAGATAGATTGAGAGATAGAGAAGTTAGTGTGGAGTGGGAATGGAAGTGTATGAGGAGGTATAAATATAGTTGGGTAGGGAGAGTACTGTAGGCTATGTGGAGGGTATTTTTGTAATATATCATGATTTCTTACATTTTTTTTTAATAAGGTTATAAAATGTGAGTGATATAATGTATGAGTGAAATAGGTAAAAGAAAGGTTGCAATATGCATGGTATATAAGATCACTCTAAAAAAGTTTTTTTTTTAACTTGGTATAAAAAATATGATCATACAAAGTACAATCCAAGTTATATTTTCACCATGAATACCACTCCCTCTTTTCAATAATATTGATACAGTAGGTTATAGGTAATAGTAATTTCTAAAGGAACATAATTAATCATTATAAACTAAACAAGAATCGGAGACGGTCAAATCTGCTGTAAAATATGTCCGCTTATTGACAAAATTTGCCACTAAAATTGAAGTTCGTTGACTTCCGGTAGAGCCGTATCCAGAATTTCAGAGGTCCTGGCTGAAGTTTAAACACGAGGGCTGTATCGATTTTTTTTATCCCACACATACATAATCAACAAACATATTAACAGTAACCATTTAAGTATATTTAAAATGGTCAAACATTATCTTCAATAAATTACAAATAAATACCAATACTTACTAAAATTTTGATTTCTATGTTAATTAGGCAACATTATTTGCAATATTTTGCCATTGACGGTTCTTCATGATCCACCTAGATTGTCTATAATATAATTAAAAGAAACAATAAATTAAGGAGTAAATTTATTGTTATTTTTAACAAAACGTTTGGACAGATTCATGTTTTCTTCAAAATATAAACTGTTGGTGTGTCAAGTGAATTTTTAGAAATCAAGTAAAGCTACATTCTAATTACAAGTGTCATTAGGTAATAATTCACTACATTTAACCTTTGTCCGTTTTTCCTTTTCTATTTTACTTGTGATTCTTTAATCTTTCACGTTTTAAGTCTTATTGTGAGGCCCTTGCCATTTGCTGGTTTAGCACCCCCTGGAGCCGTGTCTGACTTCCGGTTTGCATACACAATAATGACGACGTTTAGAAAATACATGCATGCCATTTTTCTCGAATACTGTCCGGCCTTTTCTTTAATGATATAATCGCTTTTTGGCATAATTTTCTTATTCGTTTTCCTTCTAATTTCTAGTCACCATATATACAATGTAGAGAGCACGTAAGAATGCAAAGTAGTCCGAAAATAAATTAATGGTGTAAGATTAAATAAATGGAACAAAATACAGTAGTATGTACATTTTTCTGAAATCCAAAAAAAAAAAATTACTATGTGGAATACACGAGTGTTTCAAAAAGTGATCCCAAATCGAATAAATTGTTAGTGAGGTAGAAAAAAGGGTCCACATGATGTTTAGGGTATGTCTCCCACATCCTTTACTTTTTCTTCATTTTATCTGACAATACAACTCTTAATCGCACTACTTTTACTAGTACTAGAGAGCATATGTGTGTGTTAGTTTTAACGGGTTTTATTATGGAATAATGTGATTAATTGAAGAAATAACTAACTACTATTAAGTCTATTTAAAAAGATCGAGAGAGTGAATAGTTATAGATTGTGCACACAAGACGTGACATGGTATTCTTTCAAAATTAATCGGGCTTTGAATCAAAAATTCATTAAATTGGTGAGTAAGAATTACTAAGATATAAAAGTACCTACAAATAATACGTCTTATGGTTTTCCAGTGATATATGTACCAAAAGTACATATATTATCATCGTGACATCTTCATATTGCGTGCATATATAATTTGTATGATAAATATTTTTCTAATTTTGGATCAACACTTTACCATACAAGAATTAATGTCAGGTGCTAAGATCAATTTACTTTAAAGAAAATCAATATGAACTTTGACGTAAAATGTGAAACAAACTTGTGTTTGCCAATAATTTATTTACAATACTTCAAAAAACAAAAAATACAATATAAAAAAGTCACCATCATTTTTATTCAGACGTAACTTGAACTACAGTATCATGGGTTATATATAGGGAGTAATGCTCATATTGCTTGAAAATATATGCATAAAAGTGTAAAATGTATTACTCAGGGAAAAAAAAATGAAAGGAAAAAGTAAGAAATTAATTAATGGAATTTGACTTTAATGTTAAAAAAGTTAGCAGCAAACATGGAATATTTAATTTTCCTTTTTCCCTTTCCGTCAACAAACATATAATTTTTATCAAGTATAATGTATCAAACGATCTTAATCAATTCAGGTGAATGGTCCTTTAATCTACTTTAGCAACATGCTAATCTTTTATTTTTCTTAACATGCCTAATGAAGTGTTGCCACTAATACTCCACTTGACAAGGTTTTGTACAATTCTGATATCAAATTATTTTACTTTATGAAACATGTTGGTCCTCCATTAAAATGACACTACCATCATTCCATTGTTTTTTAAATTTTAAAACAATTTTGATTATAAAACTTTAACCATAAAGCCTATCCACATAAATTATATATAGTAGTTTCTTTTAGAAAGTGTAATTTTTACCTGAGAGTAAGTAAACTAATATAAACAGCAAGTTAAGATAGAATAAAAATAAAATGAGGTATTCATTTAATTAACATTGTATCCTAAGTAATAGTGGTTGTGGGGTATTCTAAGAGATGACAAGTGTTGTTTCCTAAGCAAAACAAGGAGCGCACGGCTCCAACAAGACATTTTTCTCACCCATGGAGTTCACAAAACTCACTCATGCTGCGTATGTTTTGGACCAGAGCGAAACCCCTTGTGTTAGAGGAAGTACATACAAAATTCAAGATGTAACAGTATGAAATATTTCTTCAACAAGTTTGTCTAAGTGAGATGAGAGTTAACTCGTACTAATTTGATGTTTCAGTTGATATTGCATGCTTTGGACTGCTTTTTTGCACTAAATTAACATGGCTAATCTCCTTTTTTAAGTAAAAATTTTCTCTTGAACTTGTTGTTTAGATCACTTTGATCACGGCGATGTATAGGAGATATAAGGATATGGGGCATAAGGAGTAAATAGCAAGTTATCGTAGAATTTTTTTTTTGCTTTGAAAAGTCGAGATTAAAAGTGTTAATTTTGTTGTTTTTTGCCATGTATTTAGTAAAATAAGTTCATTAGCACTAGTTGACTTTTGATTGTAGGTCGTAATGCCATTATTTTTCGTTAATGTATTTGATTGTAAACGCTATCATATGGGCGTGGCTTATGAAAGAATATTTTTACGATTTTATTAATAAAATGGACCGGATATTGAAAAAAAAATAAAAAAAATTTAACATTGTATCCCTGTGGCTTTAGAAATTTGTGTTTGTTCATATATATTTTGCATTTCCAACATAAATCAACCCGAGAGATCGATGTCCGATAAAACACTAGCTAGCCTTTACAACAAGGCGTAGAAGTAGTTATTCCCTAGCTAGGAAGGTTGGTTTAAAATGAATCGTTTCTATCTATCTTATTGCATTCTCTTTTGAAAAATAATAATAATTTAAACATAGTATTATATTAAACCAACCCAAACAAATGACCTATTTCACAAGTCGGAAATAGACCTTAAATGTTATCGTCCGAAAAGGTGCATTTTAGCTCCTTGTCCATCGTATTGCATTATAATTTATAGCTAGCTTCCAGATTTTTTTTAATTTTACATTTTACCATTATAAAATGTTTAGTCAATCTTCATTGTTCTATTATTCTAGCTATTACAAATTGTGGCGGAAAGAAAAAGATCTTATTAGCCCATATGATGATGACCTATATATGGGATGAATATATAAGAAACTTTGGCATCCCTTTCTTACAATAACAAATAAACAATATGACTTGATATTTTTTTTCTCCACTTTAATGTGTTCTCAAGCTTCTTTACAATGGTTTAGATGCTATCCATTATCTTCTGAATTCGAGCCATTAACCATATGTTAGGTGATTGGTTTATTCAATTTTAGTGTGTGTTATCATCAAGCATAATTATACCTAGTTACTCCCTCCGTCCCACATTATAAGTCGTATACGAAGTCACGTACAATTTTTATCAACAAATAACTCATATTCAAATTGTCGAAATAATTTTTTTTTTAAATTCTATCATACACTTTAACATTTGAACTATGTAGAATTTTTGAAAATTTTCGTTTCGGCAATTTAGTCACATGTTCAAAGCCGATGAAAGCTGCACGCGATTTCGCATATGACTTATAAAGTGGGACGGAGAATTAGTAGTTTAGGTCCTATCTTTACCGTGTGTTACATCGAGCTTCTGTCTCTTATATCATATACTATATTATGATTTCCTTGCGTTGTTGGTTTTCCCAATATATTCGGAAAGTCTGTATGTATATTACATTGGCGTTTTGAACGATATCTCTGGAGTCTGGTTGGCCGTACTTTTCCGCATAGTAGACTTTGTTTGGTGTTAACATATTGTGAAAATAAGTTAACGTATATGATAATTTGGAGAGAAAAAAATGTAAATTTTAGTCTATACACATTCTCGTTAACACCAAACTTATTTGCCAGATTACCCTAAGCTTACACCAATTTAGTATAGATTATAAGTGGACTTTGAATAGTCTGTTAATTAACACCAAAGGTATTCTTGTTAACACCCAACATATTTTTAGATAGATTAATTTCGTGGCATTTCAGTAAAATCTTATTAATTAGCGACGAAGAAGTTTACGGAAGGACCTTGATATCGATTGTCTCAGTTTGAATGCATCAAAGTAATAAACATAGAAAATTAGAGATTAGGGTAAAAAATCAAAATCTCTATATATCATAATATTAATATATAGAGGAAAAAATATCAAACTATTGGTTTTTTATTAGGAAGAAAAAGAATAAGAAGGTTTTCTCTGACCCGGCCTGCATGAACCGGTCGGTTAACATGATAACAAACATAACCAATCCAATTTATAGTAGAGTTTGAGTGGGAATATAATGATTTATTATGTACTATTATATACTATTAGATTTATATCACTATATATCATTATTTACCTTCACTTTAGGTTTACAATAAGTACAATCTTGACAGGTAAAAATAGGACTTGGTTTCCCACGGGAGAATCTTGGCCAAGACCCCATTTCCTATCATTACCTAGCTAATTGCTTTGACCTTCAACTTTTTTTTATTTTTATTTTGTTTTTTTGGGTGATCACTATAAAAAAAAATACTCAAATAGCGACGGGATTAGTGACGCTATTTTTTGTTAGGAGCTTATTAACGACGGTTTTTGTGACGGGTTTGTAACAGTTTAGTCAATTTGTGACGGCTTTGTGACAGTTTAGTCAATTTGTGACGGCTTTGTGACAGTTTAGTCAATTTACGACAGACTTGTGACATCTTTTGACTCTCATTAAATCAAACATTATTTTGTAATGCATGCGACATATATTATTATTCCTTTTATTAGACCCTTCTTGTTGGATTCTTCAAAGGGAGATTGTATATATTATAGCCCCTAATTTTTACAATCTTTCAAAATGAAGATATATCATATATACCAGTTGAATATCATATTTTTAGAAATTAAGGGGTCAAAATTGTAGTTAGTTTGGTTTCTTTCCTTAATAATTGTGCTTTAGGTGGTAGCTTCATGAACTTGTGCTACGATGATATTTGTATCTGCTTGGTTCCGATCCGCTTAACCTTAAAAAAAGGAAGGTTAATTGATTAGTTTTAAACGCAAAAACTTAAGCAACGTTTTTGAAGTTAAGCTAAAAGCAAGAAAAGTATAACAAGATAAAATATGAAAAAGCGAGCTTCTTTTATCTTTTCCAAAAAAAAAACAAGTAATTATTTAAGTGTCAAGTAATGTATCCATATCGATAGAAATCAAACCAGTTCATATGACATTCGGTCAAGTTTAAAGCGCTAAATGTAGGAAGCATATCGAGGTGGAGAGAAATGTTCATTATTATACCTTCAATTTTGTAATTAAAATTCAACTAAACATATAGTATACACATAGATAGATACGAATACATATAATATACAAAGATACATACGTATATAAATATACGTTTGCCACTAAAAAAAAATCCATTTCACTTATAGTAAGAATTTAGAATTATTAGATGACAAGTTATAATCTTTATTTTATACAAATCATTTTTGAACATACATACCAAATTGTTTATGTACGTATTTAAAATTACTATTAATTAAAAGAATATTTTAAAAGAAAATATCTAAATGTTTTACTAAAACATAATATTTGAAGTATTTATAACTTAATAATTTACAAACATAAAAAAAAAACTCTTGAAAATATTGGGATAACATAAAATTCTTGTGAAATTATACACATACAGACCTAAATCAAAGTTTTGAAATGTTTGTACAAAATTAAAATAAATGCAAAGGTTGGTGTCAAAAATTGTATTTTTTTTTCTCAAAAAACCCTTTGAAGGTAACGAAAACAGGTCACGTGGGGTCCACGTGAGTATATCTCCGTAAGAGATGTTAAGAAATTGTAAAAAAAAAATGTAAAGTCGATTTACTAAATCAATATTTTGCAACGTTGGTGTACAAAATAAAAAAAAAATTGAAAATGTAGACAGCGTAAATTATAATATGCCCTACATTGGTGTCGCGAATTAGGTTAATATTTATGGCATATTATACCATTATTTGGAAGAGGAGAAAACAGTAGCAATATTGCTCTGAAAAATCACGACACAAACAAATAGTAGCAAACGTGAACTAGAAAACAAAAATAATACCAAACCAACTTTTAAATTGACTGTCGCAATAAGATAGCTTTGATCTTTTTGGAAGATCCCTTTAGCTTTTTATATAACTTGGCAAATATGCTTGTAATTTAGTGGATACACCTCACTATCACGGTATCACCCCACTTATTATTTGTTTTTGTTTTTGTTTTTAACAATCAAAGAGATTCCACTAAGCCCATCTGACCTAAATGAGTCTAAGTCATGAAATCAGTCTCGATTTTACGGAAATGCAAACGCAAACGCATATTGTTGCATCGGGTCCAAAGTGGTCCGACCTTTCCCCCAACACTGTACATAGTTTCATAGCGGGAGTTTGCCCCAATTAAAGAGATTCCACCAATATGAGAACAAATTTGGTGTATCAAGTGTAATATTTCAGACCCGATGGTTGTCACATGATTGAATAACACGTGTGGGGGAACGTGCTAAACAATGCCTAAATAAAATAACTATAAAACTCTCACTAAATTACTTATTAAATCGACTCAAATTTCTATCAAAAGTTTCATTAAATAGAATTTCGGAAATTACATTCATTAACAAGAAAGTTAATCTCTTACAAAATAAAATAAAAATGTAATCGCAACAGAATTAACACATAATCTTAAAGGTCTGTCTGGTCCTCAAACTGACTCGATATCAACTCTAATTAACTGCTCGTTAACCTGAAAATATTTTTAAAAGGGAGGGGTGAGCTAAACGAGGCCAATGAGAGAGAAATCCTCATAATATATAATACATGACGAAAATAAGCTTTTTTTTTTCAGTTTCTTACAAAATAATATTTTATTTAATAAAAAAATTCAATGCATAACTATTTAAAAAATCACTTGTGAAATTCCTATCCGCTGTTCTAGATGCAGTTTTGCATTAAGGTTCCAAGTGAGGTTGGAACTGCAGTTAGAACCAAGTGTATAAGGTTCCAAGTGAGGTTGGAACTGCAGTTGGAACCAGGTGTATTAATGGACAGAACTGTTTTAAAATTAAATGTACATGAAAATAATTCACACGCACATTTAACAACGGAGTTCACCTAACTAGGCTACGTCTCCGGGGCACTTACCCAGATTATGATATTATAAAAAGCTTACAATATATGACTCAAGTCTTAATGAAAAACTTAGACTCCCTCTAGGTTTTTCTGCCTATCACTATATTGCTCCTACTCTATAACTATCAAATATAAATCAATGGCATCCCACCATTGTTTTCTTTTTGAAGCTCACGTGTATTCTCTCTAGAAAATAAGTTCTTTATAATTTAGAACACACACTTTTACAAGCTTAGTTATCAACTCTATATAAGCAAAAACAATCTTCTATCTTTGAAGGTCTTTTGTGATTGCTTTTGACTTTAATGATTGGCTTTAGTCTTTCCATGTAATACGTGATTCTTCAGCGTGAATAGACTTCAATCATGATTGGTTGATACCTGTTAAATAACAAGCTTGTTTATAGGAGTTAGTATTTTCCTATAACAAGGAAACATATAAAAAGATCATATCTTGGCAAGATAATATCTTTTAGATATTCATGTAAGACATTAACTCCTAATTTTATTCAATCTTAAACATATCATACTGATTTGATAGGGAACAAAGATTGAAACATGTGATAAGGATAATCATAAGAGAAGAGATCATATTCAAAAGGAAACAACCTTATAAACTAATCTCTTTATATCTTTAATAAGACATCTTTCCTTAACACTTTGATATTCTCAATAAACACATATAAAACGTTTAAGACCTTATGAGAATATATCCTGCATACTTTAAAACAAGTAATTACATTAAAGAATGGTTATGCAGATAAATGGAACTAAACAGAATTCTGCTGAACAACAGGTTTGAACTGAGGTTGCAACTGGTACTTGAAACCTGTCAGCAGAGGTTGCAACTGAGGTTGCAACTGGTACTTGGAACCTGTCAATCCTGTCTTAGTTCTTAATAACAGTTAGGATTTATTTAGTAAAAACCAATAGACAATTAACAATATTTAGACTAGAAATCTGGTCCTAACAATTGAATATATTTAAAAAATCACTTGAATATAAAAGATAAATAAACTTTTTTCTTATTAGTATTCCATGTTACGACCCAGTGGCCCATGTTACGACCGAGTGGCATAACTATTTGTAATTACTAGTCTTCTAAGCTAACTGTTGATCTAAGCTAAAACAAAATTCTAAAGTGACAAAAGAAGTAAAATCCGATAAATAAATATAATAGATAAAAAAAATACGGGATTTTACAATAGTGCTGACGTGGCACACTACATAGAGTGTCACATCAGCAATCTAAACGACCTATAAAGTTGACTGCTACTGCTAACTTGGCACACACGACAGCTTGACGCACTTAAATTGTTGTTGTGGCCAACTTCGGCTGCCATGTCAGCAGCTCACTTGACTCGCCTTAGTGTCTAGTTCCGATTGAGGCAACTATTGTACAAGCAGGAGATACATATTTAATTGAGACTCCAGATTAGATGCATAATTGCATAAACATAAGATAAACCAAAACCATGTTATGATGATCTATTTCATCTTTTTGACTAAAAAGTTCATTAGGATTAGACAATTCAGACAAATCGGCGTCATTTTTCTTCTTTGCTTTAATCGCATGTTTTGGTTACGAGTGGGTCACAATCACCAAATGCATTAGTAATACCTATCACTAAATGCATGCTTAATTTCTTCAACAAGTGCTTCTTCAAGGGCTACTTGACTCAATATCAAAAAGTGCAACAGTGCACATATAGAGAGAGATCAATTGAACAAGAGGTGGTTATCAAGTGTCTTAGGTGAAAAAATGCAGAATAAATTTGAAGGTATTGTGAGTTTAATTTAAATAAATAACAGGTGAACAAGGCCGAAACAGCCGTAACAAACAATTATTACTCAAAATACGCATCTAAAGGTTCACACGTCAAACATACCCACCATGGATCTCGAGAAACTAAGATCAGAATGCAATAGATATATGTGCAGGTCTATAATTGGAGTTGAAATTTAACACTATAACCTATAATGAAACAACATAAGATTGTAGTCTGTGGATTTTAATTAGCGATAGATACACTTGCCCGAAAACAACAAACACATTCAATACATAATATGTGGACAGTACAAGAAAAGCAACTCAATGAAGGAATATGCAAACAAACACTATCATGCAAATGACTATGTTTGCTCAAAAAAATTAAGTTGATGCCACAAAGGTACCATAGGGCCATACACTTTCACTCCTTTCATCAGTGTAATCTTCGAAAATCGCTGTCCACTAATTGATCTGTTACCCTGTTTGGACATCCATGTTCATGTGAATCTCCATTACTACTCGCTTTTAAATGCACTAAATAGAGAAAAAGGGTCCCATAACAGGATTTCGCATGTCATATTTACTCAATAAAGTGTATCTCAAGTTGATATCATGCTTAGTGGCCTAATCTGAGAAGATAGTATAGGAATCTCCAACCATATGAAATGATAGCTAGAGCATCTTCCAAAACGTGACCTAGAAAAGTCTGAAGGTGTCGTTTTCAAAATCTTCTATTCATGAACGCGAATGAAAAAAAGAACGATGGAAGATGGTTCTTTTTAGGTGTGGAATCGGGACAGGACCCGACCGGAAAAGATTAAACCCATTTTCCTATCCAATAGTTTTCGGATGCCATTAAAAAGTCCCGATCCCGACCCGAAAATGGCCAGGTCCCGATAATATAGGTTCCTGATAGTTCGGGATTCCGAAAGGACGGGACGGGATTTCCCGATACTTTATATTCCTAAAAAAATTATGAAAAAGTTACAACATAACTTGCAATTTTGTTAAAAAGTTACTTAAATTTAAACAAAATCAAAAAGTGAGACAATACTATGTTGATATTATATTCGTTTATAAGATTAATTATCAAACAATGCAACTAATTATTATTATTTTAAGAAAAAATAAACAATAACATTATTCAAACTAAAACTAAAAGAACGAACTAAATATTATAATTTTAGTTATTCAATATTAAGACGGATACACAATATATGCAACAAGAAACTCATGCGGAACATCAAAAATAAATAAAATGAATAACATAGTATATATGATATTGAAGGGTAATCGGTGATTAAATTAATAAATATACATTTACATAAAATTTATATATATATATATATTTAGAGGGCAGGAATAGAAGTGCGTTACTTAGTAAATAAAGTAAAGGTGAGAGTAACTTTATTTTTTTTTAATAAATATAAACTGATACTATTTATAATAAAAAAAATTAAAAAATATATTTTTTAATGTATATTAATTCTGTCGGGTCGGGAAATCCATCGAGATTGAATATAAAAATCCGATCCCAAACCGAATTAGTTCGGGACGGGACAAAAATCCGACCTTTCGGATCGAGACAATATCGGGTCGGAAAAAGTCGAATCGGAACCGGGTCGGATGTCGGATCGGAATTTTGGGAATTTTTTCCAGCCCTAGGTCGTTTTCATAGCTTAACAAGAGGGCTAAATATTTTGGTAATCTCAGACCAATCAGAGTTCAAAATAAAAACTCTCAAAATGCATGCACAAGAAAGGCGGCTTAGCCGCACATAATATCCATATTTTTAGATAAAACTTCTGGGAAGTGATTTTCGACAATCAAAGCCTAACAAGATACCATGTTCTAAGACTCTCGATATCAATGAGAAAACTACCAAGACAAAGATTCAGGTCTTACCTTAATTATTTTTTATTTTATTTTTTAAAATAAACAGTGGGATATCCCATAAATTTATTAATAAACCAAAGTGGAAAAAAGTCATTATTACAAACTAACGCTGTAAACAGCTAACCGACAGAAACTTTAGGACTAAAATGAATAAACTGAAACTTGTAACACGCGTCCCATATCTAACTCTACTGAAACCCTTGTTTACTGGTCTTACCTTAATTAATCATAATAATAGCTTCTACTAAGTACACCATGTATTGCTTATCAGATAAAAAGAAACAAAAGCTATAAAGCCTTGGGTTGGTAGCAGGTTTACAGTACAGATTGTTTATACTTTGCGTAAATTGCGTAAAAACTGGGCTATTTCTGGTTTGCCAGGTTAAATCTGAATTTGATTTTTGGCCTGAAAAAGTTAAAAGTATTAGCTAGACGATCCTAGCTTTTCTGGAGCTCAAAAATTCAGCTTATTTGCTTAGTAGCTGTAACCAAACAAGCCCTAAGCCTCTTCATGCCCACCAAATCACTATTTTCTATTGGGGTTGCCCTACAAAATAGATCTACATACAAACAATATGCAAGTGCGAGTAATGATGATACTAGCGAAATTTAAAGTAGTGGATATTATAAGTTTTACACAAACAGAAGTCCATATCAGTCTTATAGCAACTGTAGAATGACTTTCCGGAGGTTTAGTCATCATATATCTCATGAAAGAGCTACGCCATTAGTGGTTCCATTAACGCTAAAAGATCCAGTTTTCACAATGATTATGGAATAACGCCTAAACGTCAAGTGGCAATTTAATCTTGGAAGAGCACTATTTGGTGTCTAAGAATGGCAGGACAAACCTAGTATGCTATTTGACAACTTAGGTATATTTCATCTTCATGACCCTCATCGATGGGAAATCTTGGATTTACTTAAATATACCCCTAGGCTTTTGCATTAGCTACATGATGACTGATGAAAGTGTTAGTTTTCTAGAACAATCAATTAAACGCACTCTATTAACTGAAATAATCACTCATACTAAAGTATTTCGAAGCACACTCGGAGGCAGATTATTGCACTTTCTAAGTGACTATAGTCTCAAAACAAATAACCTAATCGTAGACTACGTTAGGACAAGAAAATCTCAACCTTTTTTTTCCTTACTCACATGGAGCATATATACATTACGTTTAGGTATACTTCATTCCCAAGGATGTCCCAGCGATCAAAGTTATCAAACTTTCTGCACTGCGGAATCAGTTTGCTAAATATCAACCAACGGAAAAGAAAGAAAATGTTTGAAAACTTAATTTTACAACAATTGGTTTCTGAGTATTAAGTTCTAACTTCTAACTATGTGTGTTTATTCCCAGTTGTCTGTTTTGAAGAACTAGATGTAAGCTAAAGCTACTATAATTCTAATAGAAAAGATGCAACCCTACCTTTAACAAGAGTATCAACTAACAAAGCAACATTCTCAATCATAAACAGAAAGATCCTATACCAAAGTATAGTCCATCAACTTTTGACCATTAAGAACTTTTATGAATCCCTTTAGAGATTGATGTTTGGGGAGACGTTTCGCTTCTATTCCAAGTATTTATAGTATATTTAAACTTTCTGCGATCAAAAAACTTCAGTCTTCAGTGTTTTACAGTTTTTCAAAAAAAAAAAGTATTTCAAGATTTTCATAATCATAGAAATTGATTTCGGAAAAATCTGCTCGTATGCTAGCACTGTACCTGGAAAGTGGAATAAATATGGAAATTTAGTGCATTATGTTCATTTTCTACATTGATGACCCTGTAATAATACACTATTAGACTCTGAATTCAAGTATTTTGGGTATAAAAGAACAATTATTTAGATATTGACATTTGGTAAAGCAAGAGCTAGACCCTTGACATTACCCGAATGGAATCTGAACCAATTTCTAAAAGACTTGTATGATTACCTTGGTTATAAATATATAAGCCATATGTACTCTCTAAACCTTACCA
The DNA here is from genome assembly GCA_963920805.1 of Primula vulgaris. Lineage (NCBI taxonomy): Eukaryota > Viridiplantae > Streptophyta > Magnoliopsida > Ericales > Primulaceae > Primula > Primula vulgaris. The sequence continues at coordinate 35,341,363 of OY987216.1, forward strand.
TGGTTACCCACCTAAGACTCATCACTCTATGTTGATATAACACACCAAGAGTCTGTTTGGTAACAGATTTTTTTACTTGATTTTTGGATTTTGGATTTTAAAAATCTGTTGGTGTTTGGCAAGTCAGATTATCCAGCTTCTAAAAATATGATTTTTATACTGAAAAAGCTAAGAAATCCAGATTTTTAAAATCCAGCTTTACAGTAGATTCTTAAAACAGATTTTTAAAATCTGATTTTGGACCAAAAAATCTGTTACTAAACATACCCTAAACTAGCTAATCTGAAAATAACAATTTGCTTGCTTTTGATTTTTCTTATACCAACATATATTTTTGGTCCATAACATATACACGATAACATAGTTCTTCCTTCCATAGATTTCTAAATAAAATGCAAACTTGTCATTGTTCAATTTGATAGTGTATATTTTTAACAAAATGAGGAACCTTGAGACACCAATGAGGTAGATATCCAACTTTTTGTATGTTAATTTTCCTTCTAATAGGAGAGGTTTGCCAAGCATAATAAAACTCTTGTACTTCGTCAGTATGAGCAGATTAAAAAGTGATCATTAATCCATGATAACTTAAAAGTTTCTATTTAAGCACTTCTCACTTGCTTCTCATATAAAATTTCGACAAATTATTTAATCAGAAATTCTGGATTACTAATAAGTAAAAGATTGTTTTATAGGTATTAGACACGTTTTCTTTTGGATTCAAAGCCCTTCAAGAAACAAGTAAACTGAATCAAATGAAAATATAAGCACTCATCTACAAAATGCAAAGCATGTTACAACTAGTTCCCAAAATACAAATAAAAACAAATGATAAGCCTTTGTACTATAAAAACATGTTTTCTCTTCTTCACTATGTTTTTAACAGAAACAGATGTTGGTCAGCCCCATGTGAACTTCTAAGTGAAAAATGGGGCTACAAACCAAAAAATATACCTCCTTAAAGCTTAAAGTTTATTGCATATTGAATGCGGTCAAAAGAAAGATGCTTCATTCACCGCTTGTGCCATCGACAGATTTCTTATATTCAGGTTTGAGCTCGTAAGTTCCTTGGTTTGCTCCCCTTTTGTTGTAAACACAAAGCTCATTCAAAATCTCCTTTAAGAATTGCTGCAGGGAGAAATAAAAAAAAAATGATCATTAGCTCAACATATACTCTAGAAATTTCCTTCGGGGTTGTTTGGTTGCGGCTCCGAAGCAACTACTCTGGTTTAGCCCCGTTCTTGACAACAAAAAAAACTGTAGCTTCCAAGCAAATGAGCTGGTCTACCCTGTGAAATTCTACCTTTTACGCAAAAAAAACGAGATTTAAAGCTACACAAAATACGGCCTAAGTTAAGCTATTTACCACGAATCCCAGAATTAGACGCTTGTTCGGGCCTTTAAAAATTAAGCTGGTCAACAAAAAAGCATCCATCTTTTAAGCACAAAAATTTAGCTTCAAAGCTAAAACCATACGAGGCCCCAGCCTCAAACAAGCATTATTATTATTTTCATATCCTTATGCACTATAAAACTATTACAGGTAAGAAGTGCCAAAAAAGTCTGATGTTTAAATAATACACATGCAGAAGCAGGTAATTTGATGTAATATATATCCCTTTGATGTAGCCTCTCGTTTAGTCTTACAAAATCATCAAGTACATCAAATGGCTCTCAAGTAGTCACTACACAGCTACGCGCCAATTAGTCTCTTCCTATATCATTACTCTATACTAACATGTAAGTATTGAAACATACCGCAGGTTGATCTGTTTCTTGGACTAGCTGCTTCAAAGCCCAATTTGGTTGTCTCTCGAAAAGCTTAAACATAATATCTTCCAATTCTCCGCGATCTCTTCTAGTTCTTTTTACTTCTGTTTGCTTAACAGGAGCTGGTTTCTTCTTATCCTATACACATAATGCACAAAGGATACATTAAACTCGAGGAACTTCGTAATCCATACTTGCCCTTTTTGAATCAGAAAAAAAATATGCATATTGATTAAAAAGCAACATCCTGGCCAAATGAGAGACGGAAAAGGCAAAAACCTGAATAAAATGTCACATTTTTCAGCAAGGTGTTGCATAAAGAATTGGCTTTGGATCAGGACTAAGTTAATAAACTAAAAAAATCAATGGATAAAGAAGGAAAACGCGCAAAAAACGTTAACGGTAACAGAGTAATAAAATGTAAACAGAGTCATAATTAATAAAAGTGTGGTCTTTGACAGGGTTAAGGTTTGTTTTGTATAACTACCTTTGAACTGGAAGCAATCAAGCCAGGCATCCCAGGCATAGGCCTCAAATGCATTCCATGGTCATTGTCAATCACCTATTAAATACCATATATAAATAAGGAAAATCATAACTGGTAGAAAAGGAGGGAGAGAGAGAGATACAGAAAATGGAATAGACAAGACAAAGAAAATACTTGTATCTGCCTGGTCTTAATCATTGATTTCTTTGTCCTTTCACGGCACATCTTGTGATACTCCTCCACGTTCCGGTGATGAGGCTTCATATCGAATTTTTTCTCTACAAACGCTTCCACAGCAAGCTTACCTATAAATCAAGTTTTTTTTAACTGTGTGAATTTGTGTCAATTCCGTATTCCTAGCAAATCGTAATAATTGCAGAAACTAAGATTTAGTGATGCATTGATAAACCAGCCTTATTATTATTCAATATTAAAACACAAGTGGTAGTAGTGAATGTTGCTTGGAGACAATATCGAGTGCCTATGTTGCCTAGCCTTTACGGAGTAGTATTTAGATTTAAATAAGTATTTTGACATGCCTCCGAATCTTGACATATGTTTTCTGCGGATTTTGACGAAAAAATAAACTTCAAAATCATTTAATTGAATAAGAGAAACTCTCATTTTACTCACCTTGAGACGTCTCGGAGAAAACGCTCATTGGAACAAAATCTTGATCATTCATAAGATAGCTATTTGTTGAGTTCCCATTTTCTTTGCCAGTCATCTCCATTGTGTACTGAGAATCATAAAAACCCATTATAAGAATAAAACGATGTTACCTTAAGCCTAACAGGAAAAAATTACAATAAAAGAAAAATACAGTCTTTATGTTTAAACAGTGTAAGCAATTCCAACAATCCAACTTGTGTTGCTCTGTGTCTTTACAGATCATCACAATCATTTGCTAAACACTTATTTGTTACTCTAACATTTCTTTGTTTTAGTTTGCAACGTTCTTTAACAAAATCATGAGGCCATGAGCCAAAAAAATGCAAACCGTCAAACTTAGGTCAAGGACTTGCTTGCTGAATCTTTCAAGAAAATAAGCTGGCTATTAGAGGCAGCAGAAAAAGTAGATTCAACCCGCCTAACTTCTTAGCTTTTTCAGTTAAAAATTTAAATTACGTTGGTTTTTAGCCAAATGCTCTGCAACTTATAAACAAAAAAAGGATAAGCTTAACATATACAATCAAACAAGGTAGTTGTTCAACAATCATATTAAGCTCTATTCTGCTTCTTGTTTCTACTGCTGCATTGTTTCACTGTATTTTTTAAGATAATGAGCTGGCTTATTGAGACGGAAATATTGGTTCTTTTCGCTTAAACTGCAAGCTCTTTTTTAAGCTGGAGAGAAAAATCATGCAGCTTCAAAGTTGGGCAACCAAATTTAACTAAACTAATTTTTGAAAAAAGTCGAGAAAATATGCAAAATCAAGCTTAAACGGTACTATCAAAACTTGCACTCTAGAATACCTATTTAGCAACAAATTAAGTAGAAAATCTTTCTTTCTTTCACTTTACCTTAATAATATATATCGCTACTTTACTATTAATCGACATTTTACAGTACCAGGGAGTGTAATGAAGAACTACCAGCTCAATTTCGCAGCATATGAGACTATAACTATAATTTATATCAAGAGTATGAAAGTTAGCACCATTCTTAGTCACCAACACTTGATCATTACTAATCCCAATAAGCAACCAAAAACAACATTGATCCAACAGAAGTACAAAGTTCCCAATTTAAAAAACAATACAACAAACATTTTCAATGAAATGTTAAACAACGAAAAACTTAAAAACAAACTAAAACCCAAAGAAACAAACGAATAAAGAAAGAAAAGAGAGTCAATTATCCAGAAGATCAATAATGGATATTTAAAGTGACAAATATACTCCAATAAAATACCGTCACACTCACAGCTCTATTATACACTGTGAACGAACTAATTACACAGCCAGTCTTTAATATCTACAATACTATCAGATCAGTCCACAAACATCATAAATTGACAGATATAGTCCAATAAATTACCTTATTTGGGTTCACTAACTAATTTACAATAAGAGTGTGAAATTAACAGCTAAGAAACTATTTCACTAACTAATCTACAATAAGATTATGAAACTAACAACAATTCCACAAAGTTCACTTTGAGAAACAAAAACCAATTAGAATAAAACATTAAACAACGAAAATCAAAGAAAAAACCTAAATAACGAAAGAAATATTTTACTTTTTCATCTATTTTTATCAAAATAGGGGAGCCCTAGTTCCTTGAATAAAATATTAAACAACGAGCAAAAAAAACCCAAAGTTCACTTACTATTTCACAATAAGAGTGTGAAATTAACTAAATTACAATTAAAGTGTGGAATTAACCGCAACTATTTCACTAACTAATTTAGAAAAAGAGTATGAAATTAACTAAATTCCAATTAGAGTATGAAATTAATTAAATTACAATTAGATTGTGAAATTAACCGCAACTATTTCACTAACTCGTTTAGAAAAAGAGTATGAAATTAACTAAATTACAATTAAGAGAATGAAATTAATTAAATTACAATTAGATTGTGAAATTAACCGCAACTATTTCACTAACTAATTTAGAAAAAGAGTATTAAAATAACTAATTTACAATTAGAGTATGAAATTAATTAAATTACAATTAGATTGTGAAATTAACCGCAACTATTTCACTAACACATTTAGAAAAAGAGTATGAAATTAACTAAATTACAATTACAGTACGAAATTAACTAAATTACAATTAGATTGTGAAATTAACCGCAACTATTTCACTAACTAATTTAGAAAAAGAGTATGAAATTAACTAAATTACAATTAAGAGTATGAAATTAATTAAATTACAATTAGATTGTGAAATTAACCGCAACTATTTCACTAACACATTTAGAAAAAGAGTATGAAATTAACTAAATTACAATTAAGAGTATGAAATTAATTAAATTACAATTAGATTGTGAAATTAACCGCAACTATTTCACTAACTAATTTAGAAAAAGAGTATGAAATTAACTAAATTACAATTAAGAGTATGAAATTAATTAAATTACAATTAGATTGTGAAATTAACCGCAACTATTTCACTAACTAATTTAGAAAAAGAGTATGAAATTACACAGGCAGTCCTTATAAATCTACAACACAATCAGATCAGTCCACAAAGTTAATAAAGTGACAAATAAAATACCTGTCTGGCGGAGGGGTCACCGTCTCGGAGAAAATCAAAAGACTCGACAAGCTTAGCCATATTTGACGACGACTCAACAACGGAGGAGGCGGCGCCGGAGATAGAATTCCATGACTTAGCGGCGGCGACGGGGACTTTCGTTAGCCACATAGGTTTACCTATATTATTTGTATCAATTATTATTTTATTATTATTTGTTCCATCTTCCTCCATCTCTCTCTCTCTCTCTCTCTCTCTAGAAAGAGAAAAGACGGTGGTCAGGTGGTGTCTGAAAAACTCATGACTTTCTTTCTACTTTTTTTTATCAATAATTTATATTTCCTTATGCTAAATCCGTAATTTTGTGCGGTTTTGAACATTGTAATTAAATTACCGAAACGAAATATTGTAATATTTTTTTTTTGCATAATTTAAATGTTGTTGTGTGACATATTAGCTCGTTATATAGATATATAGAGATATGTATAGATATAGAGAGATAGGAGAAACAACAGACGAATTGTTTATTCATTAATATGATTGTAGAGAGATACATCAAGAGACCTCTGGCCCTCTTTATATAATAGAGGGTAGAGTTACATATGCTAGGAAAGTCCAAGATAGACCCAATAATATCTTACAACACTCCCCCTTTGGACGTCTTGATTTCTTCATCTTCATGCTGTCGATGTGAGTCGAGTTCATTCGCAGTGCTAAACACATAAAAACCTTAGGGCCGGAAAACCCAGTGTGGGACAAAACCGGTACCTCGGAGAAACTGTGTAGCCGAATGATATATGCCGAAATATCATGTAAGTAACTAACCACAAAACAGTGTGCCTCATCAAAACCTTGCAAGAGCAAACCCAATGGGAAAATCTCTAGTCGAAGGAAAAAGAGTGCAACAATGGTAGTCGTAGGGATCAACCACAAAACAGGTGCCTCATCAAAACCTTGCTAGAGTAAACCCAGTGGGAAAAACCTCTAGTCGAAGGACAAAAGAGTACACAGTGGTAAGAAGTATACAACAGGATACTCCCCCTAATTTCGGCAATCTTAAGTGAGATATAATGGGAACGTGTCTCGCTAAAAACCTTGCCAAGGAAAACCCAGTGGGAAAAAAAACCTTGGTCTAAGGACAAAAAGAGTACACGAGCATGCGACTGGATGCTCCCCCTCACTTGCACACGACAGGGTGCGAGGATTTCGACTAAGTAGTAATTAGTGCAATAAGCATTCACTTGGATGCTCCCCCTCACTTGCACACGACTGGGTGCAAAGATTTCATATTCCAAGAAAGAGTACGAGCATTCGACTGGATGCCTCATTTACTTACATACGACTGGATGCAAGAAAATCTAACGTGGAATAGAACGAGCATTCAACTGGATGCTCTTAAACTTCATTTGTGAAGATTAATTTCGGCGAGAAATGCTAAATAGCATAATGTAGTCATGTCTCTCTTGATCAATAACAACAAGTTGTCTTCTATGACAAGTGTTTTATCTAGATCGTGAGACAGAACATATGTAATTCAAATATGACTAATACTAGCTCGAAGTCATATACACTCTCTAGTCGTCTCATAGAGCACGAATAGATCAGAGTGATTCACTTGGAGTCATTCCAAGACCTCCAAGATGTCGCCTTATTCCTAATGGTAAAGACATACCATGTTAGGAATATCCCTTATGCGGGTCTGATAAGTAACCGGCATCGGTATAACCGAAAAAGGGTTGCGTTAATTCGAGTACCGAAGGGAGTAGGTACACTCGATGACGCAAATGGGATAAGACAAGCCCTCATCCACAGTTACCTTAAGGTAATGGGAAAATGTCTTTTATGCCATTTCGATGGCAGCGTGTTAGCGCGATGCTGTGTCGAGCTATACCATTCACAGCAGACGAGATGTTCGTCCTAGCACATTAGACCAAGTACAATAATGCGCTTATTGTACTTAGATATGAACATCATGGTTCAATATCTCTTCATCGTCACATCAGGGACGGAATGGGTCTATATCAATGTCTAGTGATCGAACGATCATGGGAGAATCTGACGACTTAGCGTCATGATGAATACAACGTCATAACACCTTCTGGGTGTAGTCTGAATCATGGACTTAGATTCAATCTTTACGGGAGTCGATCATCAGGCCGAGTCACTACCGTTTCTTCCCAAGATCCTTCATCTCGAAGGCAAATCCAAAAATGGATCGCGTAATAAAACACGCAAGGGCATAATACTTGTTCAAGTATCCCAAGCTAATCAAGTACTCACTTAGGCGGTATACCACATCCGCTCGGATTATATTAATCCATATAGTGAACGTCTCAGTCAATTGAGATCGTGTTCCATGGTCAGAAACTACTTGATTTAAGCACATGAAGTCACACAGGGACCTTCATCTATATCTCTTTGTCTAAATCCCCATAGAGATAAAACAGTGACCACAATCACATGCTGCATAATCAGTTTTTGGGAAACTACTAAACTGATAAAGTAGGGGACCGTTATAACGTCCATTACGAGGAAATAACCCATCTCGTAACCAATTCCAAGATGTGAGAGAAGCCTTGCGCTACTAGGCGAGCATTCTACAATCTCATTATTCTCATCACTTTTCCTTACGAATAACCAAATAAACAAACTAGTTTAACATTGGTGGTGTTGGAACTACAGGTCCGAACACATTTCGCTAAGGAGTCTACTTGGATTGCAAGTTTCCATTAGTACAGTCTATTCTACGTTGACTTCAGGCAACGGTACATGGTTCCCTATCATAATTTGTTCATATTATCAGTCGTCACCGAATATATGAACAAGTAATCAATGACAGTCTCGTTTCGCTTCAATATCGTCTAAGATATCATGATCGACAGATATTTCGAGATTCTTAGGATGAGGAGGAAATCACACATCTCCTTGATCCTTTATAATCTCGTGCGACAAACGAGTTTCAGTTCACCACCTCTGGGGCTGAACGAATTAAGAACCGGTCAACTTCCTCATATCTTAGGAAGGACGACAGACTGACGGCCGACGGCAGCGTCCTTTGCTTGGTGGGTTCGGCCAAAGCAACGTGTTACGACAGGAACACGGCGTCCGACGGGGACGTCTATCCTTGCAAGCATTTTGCAGCTGGTATAAATGATCTCGTGACATCTCATAAAGTCATTAAATGCGTCTGGCATTTAGTTAGACTTGAGGGAGTCTATGCACTTACTTATCACTAAGTGCAGTTTTGGGGATCAAGCTAAGACTGAGTGGGTTATGCCACGTTACTTCACGTCGTTCCTTATCAACGGTAACGTGCAAATCTCCCCCTAACGACGGGGAGAACAGTCTTAGCGATGTCACTTTCGCATATTATGCGGTAAAGAGATCGCTTGCCAAGGTTACTCTATCAAATGATAGGCAGGGGATTCATAATCGACTTATGTCTCCTTCAGAGGTCCATATTTTGAACGCTATAGCGGCTCAATCAAAATATTAATTTAGCACTCCAAACACGCGTTAATATGAGACTTCTGGCTCATAACCAGTAACCAGCTGGTACGCATATGGTGTTTGAGTGTCTATGGGCCTCATGACGGACCAATGCAGCAAAATAGCATAACCCCACACGGAAATATAAATCTTGGTGCGCAAGACCAAGAAATGCATGCAATCATTTGCAGCCGCATCATCAAACTTTCCGTGAGTCCATTTGGGTCTGAACATAATCGACAGGATGTTCAATTTCAATTTCCAAACTCAAGTAATTCAAATCGAAATTTCGATTATTACTCTTCGGAATTATCAAGTCGACTAGACTTTTCAGGATAATCCGGATCATGAGCCATCAACTTAATGATAGGGCTAAAAGTTTGGGAAATGCTGCATTTCTGTGGACAACAATAAAATGTGACCTTATTGTCGATGCATCAACCATAACCATTTATATTTATGGTCCGTCTTATGGTTGGATAAGTCCACAATAACTCCTTCAATTCTTTACCAGAATTCTACGAGTTCATTTCGTGATCTTTACACATACTAGTCTTTCAAATTTGAGCATTAATGACATGAATTTCGGATTAATCGCGAAATATATTCTCAGAGAGAATCCAAATGCTATGTGATTATAAATCAAGCATCGTCTTTTGACCTGGGAATATCTCATCCGGTCAATGCCATAATATCAGAATACTCTTATCAATCGACGACAGGCGAATGATAGTACAGACAATCATGTCTTAGCATCTAAATCATTTATCATTCGACGACAGGCGAAATGATAAGGTAACTTTGAATGCTTTAAAGAATGTGGTAGCAACCACTTGAAAGACATTTCAACTCCTCTAAAATACGTTTTTGAGTGGAGGCTATGTAAAGAAATTTCATTTCTTTCATGAGCTATTACCAGATAACACTGGTTTTCTCGAATATTTTATAACTCAACAAGGTACGACAGGACCTGCATGAGTATAACGCCTCATATTTGACAAATCAATTTGGCTTTACCAAAGATTTCGATTTTGGAACGACAGGTCCAGAATCGTTGTCACTGAGTGCTCTTTTAGGCAAGTAGTTGGTGAAATTATATGGTACACTGTTACCCACTATTTCCAAAAAACCAACTACACCACAAGTATTGCCTAAAATTTCATAATTTAAAGTTTGGTCACATTTGTCAAAGGAATTTGCTCAAAAAACACTTTAAATTATTTCGAGAAATTTCATAAACAGGCAAACCATAATCCAAAAGTATGTCCAAATGGAAAAATAATAATCCAAATGGAAAAACATAATCCAGATGAGCGAAAAAATGGCTCAATGATTTATCAAAATCAATAAAGAAAGGTGTCAAACTCATTTGAGCCACAAAATCGGGGGTCTCAAGAGTTTCCTTTCAATTAGCTTTAACCACATTAGCATCGGTTTTTCCACCTTTATAATAGTTGTGAACTATTTAAGGAGTAACCGTGCATGACCGTTGTCTTTATAGCATAGAGTTGGCTCCTTGAGCATCATCTCTTGCTTTGTGACAACGTGCCATATTGTTCCTTTCAATTTACTGTCTTGGAGCCACAGGTTTTCGATTTTGACGATTGTCTAAAATCTCGCTTGGCTAGGCGATTCATCGGGATCGCGACAGTTCGAGGCAAGTAACACTTGTCTCGATTCTCGATTCGTGGAGAAAAAAAATATACACGAAGAGCATTAATATTAGGCAAACAATTCGCCATTGACCCAATAGGATTAAAACTACTCACCGGGGTAATTTTCTTATCCAATAAAAGATGGGTGATAAAGGAACATGGTGAATATAAATTCACGATACTGCTTATGGAATACAATTTCCAAGCTAGTATTTTGGTGAAGGATTGCTCCAATATGTCAATTTCAGACATTTGTTCACCATAGACGTCATCACGTCTCAAATGTGGCGGCGGAATAAAATCAACGCCTTAGCATTCATCCCGATGGTAACAACAAACTCGTGTTTTACTCATCAAAGATGGCATCCAAAAAAAAATTAGGCATCACATTTTCACACATCAGGGTGACTAACATGTGGTGACGGAATAACATCAACGTCTAAACAGTCATTTCGCAAGTATGTTTTACGAATTTTCTCATCATAGATGGCATCCAACATGTGTTGGGAGTTCTGAATTATTTTTCATATAAAACGACTGGTTTATATGTTTATGGTTTGCACAAGCACAAACTTTGTTTCGAAACGACAGGTTCGAAAATAGTTTTGCTTTTAATGTGAATTGGTTCTCATTTATCGAACGACGGGTCGATACTGAGACACCAATTCGGCGAAACATACATCACTATATAAACACATTCGGGGAAATTATTATTTAGTCAACCCCTTTCGGTAGCTCTACTTGAAAAACGATCAGGAAAGACGGTGAGGGTGGAGGGCACGAATGCCACTTAAAACCCGACCTCATTAGGATATCGACTTCCGCCTATATCTTTCCTAGACATCGTATCCAAATAGGTGAGCCTATTTAGGGAAGGTTCATAATTTTTCCAACTTAAATGTGAAAATATATGATTTCGCAAATTATATATGGCAATAATATTAACAGCATAGAAAATATCTATCTAGATTAACCACACATATATAAACAGGCAGTAAATATATTTTAGGATCTATCTAATCATGCAGTAGATTTAGTGTTATAAACAAATCAATTTAAGATTATCAATCAATCCATAAAGATTCTAACATATCAAATCAAATCAATTTAAGATTATCAATTAGATCTAATCCAATAATTTACTGACATATGTGATATTTATATATATGATAATATCAAAAAGATATGATTATGCTAACAAGATATCAATCAATTATCTATGTTTATCGCCATATTAATAATTCTATACATGGTAAAAAAAATATTCTAACATGCAAAGGGGTTAAATTTACATGGAAACATATCAATTTATTCAATTAACATGCAATTTTTATTCGCTTGCCTTTTAATAAAAAAAATATGCATGTGTGTGTATATTTACCAAATATTATAACTTATCAACCATATGTACTGTTTTCGTATAAGTATTTATACTACAGGACCATGCGTGTAATTACAGCAAACTATATATCTATTTTACAGCATTATTACATATACAGTCCAGAATTTCAGACAAGTTTCAGTTTAGTCCTTGAGTAATTTTACAGCTTTCAGAGAATTACAATTCAGTACAAACGTTTCAGTTTTTTTTCAGATTTAATCCGAGAGATTAATACATGTTTTACAATTACATGCAAATAGTAATGGACGTATCACAGTAGCACATATATATATATATATATCTATATATATATATATATATATATATATATATATATATATATATATATATATAATGTAAGAGCACAGTAGCACATATATATATATAACGTAAGAATTACATAACAAGCAGTAACAAGCAGTTCATATATATATATAACGTAAGGATTACAGTAGCTCATATATATATATATAAGAGCAGTAACAAGCAGTTATGCACATGTTATGTTATGAATTATGTAGTACCAGTAACATCACTTTAAAAAAAATTACATAACATGCAAATTAACTTCTCAACAAAATATAGCATCCAGCTGTAGTAACACAAACATATAGTTGCCAGTCATATGAGTTTTGAAAAACGGTACCTTACGCACGGTATGTTGATGAAAGTCGATATAGCAAAATCTTAAAAAAAATCCGGATAAATCTCGAGGTTTATTGAATCTATAATCCGTACTTCGATCTCCGAGAGCCGTGCTGATAACGTGTTGTGTGACATATTAGCTCGTTATATAGATATATAGAGATATGTATAGATATAGAGAGAGATAGGAGAAACAACAGACGAAGTGTTTATTCATTAATATGATTGTAGAGAGATACATCAAGAGACCTCTGACCCTCTTTATATAATAGAGGGTAGAGTTACATATGCTAGGAAAGTCCAAGATAGACCCAATAATATCCTATAACAAATGTTAAATTATATGATATAATTTTTTTTTAAAATTATTTCGATAATTTAGTTACGTGTTCAAAGCCGGTCAAAATTACGAATAGTTTCGTATAATACATATAAATTGATACACAGGTATACTACTATTATTATTTTTTTCTTGTGATGCACTGATTTGATGAAATAATTATTTAGCACATAATTTTCAAAAACTTATTATTAAATCTCTTTTAAACTTAGGTATCTATGTTAAATGATGATACTTCTTTTTAATTTTTGTAATTTTATTTTGGAATGGACTTTTTTGTTACTTAAAGTGGGTTTATTTACTACATCACTCATATTTTATCAAGTATTTTATTTTTGGGTCATTTACCAAAAATATTACTAGTGGTTTTCTTTTATTTTGGTGAAATTAGGGTGTTACTATTTCGAGTCGGTGGGTGTTAAATAACCTTTTATCGAGTAGGTCAAGCCTCTTTGGGTATTACTACTGATTTTATAACAATTACTATTAAATAACCTTTTTTTTAAAAGAATTATGAGTTTAACTAAAACAAAAAGTAATGGGAAAAAGTGATATTTATCATAAAATAAAAATATAATCCTAGTGTGTGTCTTTATATATTTGTAACCCACTATCTTTTATTGGTCATTATTTCGAATAAGTTCAAGGTTCTGACAAACGGATCACAATTACTAATAAGTATATGGAAGCATATCGATGGAGTGAACCAAATAGGAACAATTAACATGATATAGTCATAGATTTTAGGTTGTAACTCGATCATAAGCAAATAGGGAGTGTATTAAATTCTTAATCATAAGCGATAAAGCAATCAAAGAAAATACAATCCTACATAAGGGTGAGTACAATGCATTTGTTCAAATATTGATGGGTCAAGTTTTCACGGTTTTTGCAATAGTGTTGTTATATCTGTTGTTAACTAAAATACTTAGCTAACAATGCATTTTTTTTATCTCCATTAGTTATGTTAAATCATGTGTTATCTTTATAGATGTTAAAAAATTTGTTAAATATAACAATGTTTTTAATGTTTTTAATGAATTATGTGGCAAAATATAATTAATTAAAACATGAACTATATTTCAAATACTCCTAGTTTAGTTCCTATATTAATGGGGTTTACAAAATGACTAATTAATAAGATTTCAATTGATAATTAATTTTAATTAAAATTATATAACTTTGTTAAGTTAATAAACTAATGTGAAGGTTAAATTTAAGTTATATGTGTCATTTAGCATGCAATTAAATGATGATGTGTCAAAGTTAATATTGTTAAAATTAACACAACTACTGTGGATACTCTTATGTGATTAAAGAATAATTAAATCCTAAATCAAGTCAGGATAGATTCGGTTTGCACGTCGCTAATTATTTATAATTAAATCCTAAATCGAGACAGGGTAGGTTCGGTTTGTATGTCTTAATGATTGATCTTCCCAAAGTGGAGAGAGTAAATCATTACTACAGGTGGCTCGTGTGTTTACTCGCTCTAATTCCACTTTAAGTAATTTCATCTTGTAAACGAGTGTATGCGCGTTCATAAACAATTTCGAAATGGGTTCCACAATTAGAGGAGGGTTTATTCCGCCATCGACTTAAGGGTATAAATAGACAAAAGTGGTTTGCAAACGACTTGGGAGCTAACTCGACATAATCCAACCGAGTCTTATTCAACTATCATGTCTAAAGAGAAATTAAAGCTTTAATATGTTTCACTAAGCATCACATAAAGTACTAATAACTTAGCATGCGAGTTTTTTTGTTAAGAACTTCATCGGAGACCATTGTTTTCTCGTTATGATATCTGACTAGATACGTTTTATATCTTTACTTTGGTGCTCTCACAACCCGATTATGGAAGTCGCATGGACCATATGTAACTATACGTTTCTTGTTTTATTTCTCATTATTTTGAACTTTTTAAGCTAGGTTAATTCTAATTTCTAAACATAAATCCTAAGCTTTAAACTTACAATTATTAGAGATATTAGGGATCTGCTACACCTTGCACAACGAGAAATTTTAAAGAATATTGTCTTAAATATTTTTTAACGATGTAATTAAAATCGAACGGGTATGGTATTATAAATAGACACCAATACGAGCTCTTACACTTTTTTAAGCGATGTGGGATTAACTAAAAACAAAACCAAAATCAAATCTGTTTTTACAATTCAATAACAATATCCATGGACCATGACTTGCTTGTCGGAAATTCCGAAAATAATAATTTATGTGGAGCTTTGTAAAGCTAGACGTTACACAACTCAATTGCAGTATTCAACACAGCTTTTATAATTTATCTATTCTTAAACTTGCTTGCTATATCCTCAAACACAAATAACTTTTCAATATTCAAAAGGTTTATATAATTACATCTTATAGTATAAAGGTAGAGTCACAAGTAGGCTTCTCTCTTCATTTTAGCAAAGAAGAAGAATCTTTAAGGTAACAACACTTCAATGAAGTGTAATTATCAAATTATAATGTCAAACGAATAAATCAATGTGATAGTTACAACATAATGAAGCGTTATATTTCTTTCAATCCCTTCTGAAAGATAACGAGCTGCAATCCACTCGCCCTTCAATGAAACTAGCCAAATGCTTTCGGCTTTAGTATAATCGGTGCCACTTCTGGAAAAAGATCTCTAGTAAAAGAATGAAACCATAATCCTAATTTGGAAGCGCTACTCCAAATTCTTGATATTCCAATATTTTCTATTTCATAAAAGTCATAATATATATCGGAGAGCGCTCTACTCATCGTCCTCCCGAAGTGAAGCAAACGAATATGGAGAAAACAAATATCCATCGCCCTCGTAGAATTTGTTCTGAAACTCTACCCAATGGAGCCTTAAAGCATGTAAGAAAGCACTTAGGGTCTCCATTACCAAGAGAACACCCACCGTTGCCGAAATAAATACAATAATTCCAATTATGAGAATAAAAATATTGTTGTACCTGCAAGTAAAAAAATGTTGATTAATTATATAAGTTACTACATGTTTTTTGCAACTTGAAAATCGACAACAGGTACTTTTGTGTACAACTTACCCCCAAGCTAAAAGCAGGACCTTCTCATAGAAAACACTAGATAACTCTGAATGAGCAAGGCTGCGATAAAAATTAAGGAACATGAACGTAAGCATTCAAAAATTAAAATTTATGACAATAATGTTAAAAGTATTAAGTGCTTACCTGAGAGCCCACAGACGTAGATACGAAGCAGTGTTAGAAACAGCGCCAAGTACAAACTCTATGGTGTGTATGAGTTGGTGGACAAAAATTTCACTAAACTCAAATTCTTCGTTGCCGTGGGAATCATTATGAGACTCCATTTTATACGAATCTTCAATGTTGTGTAAGAGATCGTATGATCGTCCTTGATGCCTCTGAAAAAAGTTTAACATGAAATTTAGAGAGGGAAATAGAGAAAACAGATAGAAAATAACCGAAAGTGTACAAAGATGCATACTTCTTCATGCTGTTTCTTCAAAAGGAATGGCTTCGGAAGCAGCATCCATGGTACAGCAACGAGTGCCAGTAGAAGCAACACAATCTGTAATTCAGTAAACAGTTAATATTTTTGAACTGATAAGAAAATCGTATCCTTCTAAATATATCAATTAAAAAATTATACAGGACCTGCAGAAATTTCTGTCCGGCAAAAAGCTGATTTTCTCCGAGGTCATCAGTAGGACTCAGGAACATATATATAAGTACATGGTAAAGATCAGCTTGAGAACCAGTACACCATTTTACTAAAATTAGGAGTGATAGGTAGCCAAACAAGCTGTTCAAAAATATCATCTGGGGTACGAATTGATACCTGAAATTCCGAAAAACATACACTGATAAAATCAATTCACTTTTAAAAACTACAATAATCTGTAATTTGAGGTACAAGACATTTCTAGCAAATTAAAGCAAAGGAGTCTAGGACTCTAGGACTCTAGATTACCAGATATTTAGCTCATTATTGAAGAATTTTGCATTAAAATAGCCCAAAATAATTCCAAGATTCATCTGAGCTACTCCTAAAAGGATTGACATTTTCATCTTTAGTGAATTTAGGTACGGTAATTCACTACGGGTTCCATGCCACTTTGGGTCCACACCAAACGGATAAGTGGGTCGGACCTTTATTAAGCCAATTGTAGTAGAATCCCTGCACAACAAGAATAAGTTCAAAGTTCTAGACAAATAATGAAAATAAGAACTTTTTAAAATAATTAATTTTTACTTGCAGGAAGGATCACGGCATCCATAAGCCGAAGGCCCAAAAAGTTCAAAAGGAACTGAAAAGAATTCGTTGTATATCAATCCGGTGTATATTGAAAATATTGCCATCATCATGATAACATATCGACCACCAAAAGTCATCTCCATTATGTCTCCAAGCTTCTGTTGTCAACCATATTAAAACACGCTAATATCAGAAATTGACTAATTATCTAAAGCAAAATTTCATTTCTGTACAATCTATCAGCTTTAAAAACCAGTACATCATATTACTACAAATCATAATTTAGTTACCAGTCTAGACCAGATCAAACGAATAGGATCCCAACTCCCAACATTAAAGTTTAATATTAAAGCACCTATGATGTACAGTATGTTCAGTCAGGTCGGTGTACTAAAAAACAATTTACTTAAAATCGAACACATGTACTGATGTAAATGGGGGTTAAAGTTTAAATTTTACAAAAACGTAGATTTGATAGTTTGGTGCATTAATTGTAATATTCTGTGCATATTGATGTACAAATAATGAATTTAGATAGGTTGATATATAAGTAAACGGTTTTGTGTGATTACATTGTGAAATATGATAGAATGCCATTTAAAATGTTAAAGGCTGATATTTTTATATAGAAAAACGACATCTCTCCCAGAATAAATAACTCAAGAGGCACAAAACACAACGAACAAAAAGCACCAGAGCAAAGTCAATAACTAACGCAATCGAATAAATTACCTGGTTGGAAAGTTTCTTTTCTTTCAGTATGAAATATAGTGTTGCAAGTAATAAGCATATACCATGCCCCCAATCTCCGAACATAACAGCAAATAAGAAAGGAAATGTAACGATCGTGTATACGCCAGGGTTAGCTTCTTGATATTTGGCCACTCTGTATATGATGATTAATAATTTTAGTCTATTGTAAATAGAAGAGAAATCCTTTGCTCAGTGGACAGTTTATAATTTTTACTGTAGTAGTTATTTATCACAAATACTCACCCATAGGCATCGACAATTTCTTGGAAAGCAGTGGTAAATTTATTTGTGCGAAAATATGTAGGTGGTGATTCCTTGGAATTCAACACCTGGAATATCGCCCCAACTTGTGAGTTGCTATCCAACCTAGCTCTTTGCATTGCATCTTGAATCTGCATATTATAGCAAAAGTTGGTTAAACCGTGTTCTTAACTACTGATGGTAATGGTTCTTATCGGCCAAATATACACGTACATATAGAATTGTGAAGCTTATATGTTTTCAGTACCTGCTTCGTCGCAAAAACAGGACACCAACCTTCAGCAACAAGGCACTTTTTGGTCACATCAAAGCTAAGCATATTCAGAATGTGATAAATAGATTTCTCCGTCTTTACCTTTAGAAACCAAGAAGGATATATTGCTATTTTAAGTTGTATACATGAGTAAACTTAAGTTCAAGCTATGGAAGGCCAACAAGTATTTAAATGTTAGAAGTTAAATACTGAATGTTACCAGAATATTCCAACTCTCAAATTGTTGGCTAATTGTCAGTAAAAGATTATCACGGTGCACATGTCCAGCATCTATCGTTGTCTTAATCTCCGACAGTTTTCCAGATACCTAGAGAGAGAAAAAAACATATTCTAAAAAGATGCCACCACAAAAAAGAACAATTAATTGAGGCCTGAAGGCTTACCTCTAGTATCATCTGGTACTGTTTTCCCAAGTCATCAGTGAATGGGTATCTGTTAGCTCCAAAAGCATCACATATCTTTAATATTTTGGCTTTGGCTCTTTCTCCAGAATAAAATACAACAAATACATTTTTCTCGACCTGAAATTAGAGCACATGATGATTGACATGGACCTTGTCTGTCCTTGAATTGGTAATTATCTATATAATAAATAAAAAATTATTTCCTAACCTTTGTTGCAGACACAGGATCAATAACAGTATCATCAACCACAGCTTGTTTTAGGTACACATTTCCCCTAGTTGCACGAAATAAAATCCGTTCAAAAGCCATTGATTTATCCCTTGGCACAAGACCGCTTACAAATCCCAGCTTAACTTGTTTGGATGGATCTGTCAACATTTCCTAATAAAGAATACCATATTTAGCTGGTTAATAATTTAAAATTTTGTAAATCTTAATCTAGTACTATGAATTGCTTTACTACTAATACTTGTTCCATTAGTAGAGGACTGTCCATTGATCCGTCACCGAGGTGATGTGTATCATTTTGTCTCTGCTGAGCAGCAGCTATTGTTTGGGCCGAGTGAAAAAACTCCCCAGCCTGAAATACATCAACATATATCAGATATTTAATTTATCAAATCAGCCTTTTAAGATGAATTGAAGGGATATTTTAAATCAGCAATACCTTCTCCAGGACAAGCTTATATTCCAAAAGTTCATTATGTGTACGTAGTAACTTCTCACTGTTTGTATTAATTTCTGACAACTCAGCATCAAATTCTCCAAGTTTTACCTGACACATGCGCGGAGTATTTGATAAGTGAATTGAGAAAAATGTTATTCAAGGACAAGTTGTCATTGCTAAAAGTACGCACCTCTAAGTCATCCAGGTTAACGGAAGTTCCATTTGTTGACCTTACCGATGATGAGAAGCCCGCTTTTACCATTTGGTCCTTGAAAAAGCGAAGCTTACGTGCCATTTCACCACATCTTTTCATCTAGTATGAGAAATAACGAGGAACAATAATCGAGTATTAAAGTTAAAAAAAATTACTAATGGGATTCTTTTAAGCTTTAAAACGATTGAAGGAGTTGTCGAAATGTTGCTTCAGCAGTGCATTGTTACTGTTGCAGTGCATTTCAGTTCCAGATTCAAAATAACTTCAACATAGAGTTTTACTCCTTTTCAAAGGAAGTCATTTCTATTTTTACTAATAAGAACATAAGTGCAGTTATTAAAAACGCTTTTTATTCAATTATATCTCACCTGAGCAGCATACGTTCTCTGAAACGGGCTCTTATCAGTATTGAGCTGGAGACAAGAATGTACAACAAGCAGAATGTTAATGTAAAACTTTAAAAATTCAACTTCAAAAGTCAGAAGCAATATGCAATGATTAAATACATAAAAATACAGCTAAAACAAAAGTTCAGACATCAGAAAATCATCCAAAATGACCATATTACAAAAGTCGAATGCTTAATTATTTTTTCAACAGAGTAGGTTCAGATTTGATATTTTGCCCAACAACTCAGCATATTCATATCTATGGTAAAGGGTGAAAAGAACAATATACTAGAGGTGTGTTGTTAATCACCATCATGTCTTTAATCTTCTGTGATAATTATTTGTTGTTTGAGTTTTGCAGTTCACCGCTTCTGTCCAATTTTAGAATGACATAACTCTGTGTTTTATGATCCGTTTTGGATCAAAATCAAAGGCATTCCATGTAGCCAACACAGTATGCACAACCATGCGGGTCCAAATCAAAATAAAAAAATCAAATAAGCTGTCTTTTTTTCCAATTGCTTTTTTATAAAATTGTTTTCGGTTTTAATTGGAAATGTTCCGGTAAAAGTTCTGTTCTGTAGTGTTTTGATCTTCAAAATACAAGAAGGAAAGATAAAAACACACTACTGGGCGCATTTTAAAATTCGATAGGGTTGAACAATATCAGAAGGCGAATAATGCTTTTTTGTCGATTACTTGTTATTCATAGTTACCTCAATACAACTGACGGCTGTTTAGTGACACTAAAATAGGGAATGTGTTATTTGTTCTAGGAATTTTCCGTTAAACATATTTTCTGCTCTAATTAAACATACTAATTGTAAGTATTTTATCCCAGAGCAAATAAAGACTAATGAGCGATAGATACATTATTCATAATTCAACGTGAGTGTTCAATTGAAAATATCAGAGTACAAGATTGTTAATCATATGGTGATTGACTTGGCAAAACCTATCCTTAGCTTTCCATATTTTATAAGAGCACCTACGTTGATTACCCTAAACCAAGTTTTACCTTAAATATGTAGAAGAATTGCTGAAAACACGTTTGCATCGGTTACCCGAAACAGTACCTCTAATATGAGGTGTTCTTTCTCTCCCCTCATGTATGAGGAACCATAATTCATATTCAAGAGGGGCTGAAGTCCATGTGAATATTATTCTCCTATTATGCAGGGGGGGGCAGAAGGTTGTAATCGAGATATTTTCGAGTAAAATACACAGTGAAACATTATTTCCTCCTCAAACGCAGGGGGATGTAAACTCTTTTCGCCTACTTCTAAATCCTTCACTATGGGAAATGGTTTTCCTCCCCAAAAGTTTTTTTTTCTCCGTTCTCGTTATGTCTCCTTTACATATGTACAAAATCCTTGAAGCCTCAAACATATCCAATCACAAAAAAATCCTTAAGCACTCATCCACCTCATTCACCATGCTTGGACTCTATGCTTAACATCACTTTCTATTTCATCATTACTTTGAACAGTTCACTCAAACGGAACCCATCATTTTTGATACTATCTCACCAGCTAACTTAAATAAATGATCTACCATCCTCCCAATAATGAAAAAGAAAATCTTAGATAATTTCAACACCCCTTATGCAATCCGGAACCCGTCATTGGTTTTTCACCTCAAATTCATGGAGAACTATATCGAAGCTATGCAGATGCTCTAACATAATTACCAAGATCCATATACCTAGTGTCCTTAATATTGCTACCAGTAGTAGCCAATCGTCTTTCCATAAACAAACACATATTCAACTCCACATCCAGGGAAGTAACTATATGGAGACATTCGGAGGCTGCAGCCTCTCTAATTTGATAAAAAATTATGGAAATTTTTTATTTTTTTCCTCATACTTTGATTAAAATCTTCAAAAATTAGCGTTTCTGCCCCCTATTTACGAAATTAGCGTTTCAGTTCCTCCCCCCTAAAGTTCCATCCCTATCGTCATCACCATACAAAATCTAAACACAAACATTAATATTTCTATTAAAATATTCAAAAAATAGAGTTTCAGCCCCTACCCTTAAAGTTCCTAGTTCCTCTCCTATCATCATCACCGTACAAAATCTAAACACAAACTTATATAATTTGATTAAAATATTCAAAAAATAGCGTTTCATCCCCTCCCCTTTAAAATTCCTAGTTCCTCGTCCCTCGTCCCTGTCGACATCACCATACAAAATCTAAACACAAATAAATATATTTTGATTAAAACATTAAAAAAAATTAGCGTTCCATCATCCCCTCCCCTTAAAGTTACTAATTCCGTCCTTGTCGATAAAAAATCTAAACACAAACATATGTATATAAACACAACCAAATTAACATCACAATCATATAAAAACATAAACAAAGATATATGCAATATACATACATATATTTATAAATAAATAAAAACTCACGTCTTTGAATTGGACGAAGCCAAGGTCACCGAGATAAGAAACGGTACGATGAGCGGATTCGATAGGTATGATGAGCTGGACTAGCTGCATTGGCTCCGACCTCAACAAATCCATCGCCAAAAAAATATTCAAAATATATAAAAAACAATCTCTTTCTATATATATATATATTTCAAAATAAACCTAATTCTACAATGTACCAATATATATATATATATATATCTTAAATAACTACTATATCATAATTCATTCATGTACATATGTGTATATTGTATGTATATTTAAGATCTGATCAGGTGAAAAACGTCTATTTGGTGTAAAATATAATAATTATTGAATTTTATTTTGTTTTGTTTTGTTTTTTGTGTTTTTGTGTTTTTATTTGTCACATCACCGATCTGTTATTCTGGTTTTTTTTAACTAACACGCAAACGTGTATACTACGATGTCGTTTTATTTATTTTAGTTTGAGTAATTAGCAAATACTTACCCTATGTTTTGTTTTATTACTGAATGAACCCTATATGTTTGGATTAGATCAAATTCACCCTAGAGTTGGATTTATCTAGCTTTACGTTTTACTTAATCGTATTCTTTTTTTGTATCTTATATTGTTGTTCATAAAGTTATTTGTTAATTTTGACACGATTAATAGTAACTTTATTTATATGAGGAAAAAAAAACTAAAGAGTGAAAGTTTCTTCTCAACCTTTGATTGAATTTCAAATGAATAATTTTACAGAAAACGAGTAACGTAACTTGATTTTTTTGTGACTACTCTTTGACTGTGGTATCGATCGGGTCTCCTTTTTCATCTTTTAGTAAAGTCGGGGTATCACGCGAATACGTTTTAAGTTGCACTAATTCACGTGAGTATATGCACTGAATCGTTCTAACAAGATTTATGGGCAACTGGCTTGGGTTAGGCTGGACTCGTTGATGAGTTGAAGTGAAACCATTTAGGTTTCTTTATTTCTTTTGGAAAAAAAAGCTTTTTATGTATATTATCCACCGTTTTATTTTTGTTTACTCAACCATGTGATGACCGATATGGCATTTCGATTAAACCTAGATCGTCGAATGGTTCTTACAAATTCGTTAGTTTATTCTCCGACAAGTGTTGTGGACAGTTTATGATCTTAAAGTAAAATATTTGGTTCATTTGTCGACTGTCGTGTTCATAATCAAAGAGGAGTCATAATATAATGCAGCCCGCCAAGTCGGGAGACTCGGGAGATTGGTTCACAAATATTACATGAGGTGTAACTTTTTTATATTTCTTCAACCGAACAATCACTTATATATATAGATTAATGTAAAGCGATACTTCCAATTTTAACCAAAGTATGTTGCCATGACATGAAGTCATGTACAAACCCCGTATTAAAAAAAAACATATATTAAAACACTTAGTACGCTTAATTTTTGCGAGTGACTTTGATTAGCAACCATGAAATCATGTATTAGACTAAAATGGATTCAACACCCCAAAAAAACCCAATCTTTTTACCATGTATCTTGAATTTTATTTTATCGATTATAACCTTTCAACCCCATAATTACGAAAGAAACTCTGTTTGTAGTTCCGTCATTGTTTGCAACGTACGTAGTGAATTATGTGATTGATGCATCGCATTCGCATAGACACAACAACCATATATTTCAAACAACAACATAGGGTGGTCTATATCTAGTAAACACACTTTTGCATTGCCTTTGTGACATACTGACATATACGATCTACATATATACACACATTTATATATGCCTATAAGGCTATAACATGTGACAACTAAGGACTTGCTAGCATAGAAAGAGGTGGACTTGGACCACTATTCACAGCTTAAAATGAATGCCTAAATTTATATCAAACATTACACACATTTACATTATTTAGATTCCCACGCGTATGGGCTTATATCTAAAAGAAAAAAGAGTTCATTGTTGAAAGTTTTAAAAAAACTGTACTTATTTGATTTTCAGTCTTTAAGTGTCCAAATTTATTTAAGTTTTAGTTCAAACCCGATACAAATCCTATGATTTTCATATGTTTTTATATGTTTTTTAAAATACAAATTATTAACTTCTAGTAGCATATTTTACGTCTAGAATCGAGTTTCACGTTTAAATAAACGTTTACATTTAAAATATATATTATTGACTCGAATTGACTCGTATAAATACAAATTTTAATGTTTTATATGTTTTTATATTTTGAACTAAAACTAATAAGTTGTATTTTTTGAACCTACACTTAATAATAAAAGATCAAAAATTGTACCGGCCAAAAAAAATTACCCAATAAAAAATCAATATTTTAAATAGACAAGTGCATTGCGTGTGCAAGTTTTTTTATAAAATAGTTTACAGTTGGAAACTAGTACTGTAAAACGTTTAATCCATTATTATCAAAGCAACCTCCACATAAGGCCCAGTGTGTCGTTCGTTTGGGTCGTGGAGCTCATTTCGATGCGCCATGAGGCAACCTCCACATAAGGCCCAGTGTATCGCTTGTTTGGGTCGTGGAGCTCATTTTCGATGTGCCACGAGGCAACCTCCACATAAAGCTTAAAGTGCCGTTCGTTTGGGTTGTGGAACTCATTTCGATGCGACACGACCTCTATGATCCTAGATGCAGTCGTGCCATTGATATGGTTGGGCTGTTTTTTGGGGTGGATAAACTTATACACGATACCTACCTAACATTAATTTGTTGTTAACACTACTTTTAAGAAGTGGGAAATCACCGATCTGTTAATTCAGTTGTTCCAATGCATGAGCAATTCATTTGATTATGCTCAAAGATGAATTAAAGTTGACTTTTCATGATTTTCCCGCTAATAGTGAGTTAGATCGTTTTTAAGGTGGCAATAAAAATGATTTTAATGTAGGTGTGGCAAGATTTTTGGATAACTGGTGATGTTGATGGTCGAGGAATCCCTGAGTCAAACCCAGACGGTCCTTTAGATCATGATATTTTCATGATTTCTGCGAGAGATACCATCAAGCTTCTGAGAAATCATCCTAGTCTTGCCCTTTGGGTAGGGGGCAATGAACAAGTTCCACCAAATGATATCAACATGGCTTTGAAAGATGAACTAAAATTACATCCCTACTTCGAAAATTTACCTGAAAATGGAAGTTTAGAGAAGGAAATTTCTTGGGTCTTGAAGGAGGATCCTAGTCAATATATTGACGGAACACGCATTTACGTACAAGGATCCACGTGGGATGGTTTTGCTGACGGAGTTGGAAACTGGTCTGATTGCCCATATGAAATCCAATACCCAGAAAACTTTTTTAAGGATGATTTTTACCAATATGGGTTTAACCCCGAGGTCGGCTCCGTGGGCATGCCCACTGCTGCTACAATTAGAGCGACAATGCCTCCATAAGGGTTGAAAATCCCGATATTTAAGAAGTTGCCTAGGAATTTTGGCTTTAATCTTCGCCACCTTTGTGTTGTTGTTTAAGATTTTGAAGGGTGTTACGAAAGATAATGTCTTATATGTTTTTTTTTCAATAGTTTCCATATTAAAACTAGTAAAATGTTTAATCAAATATTATCAAGACAACCTCCATATTAGGCCGAGTGTTTCGTTCGTTTCGGTCGTTGAACTCATTTTGACGGGTCGTTGAAATTGAATGCTTGAATTTATTTAATTTTTGATCAGTTTGAGCCATTCGGTAGTTTGGTCCAACCGAAATGTTAAAAATTAAAGTGTCAATTGTAAAAATACGGTAACACCCCATTAACTAACAAATTAAAGTATGTAAAGTAAAAAAAATGCCCTTGAAACTAATGAAAAATAGTCATGTGAATCGCACGTGCATTGCATGTGCAAGTTTATCATCCAAAAACTGCAGGAATTAATCAGTATCAAAGAAAATTATGCATTCAGGACACAAAACTAAAATAATCATAATTGAGCTTACAAAATTGAGAAACCGGCATAATACATCGTACAAAATATGATAAAACCCTATGTTTCACACTATTTAATTTTCATACTTTTGTTATTGCGACGTTAAATTGTTAGAGGTGGATAATATATTGGTTGTTCTCAGTTTAAGTTTGATGTTATCAGTTCAGTCATGTTTGTTATTTCAGTTTAGTTTTAAGTATTACGTACCTTTGTGTTTGGGATTTCCTTTTATGTTGTTCGGTTTATCTTTGTTAATGCAATATGTTTTGGTCCCAACTTATATTAATAAATATTTGTGTGTTTGTTAATATATACTTTTCCCGTCCCAATATGAGTGTCTTGCTTCGAAAACTGTGTTATTTAAGGAATTGGACTAATTTCACTTAAAATTAAACAAAAACGTATCAAAAAATCAAAATTTTGAAACAAAAACTATTTTTTACTTATAATATGATATTATAGTTGTTAATTTGATGTGATTTAACAATCAAAAAGAGATATTTCAAAAAATAAAAAAGATAAAATTTATTAAAAAGAGAAAGTGAACACTTATTTTGGAATGTTCCAAAATAGAATATATAACACTTATTTCGGGACGGAATGAGTATATATATGCTAATGTCACACATATAGATATGAGAAAAAGAGAGAATCGACAAAATATGTACTTTCATAAATAGTTAATTATAAAATATAAGATTTAGATAGGTTATTGACCGATCAAAATTATAGATATGATATGATACGTATTAGGAAAAAAATTGTCAATACTTTTTAAAGTAGGAAGTCATTTTAGCTCATCTTAAGTGACAACAAAAAAGTGAAGTTAAAACCATTCATATAACACATTTATATGCACAGAAAAGAGAGATCTACACTAGAACACTACATTACCTTTTAGACTGTAATGTCAAACGACAAATAATAGAAGAATTTATAACAAATCACCCAAAATCATGCACTTTTTCCTTTAGATTTCCTTTAGCTTACTCCAAGTCTCCAAACGGGTAGGACTGAGTTCGGTCCGCTCCGGTTCGATTTTTGGCAAAACCGAAACCGAGCATATTTTTCGTTTCGGTTTTTTTCGATTTCGGTCTTTTTATTTTTTGGACCGAACCGGACCGGTTTTTTCGGTCCAGTTTCGGGTTTTTTCGGTTATTTTTCGGTTTTATTTTTGATTTTTCGGTCTTTTTCGGTTCGGTTTTACTGAAAACCGAAAACGACCCGAAATTTTTTCGGTTTTTCGGTCTTTTTCGGGTTTTTTCGGTTCTATCCGGTTTTTCCGATTTTTCGGTCGGCAGATAAAATGGGGGTTTTATTTACAAACAAATAAATAAATAAAAGGACATTGAATTTTAGTTCATTTTGCCTTTTATCCGGCAAGCTGACGGGTCAACTGGATAAAAGTGGCTTCAAATTCAAGACAAACTCATAACTCTACGTACAAGTACTAGCTCTAGTTTAATTATCAACTCAAAAAACATTGGAAACAAATTTGAGTAAAAATTAATTAAGAAAAATTTGAATATGTAAATAAACTCTTAAGGAAACCAATAAAATAGCATTGTGATTTGCAAGAAAAATACATTAACATTTTTATGATATAGTTTTATGTATATTGTATATATTTTTTGCTATCTAATTGAATGTCATAGTATATAGTATTACTCCACATTTTAGCACAATGTATTGCATGAGTATACAAAATTGTCTTGTATATATTGCTACTAGTTCATTTTCATCTTAAGTCTTCCCGTTGATGTGCCAGTTTGAATATACAATTAACTTACATTTTTTTTTCACGGTTCCGCGTGTTTATAGTTACCGCGACACTGAATTCAAATACAATCAACGGGAAGACTTAAGATGAAAATGAACTAATATAACTAAGGAAATGTGAGTGTTTTGAAATATAGAATTGGAAATTACAATCGCAAATAAAGAAAATGTCAAGATTGAACTACTCTTTAAAATGAAATATATGTGATTTATGTTTAATTTCCAAGTTCCAAACAAACTGAATCGAGAGAACATTCAATGTGTATACTATATATATGCCATAAAAATGAGTCATCAAATTGTATTAAAAGAAATAACTAGACATTTTCAGTTCTATTTTCTACAACCATATCTTGTAAACATTCTTTCAAATATTCTCCAGCCTAATATTAATGTTATCTTCACACAAATACTTCTCACAAGATAATTAAACTTAGTACAAGCCACAAAATCTTTGCAAAATAGGAGTAGTTTTGTAGCATTCTCGAACAATTAAAGGGGGACTAAAACCTTAACGTATCCTTAACATTACAATAGTTAATTCGCTTGTTAACTAGAAGTTGCTGCCAATGCATCTAAATATTTAAAACTAATTTTACTAATTAGGATTTAACTAGGGGGTGGGAAGAACTGAGCACCACCCATAAAACCACCAAGTTGAGCCGAATATAAGGAAGAAGAACTGGGATCAAATCCTGCCACCAGCGGATAACTCGTACCGGTAGCTATTATTGTTGACGTGGCAGAAGTTGTGGCGGCAGTGATCATATTAATAGCATGTGCCCCACCTCCTACACCTGAGGAGCTTTCACCGCTATGGTAACGAGGGTCCGGGCCTTTGTCGTAGAGGATTCCCTTGAACACGTGACCGCCAATGTTGACAGCTGTTTGGTAAGCAAAATGCTCATCGGCGTCATCCATGGATGTAACTCTCACACAGCGAAAGTCGGCTGATAAGTTTACTTCCGGTGGGAAGTGACCCACTTCGAGCCCTAAACATGGAAAACAAATAAATAATCATATCTTAATAACGGTTGTAAGTAACTATTCCATTCCATAACAAAAACAAGGGATAGCATTCTAAGATACTGATCCATTCAGTGATTTAAGGGGGGAAATGTGCTTCTGTACAAATATTTTCCTTAATACTAGCTAGTACCCAACTCCCAGGAAATATGAAATATTTCTTGTAACTAGTTTAATATATAATGTGCATTTAGTCTTGGTTACTAATTAGAAGGATAACAACATATCATTGAAATCCGGCAACTAATATTCGCTTTTGGTTTTCTCCATTTATTAATATAGTTGGTTCCTTTAATTGTCAAAAAAATAAAAAAAAATCCGGCAACTAGGTTATATAGAGTGCCAGTCTTGATATATTTAATATTCATGCATTATCTTTTGATGTATGAATATTGTGCTTCATTTTGACATGAGATTTTGCATGTTTTAATCAATGAAAGAACAGAATTTTTGTAAACTTTGATATATATTGCGCATTTTAAATGAAAGTAACAGAATTTTTTCGAGGTATCCTTCTCATAAATTTATAGAAGCTATAAGAATGAAGCTAACACATCCAGTTTGTTGTCAAAATTTCATATCTCATTCGATGAAAAGCAAACTATGCTGAACTAAAAGTGACTTATTTTACACTGCAATATTCTTAATCAATGGTTCATATAGTTGTAGTAAGGTTTACTCGATAACATTAGCACAAAAAACATTTAAAAAAAAATATGGGAGAAACCATATGAGCTGTATGTAATCTGAATTTCGGGTCCATTCATGACACGTAAAAATGATACCTATGACATATTATATGCTATAGCATCTTCAATTCTAAGAAATAACTAAGATTATACAAATTATAGAGTATCAAACCTAACATTCTTAACATTTAATTAGAGTATACCATCAGTAGTAATTAACACGATCTCCTTTGATCTGCGGCTTGTTATTTAATTTTTTAAACACTCAAAACTAGCTAGGGCTAAAAAGATGATCAACACCCAAAACATAAAAAAAAACATAACTAAGTTAACTAAATGCTTCCACAAACATTGTTAGATCCTTTATTTATATAGCCAGGCTTACAAAATTCAACAAATCTTGAAAAGAAAATCATTTCTTAACCTAAAAAAATCAACAAAATTAACGAGATTTTTTCTTTCTCATTTACCTCTAGAAGGACCGGTTACTCTCGCTAAACTCTCCCTCGGCCTCTTGCTATGTTGATGAGCCGTCATCAACGATTGTTGAGCTGGCACGTTCACCGTCGCCTGATGCTCTTGCCTCTCCCTCCGCTTAGCGGCGGGTACCCACGTGCTCCTCACGTGGGTAACGCATTGAAACCCTCTACTCTTGCAACACGTACGACACCGCATATGCACGCAATCCCTCTTCGCTTGGTTCCCACAATCTTGGCAATTCACGCTACCTCCCCCTCTCCTCATCATCTCTCTAGAAAAAGACACACCATCACCGCTACTTCGTGCCTCCTCCTCGTTGTCGTTGTTGTCGTTATTGTTATTGTTGTTGTTGTTGTTATAGTAGTTTTTATTCCATATCTCGAAACCCTTGTTATTGTTGCTGTTGCTGTTGTAGATCTCTTGGTGTTTTAGAAAGCTAAACATTTTTTTGTTCCTTTTTTTTTACAACAAAAATTAAGGAAAATTTTGAAATCCATAGCAAGGGGGTTGTTTTTATTAGGTGATGAAGATCTGGTGATTTCTTTCTCACTAGAGATCTGATATTTTGATGATTTTGTTGCTGTAGATATTATTTCTCTCTCTCTTTATTTACACTCTCTGCAGGTACTTGTTGTTGTGTTGGAATTTGCTCCAACTTTAATAAAACTATATACACTGTTTACCTATCAAGTCTTTAGAGTACATTAACTGTGGATTATACTGTCCAAAAACAACTATTTTTGGTGTGTACATTAATTATTACAACAATTAATCTAATTCATTTTGTAATAAATTATTTTGCTGATAAAAACACTGGAAATATACACAATTACGCCCGGACGAAAAACCGGAAAAACGGAATCGGACCAATAACCGAACCGAAAAAAATCGAAAAATACCGAAACCAAAAATCCGAAAAAAATTCGGGTCGCTTTCGGTTTTCAATAACACCGAACCGAAAAAGACCGAAACCGAAAAAAGCGAAAAAACCCGAAAAAGAACCAAAAAAACCGAAACTGAACCGAAAAAACCCGGTCCGGTTCGATCCAAAAAATAAAAAGACCGAAACCGAAAAAAAACGAACCGAAAAATATGCTCGGTTTCGGTTTTGTTAAAAACCGAACCGAACCGAACGCAGCCGTGTACACAACAAGTCTCTGAAAAAGTTAGAAATTGTCCTTTATTAATTAATTAAAACTAAAGTCAGAAAATTCTGAACATTATGGAGCAGTCTCAATCGGTTTCAATAAGGGCAGATACAGAGCTGAGAATTTTATACAGTCTAATATAGAAATGGAGTATGTTTATTTACTAATTTACTATAAACTCATTTTCATATTTATTCAAAATTCTTAAATAGGAAGACCTGAAAACCCTACCGAAAAATAATTAAGTAAAACAATTTCTATCTTAATTGACAAGCAAATATACTTGGAACTTGTTTCTAATCTAAATTTAAGGAATGGAGTATGTGTGTGTACTGATTTAGTATGGACTTATTTTCATATTTATTGAAATTTTTCAAAAAGAAAGATTTGAAAACCTTATCAAAAAACAAGTAAAATAATATCAATTATAAGTGATCACAAGCAAATTAATATCACTTGAAACTTGTTACTGTACAAAATTAACTACAAACCGGCATGGTCCTTTAGTGAACATTTATTTTCATTTTTATTTTAGGGCAAACGACCAAGAAATAAACACCAATTTAATAAAATTAAATTTAAAGGTCTGTGACGCCGCCATGGACACTGATATACCTCAATTTATGGGAACCAACAACACTACTTTATTTTTTTTGAAAATAATTTTTGAAGTAGACTTTAAGGTAACTGTAAGACAACTGTAGTGAGATAATGTACATAGTACAAATTAAAGATTTATATATATACATATATAAATTAAGGTGTCAATTTTCAAAACATAAATTAACCTAAACATATGATATCTAAAATTTTGTTTCTAAAACATAAAAACCTACCATTACACACACGTGTGTGTATATATATATATATAGTAATCGTGCCTCACGCGTTGTGTGCGGCGCGTAATGTAATAAAAATATAGAAAATAGCTGTAGTTATAATATAAATATGTGGATAATAGAGAAAAAAATATAGTTTAATATTTAAAATAATATTTGCTTGTTAAAGATGGATAAATAGTTTTATTAGTTTTTATTTTTTATTTTTTTATGGAAATATGTTATTATTATAATTAATATAAAGGTGTAATGATATTTTTTTTAAAAAAATATCTAAATTGAAGAGACTCATTTGACTTGTAATGAATTATTATAATATAATGATAACTATTTATTATATATATATATATATATATATATTTATTATGTACCCTATCTCACTACAGTTGTCTTACAGTTACCTTAAAGTCTCATACGAACTTCAAAAATTATTATTTTTTTAAAAAAAAACATGAAAATTTAATCTCGTCCGTTATTTGTTATTATCTACGGTTTAGATAATGCCACGTGTTGAATTTACAGCTTTTAATTTTAGGTCCCGGAAAACACGCATTATCTTTATTTTCTGACTGTTCCTATAATCAAGCTGAATTTTCTTTCATTTATTACTATAGTGTATTTTTAGTCAATCAATCAAATGAATGTAGCAAATAGTGTTCTTCCTATATGGTCATTACGCCACAAGAATTTGTTTTGTTTTGTTTCATTCATGTAAATTACATTTTGAAAAAATATACAGTTTTTTTTTTTTGGCAAAGTTTAAAATTTATTTACCAAATTAATTTACATTTTAGGTGCAATTACAAGAATGAGAGAACACGTGACTATCACTACAAAATAATGTTTGATTTAGTGAGAGTCAAAAGCTGTCACAAGCATGTCGCTAATTTAAAAAGATGTCACAAATCTGTCGCAAATTGACTAAACTGTCACAAAACCATCACAAAAACCGTCGCTAATAAGCTCGTAACAAAAAATACCGTCACTAATCTCGTCAATATTTGAGTATTTTTTTTATAGTGACGTGGCTATGTCTCATACAAACAGAGACTTATGGTCACAAAAACCATCCATATTCACCGAAAAACACTATCGTAAAGAGATAACCTAGGGTTCTTATCTGTCCCGATTCGAATCTCCAACCCAATGAACCATTGCTTTCGACATGGAGATCACGTCAATTGCTAGGGTAAGCTCCGATTTCTCTTCTTGCGTGAATAGCCTCTTATTTCTTTCTAGCCATAATTTATACATTAGAGTGCAAAACATTACTTTTCCAATTTTTGAGTTAGGCGAAGAGATTTTAGAAAAATAGCACCACCAATCTAACCCTTGTTTCCATTGTTCGCCGGTTGATATACTTATTTTAAAAAAACACGTAATAATTCGCCCTTTAAAAGCAATAAATTTTAATACCCTTTTTTAAAAAAAAAATAAAAAAATTAATACCCTAATAAATGAGTATAACCATTTATAAACCATAACTTCTATTATTTGAAGTGCACAGTATGCCTAAAAATTTACGATCTTCTCACTCAAGCTAAGTTTTCTTACCCAAATCATACTACATTTTTATTGGGATGGGGATAAAAATGTATTCAAATGTAGGATGCACACTGAATAAAAGATAATTGCGTATTGTAATGCAACTAATTAGCTTCTTAAGCCGCTTATATAGTATTTGTAAAATAAAATAAAATTATTATTGCATCTGGGAGTAGGGTCCAAAGAGTCGAGTCCAGTTAACAACGATTAGAGTTTTGTTCCTAACATATGTAACCTTATACTCTATTATATAAACAGGGTCAGGGGTCTCTCTTTGTATAATCATATTAATAAATAAACAGTTCGTCTGTTGTTTCTCATAACTCTCTCTATATCTATACATATCTCTATATATATTTATAACGAGCTAAGTTAGTATTTTTTGATGACTGTACTAATAACTAGCAAATATATATACACATATATACGACTTGTTTAATTTAAACTTTAATGTACCTTCTAGCTTCACTGCTGGAATGAATAGTAGTGCTAGAAAGCTTGAATTTTAGGTTTTCTTTTCTGGAATCATTGAGGTTAGAAATGAAAATAAAAAGAAACGATAACTTCGTTAATCTAGCACTACAAAATAATATTTGATTTAGTAAAAGTCAAAAACTGTCACAAGCATGTCGCTAATTTAAAAAGTTGTCACAAATCTGTCTCAAATTGACTAAACTGTCACAAAACTATTATAAAGCCGTCACAAAAACCGTCGCTAATAACCTCGTAACAAAAAATACTGTCATTAATCCACTCGTTATTTGGTTTTTTTTTTAGTTAAACCTTCTCATTGACAAAAAGAAGATGTTACAGTGTCAGTGTGACTATATTTTTTGTTTCTCAAAATCTAAGTTGCAGGTGACTACTATTTTTTTTAACGGGCACAAAGTGACTACTAATTACGTAACTATTATTCAAAATTAATACATCCGTAGTAAATTACAAGTAACAGTATAAATACGTGCAATTTTACAACGTAAAATTGATACAATTTAAATATTGAAATTATAAATTTTAAAAATTATTTATATAATTTATCATGTTAACTATGTGACTAAGTTTTAAAATTTATAAATCCGACATTTAAATAACACATCAAAATTACAAATATATTTATTCTTACCTGTAAATGGGGGTAGGGAGTAGTACCATGTATACTCAAAATATAAATTTCCTTTGTACAGAAAAAATAAAATAAAATATATATATACTAAAAATGTGACAGTCTATAGCCTAGGTTTTAACTAGGTTGGCGTCTCGAGCTTCGCAAAAACATTAGGTGTATAAAAGTAACAATCTTTTTTTTTAAGTATTTTCACTTTAACGTATCGTATTCCCATAAATTCCTTTGGGCTAATTATTGTACATTGACCTTTTACTAGGGAAACCAAATAACTAAAGTTTTCTTACTTGATTAATTTAACATTTGATTTAAACAGAATCTAACCTTGTTTTGGAGGTCAACACGTTGTCCATACACTAACGGAATTAATGTAACGCACGATTGAGTTTAATTTAATCTTAAACCATAAACAATCACTAGAAAAAGACACGTCCAACTGACTTATTCATAGTATAATATCACTACAAAAAAATTACTCAAATAGCGACGGGATTAGTGAAGCTATTTTTTTGTTACGAGCTTATTAGCGACGGTTTTTGTGACGGGTTTGTGACAGTTTAGTTAATTTACGACAGATTTATGACAGATTTTTAAATTAATGATATGTTTGTGACAGCTTTTGACTCTCACTAAATCAAACATCATTTTGTAGTTTGTATTATAAGTTTAGGAATAGATGACCCCTTTTTTTTTTCTCTCTCTTTAGGGTGTAGAAAATATGAAAATATAAATCAGGAAAAAATTGTTTGGTATTCTAGAAGATAGAAGGTCATACATTTAACAAACTAATATGTATTATGCATTTATAGTTTTTCTGTATATATAGCATTTTCCATTTCTAAAATCTCCATTTTTTATAACAGAAGTGGAGAAAGCCACTTTTTTTTTACTGGTCTTGGAGTTTAAATGGCCCTTCAACCTTATTAATTATAACGATTAAAAGAAATAGCAAGAGAGAAAGAAACCAGAAAAGAAAAAGATGAGGGCAAGGGATGGCTCAGTTTCTGGGAACGGACTTCGACGAATATGAAGCGAAGGATACAAGTTATGGCTTGTAATGAATGAAGATATGAATCCGCTTTGTGAAGGACCGACAAAATAAAGCTTTTGAAGCTTGTTTATGTAGTTGGCAAAAAAAATAAAATCTTCAAATGGATCTGTTATGAGCCAAAAATAATTGGTTCGTCTCGAATATCGATCTAAATTCTAGTACGACTCAAAACTTTCTTTTTAAAAAAAAAGCGTCTTTAGATATTTAACTCGTATATTTTACCCATGCTACTTTCATATGCTATCAATGCTAGTTCAGTAAAAATTGTCATCAATAATTTCCAGACCATTTTTATAGTATATTTTAGTAGCATATAAACATATATATTATAAATTAGCATATTTGCATAGGTTGTACTTTGTGTCATCCCAAAATTTGCTCCGACAACTTAATTATTCTCGTATAGTCATATATATCTTGCTCCGGTGGCATCCATATGGACAGTACGTTGCCAAATCATCGACTATTATATTAATTTCACGTAAGTTGTGGTTATAACCAACTTTTATATATGTGATTAAATCGAACTCTTTGGTGGTCGTTTGGGATTGCCGCTGCTTATTGATGAATTTCACCGTCTCTATCAACCTCCCCTCGCGACGTCTGAGTCTGAAAGTTAGTCTTGATCTAGAACTTGATAGACTTTTGGACGTTTTTCAATCCGATTGTTTGAGATGAAGGTCGTCGGAGATGCGTTCGCTATTATCTATTTAGACTATGCTCTGAACATATGAGAGTAATTATGTTTTCTTTCCCCCTCCCGATTTAGTTTTCATGTTAGGTGCTTGAACCATAAATATTCACATAATTTTGAAAAAACAATCTACTTCTGTGGAGAACTTCGATGTTGTCGACTGTCGTGATCCAAGTACTTCATCTCAAAAGTTGTAAGATTCTTGGCTAGTTTAGTCAAGCCACTTAAGTGCAGTTTTTCTTTAATTATCAAAATCTTGTGACTTGTAATTCTGTAAGTTGTTGTTCTCAAGTGAAATTCTAGCTCGTTTTTTTTTCCTTTGATGGATCTAATGCATTCTCTTCTTTTTATCTGTATTAAATTAACAACTTCATCTTAAACCACTTTAATTTCTTGTGCATTTTGCCATTTTGGTGGACACCTTACACGATTGAAGGTCATGCCCAACTTTTCAGAAATGGTTACAGAAAGCATGGAATTGTTTCGTATGTACACACAATTAATCCTTACCCACATTCTAATTGAGGCCTTCTTATCAAGAGGGGAAAAAAAAAGGCATTCTTGAGGCCCATAGCCAATCCACACACTATTTGTAAGTACTAATTCATAACTTAAAACATGATACTTATTCGAACAAATTAGGGAATTAGCCTGGACAAAGCTCAAATGCCTCCCGCGTTTTCTAATAATGTAAATTTATATTAGCCTAGTCTTATTTTTACATATTCTATAATTCTAGTTTATAGTTTGTAGAATGTAATTAATTCTTAGACGTATGTGCACAGGGCCGGCTCAAGTCCAAGTCGAGTTAGTTTTGGGCCTTTGGCAATTGATCCGGAAAAAGAATATTACGGGCAACGTCCGACTATATTTTTAATATACTTGATAGTTAAATTAAAAATATTAAACACAAATTTGTTTACAATATGTTGCAATAGCTCAAATGAAAAAGTAGATTGTTATTTAACCTAGAAAATTATGGTTCGAAACTCTTAAATTACAAATTTATTTAATTTTTATTTGTATTTATCAAAAAATAAAATAAAATCGAGTATTAGTTATTCAGACATACCGGGACATGCTGATAAGTCAATAGACATATAGTCTGAATGGAATAAACCTACCACATGTTCTTTCATTATCATCTAAAATTTTATTCACACACTTCATATTTTATAGTCCACGTTTATACAAAAAAAATGTTTACCTTTGATATGTTCACATGGATGAGATAAGAGTATATTTCACACGCAATATATATAATGAAATGTGTCATGTGTGGATAGTGATGCAAATGAACCGATCCATTCAGGAACAAGCCCGTGTTCATCTCGTTAAATTCTCGCTCTGTGTTCATGCAGCTCTAAATGAATCGAGCCTGAACAAAAATGTAGGGAGCCGAGTCTAAGCAACAAGATGTTCGACTTGTTTCATTTTAAATTAATACTATTTTCTAATAAATATTTGTAGGTCCTTTAATTATGTGTGTGCCCACTAATAGATTATTAATTCGTTAATATATCAATTCCTTAACTACTATGCAATGTTGAAGAACCTTTTGACTATAAGGATCCATTCAAAGATATGCGTACATAGGATATTTTATTTATTTTTTGGTCATGACGATATGAAATTAAAAAGTCAATTTATTTCTACTTTGATTGTTTGTACAATTAGGTCAATTTTATGTGTTGTCTGTCTTAAGTTTTTGTACCAAAAGCATACAAAAGCAAAGTCGGCCCAATTTCTTTCATGTAATGTAATTTATTGTAATTGTTTTGTTTGGAGATTGTACATATTCACTTATCAATAGACGGTTCGTTTAATCTTTTAAAAATAAATAAATTTGAAGCTCCCAATTTAAATGGAGACTATTAATATATACTACAACAATTAGATGATTCTTTACTTCTTTTATGACATGACTGAAAGTATAAGCACTTTTATATGTCATTTCAACACAAATTCGATCTCAATTGAAGTGCATATTAATTTCAAATGTAACATATTACAAGTGCTGCTCTAACTCTTAATTACATGCCGGTCCGCTATAACAAAAACTGTCAGGTTAACATCAGATCGTTTATTAGTAAACTGATGATAAAATGAGTGTCGCTAAATTTAGCAATAATTTTTGGATCAACAGTTTTCAAAAAAGTAAACTGTTAGCTATTTTAAATTTGTATTAAAGTGGATTCCAATCTACAATCAACGCTGATAAATCATACTCGTACTAGTTTTTTTGGTTGAATTTTTTAGTTGATGAACCTACACTTTGTTGACCTTCAGATACAAAAGCACATATCATTACAACAAATACTGCGGTTATATACGCACAGATCAATCTCACTTTATTGAATATATGTGAGATTATAATGAAAGTGGATTACTGTAAAATAATATTTGATTTACTGAGAGTTAAAATTTGTCACAAGTCTGTCATTAATTTAAAAAGTTATCATAAATCTGTCATAAATTGACTAAACTGTCACAAATCAGTCACAAAAACCGACGTTAATAAGCTCGTAACAAAAAATACCGTCACTAAACCCGTCGCTATTTGCGTATTTTTTTTGTAGTGGATAGCAAACCAACCTGATTGGTGATTTGCGATGTGTCATAAGACATCTCTGCATAGGCAAGTTTAATCTTAATGAACCTCCCTTATCCGTATTCGTTTTGTTTATTTAAACATGATAAGAGGTGAGGATAGTACCAAGAAAGATTTTTCAAAATAAAGTTTCTTTTAAAACATATTTCTCCAGTTTTGTAATTGGCTTGATTACCGATTTCCGGTTGTAATTTATCGCTTTCCAAAATATTGTAAGACTTTTAATTTCTAATAAAAGTTGGTCCGATAAAAAATAAATAAAATAAATAAATAAAATAATGAAAGTGGATATTTGTTTCAGGACGGATGAAGTATATATTACCGCTACCACCATACTTCTATGAATTTGATCTTCAAGTAGCTAGACATACCGAGTACTCGGTACGTATTATAGTTATAAATTTGCCCATTTTTGCGTAGGAAGTGACATTTATGAGAGGTAACTGTATTCTTTTAAACTAATAAAACACTGATTACATTGTAATCCTTATTTATATATGTGTCCACTCATTGCCCTAATATACATTTACTCCGCACTTTAAATAATTGATACCCATGGAACTACGTGCAACTTAAAATTGTAAAGATGTCATACGACTCATACAAAATTTGTTAAAATGAAATTTTTTAAAAATTAATCACATAGTTTAAAACTCAACTATACCATAATGAAACTTTTGAAAATTTTATTTATTCAGTTTTCATACAAGATTTTGCCGTTA
Source organism: Primula vulgaris (assembly GCA_963920805.1). NCBI lineage: Eukaryota > Viridiplantae > Streptophyta > Magnoliopsida > Ericales > Primulaceae > Primula > Primula vulgaris. The sequence continues at coordinate 35,381,597 of OY987216.1, forward strand.
AAGTAGCTTTGTAGCTTTGTAATAGTCAATAATGGATATGGTAGGTTTATGTACTTTGCCAAACAAAAATTATTACTATTTAGTAGTTTTGTACTTAATAGTCAATTATTGAGTATATTTGTATATGTACTTTGGCAAACAAAAGTTATTATATTAGTCAACTATGATTGTAGATGAAGTAAGTATATATGTACTTTGGCAAACAAAAACTATTAAAAAGTACTATAATTAAATAAGTGTTACAACCAAAATGAGATGCATATTCCCTCTTTATAGCTGTTACTAATTAAATCTATGCATTCTCTATTGAGCATCAATATTTAAGTCAAGCTCAAGATATAAAACTACTAAAAACTTGAAAAATAAATAAAGATAAAAAGAAGAAGAAATGAAGATTCAGTGCGATGTGTGCACGGAGGAGGAAGCGACGGTGTATTACATGGCAGACGAGGCGGCGTTGTGCTCTTGCTGCGACAACAGTATTCATTGTGCTAATAAACTCGCAGGAAAACACGGTCGCTTCTATCTCCTCCATTCACAATCTCCCCCCGTCTGCGATATATGTCAAGTATATATTCTCTCAACATCCATGCATATGATCCACACAAATGTATATATATGTATTATATGTATGTAAGTATCTCTGGTCAGAAGCTGCCTCTTCGACTCCCGCATTTGACAATATTTCACTGCATTTTCGTTGATAGTTATCGACTATTTTATGTTCCTATATTACGTCTCTTTTTTGTGTGTGTATTTTGATCAGATTGATAGACTTGCAAATTTGCATTGGTAGATTTAGTATACTTTTAGTGATGATTTCTGTAAGAATGAATGGAATTAGCCTGATTTGGTATAATAATATTATTAGGGTATTTATTGGTTATTCAAGATTTAGGATATTTGATTCAGTTTTCAGTTTCTAGTTTACTGATTTAGATGATACATGCATAAATATATTGATATATACTTGTATACATATGTCATCACATATGTATGTACATATGATTTGATATTGACTTGAATTAGCACATCGAAACTATTTCTTGTTTCATTGATTTATTTGAGACGTTTAGTGGTAATCTGATTATAGAGTTGCAATTTCTATTGGTAGATTTAGTTAAATTAATGCGATGATTTTGTAGAAAGGTATCGATAAGCTTGATTTCGTAGATACTTGTCTGCATATATAACCATACATAACTTATTGACTTTGTATTGTAAATTTCCGAGTTCAGATAGAAACAAATCGAAGAAATCAATACTGATTACTGAAGTGTTTTAGTGGGATTGAATTGAACTAGAAAAACGCTAGTTTTGCACTAAAAAAAAACGTTTTAGTGAGGTTGATTTAAAGGAATCACTATTATGCTAATCGTAATCGTTATACCATTATGTTTGTAGAAAGTACTACGATAATGGTAATCTGAGTAATTTTGAGCTAGCTAGATGAATACATATATCTGATTGAAGCATCTGAATTCTGAACTCAAATGACTTGATAAAATCGGTGTCTAGCTAGTCATGCTGATTTTCTCACTTTTTTCTTACAGGAAAAGCGGGCTTTTCTATTTTGCCAACAAGATAGAGCAATTCTTTGCAAAGATTGTGATAATTCAATACACAAAGCCAGCGAACACACGCAAAAGCATAACCGTTTTCTCCTGACAGGCGTTAAGCTCTCGGCTACTTCTTCTCTCTACTCTCCATCACCTACTAATAGTGTATGCGATGTTGTCCCAGATCTTAAAAATCCAATGTCACCAAAGTTACCTGCAAACTCAACAACAATGGCGAAAAATAGCGAAAAAGTCTTTTCGCAAAATAAAGACAATGAGTTGACGAGCGTTTCGCAGTACTTGATGGAAATGCCAGGGTGGCAAGTTGAAGACCTTCTCGATTCCTCCCCTGACCCCTTTGGTCTTACCCAGGTTTGCATCCCTCACTCTCTGTATGTATTTATATATGCGTCAGCGTGAGTATATATATTTCCTAATTTAAATAGGGCGCATTTCTTTGCCACCACTAAACTGGCAGTCCTGAGACCAATACTAGAACTACAAATTCGTTCATGAAGAGGTTAAGATTCTTGATACATAAAACTTTTTATGGGGTGTTAGAGTTAGACTTTTGGTAGATTTTATCCCGTAATATATGGAATAAGTTGGAAGATCACATTTTGCCGAATATGAAGGACTATGGCCTCTTTTTTTATCACAATTTAATTCTCTTTTGATTTGAGACTAAAGTGCATAAATGCAAGTCTTTATGATGATAAACTTTGTTTGGTTGGGGTGGGATGGGATATCAAATGCAGCGGGTCCTAAAAATACAATGTTTGTGTGGGCAAATATGGGCTGGACTATTAGTGCAACGGGATGACAAATGACCTCAAATAAGGTCATTTGTAATATTAGGGGAGGGTGGTATTTGTAGTACCATGATTACATGTACTCCACCTTTCACTATCCGATCCCAATCCCGGGTGTATTCGTAGTCCCGGGACTACTTATCCCGCAACCAAACGAGGCCTCTGGGTTGATTAATCCTGTGAAACAAATAAAGTCATTAGCATATCTCTACACAGATCTATATCTATATTTCTTACCGGAGTTTGTATGATATTCTCAAAAACCCTTTCTGATATTCACTTATAGCTAAGCAGTGTGTGTACATATATGTGTAAATGGCGGTACTTTGTTGAAACAGACCCCTTGATATTATGCCTCTTGTTTCACTATCCATTGGATTAATTTGGCTTACTAATATTGCAGACTAGCGATGACTTAACGATTTGGAATGCGGATTTGGATAGTAAACTATACCCAATGTCTTCGCCTAAAAGTTTCGGGATTTGGGTTCCTCAAGCTCCTCCTATACCTTTACATTCGACCGAATACCCATCTTCAAATGCATCATTTGGTAGTCAAAGCAAAAAGAGAAATGAGGATAGTTCTTTCACAGTCCCACAGATTAATCCTCCTTCCTTTGTCTCCAAGAAATCTAGAATATATTGATGACAAAAATCATAATTTCTAATTGAGGCTTTGTTTGTCTTGGGGTGTACTTTTTTTTTCTTTTTGTTTTGTTTGTAGTTTTCTTTTTCCTGCTTTGAGTATGTGTTTGTTGTGCCCAATCTTGTCTCTTGTCATTTCCCTTGTAGTTTGTGTACATAACTTTTAATGTAACTCAATCTTTTGTACTCACAGTTGAATAGAAAGACCTTTTTAAAGTAGCTCAATACTTTGCGTACTTGCAGATCAGTGGAAAGAACTAAACTCTCATAGGAAATTGACTTTATAACTTACTATACAATTATGATTGTACTTAGTCTTGCTAAATTTACCAGAGATCAAATAGAAATTTAACTAGCTTTGCTTTTAGAGGCTTTTTCTTTTTCTTCAGAAGTTTAGTAAATGAAACGTCGTTGTTCTCATGCTGAGATCCTAGATTGTGTTAGCAGCTGCATATCTGCAATGATCAATGTCGATCATCGATTTTGTATCCAAGATTCATTAGTTTTTTAGCGACTTAACCTTGAGTTTTCTTGAATGTTGAATGTAAACAGATGATCAAGATTTGAGGACATTGCAAACCGTAACCCATGTCAAAATAGTCACCGTAAATAGTATAAAACCGGTACACATATGACTTCGAGATTTCATTAGGCACAGACGCGTAGCATAGTGTAAGAAATTAAGAGTTAGGAGGCTGTATGGTTTTCCTTTCCAATTTTTACTTGATATTCATCTTAAAGATTAAAAGTTGTTCTTTAACAATGTTACAGTCGCTATTGTAATACTAATGCACAAGGGAAAAGAAAAATGTAAGGAAAAGGTGAACAAATTTAATCGATTGTGATAGATACATACACTAATCATGTGATCATGTCCAGTTAGTGAGTGACATTTTGCAAAAATAGAGGGGAAGGTAGAGGATGATCAGTCATGATTGTGCTTAAACATTAGTACAAAAATTAAGTAAAAATGATGATAACATAAGTTTTTTTTAGGGACATGAGAACGATAAAGTTTGGTCAACTTTGGGAATATCTCAAATCTAGGGTACATAGATACCATCACCCATCATTATTTCATAAATATTGTACTCCAATTTGGCTTTATCTCACATGTCCTCACATAGCAGAAAAAGGTATTAAAAAACTTTTTATCATTTTCATTCTCATATAGTGTCGGATGCAGTGTAGGTGATTCTGAGTCAAGGTGACTCAGAGTCCACATACATTGGATATTGCTACAGTTAAAATATGAAATGTACTGTAGCAATATCCAATGGCTGTGGACTCTGAGTCACTCTGACTCAGAGTCACCTACGCTGCTTTCTATAGTGTCACAGTCACGTTATCTTCAAGTCACTGTTATGAAATTGGTTGTCAAGCCAACGTATAATCAGGGGACACCCCTTTTTTAGAATGGATTCACTCTTTTCCATCTTTCGAAATTCATTCTAATTAATAGAAGAGAACTGGGATCTGAGTGTGGACTGTGAAGTCTCGCGAAGCTAGGTTCTAGAGGTGAAAGAGAAGGTGAGAAAAGCCGATCCCATGTCCCAACTCGATATGACGAGAGGTAATGAGCTTATTCAGGAACCATAAGTGAAGTCCGGAAAGAAACTAGGTACGGACTAAGAGGGTCTGAAGCAACCCTCATATTACAAAAAACATGAAAATTTTCATGTATTTTACATTAATCCTAGTTTCTCCATAATTACGATAATCTTGTTGAGAAGATAAAGGGACTTTGTAAATCGTATGAATCTGTATTATACTAAATGATGGTTGTTTCGGCTGTTAACCTTCTTCTTTTTTAAATAAATGATGGTTGTTTTGTACTTTTGTTTGATAATGTGTTCGTTGTTTGTATTGTACTTGCAAACCTCATAAGAATTGCTGATTTCTTTCTTGTTGAGTTGTTTCTTATCTCTTTTTTTTTTTTTGTCATGGCAATGCCTAAATATATCAATGTAGCTGAGCTCGAAAGTCTAGACCGAAGATTTTTCACCAAATTTCCACATAAAATGAAAATTCGATATTACTACTACATAATTTAAGACTCGGGGGGCAAATAATCAGCACACCTGCCAAACTTATGTTCCAAAATCAGTAACAAAAAGGTTATGATGGTGAAATAAAGCTACACTAAACTAAACAATTTTTCATCTAGCGTTGTATTGAGATTCATTAGTAAAAATGAATAATTAGCGATCACAAAGCCAGCGAGGGCGTTTTAATCCTTAAAAACTAACAGCCAAAATTTTACTGCACAATTACAAAGTTACACTTACATCTCTCTTATAAATGTATTTAAAAGACATCAGCAACCTTGCTTGCTAGAACACGTTCTCGTCTTTCTACGTACGCATAGGGGAACCAACCTGCTCGTCCTTTGCATTCACCTTCTGCCCAACCATTGTTTGAAACCTGTCAAGATGAAGAAAATATCCTCACCGATATAATTAATGAAAAATAATGAAAAGAGACTGAAAATTCGCCGCCCCAAAAATAGTAGAATCCTTAATTTCTTCATAAAAATCAACGATAAGAAGCGTGTATATCGTAGAACTTCACACTTAAGGACTGGTTGGTGTGCAGCTTTTAAAGCAAACTAGCTGGGTTTTTTTAGTGCTGAGAAGAAGTCGGTTTCATCCAGCTTAAACATTCTAGCTTTTCCCAACCAGGTTTAAGATAATCAACCAAATGCAAGCAAAAAAAAAACTGAGTTCAAAAGCTGCAAAAAAACAAGGCCTAAATGACAGTAAATGGGAAGCAAGTGTGGACATATAATCGAGAGACCCACTACAGTTACAGTACCTTTCGGACAACAAGGTAATCACCAATTGACAACGTAAGCTCCACATCAGATTCAGCTTGATATGAATGTACCACCTTGCATCAAAAGAAATCCACATCAAAACTCCACAACAAAGATCAGAAACACAAAAATAGATATAGATATGCATAGGTCTGTATACGGAAGTAGTCACCTCTCCTAAGAAATAACCCATGATATCTGTTGGACCATCAAATGTCTGAGAAGCATGTAAACCGTTTACTTCCTCGTATGAAGGGGGAGCCGGTTTATTGTCCCTTGCTGGACTAGTAGCTTCACTTCTTTGACGCTCCAACAACATCTAACAAGAAATAACACGATTAATCTCAATAAAAAAGCAAAGTTCCCAAGAAGAAACAACTGCAAATATGTTGAAAATTTGAAATTAGTTTCTACCTCGCCCTCAAGTTGATCGAGAATCTGTATAGCTCTTTGGTGATAACTGCGCTCAGCTTCAACCTTCAATAAAATGGTTATTGTCAATGTTTTGAAACAAAAAGCATGCGTAAAGCATTTCCGTAAGAGTTCTCCTAAAGCATTAAAAAAAATCCAAAATGGTTGCATAGCTAAAGGCAATGCATAATTCATAATTAGTAAGTCCAAACTTAAAAGCAATAAACAGATAGCTTTGTACAAATAAGCACATAGAAAATTCAAACTTAAGATTTATGCTTAAACTTACACAAGATGAAGAGTTGCTAATGATCATAAAAGAGCTTTACAGTATCATGTTTTTGTTATGTAATACAAAATAGTATTTCTCCCAAAAAAAATAGATTATTAGCTTTATAAGATAGCAAATCTGAAGCTTTTTATGCTTTGAAGCGTAAAAGTGAGCCTCAAGCCATAAAAAGCACAAGCTTCGAGTTTTTCAGCAAAATGCAGCTTTTTTTTAACTTCTGAGTCATCCCACCTTCAAGGTGCTTTAAAATAGGCAAAAAGAAAAACTGTTTATATTACTACCATGGATATAAGCCGTTGGATTGTCAATCTTTGTTGTTGGGCTTCAACAGCAGCCATAGCAGCTCCAGCCTCTTTACCCAGTTGGACCATATTTGATTTTAGCTCCATAAGCTTTGTTTCGGAAGCTTCTAATTTCGTAATATAATCGGGGTGTCCATTTGATTCCCTAACTTTGGCTTGTCGTCTCGAAACTTCAATTACCTGTCAGTTTTAAGGGTAAAATGTCAAAATGCTTCTGGATTTTAGAGAAAACCACATAATTGAAGCATATAAATCTTCATATGACATATTTAAAACCAAAAAAACTGGTGCCAAAACTCGACAACTTCAAACTTTACCTGAGCTTCAGCTTCTTGTCTCACTCTATCATATCGTTGAGCAAGATGCCGAGCATCTTCCAGCGGAGCTCCCACAACCATAGCTCTCAATGGCTCGGCAACCTGAAGAGAGATCTTATAAGCTAACTAAGAAAGAGGACAAATAACCTACAAAAATGAGCTGAAATTGTGTAACAGACAGAACTAGAAGGAAAAGGGCGAAATGTTAATATACATTTTAATCCAAATGATGTACAAGGATTACACTTCATTGTTACTAGGGCACCAAGCCTTAACTCAAGTCTGAAACAGAATTTCATATTCAAACTCTAGATTTATAATAATAATAAAAAACTGAAAATTAACCCTTTACCAAAAAAGGGATTTTTGCACACCTAACCCGAATAGAAAGAGTATCAAACTCTCCCAATTTTTTAATTCCTATATTCACACATAGAAACTCCGATTGGCGAGTGCCCATCTATAAAATCCTAAAGACATGCCTATTAAAAGCTTAAAATTCAACTTCATCAAAAAAACCACACTTAAAAGAGACACAACTTTTAATACAGAAAAGAGGATAAATACAATGAAAACACACCACTTGTTAAATCTAAAAGATAGCTATGAATTTTCAATTAAATAATACCACAAATCTTAATACATTGTCATATGGGAAAACTAACACAAACCTGTGTTCCAACGGCTTTTAGTAGATGTGCTCGTTCCTTTTCCATTTGAGCACGAGCCCTACCAAAACTTAAAGAAGCTTTGGAAAGTGTATTACCAGAAGTACAAGTATTTTCGTTTCCATATTTTTTGCAATCTTCAGATAATTTGGTTCCTGTAATTTATATTTCAATAACATTCAATAAAGAACAGGACTTTGATTAAAGACAAACAAAACACTGCAAGCAATTTTGAAGGAAGAAAATCACCTATTTCAACTTGCTTTGATCCAGTCACAATATAACCTTCCACACCACGAACGAGGTCCCTTTGCAAATGCTGTAAAAAGAATGAAATGAAACATCATTAAGAAAAAGGACAATTTAAGGACTACAGTAGAAGAGTATTGCTTTATCTACCCAAGATTCTTTCACAAAAACTTTGGATGTGTCGCCTTAAGTGACCCAATAATGGTATAACTTCTTATTGAAAAACAAATAGTTTACATACAAGAGCGGTCCACATAAATCTAACGCAAAACTAGTTGATAAAAGATATTTTTCATGGCAAAATGCAAGTTGAAAGTATGAAACCTTTCCAGCACGGGTTGATATATAAAGTCTCTCGAGCTTTTGGTGTTGGGTAAGTTCTCCTTCATCAGCTACATGATTATCTGAGCCTCCATTAGAAAACTGTTTGAAAACAGCCTACAAAGTCATAGAACAATTTAAATGAGGTTGATAAAGTTTTGGTGAAAACCTAGAAGCACAACTTGAGAGATTAATGCAACAGCACTAAAAATAAAAATAAATTATCAACTAGACAGAAGCAGGTAGTCATATTTATGCCAAGATAAAACTTTATTCTCTTTACGAGTTGAGAAAAACTGAGAAGAATTACTTTTTCATTTCATCTCCATAAGCTGCAAACTACTTGTTTTTCTTGCAAATAAACCCAATCCCATGTCCAGGAGCATATTCTTCCAATGAGATATACTTTCCGTTTCTTCCATTTTGGTTTCGTTTAACACATATTAATAGTAAAAGTAGTTAATTGATTCTTCATTTGAAGCTCAGGATTTTTCAGGATGCTTCAGTAACACATATGGACAAAAAGTCATCACTAGCAATGAAAATTAATATCTCAAGGAGTACGTAGAAAAGGTGCTAACAGCCTAATATCTCAAGGAGTATGTAGAAAAGGTGCTAACAGCCTAACAGGAGCGGAACCCTTGCGGGTGGTATGAAGCTTAAAATGTGAAGAAAGAGCTGCTCAAAAGACAAAAGCCTTGACAAAAAAGTGTGAAAACCCACGTTCTGATTTTTTAGTTAAGTAAGAAAGAGCAATTCGTTCGAAATTAAAAAAGTACAAATAAAATGAAATGGGATGGGATAACAACTAGTCCACATATACGAATTCTAGAACTTTGGTTCTTATTAATTAGATACAACATAGCCCTAAAGACCTTGTAATATATGTTTCTCTAGACCATGACCATCTAGACGATGCTCATTGCTATACTGCGGTGCAATTATAAGTTGCTAGTTATTGGGAATGGCAGAATTTTTCCACTTCTTCTTTGTGCAAAAGGTCCTAAACTAAAAAAGTTATCTTTTATAACAGTGGAAACAAGCTAACTAAATTTGCCCACGCAAAAGTTGCCAATAAAATTAAAACTTTCGCATCACACTAATTCCCGAAGTAGATGCGAGTTGTGAGCATGTATAGGCCATATAAAGTATACATTCACCGCAAGAACTACGAAGTCGTAGCCCCATGTCGAAAAGTTCTATTTTTTCAGCTGTGTTTTCGCCAAAATATTTCGATCAATGCAGTTTCTCCTCCCATACAAATAAATGGTAACATAAATGAATTTCATCACCTCCATCTATCAGCGAATTCCGGTTCAGGCATTGTATGCATTGTGGAATTGTGTTTAATACTAAAAGTTCGTTTAGCATTAATTATTTAACGAGTCCTTGTTTACTTTCATATTAAATTATAATCATTTGCCTAAGAACGATCATCATTTAGTAACAAAAGGCGGCATCTATGTCTTTACCAATCATTTGGCAAAAGCCTAGTAATCCTATAAATCTGCACATTAAAGATCAGCTAGAACCGAAGTAAAGTAGCAATCACCAAATATACAATTTCAAAATCTCAATGCATTATCAGGTTAGGGCACAGTAAAATCTTGTTTCAGAAGAAAACTCGCTGCTAACGCAAAAGAAACTTCTACATTTACCACAGCAAACTATAGTGTTGTTAACGATTTGGGTACCCACCTTTCAAATTTTCCAATTTGGGTACCACACTATGATAACTTTCCAATTTAGGTATCACCGTCTAAATAAATCACGGAATCATGTCACGTAACATTTGACAAACATTAGTTTGAGAGGCTAATTTGACAATTTTGCACAAAAGTATGTCATATTAGAAAAAATTTCCCCCCCAATTTCATACAAAAAAATTTAGCATATAATCCAAATTTTTGTTATGTGTGAAATTGGGGGAAACGTTTTTATAGGATGACATATTTTTGTGCAAAATTGTCAAATTAGCCTCTCAAATTAATGTTTGTCAAATGTCACGTGACATGATTTCGTGATTTATTTAGACGGTGGTACCTAAATTGGAAAGTTATTATAGTGTGGTACCTAAATTGGAAAATTTGAAAGGTGGGTACCCAAATCGTTAAAAGCAGATAGTTTGGTGTACTAAACCTATAAAACCCCCAATCACCAAATATACAATTTCAAAATCTCAATGCATTATCAGGTTAGGGGACAGTAAAAATCTTGTTTCAGAAGAAAACTCGTTGCTAACGCAAAAGAAACTTCTAGTAAGTAGTAACTATTTTGTTGTTAAAAGACACGTGGCACATGTTTATTTACCGAAAAATTTGGATGTCTATTAATCTTCAAACACACAATGTCAACATGGAAACAATGTCGCCCTAGATTTTTGTTATTTTTATTTTTCCGAATATCAATAAATCCATCTTTTTAATTAGCTTAAAACCCACAACCAAACAAGCCCATAATCTACTACTCTATCCGTTCCATAATCCTAGTCCAATATGGCTTTTGACTCCGTACCAAAATAATAATCCAATATATCATTTAAATTTTTTAATTCTTTCATACACCCCTGTTTAATGAGTATTGTCCTTTACAAATCATGAATATCAGTACTAATTTAAGAATATATTTGAAAAGCAATACACATAAATCTTTGCAATAGCTATGCTAAATACCTAAAAAGCGGAAAAGCGAGATTTTTAAGCTTTTCTTACTACGAAGCGCGTTTTTTAAAACAGTGCCTAGAAATTATTTCATAACATTCGTGAAAAAACTAAATGGACTATTACTACGAAACCCGTAATATCAATGCATAACCAGAATATTGAGACACATTAAAATTTTGAAACGCACAATGTAAACACGGTAACAAAGTATATATAAATGTCAATAATCCATCTTGGTAGAAGTAATAATTAGCTTAAAAACCACAACCAAACAAATCCATAATCTAAATCATAATAATTAAGCCCGAGACTCCGAATGTATAGGGGCACATTAGAAATTTGAAACTCACAATGTAAACAAAGTGATATAGTTAGTAAATATAAATAAATAAAAAAAGTAAACTATAAATCCCAATTACGGTTTGTAATTTTGCAGTCCAAAAATACAGCTTCTTTCTGTTAAAATCACTTCTCATATGCGCGTGGTCGTAACAGGATATTTAATTGTCCAATAACAAACTACACGCAATTTTGATCGGAAAATAACATGTATTAAAATTGTCGGAATGGATTTTTTTGAAAAGTTGATCGTATGGTTTAAATGTTAAATTTTATTATTAGATTTTGAATAAATTGATTTCGATAATTTTGATATAAGTTATAAGCCGGTCAAAATTGCAATTAGTTTCGTAATGAACAATTAAATGGGAACGGATGGAGTACTATTTACGAGTATAATTTTGTAATTAAAGGAGAAAAAACAACAAAATCCGGCTGGCAACGGATTTTTTTTAGCGAACTTTTTTATTTTAGATTTTTAAAATATGCGGGTGTTTGACAAGTCAGATTATTCAATTTCTGAAAATTTGATTTTTTTAGGCTGAGAAATCTTTTAAATCCGGATTTTGAAAATATAGTTTTTCAATGGATTATTAAAACAGATTTTTAAAATCTGATTTTGGACCAACAAATCTGTTACCAAATATAGTCAATGTTCGTAATTTTACATTCTCTTGAAAGTGGGATTACCATTGATAATATTTTTACACTTTTTAGTCATGGTTGTCACGACGAAAAACGGAATGAAAAGCGAAATGAGAAACTAAAACGTGAAGAGAGAAAAAAACTCGAAATTTACATCTGAATAAACAAAAAGGGGGAAACGAGAATCGGGAAGCAAGAGTCGTAAAACATAATTTTTGAAGGAACTTGGTTGTTGAATTAGTAGACCCATGACTATCGTGAGCGGTATTTGAAATGAATGTCGGATTAGCAATCCGGACGGAATTGAAATAATTTATCATCACACTCGATGTGGTATTATAAATACTCCAAAAGTGCATCATTTGTGTAGCCTTTCTGTCGTAGTAATTGTCTTGTTGCACTTTACGCAACTAAACACATCATATATGAGCCCGATATGACTTTTAGTTTAATACCGACCTTCCAATAATGCAGTCATACAAGATACTACAATAATTTGGTTTAACTTAAAAGGGTATGTATTTTAATTTGATTTGAATCAAGTTTTTTCTTTAGTTAATTAAAACGGTGGAATTTAAATTTATTTACCAAAACTTCAAAATCTATAGTCGAATGTTATTTTTCCAGCATATTATATGTAGTATTATCGAAGTGTGTTGTGTTCCCATGCAACCTTTATGCGATTCTATTTTCTTACGTCTCATATTCAGATTAAGTCATTCTAATAGATTCAATTTAACGTAACTTTTCGTCGTAGCTTATGCTTTAATTCGTGTTAGAAGGTGATAACATTGATATGCAGTTCAACTTTGGAGTTTGGACAATTTGAACTTAATCAGTTTATCTTAAATGACATTCGAATGTTCGGTTGAATTTAAATCATCGAACAATGTGAAGAGAAGCAACTTCTTTTTCCGTCCAAATCGCGTGGAGACGTTTTTAAATAAAGAACCTCCTAATAATTTAACTAAAAAAGGGTGTTATGATTAGCATAATCGTATTCTACCAAATAGAAGATGGTTGCAATGATTTAGTACATGGCATGCGCACATTATATATAATATTAACCTGCCCTATTGTAATATTATATGCATACATATTATAAAATTTTAAAAATGATGCATACACATTATATAATGTAACACTCACCAACATTTGGTGTTGTCCTTAATGATTTTGTGGGGCTTATCATAGAAGCATATGAATATGTATATTGAGTATATACGGGAAGCAGAGTACCTGACTCTGAGTCAGGGTTACTCTGCTTCCCAGACCATTGGATATGTTATTTTATTAATACTGTATTAATAAAATAACAGATCCAATGGTCTGGAAAGCAGAGTAACCCTGACTTAGAGTCAGGTACTCTGCCTCCGTATATACACATATTTCAGTTTGGGTTTGTATTTGCTTACTTTCTTTGTGGTATATAAATTATTAAATCTCGTAATTAGATCCGGTTTTTAGTATGCTGGCATTCCGATGGTTCATGATTATTGAGTCGCAACGAGGAGAACACTTTTGTTTCTTTAAGGCCTCTTATTAGCTGCTTTGTGTCTATCGACTTGCAACACTCATTGTACCTCTTAGTCATTCGCCTGATCGTTTACATCGCACGACAATATTTCATCGGCTTGTATAGACTTTTGATTTGAGTTTTGTTTAGACTTATGCCTTACTTGAGTCGTATTGTTTTAGTTATTAAGAGATGGATGGGTTTGATAGCTAGTTTGAGTTGTATGAATAGCTATTGTTTTACATTGTATCATAAAATGAAGCACATTTTATTTCCATGTACTTATCTGTAAGTTATGTGACAACAAATATAAAAGCTTAAATTATTTCCAAATTGACAAACGTATAAAACATAGACATTTTTATTTGTTGTTGCATAACTTACAGATAAGTAGGTGGAAATAAAATGTGCTTCGTTTTATGTGCATAATCTCATTTAAGCTAGACATTTTTATGATTCTAAGATACTAAGATGTGTGCTAAATGCAAAAAAGCTTTCTAAAAATGTTACTGGATATATATGATTAAATATCTCGAGTTCTTGCTTAATCAATTTCCCAGGTTCATTTCTATAGTTCCCATGCATAAACTCCATCTGAACACTATAAAATAATGTTTGATTTAGTAAGAGTTAAAATCTGTCACAAGACTGTTGTAAATTGATTAAGCCGTCACAAAGCCGTCACAAATTGACTAAACTGTCACAAAGCCGTCACAAAGTCGCTAATAAACTCGTAACAAAAAATAGCGTCATTAATTCCGTCGCTATTTTAGTATTTTTTTGTAGTGGAAATTTTGTGTGTAACGAAACAAAAATGTAACATCAGGTCTTAATGTTCATTTGGACATGGCATCTAGAACAAATAAGCTTCTGATCGATTAACAATAAAAATCAAAATAGCATCCCAATATAGGCAAGAGTCCAGACACATTTTAGTTCAAGGAAGCCAAAAATTACATGCAAACAGAACTCGAGAACACAAAACGAACGTCGCTTTTCATTTCTTGATCAATCAACTGCACACAGATTGCCGATCAGCGAAAATAAGTGGACTACAACACCAAAATAAAAGAATTAACCATTGATCCATATCAGTTCAACTAGAACAAGCCTTTATTCCTAATTCGAACTCACATTCGAACTCACAAACGTATAGAAATTTTTGTTTGTTAATAAAAGTTATAATGAAAGGTATAGTAGAATGAAAGTGAACAGTTACTTTGTGACGGATAGAGTAGTTTCTATCGTCTACAGTGAGCCTTGCACATAAATTTGCAATCATAAAAACATTTCCCACCACAATGAAGTGGACAATCTAGTTTTAACCCTTTGCACCTCCCCTTAATCACACATTGAGCAAATTCCCCAATCTTATAATCATCACTACTATAAACCTTCCCTTTATGCACATAATTAACTACTTTTCCATTATCTTTTCTTGGTATCCCACAACCCCACTTCCAATATCCACCACCACCACCACCTCCTCCCCATCCCCACCCACCACCACCACCCCTGCCACCTCCTCCACCACCCCCGCCGCCTCCACCACCCCCGCCCCAACCCCATGCGAAACTGCCACCTTGGTTCTTCTTCTTGTTATTAAGCAAAACATCATTTTGAGTTTTATTTGGTTGATCATTACTGTTGGTTTGAGTTTGGGGGGTACTTAGATTCTTCCCATTAGTAAGTGAAACAGTATAACAATTGATAAGAAATAGCAAAACAAGTAGACCTTTTGCTATAAACATCTTTACTTGGGTGTAAAGGTGAAAAGAATTTATGGGAAGTTATAGTAAAACATTTGCTTATTTATAGTAAAACATTGGTGTGACAACTAGATATAGTCCCACTCCCACACTAAGGTGAAAACTTAAACAGCACTTGTGTCCCCACAATAAGTTACAACTTTTAAGATTTTTACATATCACGCTTGAATGACAAGTGAAGAATACACTTATCCTTTAATTTATCAGACATGACCAAACTACACCTACTGGTGACCAGCCACTGGATCTAATTATAACTGATTTTTGGAGTTTAATATTGACCATGAATGATTGGATATGAACTGGTTTTGAGTTTATAGCTCAGTTGTAACAAGTTTTTTTGGTAAACAAGTTGGTGAACCAACTTTTTTGGGATTAGTTGAGTTTCTGGTACACTAGCAGTATACTATAATTTATAAACGAAATCTTGTCATTAAAGAGATATCAACTCTGCTTGCAACAAAAATTCTGGTAATTGACAACTTTATCTCTAATTTCCTGATTTATTTTTCTCAATATGGAAAAAATAAGAAAAAAATATCAGCTTCAACTTTGGATCAATGGAATTGCAAGAAAGGAAAAACTTTGGCGACGCTGGGTAAAAGGGAAGCTTTCATCGTAAATCCCTTTGATTTAAATAACATAAAAGCGTGAAGTGAACGAAAACATGAGTAATTTTCCAGCAGCATTTGGTACACAAAACATAACAACAAACGAGTTTGAAAATACGGCAGGTAAGTGAAGGTCGACGAGTTAGTGACTTTTTTACACTATAGGGTTGCTTGGTTATAGCTTAAGAAGTTCAATTTCAATTTTATATTTTCTTGTTTTTGTTTTTTTTTTTGCTTTGCACCAGGTTGTTAATTTTGAAGCTGAAGCTCAAATGAGGTAATATTAATTGGATTGACCAAACATTTGTCTCATCTTACAATTAGCTTTTCTGCAATAAACTTACAACCTATTAAGAAAGCAATAAAAAGCTTGAATGTTGCAGTTAAGAAACTGGAACCAGATTTAGATTATTGGTATTTAAATGCAGGGAATCATTTTCATTAAACCAAAACTTCAAGGATACACCTTGAGCAATAATCTTGAAGGATTTAAGCCTTTGCTAATGATGGTATTAAACTATTAATGATGTATCTATTTCTGACCTATGACAAAAATCATGGGAATTATGAAATGGTAGGTCCAATATCATTCGGGTTAATTAGTGCAGCATTAACTAAATTTTACATTTTGTTTTCCAAACTGTTGTTCGATAGGATTGTGAATCAAGACTCGATATTCAATATAATAAACAAGGTATGTAGATTTATTTTCCCCTTCTGAAAAACTTTGTATCTTTGTCAGATAATAGAGTTGCGGTAGCCGTAGCCTCCCCGCCACTATTTCAGCGTTACGAATTTCACAATTCGCGGTATGCTAATCACATACATAATAGAAAGAGAATTAATTTTTTTTCTAAACAAGTCTAGTAACGTGGACGTTATTGAAACTACCCCTGACAGTAAAAAGATTAACAAAGTCATCTAAATAGCACTTTTGCTCTAGACTAATAAAAGATTATGTTCTATTTTATTCTATAGTTGGTTTCGAATATCCGATATGGATAAATAGGGATGACAATTTCGCGGGTTTCAATCGATCCACCACGGGTCGGGTAAAAATGTAATTCTATTCGGGTCGGACCGGGTTTAAATGGGTAAAAGTGCAACTTAAAAAAGTGGAATTTAAGACACTCTCTCTCATCTCTCTCATCTCTCTCATATACATTAAACTCTCTATTTTATATTATTTTTATATTATAGTTCTAAATCAAATGATTTTTTAATCTAACTAACAAATTTTATTTGAAATTTTTGACATTTATGAGATTTATTTTTTAAAAAGAAAAAAAATATTTTTTAAAAACAGGTCAAATGGATTGGGTCGGATCAAATGGGTAAAAATGCAACTTTATCCTCAGGTCGGGTTGAAACCCACGAAATTGTGTCTCTTTTACCCAGTAAGACTATAGTCTTCTATTTGTTCCGTTGTTATCTTAAATTCAGGAAAAAAAATACCTTTCCACTAATAAATTGAATCATGGTGCCACCATTTTACTTAACACCATAAATCAATCTGACTATAAAAAAGCTAAAATAAGTGAGCACGCAAGTGCTGTCCAAATAAAGCAGAACAAGGGATAAACGACATTAAAAACCTGAAAAACAAAATAGCTTTGTGTTGTGTTCATAATCATATTCCAAGCTGCAACACTACACAACTTGTCAATGTATTTATTTGAAAAGGGAACATAACAAAGAAGGTGATGAATATAAAGACTGCAGCAATTGGATGCAAAAGTTTTGAGTCGGCATACTGTATACGAAAAACTTGATATTGTTCATCTCGTCATCATCTACACAAATTGCAGAAAAGGATTTCGAAATAATGGGTAACGAGGCGAGTTTTCACAGTTATAATCAGTACAAATGAAAACCACAGAAACCAACCTCTTCATTTTCGTCCACAGAAACAAACACAGAGATAAGATATGATGACTGTTACCACCAAACAAGGCTCAAAACGAGCTAAATAAATTTTGATTAATCTTAACATTTGTATGAAGATCATTGATCGAGACATAAACCTTACAGTAAGAAGTGTGTAACAAAGTAAAATAAAGGACATGTGTTCTTAAAAAGACTTGATGAACCACTACAAAAGTAACAAATAATATTCTCACGCAGCAGATTGTAGCAGTTGCTACTTGATTCATGAAAATTGAGAAACAACGCCCAGTTGGAAGGTTATGTCATGACAAAATGAGTGTTAAAGCCAAATTACCTGTTATGAAAAGGACCAGAAGAAACAGAATTAATAGTTAATTCCATGTAAATATTTATTCAGGAATATAAAAGTCGTCGTTTTCTTTCATAATTTTGTTCTATTTGGCAGATCTGTAAGTTTGATAAATAATGAACTTTCTTTAGACCAACTTGATATATTCTGCAGAATCTTACAAAGTTGAGACTTCCACATCTCTTTTCGTATAAATTGCAACCGGAAAAATCTAGGCGTTGACAGCTTTACCACAGTAATAAGATATAAAAGAATAAATGCAAGAAACTGCTAAACATTAAAATCAAGGTAACCTTTTCTTTTAAAAATGAAGTTCCTATGAGGCTATAACATTGACATGATATGGTAGTACTTACATAAGATGAATGGATGATGGGCCAGTAAAAGCAGCAACTTTTTGAGCTCGATGGCCTTCGCTTTTGTAAATCTCCTTTGTCTCTTTCTTGACCCTTCTTGCCTCACGCCTTTCCTCTTTTACAGCAGACTGCTCGCAATAAAATATACTCAAATGTAAATATGATGCTACGATCATAGTAAATCAACACTTTCTGGACCTCAATGTAAAGGTAAAGGCAATGGCCTCGTGGATGTCTCATTGAGTAACAAAAGTGACCTTTTTTAATAGAGGTTAAATATTGTACTTATTTGTATGGTCCTAATGGAGTAGAGAAAAACAGTTGTTAATAGTGTAACTTACATTAAGAGTACATTTTTTTGTGAAAAGGTAATGAATCAAGAGAGTTTTAATTGAGTGAAAAAAAGCACGAATCAAGACGATATTTTTTAAAATATAAACAAATGGAGTATAATTTTACTTGGTACGCTTGAAGACACAATTCACTAGTATACGACGGTATACTTGTCAAGGTTTTTACAAAATAAGCCCTACAGAGATCCAGTGGTACAATTCATCTGACAAAGCTACAAAGACATTATTACTGCAGTTTTTCTGTCATCGGAAATTGTATTCCAACTGAGAACAAACATGACTTGATATTTGCCAAAACAAGAGCAGTAATAATTCTCACTCTCTCTCTCTCTCATATGGGGTATATAAATAAAGCACGCACCTTACGCTCTTTCTTCTCCTCCTTTGACTCCTGACCATGTTTCCTTTTCTGTTGTTCTTTAACCAAGCTATCCACTTCTTTCACCTTTTCAACAACAGTTTTCTTACCTTTATTAGGTAAGTAATCAATGGGAAGCCCTGTTTTCCCCTTCAGAGAGATTATGTTACTAGGAACCCCCGTTACTTCAGATATATTTTCAATTATTTTCTTCTTTCTCCTCATATTTAGGGTTTCAATTTTTGCAGGGTGATTATCAAGATTTGAATAAGTAGAGATAATACTCTCGCAGTCCCATTTTTCAGACTCGTCACTGCTTTCCTCTTCTAAGAAAGAGTCGTTATTTTCGTCTACATTTTCGTATTTTTCTCCGTATTCTTTGCACCTCTGTATAATAACAGTTGCAGAAACAACTGGCTCTGAGTTCTGTGATACATCTTTTTCATTTAATAGATCTGCAGGAGCTTTGTATTCACCATCGATATCGAAATCATCCTTAACGTGGTCTTTAAAGGTGGGTCCAAGCTTCTCTACAAGAGATACATGTTCTTCTTCTTCTTCTTCATCTTCCAGTGCGAAATTATCGAATTCGTCTTCACTGTCTGTACCATACTCTTGATTTTCCAACTGTAATAATTAGCAATAACGTATAGCATGAGTTGTCATGGCTTATATCTGTATTCACATGGACAAAAACTTCTCTAGCTGTATAGATATATAACTACATGTATTATTTGGCTAAGCACAGACCCAAAGAAGATATAGATCAAATGAAACTTTAAACAGTCTCATATATAAAACGTTATTCAACATAAAAATTAGACACGAAGCGCTGCTAGCTAAGTTTTGGCCTATAGTTAGGTTAGAACCTTGAAAAAAATAACTTTCTTATATATCATGAACAAAATGAAAGTTAGACACGATGTACTTCAAATGAAAGTTATCACTCTCTTTTTTGCAGCAAGAATACTAGCACTAATGGCCCATTTGAAGGGGTCAAATTAAACCCCAAAACTCGAATGTCTCTTAACCTATGCCTCCTGTTAAGATATTAGATTTCAAATTTATATTAATGGAGAAACTTGATTTTTTGTAGAGTTTTTATATTTGCTAAGTAGTGATGAAGAAACCAAAGATACAAAGGCTTGTTCAGTTGCAGCTCCTAAGCAAATAAGCTGTTATTTTTTCAAATTAAATAGGAGAAAAGTTCATCCACGGAAAATTACTAGAAAAACTCATGCTTAAAGAGGCTCGACCAAATGAACTATGAATTTCAAAAAGAAGAAAAAAGCAGCAGAAAAGATCAGCTTAGAGATGCAACGAATGTAAGTAAAAGACAAACAAGCCACGTTCCAGAGAGGTATACTCACCATATCAAACTGATCATCCAAGTAACGGCGAACTCTTGGCTTATCATTACCAATATAATCTCCACCAAATTCAACATTTTCTTTAGTAATAGGAATGATAGATTGACCATTATTATCAACTAAATTCACTTTTTTATTGAACTCATCATTGTCCACCTCATCAGGAATATTAGCCTGCACTACAAAATCTTCTTCCAAATCCTCATCATCGGAGGCAAAACGGGATGAATCGCTATCATCAAGTAAAGCAGCCACTTCTGCATCTAGAGCTTTCTGAAGTTTTACTCCAATGGTTTTGGAGGCAACAGTGTAAATTGATTTCTCGGTTGACTCATCGTTTTCTTTTGCGATTTCTAACCTTGAAGCATCATATGCCTGGTGAAAAGCACAATATAGTAAGATGGGATACAATGTTATGGACTACGGGGTGTTACAATAAATTCTCAAGTCAAACATAGCCTTAAGAATCAATAGATTAAAGTAACTCCTATACCAGAATTAATCCTTTCAATGTTTACGGATGAAAATTATGTTCATGTTTGCTTAAGTACCAATAGTAGGATTCAGTTGTTTTGGTACTAACAAAATTATTGAAAAGGTGTCTGCAGAGTATTGTTGCGGTGCTGCCAAAGAAAAAAAATGTACGTATTATTAGTGTGTAAAGGATAGCAACACTTTTTTGGACATGTAACTACAGCTTCTGCATATTAATGTCGACCATTTTTTGCATTCTAAATTATAAGCCAAAACTACTTTTTTTTGCATCCTAAATTAGAACGGCCAAAACTACTTATAGAGGAACAAAAAACAAAAACCAAATTAGAATTTCATTTCTTACAACTTACTTGAGAACCATTTCAAGTGACAAATAAAAAAATGCACTGGAAAAGGTGCCACAAAATAACGCAGCATTTTGTATTTTCCAGGATTGGTAAAGACCAGCAGAAAACTGGAATTAGAGGTGCTACCATGTAAAACGCAGAACCTCAGTACTAAAGCACCAATGAGAAGCAACACATAAGATATTTGAAAAGACTCAAACTGTTCCGACAAATCTTTCAATTCCCTCATACTTCAATGATGCTATTAAACAGATTCTAGCATGGGCTCCATAACCCACTAGAATCAGTCTCAAAGCTCAAGTTTTTTCAAGCATACATGAAAAGACATGAGCTGGCTTATTTGAGGCCGATAAAAAAGTTGGTTTATCCAGCTCAAGGGCTTGTTAGATTGCATTTTAACCTAGAAAAGGCTAAAAATTCCAACTATTTTCTCATCCTTAAATAGTTAAATGTGCAATCTTATTGCTTAAATGCTGCAGCCAAATAATCCTGAAAACCTTCAACCTTTTCCAGGACAGTGAACTAAAAGACGCGACCTTTAAACTAGCAAACTATATGCACTGTGATTCTGTGAAGTAAAAGAAATGAAGCAATTAATTGAAGACTAAAAGCTGTAAAACAAACAAGCCGGGCTAATTGTATTCAAAGAACATATGAATCAATTACAGTTCTATACGCTAACCTGTCACACATGTTTGATTTTGTCCACAACCTAAACAATCTAATCAGTACACCAACCTATCACTTTTTCCACTTTTGTACACTAGATAGAAAAACACATATGTTAAGGACCAATGGTGTACATAATACAAGATACTCGTACAAGTAATACCTACAGCATTTGGTTCCGTAACTAATTAGTATTCCAAGTTATGTTCTTCTTTTCTTTTCGGTCATACTTAGGGGAAAAAATCATAGAAAATGCAACTTTAGTGCTCTATAACGGAAATGAAACAGAAACACTAACCTTAACATGACTTTCTAGACATCCATGAAACAAATGCACTCATGACAATCACAAAATGCACCCTAAATCCTAAACAAGTCCTTAATATCTGCACTCAGGAAAGAAAATCACAAAGTTTCTAAAATTGCAGCTTTTCCATGACATCTTAGTAAAAAGCGCGCTTCTTAGTAAAAAAGCTTGACTCAAAGCTTGACAAGCTTAAAAAAGCTCCATTTTTGCGCAGGCAACTAAAAGCTTATTCTTTTTAGCACTTTTAACGTAGCTCTTGCAAAAACGTTTTAGCTGAGATTTTGCTTTTTAAGACACTGAATCAACCCAGCAAAACACTAACCGAAACAAAATGCAATAACTAAAAAGAAGTACAGAAAACCTCAACCTAAACATCATTAGGCAGATCATCCTTTACTATATTATGATAATAAACCGAAACCCCGCCATTATTTCACTAGCATTGAGTACAAGTTCCATTAAAGCGTTAGGAGCCGTATTAAACTGTAAATTGCACAGATTGGTAAAATCAAAATGTGACATGCATCAATGCCAAACTTCAACAAACCCTTGATTATCTAAACACATACTACTTCGTAATATTGGTTCCTCAATCCTTTTGATAGAAATAAAATACATAGTATTGGTTACCCACTCAATTTCAAAGTAATTAAGCAGAAACTAAGAATGGAAATCAAACCTAACATGACTTCCTACACAATTCTCAATATACTATCATTTTAATACTAATTAAGCAGAAACTAATATAAACAATCAATCAAAACCCCAAACATTAACATCATTAGGCAGATCATCACAAAATGAGCCCTAAATCCTAAACAAGTTCAAGGCACCTCCCATCAACCTTCAAATTGTAAATTTTTGAGTTTTTGACATGCATTTTTTACTATATTTTGTTAAAAGTAATGAGTTGGCCCCCCCATATTTTTAGTACTCGTGCTCCGTTGGCTTCGCTCCCGCTGCTTTTTCATTATCAGTAGTAAATATTACTACTATAAAACTGTAACGAAACCAAAAAACACAAACCCAAACAAATTGCAATAATAATAAATAAAAACAGAAACCTCAACCTTAACATCATTAGGCAAATCATCAAGCTTAGCTTAACTATTTTGTTAATAAACCAAATCTTAATTATAATGTGAGGCTAAAATGTAAACTTATTTGAACCAAAATCACAAAATGCACCCATGAAATCACAAACTGACAAACTGCACCCATGAAAACCACAAAACGACAAACTGCATTCATGAAAATCACAAAATGTGCCCTAAATCCTAAACAAGTCTCTAATATCTGCACTCATGAAACAAAATCTCTAAAAATGAAGCTTCTCCATAGCTAAGTAAATACTACTACTACTATAGAACTGTGATCAAACCAAAAAACACAAACCCAAACAAAATGTAATATTAACAATAAATAATTAAAACAGAAACCTCAACTTTAACATCATTAGGCAGGTCATCGAGCTTAGCTTCACTATTATGATAATAAACCATATCTTAATTATAATGTGAAGCTGTAAGTGTAATATTATTTGAACCAAAATCTCAAAAAGCACCCATGAAAATCGCAAAATCTCAAAATGCATTCATGAAAATCACAAAATGCACCCTAAATCCTAAACAAGTCCTTAATATCTGCACTCACGAAACGAAATCACAAATATTCTAAATTTATAGCTTTTCCATAACACCTTACGGAGTATAATCAAACCATAAAACCACTAACCGAAACACACTGCAATAAATAAATAAATATATAACAGAAAAAACCCAGACCTTAACATCACTAGCTAAATCATCAAGCTTAGCTTTAATATTATGATAATGTCGAGTTTTTTTTGTCGATGAATTTCTTTTTCCCCAATGATATATGTATATATATATATATATATATAAAATTAAGCAGAAACTAAGAATGGATATCAAACTTAACACTAATTACGCAAAAACTAGTAAAACAATAAATCAAAAAGCCAAACATTATAAATTACACTCGAGAAACAAAATCATAAATTACTAAATATTGTAGCTTTTCCATGATCCCTAAGTAAATACTAACCCAATCCAAAAAACGCAATAATAAAATTAAAAATAAAAAACCCGCAAAACCTTAACATCGTTAGGCAAATCATCGAGCTTCGCTTTACTATTATGATAATAAACCGAACCCCCGCCATTATTCTTAATCTCCCTCATATGCTTCATGTAATTATACCCATCGTCCGGAAACCCTAGCTCCAAATTCTCTCTCCTCGCCGCCTCCGTCATCCCCCCACCACCTCCACCACTTCCCTCGCCGGATACTTCTTCGGCGTCGGCAAAGACGGAATCCGGATCATCGTCGTCGGCAAAGAAATCGGCGGCGGAGTACGGCGAGTTATCGACCCGAACGAAGACTCGATCGGCGGAGATGTCGCCGGAACTTTCGCCGGAAAATTTGGGATCGGAGGAGTCGCGGGAGAAGAGGTGGAAAGTCGCCGAGTTTTTTTTATCGATAAATTTCTTTTTCCCCATTATTATTATTATATGTATCTATATGTGTATGTATATGTAGAGAGAGAGACTAAAACCCTAATTGAGAATAAACGTGATGGTATTTATTACGTCACGTTAGTTTTTGTTAATTCACTTTCGTTATTATAACCGATTAAAATAATTTTATTACATAAAATTTAATAAAATACTTTAGATAGCGTGTATGTTTGGTATCAAAATTTTTTTTTTAGATTTTTTAGCATTTTGATTTTAAAAAACCACATGTGTTTGCTATCACTGCTTTTTTTATCTTTTAAAAATCTAGATTTTTGAGTAATATAAATAGAAAAAATAAAAAGAGTCACACATTTTGAAGATTTTGGTAGATTTATCGCCACCATTTTAAAATTTTAAATGAATATTGATCTTTATCTCAACTAAAATTTTATTCGTATATCTGACGTGTTACTTGCTCGTTTAAATATGATATTATGAAAATTTATGGTAAAAGCAAAAGAGTCACACATTTTAAAAATTTTGGTAGCTTTCTCGCCACCATTTTAACAATTTAAATGAATATTGATGTTATCTCGACTAAAATTTTATTCGTATATCTGACATGTTACTTGCTCGTTTAAATATGATATTATGAAAATTTATTAAAAAAATGTCTTATAAAGTTATTTTGATTGAAAAAACAAGAGGTTTATTACCTAATACCAAAAACCAATATGTTAAAAAAAATTAAGTTTTTACCAAACACTCGTGTATATTTTGAAAAACAAGCTTTTTTTCTATTGATTTCTGCATTTTGATTGAAAAAATTGATATCAAACGAATCCATTAAAATCAGTATTGATTTGCTCCCATAATACTACATAGCTAGTAATTTTAATTGGATTTTTATTATGTCGCACACACGTTAGTTTTGTAAGTTAACTTTCATTATAACGGATTAAAATATGTTATAAAAAAGTTAATAAAATACATTATAAAAAAAATCAATAAAAAACGTTTTAATGTCATGAATGGTAACACTAACACTACTAGTGTTTAGATATTAAAATCACGATTTATTTGCTCCTTAAATCCTATTCCTAGTACTTTTGACTTGAGATTTATTATGTGGTTTTAGTTGTGAATTGTAATACTAGTAAAATTTAAACATTTAATTTTAAACAAGGGAGGTTGTTTGCAAAACGGACAATGTTATTGATTTTCTACAATTTAAATTGTTTGTACGTAACATAGTTGGTAGTAGTAAGTTGTATAGTCATTATACAATATCGAAACCTCAAACATTTAGTCATTGGCTCCGTCACAAAGCTTACATATAATATCGAAACCGGAATGTGAATTCTATTGAGAGCTAGTATATAGTTAATGGAATTTTGGGAATCTTGTAGATTTATAATAAGTTTCTAGGTTGTAAATTGAAAGCTTAAAAATCTATAGCTAGGCATATTCATTTAAATTTTCCTTAAAATTAAAACAAAAAAATTCCGTTGCCGGGACTTGAACCCGGGTCTCTCGGGTGAGAGCCGAGTATCCTGACCAACTAGACTACAACGGAATTGCGTGTTTTTAATATAACAAGAAAATTATATCCTTCTACAACATAGGTTTTCATTGTTAAAAGAAAAAATTATCACAAATCATGGTATTATTACGCCATTAATTCGTAAGAGTTGAATATAGTGACATTTATGAACGGCACCGTTTTTGAAAGAGTCACGTTGTGCTTACTGTATATTGTATAGTCAACTTAACCAGCGTTAGATTAGAAAATGAATGATTAGATGGTCTTTTTCAATAACTAATTTATTTTTTCTATTTTCAACGAATTAGTACTGTATTTGATAAAATAAAAACGAATTGTATAACACACTAAAAAAAACTAATCAAAAATAAATAAATAAAACATATCAGTTTGATAATTTTTTATTTAAAAGGGTCTTGAACCAGTTATATAAGTTGATTGTTCAAATGAAAATCTTTTTATCAACAGACTGACCTACATATTTCTTATATATATGTTTCACTTGTGACCCGTTCAAGAAATGGTTGTTAGTTAGGAATGTTTGAACGTCATAAGCCAAGTTTTAGATGTGAATTGATCGCCTAACAGTCAATCCCGCCTATTTTCTTTGTTGAAAAACTTCAAATCATAAAAACATACTAAACGTATGTAAATAGTCACAACTCACAATTATAACTAATGTCTAACGCCATTAATTCTTGAATTTTTCGGCGTACGTATATGCGGATTGAGCCAATTGTTTGTCATGATCATATGCTTCACTCGTCACTGCATGTTCAAGGAATTGTTTGCATTCAATTTTGTTAACATTGGTTTTTAGCAGTGTTCTAAAACTCGCAAGGCAGTTTCAGACTTAATCAACGTCTAATCTCCTTAATCCAACATAACCTGTTAGCCTTATAAGCTTCGCCTACCGCTTAATTTTCTTCTAGATTCGCTTTTTAGAACCGTTAGCCATATTATTGTTAGGCTGTTAGCCATAATGATCCATTGACAAATATATGGAGTAATTTGTTACAAAATACATGATAAAGTATTTTTCTGCTTAATTATGTAACTTATGTTTTTTCCTTTTTACCAAAATTTCCCTCTAAAACTAAACAACCTTAAACACAATAACAAATATTTATAAATTATAACCATTAGAAACTAAAACCTTTTAATTTATAAATTATAACCGTAATACTAACAGAAAATGAAAACCACCAACTTAACAACCTTAAACACAACAACAAAAACCTTAATTAAAAAACCAGACATAATCGGAAAAACCGCAAATCATTACGCCGACATTCTTATACAATGTCGCCGCCCCACCTCGTACCACCTTGTCCGAAAAGTCCACGCACACATGATCACTTCTGGGTTTTGTCCACGTGGACATATCCTAAACACCCTTTTAGATATTTATTGTAAAAGCTCTAATCTTTTATATGCCCATCACCTGTTCGATGAAATGCCTCAAAAAGATATAGTTTCTCGAACCACTATGATCAAGGCTTGTTCGGAAAACGGAAAGGAAAAAATCTCGCGAGAGATTTTTTCTAGTACTCCGTTTGGGATACGTGATACGGTGTTTTATAACGCGATGATCACGGCGTATTCGAGGAATGATGAGGGTTTATCCGCGATTGAGCTTTTTAAAGAGATGAAATGGGATGGTTTTAGGCCCGATAACTATACTTACACGAGTGTTTTGAGTGCGTTGGCGCTCGTGGCGGATAAGGAGAGGCATTGTGAGCAATTTCACTGTATGGTTGTGAAGTCGGGGACAGGGTTGGTGACCTCGGTGTTAAACGCTCTTGTTTCGGTTTATGTTAAATGTGCTTCTTCGCCTTTAGCTGTTTCGTCGTTTTTGATGGGTATGGCTCGGAAAGTTTTTAATGAAATGCTTGTTAGAGACGAGTTGTCGTGGACTACGATAATTACGGGTTATGTGAAAAACGGTGATCTTGTATCGGCACGTGAAGTCTTTGATGGGATGAGTGAGAAGCTAGTGGTCGGATGGAATGCGATGATTTCGGGATACGTACACCATGGGTTTATAACCGAAGCGTTGGAGATGTTTAGGAAAATGCGATTTTTGGAAATAAGATTCGATGAGTTTACATACACGAGCGCTCTTAGCGCTTGTGCTAGCGCCGAAACACTCATCCTTGGAAAGGAAATACACGCGTATATTTTAAGAACGGAAAGTAGACCGTCGCGTGATTTTTCGTTGTCGGTGAATAACGCGTTGATGACCTTATATTGGAAATGTGATAGTATAGATGAAGCCCGTAAGATTTTTGAGAAAATGCCTATAAAAGACCTTGTCTCGTATAACGGTATATTATCAGCGTTTGTAAGTGCGGGGAAAATTAACGAAGCGAGGTCTTATTTTAGTGAGATGAGAGAGAAAAATCATTTGACATGGACGGTTATGATATCTGGGCTAGCCCAAAATGGGTTCGGAGAAGACGGTTTGAAATTATTTAGCGAAATGAAATCGGAGGGTTTCGACCCTTGCGATTACGTATATGCAGGTGCTATCACTTCTTGTGCCGTTTTAGCGTCCTTAGAAAATGGGCGACAAATACACTCCCAGCTTATTCGTTCTGGTTTCGATATTAGTTTATCGGCTTGTAATGCGTTGATTACAATGTATGGTAGATGTGGCGTTGTCGATTCTGCGAATTTAGTGTTTCTAACAATGCCTTTTGTAGATTCTGTATCTTGGAATGCTTTAATTGCGGCTCTAGGGCAACATGGACATGGTGTTCGGGCTCTAGAACTTTTCGAACAGATGTTGAAGGAAGAATTTACCCCTGATCGTATCTCGTTTCTTACTGTACTCTCGGCTTGTAGCCATGCGGGTTTAGTCCAACAAGGGCGTATGTATTTTGATCGTATGCATAGGATATACGGTATTACCCCAGGAGAAGACCATTACGCCCGTTTAGTCGACTTGCTATGCCGAGCTGGAAAATTTTCGGAAGCACAAGAAGTGATTAAGAAAATGCCCTTTGTGCCCGGTGTCGCGATATGGGAAGCTCTTCTTGGCGGGTGTCGAATTCATGGGAACATGGATTTGGGGATCGAAGCTGCTGAGCGTTTATTCGAGTTGACGCCAAATCATGATGGTACATATGTATTGTTGTCGAATATATACGCAAACAAGGGCCGATGGGATGACATGGCGAAAGTGCGCAAATTGATGAGGGACCGAGGGGTGAAGAAAGAACCTGGGTGTAGCTGGGTAGAGTTTGAAAATAAAGTTCACGTCTTTTTAGTTGACGATGCGGCTCATCCAGAGGTGAAGTTAGTGTATGATTATCTCGAGAAATTGGATTTTAAAATGAGGGAGTTAGGGTATGTTCCGGATAATAGAAATGTATTACGGGATATAGAGTTTGAGCAAAGGGAAAATACTTTGTCGACCCATAGCGAGAAACTTGCGGTGGCGTTTGGGCTTATGAAGCTTCCGATTGGGGCAACGGTTCGCGTTTTTAAGAACTTGAGGATATGTGGGGATTGTCATAACACGTTTAAGTTTATGTCGAGTGTGGTGGAGAGAGAGATTGTAGTAAGAGATGGCAAGAGGTTTCATCATTTCAAAAATGGCGAATGCTCTTGTGGCAATTATTGGTGAAAATGGAAATGAGATAGAATTTTGCGCCATTCATTCCTTTATTCGACACTACTGAAAATATACATCTCTACACCAAAACAAAGCATAGCTTAAATATTTAATAGCTGTGTTTTTATTTAAAATTCACTAACCCAATTACCCAACTAACCCAAGGTACTCGTCTTCTTTTTTATATTTGAAATTTGGATTTTTTGCATGTGTCCATTTCTAACCCGATTTCAGTAACTATACATGTACTTAATTTGCTAAATTATATATAAAAACCTGGGTTTCAATATGCTATCCCTCGTTACTAATTGTAGGATCCATATCTTAGTATTCACTTTTCATGTCTTTTGGGTAGAAAAAATTATATAATTTTATAGAACTGGACTTCAGATTTTCTCTTTGGTTGTATTAGCCATTAGGGAGTGGGAATATGAATTGAAGAATCCAAATTTCATTTTCCCCTATTTACATTTTTACATATCTACAATCTCAATTTACCCTTTTCTTTTACAGACGGTAATTTAATGAGTCGTAAGAGGTACGATTTGGTAAAGTTATTTAACATAGTCCAACAAGCAGGGCTTTATGTTCATCTCAGGATTGGTCCCTATGCTTGTGCGGAACGGAACTTTGGATACCGTAAATGTAATGCTACTTTTTCATAATTCTGCAAATGGATTACTAATATAAATATTCTGAAATAGTAATTTAAACTGTTTGGGGGGATATTGTACAGAAATTCGGGTTAATCTTGCTGACACTGAAATTAGAGGCAAACTCACAGACTAAATATGGGGCATCGGAATTTGTAGATAGACCAAGCCTAGCAAGTAGCAAGTGTAATGTATCAAAAGAACACGCATTGAGACCTTTTAAAACATGGTTATACACCTATAATGGTTAATTAATATTGTAGAGGTTCAGAGAAAACGCAAAAAAGCATAGTGTCTTATACACCTAAACCTGATTGTGCATTCAAGCCGTAGTTGTTTAAAAGCCAGATGGGCGACTTACAACTAAATAATGCAGAAAACAAATATTTACACAACCACTTGACGACATCTTAAACGAAACAATGATTTATTTTAGCACTGCCCCTTCTGTGATTTTCCACCCTGACTGGGTATACGACATCTCATACCTCGTCGTATACGTTGTTGTATATGTATCATCATGTTCATGATTTGCCACGTCAGTCAAACTTGCGGACTCTTCAAGAGTAGCTTCTACAATGGCACGCCGATTATCGACCGAGACTGTGACACTGTCAATATTTAAATTTAATAGGTTGTATTCCCAATGCCAACCATGTTGGGCAATTTCTGTGGCTCGGTCTGACCATATTTTTAGCATATGACCATCTAACGCCTGCAAGTTTTAGCTCAAACTGTCAAATATAATGAATGAACCAATTCTTTTCACATACTCCCCCTTCTATTCACAAAATCTGAGGACCAGCTTGAGAATGGACATAAAACCCAGGAAATTTTAATTTCCCCTAGACTAGATATAACTCATTATAGTATTTAAATTGATCGAACAAATTAAAGCCTTTAACACCTCTTTAAGCTTCTATAACAATTTCATAGATGCTTATAGAGACAAGCTCATTCCACTATCTAAGGAAAATAAAAAGTTCTGACATTATGCATTTTTTATGCCTGATCATAGTTAACACTCGTGACTTGAACCTTTGACATGATTTGCAGAATGTTGTTTGATTGCAGCTTTTAAGCTCAGTGTTTTTGCTCTTTGTTCAAAAGGTAGAGTTTTTTTGGTTGATCGGCTTAAAACCTGAGCCTTTCTGGGGGATTTTTGTTTAAAAAAGCTAAAAGATTTAAGATGATCGAACCCAGTTTTTTTCTTAACCTAAAAAATTACAGCTTGTTTGCTTTAAAGCTGCAGTAAAGAAAGCTCTTAATTTCCTCCCTGATGCATGTTTCAATTTGGTAGAGTTCATGCTTCCGAATTTTAAAGTCACAGTATTTATTTTAATTCAGAAATCCTTCCTTAAATGAAACGGATTTATGCTTATGTAAAAGGAAAAACATAATAAGATGATTTACCTCAGACAACTTCTCAACGCAATGTGCAGGTCCAAGAGCTAATGATTTAATGTCTTGCCACTTGAAAACCAAACTTTCTGCAAACTTGGTATCCATTCTAGGCACCTCCTCAGAATTTCCAATTAATAAAGTGGTCCCTGTAATTCATAAAACCATATTAGTTCAAATCAAGCAAAAACTTATTGAACTAGAACATAGTTCAACATTTCCACAAAACATCAACTGTGCACTTAAGACATTTGAAAATCTCCTCGAAGAGAAGCACAATGTGAAACCTTCTAGTGGGTCCAACAAAACCAGGAAATTCCTTGCAAGAACATAAAATATAGCCAAATTAATGTAACTAAGCACAAAAATCACTAACTCATACCTACATTGATCACATCCGAGGCCAGAGCAGAACTGACTTCTTTTTGTACAACTGGAGAGCTTTTTCTAAGTGAAAAAGCTTTAAATCCGAACAAGGTCAAAACACCAATCACTACACCAGTACATAGGATCTTCACTGCCGCATCCTTAGTTTGTTTAGTAATCAAGTCTTGCTGAACTATTTCTTCCGAATTATAATTCTCAGAAACATCAAGTATATCAGTCAAATTATCTTTCTCGGATAAATTTCGAGAATCTTTCATTTCCTTGCTATCCCCTTTACTAAATACATTACGTAATACATGTATAGCACTATCTTTCACACTGTCTAACACAGCCGTAGCTTTTTCTCCAATTTTCACTATAGCAGCAGCTGCAGCCAGCGGTGACCCATTTTCTCCCTCTAAACTCTCTAAATAACTCAGAACTTTTGGGTCATCGTAATAATCTCCTAGTCGAAAATAGAAATCGCTTGTATCTCTAAATTTAGGGAAAACCACTTCCATCAACCATGTCTCCAACAATTTACAAAGCCCAGGTAAAAAATCATTGTCCTTGTCATTCTCACCATGTTCTATAACAAAGTTAACAATAGATATATTTCTAAAAGGTGAATTTTCCGTATCTAAACCCAACCATGTGCGACATTCATCGAGTTCACCAATGAGTAACGAACAAAGACCTCTTTCTAGTGCACAATCGAACTCAACACTCTGGCTATTAAGGGGGTTCGTATAGAGAGGATTTACTGTGTGTGCAATTTTAGTTTGTTGAAGCTGTTGAAATAAGTTGTCAGCGTCTTTTATAAGACCCGGTTGTTTATTCACAATGGCTAGTGCAACAAGTGCGAGTGCAACGCTGAGAACCTCAAACCTTTCTGGGTGGATATATTTTGGTGTGGCATCAAAAAGATGAATCTACAAAAACAGAAAATCATAAAATAAATAATCCAAGTCACAGAGAATTTGAGACTTGGCAGGTATAAAAAATACATCCTGAACAACGTAGATACAGAGCATAATGGAACTTAAACCATATTATGCTTTAAACTTTCTCTTCAAGTATTGTATGCCTAATAGTACTTCTCCGGTTCCATTTTTTACTGGGCATTATACCATTTTTGGTATGTCTCAATTTGTTTGGCATTTTCCCAAAATATTAATAACAGGATACTTTCCTTAAATCCTTTTTTCTAGAAGACTAGCTTTTACACCAGGGCAGAAGGCAAGATTTGTTGAACAAAAAATGACAGAATCATAAGAGGGAATATGTTATCAATACGTTCTAAATGGGCATGTCTGAATAACCAGGTCAATCTAATGAAACTTGAGGCAGCTTACTTCTCTTCGCATATCATATGCACTATAGTAAATACGAATAAAACAGTATAAATTTGACATAATGGAGAAAATAAAATTATTAGCTCAGAGGTAGATTGCCTGAGATAATGGTCACGTGTTCAAGTCACAAAGAAGTGGCTGCCAAAGCACGAGATCCTCTTATAAGAGAAAAAATAGATTCATTTACATTTGATGGGTACACTATATTTGCAGGGTCGAGACAAGATAACTTATGATTCACCCCTAGATTAAAAAATAAGGTAATTCACCTGCTCAGCTGCTGTCATATGTAAAAGAGCCTCGTTCATAAAACTTTCGCGTGTAAATCCGCCAGCCACACTAGTGGCCCCACCACCTCCAACAGCCGATAGGATATTCATTACACCTTGTAAACCCTCTTTCCTCTTTGTTCGAAACTCGTCATCAAGAGGTAAAGTAATAAGTTCCAAAACACAACGTGGTGTTATTTCTTCGATTGTCTCGTCGATTTGTTTTTTTAAATCTGGAGCTAAACTGCTCGCACCTTCCTCCTGGATCCGGAAAATATATTTTTAAATTAAGAATATACAAGGGTTACTTACAAATTGCACACAAGTGTATCATCAGGTTTTGATTTGTACATTAACCAATAAAAGTAGCAATTAGTACCCTAACCGAAAGCAACCTTATTAGCCTTTGTTTGGTTAAAAATATAAGCTCGGTATTCCGTTTGTTTTGCTTAAAAGCTGGAATATACTTGGTTAACAAACTTTGAAGACAAGGTACTTTTGGGTCCAAATAGTGAAATAAGTATAAAGGTTCAAGCTGGATGATACTAGTTTCTCCTTGTGAAGCTTAGAAAGGTGCGGCCAAAGAAGCTCTCTAGGGCCTTGTTTGGTTGCAGCTTTTAAGCTCAGATTTCTGGATTTTTTTTTGCTTTAAAAGGCGGATTGCATTCAGTTATGAGTTTAAATTAGTGGAAGTTTGGTCTGAAAAGGCTAGAAGCCTATGAAATTAACTTCTCCGGAACCTCAAGAAAACCAGCTTATTTGCTTAAAGGCTTCAATTCGGCATCCAGGGAATAGCTAATATAAAAACTAGAAGCTTTGAGCTGGATGAGACATAAATACAATTTGTAAACTAAAATATCACCAGAGTCCTATTTTGTACACCAACCTATTACCCCAAGTCCGACCGTAACATTTTCTTTCCAACTTCCGGCAGTACACAGAAAACCAAAGTCTCAAGATTTAAAGAGGAAAAATCTGATAGGTATATATACAAAAGCAGGAAAAAAGGAAGGAATATGAACAAAGTATTTGGTTTCTTAATAAATTAGTAACCAATTCATGGTGTTCTTTCCATTTGGTGAACTAATACAACCAGCTTTGAGGCTCAGTTTTTTTTTCTTGCTCAAATCCGAGATTGTTTTTGGTTGATCAGCTTCATAGATAAAGCTTTTCGGTTTCGTCATTTTATATAAAGCTAGAAGCTTCAAGCTGAATGAACCAGGAATTTTCTCAAACAAGAAACTTCCAGCTTATTTGCTTAAAAGCTGCAGTCAAACATGGGTTAAGTGTACTAAGCGCTAATTTTTGCAGTATAGGTATTAACAATCGAAATTGGATAATATATCTGCCTTCAAAACTGTAACAATTTCAATAATGCAACAAATGATAACTATGAGAGAGAGAGAGAGAGAACGCACTTCCAACAATTTCAAGGCCCTCTCGAGGGAATCACAACCTTTGATAAAATCAGGCGGTGAAAACGCCATAGCGTCTCTCGACATATCAACATAAGCAAGTGACATTGCTAAGATAATGTCTTGTTTAAATGACTTGGGTAGTCTCTCCTTTAACAAACTCTCGCCTATTTGAAGCACCAGCTTGGTTTCTCCAGCTTCTTGTAGCACACATAGAGCTCCAGGAACCTGCATATCCATCACAATAAGTGCCATGAAAAATGGGAAAAAAAAAATGAAAATTTAGTATTCACTTCGTATGGCATTAACAATATTGAGGAATAAACTTGGCCGATTCTTCAGAGTCTAAAATAGGCCAATTCAACATTTTGTATATAGATCGTATTATGTTTCAGAAAACACATGAAGATTCAGCTGAAAGTTTTTGGACAAAAAAACAAATTGTTCTAAACAGTAAATATCTTTCTCAAAGTGACTCCTTAGTCCTTAAAGGAGTCAAGGATGAAATGCAGTTCACTATTTTAGTTTGGCCATGCACACCTTTAGTTAGCTACAAATGACTAATAAATTAATAATGCATCCCACTAAGCCGTAAGTAATCTACCACCATCCTCAGTTTCTACAATGTGCTATTATGGTTGAAAGGAGGCAAACCTAGAGCTGGACTAATTAATTACTTGGAGGGAAACAAAAAGAACCTTCTCCTTATGGGACTTGTACTATGATAGTATCGACCTCATTCTCATCACACCCCTGATTAAACTCTCTACACTAACTAGGGTTGGCCAGATTGTCACACGCACCCAGCAGATATTTTCTCTTTGACATCCTTGATACGTTTATCTCTAACAACAGAGAGATACTTGTATACCCAAATACCTTACCCATTTGGCATGGATGCATAAGTTGACTAAACAATTATTTTTCAAAAAGAAATAAAAACAGGATTGAGCCGCATCATATACCATGTAAACAGACAGTGAATATTTTGAGTGGTTATATCAATATTCATATCTGTATAATTCCGTCATTTCCTGTGAACCCTGTGCTACATAATATAGTCGTTAATGCCACATCTCACATGCTAGTTCCATCATTTCTCTTTTCTGAAATTGTCCAATTATGGTTAGAAGTTGAAACTATAGTCACTGCCAAACTCAATTAGATCTGGAAACTCTTCGTTTCCAAAACCAGTAATAGAAAACTCTTCTTCTTTTAATAGTTTGGAACACAATCATATTGCTAACATATAACGTCCTTTCCATACTTCCTAAATTTACAATACGTCAATACCAAGTCTCCATTTTCCGCTGTATCTTTTCATGTTTCCGTTGTCAAAACAGGCAACTACCAACGAAACAAAGCAAGCTTAAAAACATAACTCCAAGAATATGACAGCTACAGTTTACAATTACACAGACAGTACCTTATCCCATGGGACCTGAGTGAGCGTTGTATCATACTCATCTTGTTCAAGTCCCTGATTATATTCTCTCCTTGAGCTAGCATTTTCCAGAGTCTCGCAAGCAGCCTGTAAAATCTCTCTCCTAGCAATTAGCACAGAGTCGCTGTATCCGTACCTAATGAAAAATTAATATAAACCCCTTTTAGAAGCTCGGAATTTTAATAGAATTGGTAACTTGACAAGTAAAAGAACCCAAATCATCGTTTTGAGTCTCCGCGGACTTACTACTAAATAAATTTCGCATGACCCCTAAAAATATGTGGAATCGGAAGTAAGAAATATGCAAAGAATAAAAAATTAGCAAAATTTTCAAATTATAAGACTTAAGTTAGCAATCAGTCAGGAGGGTGGTCTTTCTAACATTTTATACGTATATATTGGCAGCATAGGATATAATAGTCACAGTATAAGAAACCAACGAGGGAGGTATCCCCCATTGCCACCATAGAGCTCTATTCAAGGATTTATCAGTTTCAAAGTTTCCCAATTTTCCAATATAGGTGACTGAATAGAAAGTAAAAGATTAGCCTCCATTATACTAAACAAGTCAGTTAAATTAAGTCTAACTAAATTCCCTACATTTTAACATACAGAAAATCAAGGGGAGCCCCACTGCCACTAGCAATCCCGCCATACCTTCCCAGTATATACCAATTTCTCATTGTGCTGTTAAATT
Source organism: Primula vulgaris (assembly GCA_963920805.1). Taxonomy (NCBI): domain Eukaryota; kingdom Viridiplantae; phylum Streptophyta; class Magnoliopsida; order Ericales; family Primulaceae; genus Primula; species Primula vulgaris. The sequence goes on from OY987216.1 coordinate 35,419,261, forward strand.
TATGCTCTAAAAAAATTTCCATACAAGTCTAGTAAATTGTACTTCTCTAAAACTACCTGAAATTTTATAGATAAATAATAAAAATGTTTTACATACTACGATCTTGATAATAAAAGTACTTGATAGAATGCCACGTGGTTGAGAATGCCACGTGGTTGAGAATGCCACGTGGCAGTTTTACCTGAATAATTATTAACTACATTAACTAAATCAACAAATACCCAACAAACTCAATATTTTTTTTAGATATTTATAAATGAAATAAAACCCCGAAAGGAGGGGTCTTGGAAACCCTAGTTTAGTAAGCTTGCGGAATCCCGTCTCCAAGAAATTGCGTCTGGGCTTGTAATCTCCGATAAAAATCAACAGGAATTGCCACATGGAGGTCCGAGGAGGGAAGAGTACTTGATAATTACTACATTACCTAAATAATTATAACAATAATAACTAAGTTGACAAAATTTCCAAGTACCCAACAATCTCCACAATTCTCATAAAAAATAAAAAAGAGTACCCGAAAGGAGGGGTTTTGTAAACCCTAGCTTCGTAAGCCCGTTGAATCCCATCCCCAATAAAATGCCTCTCCGCCCCCAAAATCCCATAAAAATCAATCGGAATCACCACGTGTCGCTCTGAGGCCAAAACCAGAGAGGTAGAGAGAGAAGGCTCGCTTGAGGGAGGAGAGATAAAAGGAGTTTCTTTTGGGTTGGGTAAGAATTGAAAATTGAAACTCCGCCAGTAAACGATGCGCCCATTATATGTAGCGGAATAAAAATGTGTCTCGACCCCTAATTTACCATAAAAAACAACCGGAATTGCCACGTGATATTAGGCGGGATTGCCATGTGGCGGTGCGAGGAGGGATGTGGAAGAGTACTAGATAAATTACTAATGTATTAGTTTCTATACCCCTAGCTACATTATCTAAATGATGATAGTATCGTTACCTGAATAATTATGACTACATTAACTTAAATTAACAAATACCCAATAATCGCAACAATATTTTAATAATACTTTAATAAAAAGAGTACCCGAAAGGAGGAGTCTTGGAAACCCTAGCTTCGTAAGCCCGTCGAACCCCATCCCCAAGAAAATGCCTCTCGGCCCCCAAAATCACATAAAAATCAATCGGAATAACCACGTGTCGCTCCGAAGCCAAACCCGGAGGAGGAGGAGGGGGAGTAGAGAGAGAAGGAGTTGTTTCTATTGCAGTTGTTGGGTTAGTAGGCAAGAATTGAAACTCGGCTAGTAAACGGTGAGCCCATTTAGTAGTTCTTGTTGTTACGCCTAAAAACCCGATAAAAATCAACCGGAATAGCCACGTGGCGGTCCGAGGAGAGAAGCATAGGAGATTAATTTTTATACTACTAACAATTTTAACTAAATTATTAAAACTAAATTCACTAAATTAACAAGTACCCAACAATTATAATATAAAATATAGTATAAATTAAAAAAGTACCCGAAAGGAGGTGTTTTTGAAACCCTAGCTTCGTAAGCCCGTCGAACACCATCACCAAGAAAATGCCTCTCGGCCCCCAAAATCACATAAAAATCAATCGGAATAACAACGTAACGCTCCGAAGCCAAACCCGGAGGAGGAGGAGGGGGAGTAGAGAGAGAAGGAGTTGTTTCTGTTGATGTTATTGGGTTAGTAGGTAAGAATTGAAACTCAGCTAGTAAACGGTGAGCCCATTTAGTCGGTGTTGGTGTTGTCGGTGTGCCGTTATCAGTAGCGGAAACGGTGGTTATTCGCTTATTAGGTTTTGATGAATTTAGTGACGGAGATAACGACGGAGTTAGTGACGGGGATAGAAATGGTGGTGGGGATAAGTTGACGGAGAGGCAACGGAGATATTCCATTTCACGCCCTCTGTTGTAGAGAGAGAGTGAGAGAGAGAGAAAGAGAGAGATTTTTTCACTAGAAATAGTTATGCTAGTTAAAAATTGAATATAAAATATTTCAAAGTTAATTTTAAATTTTTCTTACTGTTTTTTATTAATTTTTTGTCCTTTATTGCTACTTTTTACAAAAAAAAAAAATACTACCAAAATTGTAATATTAATAAAACATGGTTGGAAAAGTTAGATATTAATTTTACAACTATTTTGTATTAATTTTATAATTTTTGTGGTATTTTTTTTTTGTAAAAAGTAGCAATAAAAGCCAAAAAATAAATAAAAATCAATAAAAAAATTAAAATTAACTCTGAAATATTTTTTACTCATTTGTTAACTACTGTAACCATTTTTAGATTTTTTATGATTTTTAATGATTTGTTATGATTTTTTACACACAAAAAATTAAAAATTAAAAAGGCAAACCGTAAAGCTGAATTATTGTTTGTAATTTGCATTTACGGTTTGAGAGTGAAAACATATTTTTTGTAATGGAAAAATCCAACATCTAAAATATACTTACTTTCTCTCATTTATACGAAAATACGTGCAATTTTGATCGAAAAATAACTCATATCCAAATTGTCGAAATAATTTTTTAAAAATTTTATTATACAATTTAACATTTGAACTATCAGCGATTTAGTTACATGTTCAAATCCAATAAAATTTACACGTGATTTCGTATAAGAATTATAAAATGGAACGAACCAGTATAATTATGAAGGAGAAATTTGATGTATATAATATAATATACTCCCACATTGCAATTTTGCAATAGAATTGGTACAATTTATATGTCAGTCAAATAAATTTACATCTATAATAATATATAAATAATGCTACTTAGCGAAGCTATTTTTTCAATACTTAACCCATTCAAATATTTAATATTTCAAGAAAAAATTGTGATCCAACCCATATGAGATTTATTCTATGTATATCTTTAGTATACTAGATATTATTTGTATTATATTTTATATACTATATGTTTAATGTTTATATTTAATAAGTTTTTATTGGACTAAATGCATTTTACGATTTGGTTTCTATATGCCAACACGGATACGTTGGTTTGGTCGGGTCCGGATTTTGATTAGTTTAAACTAGCTCAAACTAATAAGAATGAGTTTATTTTCTTCAACCGGAGCCGAGAAATATGTCAAAAACAGACTAGGCCAACCCACCAGGTTGATTCAAGATCATGAGTTCACGGATTCTTTCGGACTTGTGTACACCTCTACTCATATAATGCATATGAGAGTGCACATGGTACTCGGCATGTGTTTTAGTTTTGAATAACAAATTACAGTTTTTTTTAAATACTCGTTATTCACACTTAAACCTCTACGACTCTACAACTTTTTGAATTGAGAAAATATTGAAGAGTAAACATTTTTTGCTATATTAGTGTTAGTGCAAAATAGTAATATTTCGCTATAAATTATGTAAAAGATGCAATAATATTAAGATAAACAATAACAAATAAACAACCATAAAAAAAATACCGGCCAAGAAAATGAAAACACACACACACACAAAAATCATAAAAAATTATCTTTTTTCATGGGTTAATTTAAATATTAATCATCCGTTTTAATTGTAATTGGGTTGTTCACTACACTATGTAATCTTAATTATAGAACTCCTATGTATATTAGCAGCGAAATAAAAAAAAATCAAAACATAATTATACGCTCAACATTTATATTATATTTTACCATTTCTATAGTATTTTTAATCTGGGAATTTATCTATGCGTTTTATTAAAGTAAAAACTACAATAATTTTGTAATTGGACACAGCTAGATTGAAATGAAAGGAGCATAACATCAATTTAAAGTTTTTTTTTTGTAAATGTGTGTTTATCTGTATTTTTTCCGGTGTCGTTTTATGGTGGTAATGTACCGTAATATCGTATAATTACCGTATCAAATGTACGGTATATCGAAAGTATAGTATATCGAAATCATGGTATACCGAAAGTACGATTACATACGGTAATGATACGAAAAAAGATTATACCATACATATGCGGTACGATAACGGTACAACAAAAATACCAACGATACTGTACCAACTTCACCCCTAACTTAAACAATGTTATATTTTCGAGTCCAAATATTATGCCCTTACTCTCTATCCGCTTCCGTGCCTCTTGCTTATTTTCACTCAAATTTTAAATTTTCATAACTTTTTTCGCAAATTTATAAGCTTTTATATTATATTGTATTCAAATTTCAAAACATTTGGAAATAATGTTGTTTTAGATAATTTTTCTAAGATTTAATGTTTAATTTACACTAATTTATAAATTTATTCCAAAATAAATTGCGTGTGAATTTTTTTTTTAAAATAATTATTGGAATGTATTGATACATGTATTATAGTAATTCTACAATTTTTTTTAAGATTTTTAGATTTTTTTTAGATAAACTAAGCAAGAAGACACAAAAAAGATAGAAAATAGAGATAGGATATTTTGAATCTATATCAGGGCTGGGCGAAAAACCGAACCGAAAAAACCCGAAAAATACCGAAACTGAAAAACCGAAAAAATTTCGGGTCGGTTTCGCCTTTCGGTTTTCAGTAAAACCGAACCGAAAAAGACCGAAAAAAACCCGAAAAAGACTGAAAAATCAAAAATAAAACCAAAAAATAACCGAAAAAACCCGAAACTGGACCGAAAAAACCGGTTCGGTGCAAAAAATAAAAAGACCGAAACCGAAAAAAACCGAACCAAAAAATATGCTCGGTTTCGATTTCGGTTTTGCCAAAAACCGAACCGAACCGGACCAACCATAATCTATATTATCCTATGTTTCATGTGTTTGCATAAAAACACTCATTTTGAAAGAGTATCACATGTTAAGAAAATTGCAGAAATGAAGCAACTTTCAAAATTCAAATGAAACGTGTGGTGAGGGTGACATTGATAACTTCAGTAAATAGGGAGATCATAAGTGCAGAAAAGTCCAATTCAAGTACTTTTATGGTCAAAAACACGTTAAAAACTTTATGGGGATGTGTGAACTTTTTGGAATAATTGCACAAGCATTATCAATGCTGTTTCAACTGAAATTCTTTTTTATCCTCATGGATCTTGATATGTCACAAATTAATCCTTAAGAAATAAATATGTAGGAAAATGAGCATCTTCTTAATTTAAAGGGAACATATAATTTTGAAGAAAACAAACGTATAATCGACTTGAGTAGGAATATGGTGACTAAATATTAATTATAAAAACAGTCATACTACCTTTTCAAATATTGAAATAACTTTTGAAGAGAGATCACACTAGAATCCATTGACTAACCACGTTTTATTAATTGAACATTTAGAAATTATAAAATAACTTTCCATACTTATATCAGTTCTCGTATACTTTTACTTATACTATTTGTGATAGTGGTGATGACAAAACAGTTTTTTTTGTTCTCTAACGTATTCGTCATCACTCACCTCACCACAAGTGTAATGAGAAGCGTAAGAGAAGTGAACATAACAATAGTAATTATCACCACTATAACTAGCTATGATGATCGGAGCCTCATAATAATACTATATTGTTAATCGCTACTCTAATAAACAGGCACCAAAACACCAGTGACGGAACCAAAATTTAATTTTTAGGGGGCCGTTAATTTTTTTTTGTTAGTACAATAACAATAAAACGGTATAAAAAAAACCCAGAGTTTAAAACTTAGTTGATTTGCCCATTGATCTAAAAATTTAAAATGTTGAATTTTTTTTAGTATAATAACAATAAACGGTATAAAAGACCCAAAAAAACTTGGAGCTTAAAACTTAGCTGATTTGTCCATTGATCTAAAAAATTCAAAACATACAGAAAAATTGACTAAAAATACGAATTTATAAGTTTAAACTTTGTTTTAATATGACTATAAATACATACAAAAACATTTATTTAAAACCTTATAATAATACCTTAAAGATGTAATTAATTAATGGATAAGTCAAAAAGTAAACTAATGTTAATTAAACGAAGAATAAAAAATAGCCACAAGATTCAAACTAATGATCTTATGACACAAAAAATTTATGTTTATCATTTAAACTAAGTTACTATTTATTTATTTGGGGGCTATTAATGTATTAAACCTTAAATCTCCGAATTTTTCTATATAATATATATATTTTTTTTAGATGGCGGTGGTACCACTTGCCATCTACTGGTTCCGCCCCAGCAAAACACAAACTATCAAATAACCAAGTATAGAAGCTGCTTGTCAATACAATCAGCACAGTTTGATGCATTTTGCGTTTGGTACATTTGTGTTTTACCTACTGAGTCTGTTGAGCTTCTCAGAAGAGTGCAGAAAGTTATGAACATAAATGTGTTGAATACAGGTCAGACTGAATACGTCTTTAGAAGATTAGAATTTGCTATTAAAAGAGCACTAACGGTACAGTTTGTTGTCCGTTTATCTCACACTCATACGTAATAACTTATTAAAACTTTTTCAAAAACCCAAGACCATTAGTAAAAAAAATAAAAACTTAAAAGACCAAATAAAACAAAGGCCCCACCAATTAACGCTCCTTAATTAGTTGGTAGTAAAATCCACTGCTTGCTCAGTATTCACTCACTCATCACAAAACGACATAAACCTATACATACACACATTAATATATATATATATAGAGGATGATATATGTACACCATAAAAAACAACTAAATGGACACTTTTTCGTAAAAACGCTCCAAATCAAGATTTGGTTAATGCAAATCTCAATAGTTTCACGAAGGAAACACAAATATGCGTCTTGTTTTTTTTTACTGAAATGTATAATGACATGTTTTGAATTTTTAAATTTTACCATAATTTCGAAAACATGTCATTATAGATCTCGAAAAAAACCCCGCATATTTGTGTTCCCGTCGTGAAATCATGGAGTTTTGCGTTAACCAAATCTTGATTTGGAGCGTTTTTACAAAAAAAGTGTCCAAATTGATGTCTAATATATATATATATATATAATAATAATATAAATATATAGATATAGATATAGAGAGAGAGCACACTCCCTGGCGCAACATATGCACCTCACTCCAAAAATAATAAAATCAATTTCATTTCATTTCACCACCAAAAACAAAATAAAAATGAAAAAAACAACGGCTATTTTCATATCCTTACTAACACTAATAACACTATTCTCCACCACCACCACCGGAAATAATAATAATAATAATATGGAAATAAAAGCGTTACTGGAGTTTAAATCGGCTTTAACGGACCCGCTCAACTCTCTCGTTACGTGGCAAAACGCTACGTCATTGGCGCCGTGTGATTGGCGAGGGATAAGTTGTAACGTAGGCTCGGTGACACAAGTTCGGTTACCGAACTTAGGGTTATCGGGACCTGTATCTCCGAGCCTCGCTAATTTGACCAAACTAGAGAAACTCAGTTTGAGAAACAACTACTTTATTTCCGGGATTCCTCTTTCTCTCTCTAAACTCTCTCTCCTCACCGCGGTTTACCTAAACGATAACCGATTCTCCGGCGAGGTTCCCAATGAGCTTTTTTTTAGCCTCAAAAACCTTCAGATTTTGGATTTAGCGAGAAACTCACTTGCCGGTGATATTTTCTCCGGAGACTCTCTGGCGAGGCTCCGGTACCTCGATCTGAGTAACAATCTCTTCTCCGGCAAAGCTCCGGCGAATTTTTCTCTCTCCGGCGAACTCCGGTACGTCGATCTGAGCGATAATCGGTTCTCCGGCGAGATTCCGGCGAGTTTGGACGTTTCCGGCGAACTCAGATACCTTGATCTGAGCGATAATCGGTTCTCCGGTAAGATTCCGGCGAGTATCGGGGATTTGCAAGCGTTGGAGTTTTTGAATATTGAGAATAATGAGATATTTGGGACGATTCCGTCGGCGTTATCGAACTGTTCGGGGTTGGTCCACGTCATCGCCGGAGGGAACATGCTCCGGGGAGTTATTCCGGCGACAATGGGGGAGTTGCCGAGGCTGGAGACTCTCTCTCTCTCTAGAAATAGGGTTTCGGGTTATTTGCCCGATTCGTTGCTGTTTAAGGTTTTTAATAAAACGTCGAATTTGAGAGTTGTTGAATTAGGTTTAAATTCGCTCACGGGAATGTTGGGAGTAAATGTTGAGAAATTTTCGAGTAATTTGCAGGTTTTGGATATTCACGGGAATAATATTGAATCTGCTTTTCCTGTTTGGTTGACTGAAATAACCACTTTGACTTATTTGGATATATCTAATAATTCGTTTTCGGGGAACTTGCCTAGCGAAATCGGGAACTTGGTTAATTTACAGGATCTTAGGGTTGCTAATAATTCATTGAGTGGCGATTTACCGGTAGAAATTAACAAATGTCGTTTGCTAAAAGTGCTTGATCTTGAAAACAATGGATTTTCTGGGTTAATTCCGATTCATTCGGGTGATTTTAAGAAATTGAATACGCTTTCTTTGGGGAAAAACCTGTTTTCGGGTCCTGTTCCGTTAGGTTTAGTAACGCTTTACGAGCTTGAAGCATTGAATTTGGGGAGTAATAACTTATCTGGGCCGATACCGGAGAAGCTCATGGGGCTAAGTAACTTGAGTAGTTTAGATTTGGGAAATAATAAGTTTTCGGGTGAGTTTCCGAGTAATCTTGGGAGCTTGAGAGGGTTAAGGGTTTTGAACATGAGTGGGTGTGGGTTTTCGGGGGAGGTTCCTAATGGTATCGGGAGTTTGTTGAGATTAAATAGCCTTGATTTGAGTAAGCAGAATTTGTCGGGCGAGTTGCCTTTTGAGCTTTTCGGTTTGCCAAATTTAGAAATAGTTGCTCTTGATGATAACAAATTATCTGGTGCTGTTCCTGAGGGGTTTAGCAGCTTATCCAACTTGAGGTTTTTGAATCTGTCGTCGAATAATTTCACTAACGAAATACCTGTTACTTACGGGTTTCTTCAATCATTGAAGGTTCTTTCTTTATCGCGTAATAGTATAGTTGGGTCGATCCCGACGGATTTTGGAAATTGCTCCAGTCTTGAAAATCTAGAGCTCCGTGCTAATAACTTAACTGGTGATATTCCAAAATCTCTCTCTCGGCTTGGGAATATTCGAGAGCTTGATTTGGGTGAAAATGGTTTAACTGGTACGATCCCAGAGAGTATATCGAGCTGCTCATCTTTGGTTTCTCTTTTGTTAGATTCGAATCAATTATCAGGTTCTATACCTGATACCCTTTCAAAGTTGTCGAATTTAACGAAATTGGATCTCAGTTTGAATAAGCTTAGTGGGGATATCCCCTTGAGTCTCGCTACTCTAAAGAGTTTGAGTTCTTTAAATTTATCGTCTAATACTCTCGAGGGTGAGATACCTGAGAAATTAGCTTTGAAGTTTGCTGATCCTTTGGTTTTTGCAATGAACAAGGATTTATGTGGCAGACCATTGAGCAATAATTGTAAAACAAGGGAAAATGTGAAGAAACAGAAGATGGTTTTATTGCTTGCGGTGGCTATAGCAGGGAGTATAATTGTCGGATTATGTTGTTGTGGGTATCTGATTGCTTTCTTCTGTTGGCAAAAAAAGTTGCGAGAGGGCAAACACGGAGAAAAAAAGAAAAGTCCACGCACAAGCTCGGGTACAGAAAGTGAAGGGAATCGAGGCCCAAAACTTATTATGTTCAACGATAAAATTACCTATGAAGAGACGGTCGAAGCAACTAGGAATTTTGACGAAGAAAACGTGTTGAGTAGGGGAAAATATGGTGTCCTCTTCAAAGCAACTTATTCAGACGGAATGGTGCTGTCGATCCGTCAACTTCCTGATGCTGCTGAGGTGGCGGGTTTTAAAAGAGAAGCCGAGTCTCTCGGAGATGTAAAGCACAAGAACTTAACTGTCCTTCGTGGCTATTTTGCAGGTTTACCAGATGTTCGTCTACTTATATACGATTATATGCCGAACGGAAATTTAGCTACGCTTTTACAAGAGGCGTCACACCAAGACGGGCATATTTTAAATTGGCCGATGCGCCACCTCATCGCCCTTGGGATCGCTCGTGGTCTAGCGTTTCTCCACTCAGTAAACATTTTTCACGGCGACGTAAACCCTCAAAACGTGCTTTTCGACGCTGATTTCGAAGCCCATTTGTCTGATTTCGGGTTGGAAAAACTAACAATGGTCAAAGACACGACTCGAACAATCGGATACGTTGCCCCTGAGGTCTCGTTGACTGGCCAAACGACGAAAGAAACTGATATCTACAGTTTCGGGATAGTTTTACTAGAGATTTTAACCGGGAGAAAACCAGTTATGTTTTCAGAAGACGAGAATATAGTAAAATGGGTTAAAAAGCAGTTACAAAGTGGTCAAATAATGGAATTACTGGAACCTGGTTTGCTTGATCTTGACCCGGAATCCTCCGAATGGGAAGAATTTTTGCTTGGTGTGAAAGTGGGATTGCTTTGTACAACTCCGGATCCGACTGAACGACCTACGATGACAGATGTTGTGTTCATGCTTGAAGGGTGTCGGGTGGGCCCCGACATGACCTCCTCAGCAGACCCGACTACGCTGACATCGCCTATGTGACTTTATTTTTTTTTAAAATTGAGCACGCGTCTTGAATTTTCATGGGAACAATTCGTTATGTGTTGATGTTTCATTTATAGCTTGTAGCTGTTCTAGCTTTAAATAGCGCAATGTTTTGATTCATTTTCTTTTTAGCTTGTAGCTGAAATCTAGTTTTCAGTAGCAGCAATTGTTGTAATCCATTTTGTTTTGAGCATGGCTTTAATTCATTTCCTTTTTATCTTTTTTTTTAGCATGTATTTTGTTCTACTAACTAATCTTCACCATCAATGGGTTTCAAGTAGAATTCATTGTTGATCCACTCATGCTAATTTTTTCTAATTCTAAGCATGCAATTTTGTACTCGGTTTATTTACTTTTTCCGAAAATGTCCTGATTTTATATATTACAATTAGGAGAATGTTGTAAGCTTTATTATTAGTAGTGATTGCAATGATGCTGTTTATTATATGCTTTGGCTACTTTTTAGAAAAAGAAAAAGTCCGAATTTATAATACTTTCTAGCACAGAGGAATGCTATATACTTTTTTATTTTAAAGTAATGACAATCATACTCAATACTGTTGTGCATTTTTTAACCCTTTATTTACTGTTCGGCCGATGAAGTGTCTTTTCATTTTTTGACAACATCATAACATGAACTTTCATTTGTTTTTTTTTTAATTTAAAAATAGAGATTTTATTATATTAAAACCAGTATTTTAAAATAACGTATCATAGTTAGTCTGGAAAAATTACGGACCTAACGTAAGTTACATTATCTATTACTGATTTAGCTAAATAGTGGGCAACACCATTTGCCCGATCTTGGACACCAAACCAACTTTCAAGCAAAACTAGTTCGAATTTCACTAATATATTCTAGGATTGTTTAGATCTCCACAGGAGTTATAGTCTCGAAGTCCGAACAATATTTATTTTGCTTTTCATAACTCTAATTTTCTACAAGTCCCAGTAGCCAATACTGAATACTATGTTGCCAGGGCCGACCCAAATAAATTTTAGGCCCGGTGAGAACTGAAATAAAATGCTCGTTTGAAACTGTTCGACTTGGAAAGTTTAATATGGCAAAGAAAAATTAAACTTGCATTACTGATAAATTATGCTTTGAGATTTTTTGCTTTGCTTCAAGATTATGTTAGTGTTAATTTTTGCAAACAAACATGACCAAATTTTCCTTTTCAAGATCGTTGATGGCGTTCACAAAATTGAAAGGATCCACTAGAGTTTATTTTGAGAAGTATAATGTTTCGATTGAAACTATACCTTTCTGCATCTCACGGGTTATGATCCTTGTACATTCGGGATAAAAAACAAGTCACCCTTTAAAAAGACTTCCAAATTTAATTAAATTGAGAAAACCGTAAATATGCAATATATTTATAATGAAAAACTTGTTTTTAAAATAAAAAAATTGTGCCCCTAAATTTTTAGCCATAAGCTCTAAAAGTTAGAACAATCACCCAAATAAAGGATTATGATTTTTTTTCCAGAATACAAAAATAACCTTTTATATCACTATACCATGGCAGTTGTCACAGGGTTAATTTTTCGTTTTCGGAACCAAACAGTCTACTAGAAATATGGTAACCGTCACATAATCATAAAGTATATTGTATTTCCCGCCGAGTATGTGCCCAATTTGATGTACATAGAACACTTACAGAACAGTTCAAAGTATGTTTTTAGCAAATTCTACAGATACATTATGATACACGATGCAACGTAACACCATTATTAAATACACACCGAAGAATGTTCTAACATGACTGGTCATCACTAAATTTGGGTAAATATACCCTAAAGAAAAAGAAAGAGGGAAAAAAGCTCAACAATACAATTACTAAATTACTCGCTCAATTTTGCTCAAGCCAGCGTTAAACCTTCAGGAAGCAAATAGTCATGGCTATCAGGGAAAAGTAACTTGCGACAACCATATAATACAGCTGAATGAAATGCTGCTGGGTCATCTATAAATACAAAATGGCCAGACTGCAAAAAAAAAATAAAAAAAATTGTATACTAGCATGAAGTAAGAAATGATTTCATAACTAACTGTTCTTAAATTTAGCCTTGCATCTTCAGGTTTTTCACAAGTTTTTGGATAATTTAAGTTTTTCAGTTCTTCGCAGCAGAATACTAAATTAGTTTTTTTTCCCTCAGGGTAGGTAAGTTTTTCAAGTTCTTAGCATGACTGCATGAGGGCTAGGTTGGACAGGAACAATTCGAAATTATACCATAATTTAGCCAGAAATTGCAAATTATGGGTTTTAGCCCTCCGCATAATAACCAAAAGGAGTCCACATGAACTTTATCCAATCCCGTTGACAGACTAATTTGTGTTTTTGGTTCTTTGTTCAAGTTGCGACTTTTTCTATTTGGGTAATTTAAGTTTTCCAGTTCTTAGCAGCAGAATGTTATTTGGTTATCCTCTCCAGTTAAAAAAGAGAGGCTAATTTGGTTAAGAGTTTTGGAACTCAATTCTATATTTATCCCGTTTCGTCGACAGACTAATCTGTGTTTTAATTCTTGTTGAAATAGTCGACTAACTCCATTTGGGTAATTTAAGTTTCCTGGTTCTTAGCAGTAAAAAACTAATTTGATTATCATCCCCAGTTAAAAAAAAAGGCTGATTTGGTTAGAGTTTCATTACTCAAAAGATTTACCACAAATAAAATAACCAGATAATAAAATTAGATCAATCACCAGAATTATCCAATGGAATCCTGTAGCCAGCTATGATTCGTAAAAGAGGAGATCAAATTCAAAAGAGTTACTGAAATAACAGTTTTAGATATCAAGGAAGAGAGAGAACCTGAGGAACCCTTATGATTTCACAAGGCACCTTCATTTTCTTGCGAGCTTCTTGTGCGCCTTCATAAGACATCCAATCTTGAAATCCATAAATAAATGTCGTGGGCACTTTCCACTCGGATGCACTGTTACCTCAAAAGAAGTTCAAAAATTATTGTTGAGCTCACATTAATAGCCTTCCCGAAAATGAAAAAGAGATGCAATCATGCAACAAGATGTCTTAAATAATGGTTTGATATCTTCCTTAATAAATAAATTGTTGCAGAAACAACTATGTTTGGGAAACAGATAAACAATTGAACCATCCCCAAAACATAATACAGCTTTTGCAATGTGATGTTAGTAAATACGGATACAATGTAAATCATTGCATCTCTATGCATCTAAATACATCTAACCACACCATTTCATCCTTATTTTACTTTGCACTACATGGAACATCATGAAATACAGTTAAGGATGATGTGCAAATTAAAACATTGGAATTTAAGGCCGTTTCCGTAAGTGCACGGTGTAAAGTGAAGACAATGAAAAAGATCAGCCAATTAAGCAAAGATTTTGTCCAACTTACACAATTCTATAAGCAAAATATACAAGTATTAAAAAAACATACCAGTCTAGAAGAGGCACTCGAGTAAATGCTCCAAAGGAAAATATATGTTTCAGGCACAGCTCTCCACTAGCTTTAGCCGCAAGTGTATGGTACACATAATCTTCACAAACAGAATAAGAAGATTTTATTATTCTTTTGCCATTTTGTACCAACAGGTTAGGAGATAAGTCAGTTACATACCTGTAAACAATTGAGATTCTTCTTCAGTCAAAGTTTGCCCCTGTGAATATGATCCGAATCTAGCACCAGTATACTTGCGAACCAGACCAGGACCAAAGCGGCCAATACCTCTGCAAATTAGTAAAATATAACGTATTACACATCACTGTAGGAACACAATCTTAAGAAAATGAAAGGCCAATAAGCAGATTAGTACAGTTTTGTCTGCTTTCTATTTTTCATCTACTATTTCCACCAAGTCAGGGTGAAACCGAGATTACACTTCTATTTTAAGGGGAATGACTCTAAGTTTGCAGGTCAGTGTCCAGCAAAAGAAACCACATAAAAAAGGTGAAAACTATTTTATCCCAAAGTAAATAAAAGTATAACTTTGATAGTTCGTCAAGCAACGATATTTCAGCCTTTTACTATGTGAATCCTCAAAAGGGCACAAGTTTCCAGGTATTAAGCAAAAGTAGCTACATTAAGGCCTTGTTTGGTTGCAGCTTATAAGCTCGTTCTGTCTTTTACTTACAAACCTGCTCTGTATTTGGTAAACCAGATTAGACTCTCACCTTTTCTTGATATTTGGCCTAAACAAGCTAGAAGGTTTAAGCTGGATAAACTAGGTTTTCTCTTAACCTAAAAGAACGAGCTTATTTTCTTAAAATCATTAGGCAAACAAGGTCAGAATAATGTGCAGCGCACCACTCTTCCAAACGAATGCAATTTAAAGAAATAAAGAAAGATAATAAATCAACAAAAAGTGAAGAGAAACAAAAAATCACCTAATGATCTTTTGAGGTGTAAAATTAGATTCCCATAAATGATTCAACACAGCTCCTTTCCACGTCTCTCTGAAACGGGTAAGTCTCTCATATTTAGCATCAGTTTGGTACGAAAATCCCGCACTCCCAACTAAAATTAAGTGTTTCACATGCTCCGGGTGCTACAATAAAAAACTATAGAAATCAGTAAATGAGAAACAGAAATATTCTAATGAACCTTGAATGAGACTAAAAGAATGTAAATATTACCTTCAGAGCATATCTAGCCGCAACAAATCCTCCAAAAGAATGCCCAAGTAAAATAAAGTTCGTAAGGTTTTTGGCTTTGCGCCATTCCTCGAAAGAATCTATGAACCATGCTTCGGTTTCTGCAACATGAGTAATCCCATTATTAACTACCAGTATTAGAAAATGCCACAAGATCTACAAAGCATACTTTCCAACTTATATCAATATCCTTGAACGAAACGAGAGTTACGAGATAATTTCAATTTAAGGGAATACTAATGTAAGGAGGATAAATGTGATATAGGAAGTAAAATTATATATCGGACGTGAATATAACCAGTTTTTTAAATAGAACGCTAAATAACAAAGAAGAAAGTAACATGAAAATTTTGTCTAGCACGTCTATGTATATGTAATATTCCCTAGAAAAAATTCCATCAAATGGATAGGATGGTGTTAGCAACTTGTTGCTAGCAAGGAACGAAAGCTACGGTCTTGGCACTTTGCAAGGATGATTGCCTTCCAACTTGGCATGCGGCACGTTAAGGCGTTTTCGGACAGTTTGCATGGGCAAACGACGGATCAAACTGAAGGAGAAAAAAGGTCAAATTGATGGTCTAAGTGTGGTCAAGCGTTGGGGCAGAACGTGTACAAAGCTTCTGTTCAGATGGGGAGAAGTTTGACCAGTGTGGCTTAGACAGATTTTGGCGCGAACAGTTACAAAGAGATGATGCGGGAAGTAGGACGCTTTGGGCAAAGCAAGTAACATTTTTAGACACATTGGAGTACATTTCGTGGTCAGTTTTTTAAGAACAGCATATGCGACGACCAACCATTGGGCAATTTCAGACCATGGGCAGTTAGTTGTAACTGACATTGCAGTTTGTCACGGCTTCAGCATGTTGTAATGAGCCCGGACAGGCAAGAAAGGAGAGAAAAGGAGAAGGATAAAGGAAGTTATCGAAAATAATAAATGAGGGGTCAAGTTATGAACAAATGAGAATGCATGTGTTTAATGTGCAAATTCTAGAAGTTTGAGGGTCATTTTGTAATTACCAGAAATTACTTTTCTGAGTAGCAGTATAAGTATCAACACAGTGAGCTCTTTAGGGAGGGGAAAAAGATGAATGAATTTTTATTATGTTAATTTATGTGTTCTTCTTATTAGAACTTTAAATTCCTGGACTTTTATTTTGTACTTTCTCTTTTTCTTAAATCTTTTAGATCAATCATAAACCCAGAAAAATCCTACCAAACAAGCTATTGTTTCTCTGCGTTTTTACACTGCAAGCTCAAATTTGAGTTGAATTAGCTGAGATAGTGATTGGGTTCGTAACACGTATACTAAAATGTTGCCTGTTTATTTTGTTTTTGAGGGAGTTCTGATAGAGTTTTCTGTAGCAAAACGTTGTAAACATTCCTTTGTATTGTCGGATTAATAAGGGTTGGATTCAGCTGTAGTCGTGTGTTTGTTTACTTTCGTTGCTTTTTATAACGGCGAGACTGCTTGTCTAATTCCTGCAGTTTTATCATATAAACATGTGGCACTAGCTTTTTCAAAATCAGTCCACATTTATGAGTAACACCAGCGATCAGGTCACAAAATGTGTCATCACAGGGCTGGTTTCAGGATAGAAAAATCAATCACATGACAGATGGCACGATAAACCATGAGAGTTTTAACATAGCAAAGATGTAACACTTCTAAGTTTTAAAGTGGTATTTGTTAATCATTGGATTCTAGGAAGTACCAATTAATTACCTTGAAAGGTGCTTCTATCATTTGATCAGATGAAAGTTAAGAACAGTTTATTATGCTTTCACATACCGAAACAAAAATGACCAAAATCAAGACTACATATATCAGATGAATCATTGTCAACTTGAGTGGACACCTATATTACAACTAATGCAAACAAAATAGTATGACCTAATCACTAGAAAAGGAAAAAAAATCCAAATAACAGAGGAGGGTAGCCAAATTTCGAAACACCTACCTTCAGTACTTTTACACGTGAAATCAGGCCTGCTTGATCCACCCCAACTGCATTAGAGAATTTAAGAAATTAATTTAAAACAATATGTTATTGGTTTTGCCTGGAAATCATTGAAATTCTAAATGCTTGACAACAAAACGACCTTCCGCCTTGATTGGTTTCAAATTTTAAGCTTAAGAGTTTCCGGTTTTAAGCTTAATAGCTAGACTGCATCATATTCCACTCGAGGTTCAAGATTCTAACTTTTTCAGCTTTTAATCCAGTTTACCAAATGCAGTCTAATTTTAAACAAAAACAAACAAACTCTGAGCTTGAAATATGCAACCAAACAAGGCCATACATGAAAACTTCCTTACCCAAGCTGATCAATTGCGATGACTTTGAAGTGATTGGCAAGAGCGTCAAAATTACGAAAAAAGAAACCTTGAGAAGCAGCGTATCCATGAACCATTACTAGAGTTGGGGAGTTTTCTTTGCTATCAAAAGTGACCGTGTTTATAAACCTTGGCTCATCACTAGCGGAACGAAACCACCTTACTTTGGAGCCTGGTGGACCTGCACCAATATTTACCTGCTCCTGTTTATACGGAGTCCTAGATTCCAAATTAAAAAAACTTCTTAACACCTTACTTCATTACTTATAAAAACCAAGACAAAGCTTGAAAGTTTTCATATAAAAAGAAGCAATGGAATGTCGTACTCCTATATAAAGTTGAATCTCAATAAAATGGCAATAAAAAAAAACTGTTTAATTGAAACAAAATAAAACTCATTTATCAATAGATCAGAAATTAGTGAAAGAAAAAAGTCATAAACAGAACCAACATCAACCTGCTCTTTTGAATACTAAGTTCTAAACATCATCGAAATAGCCATTTAAACAACCTGGTCACTTAATTCCGATGTCGACTCGTCAAACATTAACTTTTAGAACACGAGAGGAAACTGAGAAATCTCATATAAAATGCTAAACAAGGAAATACAGTATTCTCTAAACCCGTAAATTCTCCTACAATCGTTCTTAGGCCCTAATAAAATTCGTATCCGGATATTCACAGAAATGATGGGAGGATTCCTTAAAAATGAGATGAAGAAAATATGTGGGGATAATTTGGTATCATTTTTATGCTCAGTACATCATACTATTAAAATAAGCCAAGCCATGAAAATTTTGGTGGCCAATTTTTCCAAAAATACCCTCACTCTATTTTACTAATTACTCATATACACATTTTACAAAAGAAAAATGCTAATTTCAACACAATTTCATTCCTATCCCAAACAAAACCGTATTACGTGTATTTTTGCATAACAACTAAACATTATAGTACTCTTTATATACAAGATTGTTAATTTATTATATTCATTCAATCAGTATTTTAAATATTTTTGAAATTATTAACTTTATTTTGCCCGGATCATATAATAGATAGAGTACTAATTAGGAGTATTAGTTTTCTACCAGAAATTAAAAGGGGAAAAAATACACTTAGTGTACTGTACTACCAGTGTTTAACGATTTAGGTACCGGACTATCAATTTTAACAATTGAGGACACATCGTTAAACAAAATGATGAAATGACACTCACTTTCTGTTGCCTATCACATGGTGTGTGCATTTCTGTCACATACGTAAAAAAAAAAAATAGATCCCAAAATATGAGATATAGCGACTGCAATTTCGTCGATTTATGCTGTTAGTTCCTTGCTCAGGCAAAATTTCGTAGTTCGTTACCTTAATTGTTAAAAATAGTAATACATCACCTAAATCGTTAATTAGTGGTAGTACGTACTTACAGGACACTAAACGTATTTTTTTCCCATAATTAAAAATCACAATTATTCACACACACACATATATATATAGATATATAGATAGAGATAGATAGATATAGAGAGAGAGAGGGAGTACTTGACGATGGAGAGAAGACGTTTCTCGGAGGAGATGATATGATCGGTGGAGGTTGGTATCCACCGTAACACCGACGGCCATAACCACCTCGTCTCCGTCGTAACCGTCGCCGGAGTTGATGACGTCACCTGCTCCGTCATAGTCACTATCGATTTTATTATAAGATTCTTATTTTTGTTATTGTTAATAACACGAGAATTATAGAGAGAAGATATTAAACGACGGTTCATATAAAATAAATAATAAATCAAATCAAATCAATAAATCTAAGTTTGTTTGTTTGTTCTTTTTGAAATAAACTCACCGAATTAAGGGGTTTATATATATGCAATTTGTTGTGTTGTTATCATTTATTAACCCTCAGGTTTACATTATTCTCAGTCAACACTTTTTTTGTAAAATTAATTTCAATTCAATTAGGTTCCAAATTTTTGATAATTTATCTATCAACACCATCTTGTACTTTTTTTCAACACTTTTTTTCAATATTTTTAAGAAACAGGCAAATTATATAGTGTTTATGGTTTAATTACGAATTAAGGGGTTTATATATAGTCGGCGATGTGTTGGGTTGTTATCGTTTGATACCCCATCACGTTTGGCTTATTCTCGGTCAACAATCGTGTGGTTTAATTTTTATCAAATCAGTCTGTGAGCTTTAAATAACGTACCCGATCAAAGGTCACAAACATTATATATGCACAACTGTACAGTAATAATTAGTTAGTACTCAGTCGTCCGGATATTAATATTAATATACGACCAAATACCAACTTATATTTTATTCTAAATGGAAAAGACGAATTTCCATTAATTACAATAAAAATTCATGTTTTAGTAAGAAATAATTTTACATTAGTTTATGATAACTAAACAGCCGTCTAATAAATTTTATTTGTATGAGCTCTTACAAAATTCAGTAAACCATAGATGAACACCACCTTATGTTTTTTTATTAGTAGTTTTTTTAGAAAAAGACAATTGTACCCGTGTTTAAATTTATTTGTTGTACGTGTGTTTTCGAAATATTATCTCTTTGATAAAATCTTCTTTTGAGTTTTATCACATTTTAATGTGAATGTCTACATAATATTCTACATTATCCATTTTCTAATACAATTGTTTTTATTATTTTCATGTTGAAATTTTGTTAATAATCTCAATTGTACAAAAAGAATGCATGAGTTTAGCAATCTATCAAACTTGATTTGTAATTGAAATAAATGATGTTGACTAATAAAGATTCAAACTTCATGGGTTTATATTGATAAAAACATTAGCAATGACGGTGTCCACGTCATCAATGACGATTGCACCAGCAGTTATATTAAATATTTATTCAAAAAGACAAATTTCCAATAACTCTTTCAACTACCAACATTTTGTACTTCTTTATTATCAATACTTTTTTTTTGGAATTATATTCACTTAGTGTCCATTTGTTAACATATTTTTTTAGTTGATTTTTAGAATTTTAATTTTAAAAATCTGTAGGTGTTTAAATAGTCAAATTATTTATGTTATTGAAAGGCTAAAGAATCGAGAATTTTGAAATCTACATTTTCAGTTGATTTTTAAAACAAAATTTTAAAATCTGGTTTTTTTATCAACAAATCTGTTACCAAACGGAAATGATTGCGAGTGGTGTATATTAAGATATTTTCGGTTCCTTGGATCCATTATAGAAATGTACAAAACTCGGTCAAGTTTTTAGCTAATTATCATAACACCAGATTGTTTAACTTATGTTGTATTTTTGAGAACTGAGAAGTGCCCAAAAGTTCATTTATTTTCTTGCATTTCCTGAATCAGTAGTTAATATTTAAAGTTTAAACCACAGAAGTTATAGAAATTAAATTAAATAATTAACACTTCTTTATGGTTTTCTTTATTAGCAAACTTGCCATCAGAATAAACGCGAAACTAAGCCGAAGAAAACACAAGATTGAGTTGTTATTACACGAAAGACGTTTCTTTCTGGTTCATCACTAAAACGACCTTATCCGTTTACGGTAAATTAAGTCGAAGAAGCCACGAGTCAACATTGTCGAAGCTATACAAAAAGAAGTTAAATTTGAAGTTGGCCAATCATATTCAATTAAGTTCATACGTAAGAAATCAAATGAATGATCTTAGAAGGTAACAAAAAGAACTTTTTGCAAATCCTATATTTTCATGCTATTTCATTTTTGTATGTTAGTAATCTTATGAAGCAGAATAAACAAACTCTACATGTTTTTTAATTACACTGTTTCTTTTTCGTGATTTAAGATTCTGAATAAAATGTAAATAATTTAAGTCGTACAAGCAAACACAAATGAAAATCCTGAACATAGCCTTTCTTTATTTCTTGCTACTACATGCTTGTTTGTGTAAATATCCACAACATACCAATAAAGACTGAAAAAATATTTCTACAACTTCAAAGCTAAATTACAACCCGAAAGTCGTCCTTTTGACTTCCCCAGTAAATGATCCATCTTGAAATTTCTGTAGGATTTTCCATCTGGTTAAGTTTTGATTTAAAAAATAAGGATTAAAAAGAAAAGGATGAGACTGGTGGTGTGCGCTGACTCAGTTCCACACCCATCCCGTGCACCGATCCATTAGTTGGTCTCAAATTTGAGAACCATTTCTAAACACATCTGCATGCCCTGGTTTCTCCACTTTTTCGAGTCTAAAGCCAGAAATACTCAAATTTCCAACAACATTAGTATGAGAACAAAAATTTCCGTAAGGTCTGCTGATGTGGCGATTGAAAACCTCCTCTGCACCCTGGATCACTGAAGTAACATTTTCTGTCATTTTCGTAACTTGTATCCTTCAAGTTGATTAGTGCCCAGAGTTCAGCAGTTTGCTGCAAATCGGTACATTGTTTTAGCTTGTGATTGGCGATCATTTGTGCCACCGGGCCTAAACCTTGAGCAAACGTCATCAAGCTATTGAGAATATGAGGGATTATTATTGACTAAAAAGTAAAAAGTACAATGCTACCAATATAAAATCATATCTCTACAAGTAGTAATACTATCATTTTCGATTCAAAGTCTACTTTGGTTAGACTGCCAATTCTTTTCTTCTTATGCACAGGTTTACTTCCGCTCTGTTGCACTTTCTATTGACCAGGTTTAAAAAAAGCAACAAATTGTTAGAGTTTCCTTCAAATTTAGTATCCCAATTCATTTTCCACAAGCTTCCTGTTACAGTCTCAATTTCTTTTAAGTTGCCATTACTCTCTATATTTAGTCTTGTGTTTCCCGTAACAGAAAAATGAGAGCATAAGAATGTAAAGTACGTATGCACGAGCTTTACATGTGAAAGGAGATAAAAGGAAAACTTACATGAGTCGGTAGCTTTTCACCACCAGGCATAGTTGAAACCACGGAACAATTTCCCCAGTAGAAAGAACCTGGTGGTATAAATGGGTCACATGTCGATCCATTTCAATAGCATCGTATCTTTTTCCATCTTTAACATCTGTTGGAGAAGCGCCTTTATATCGTGATTATATGTATACACGAGATCAAACCTTATCATTCTATCAAGAACCCAAAAAGGCAACACAAACATCATTATTTTCACAAACCGAACGAATAGAAAATGATAAGGTAAATATATCGGGTTTAAGCTATTTTGAACCATCTCTGTAAAACAACCTGTAACCCTCATCCACATCACCCCTTTACAAAAAGACTGTATTAACCCATTATAAGTATTCTCGTTCCTCATTTAAAAACCCAAACAGAATCCAGAGTTTAAAAATAAATAAGAAGTAATCAAAACCCATATCCAATCATCCAACAGACAAGATGAATCACTCACAATCAAACCTCGCATAAACAAAAATGAAAGCCGGTTCAAATTGATATTTATAGTTCTGAAATACAACGAATTTGAAGAACAAATGTAAAAAGTAACACCAAGGCGAGGTTAGCAACCTTAACTAATGTAAGAAACGATTCTCTCCCAAATGAATGGACCGACGGAGACAATTTTGAAGAATGAAATAGCCTGTCAAGTGTCAAGTCATATGATGTAACAATTAAAAGAAAGGTATCTATTCTTGTGTAAGTACAACCAAGCAGACCTCATGAATATGAAAATATAAACTTGTAAAAGAATAATGGGCTAGGCTAAGCATAACAATTATCGCTTACTTTTGGTTCATTAATGTATATTTCATTTCTCGGATGTGAAAATATAAAAATGACTTGTTTGTTACAGCTTTTATTTCTAGCATATAAGTAATTAATTTTCCAAAGTCTATGTCAAGGTAGCTAATTTTTATGCTCAACGAACCTAGCATTTTCTCATATTCAAATAAGCCAGTTAATTTGCTTAAAATCTGCAGCCAAGCAAGCATTTAATAACCCGTAAATGGTCAAATGATGTGCATAAAACAAAGAAAATGAATTATGAGACAACAAATGGAAACTAAGAGCATATAAGCCCTAGAGAAAAACAGTAGCTTAAATTTATTAAACAGAAATAAAAGCTTATTATTTCTTATTTCATTCAATCGTCCGACAAGCGTAATAAATGAGATTTCCAGTAGATAAAGCTAAATAAACCCTATTTTTCTCATCTTCAAATAAGTCAGTTAGTTTGTTAAAATGCAGCTCCCAGACAAGCCTTTAATAACCATTAAATGGTGAAAATATGTCAAAGAAATAATATACACTTGAGCAAAGAGAGTAATCAATAAACCCTAGAAAAACAGGAGACTGAAATTCATAGCTGCAATGGGAACAGGCCATATCCAATAGAAATTAATAAGGAAATAAAGCAATATAATTAAAACAATAACTTTTGTATGAAGCAAGAGTTGAACGGTACCTACACTGGAGTAATTCCAACCAATATGCATTCAGATGCCCGGAATTGTAATATTAAAAAACCTCAACAAAACGCAGGTTAAATTAGCTCAGTTCTTGATCCCCAATTAGTCACAACAGCAACTATAATCTAGTAAGCAAAGAATCCACTAAGGAAGGCTAATTTCTGCAGTAAAAAAATTATGTCCATTGTTTTATTACAAATTAAGATATGAAATTAAGGAGAAAAGTTAAACAAATGTGACAATGAACTGAGCATCATATCATGATTTGGATGATATATCTTAGGTTTTTGTACTTTCCGAAGATTTCTTTCAACCTTCAAATCCTGTTGCTTTTGTTTAGTGACTGTAAATTTTCAAGAAACTATGGGTTGCTCTTATCTTAAGAGCTCTATAAGTTCCCCTCTTTGTAACATTAAAAAAAATAAAATAATAATAATAATAAAAATAAAAAAACTTTAAACAATAGAATTCCGTAAAGAATATGTGCAGCGACAATTAAGTCTTTCCCAAACACACTGCCCGTTTGTTCCTCTTGATCCCAAAAGAAAAACATGAGAACTGAAACCTGAAAGCATGACCCTCATCTTACCTTGAAGAGTGCAGATGCAATCAGCTTTTTGACTTTGTAAACTCTAGTTTGTTACATTTCAAAAGAAAGGGAATCCCAGTTGCTTTAGTGGCAAGTGTTCACTTATGCGTGTGTCATTTTATCAGGATAAATCTTGGGGTAACCCTCATTTAAAAACACATAAATCATCCTAATTAGGGAAAAGTCTTGATTGTGTGAACAGTTTTTCAGATAATCAGAAATTGGAATTTCTAAACTTTGATTTATCATAACTATCATCGTATGAGAGTGCCATTAGTTAATACAATAACTACTGTTGTCATCTCAGTCTCTCGAAAATCCTGATTTGGCATAGACCATGCCTCTTGCGCAAATCTGTGTTACAATGCGTTACATCTGACACTAAATCCTGTACAGATATAGATATACAACAACTCTATTTGTGGCGATTCTTACTTACTAAAATGGCGATCTTTAACATGTACAACAAATCTGTGCATTATATTGGCTTAGATTATATACTGTAAATACATCCTCTGAATCAGAAAGAGCTGTCTGACTTTATGTATCCCAAACTTTAATCCATTTTGGCTAACAGAAGAAGAATTTCTGTTTTGAATCAATGCCTTACTACGCTAATTTATCTTATTAGTCCATCATCTTAACACGACTTAACTTCAACTTTTAATCAATCTGGTTATAAATGCAAAAGAAATACACTGAAAATTACCAATCTACATCGAAACCTAGATTACTTGCACACCCTGAAAGGTATACCTTATGACAACTGAATTAACTTTAAAGCTGACAGAGAAGACTGACCATAATAAATAAATAAAATTTCCTAATGCATAACCCTCTCCTTTGCCTACATTAAACAGCGCGATTCACAGGCACATAACATACAATATGTCAAATAACCAATGTAACAGATAGCTCACGTAAGTATAGCACTACTCCATCTTTAACTAAGTCGACAAAACTTAATCTATTATAACCGCGGCAAAATAACTTTTACTTTAAAATCTAAAAAAATCAAAGATTTACTTTGGGCTTTGAGTGAAATCATATCTCTATGATAAAATATAACATCTCATAATCAGTCAAGAGATCTAAGATTTCACTGCCTGCAAGGTTGAAGCTATAGGCTGACTTCTTTAAAAGTGGAAAGAAGCTGTACACTTGCAACTTCTAGCTTTTCTAAACCAGGAAAACAAAAATCAGTTAACAACTTCTAGCTTTCTAAACCAGAAACACAAAATTCAAAACTGATGTGCAGCTAAAGAAATATACTAAAAATTGTCCGCAAAAGAAGCTAAGCTTAAAAGCTGCAACAAAACAAGCGATAAGCAGGAAGGAAATTAATTAATCCTAAACAAGAAAAGTAAAATATAGAAACAAACCACCCTGTAAGCCTCGTTGCCATGTTCTTTTCGGTTATCGGGGTGCCATTTCTGTCCAAGCAAAGCGAACAAAATCACATAAAAAGATAATAATAACTAACAAAATTTATAAAAAAACAAAGAATCAAGCAGCACTAACCAGAGGTAGACGGATATAATTGGACCGAATGGTTTCTTCGAAGCATCATAACCCACTTGCAAAATACTTTAATAATCCTAAAAACACGTAGATTCAAAAAAAATAACAATACCCAAAAGGAAAAAGCCAAAGTTGCTATAAAATAAAATTTTAATTTTTTTTAAAAAAACTTGATGCAGAAAAGAAGGGATGAGAAATCGAAGTTGATATGAAATGATTCGTCTTCTTCTTCGTTAAGGTAGTTGGAACGGTCCCAATCGTTCCACGTGATCGTTTAAGGTTTAAGAGAGACAAAGAGAAAAGAGGGGTTTAAGGTTGTTGGATAATTCTAGCATCTACTCTCCATCGGTGGAAGCAGCTGAACGAAGGGGTTGAAGCAGGCAGGTGGAGGACATGCTTCCACGAGCTGTTCCATTTTTTTTTATATAAGGTAGATAAAGTAGAAGAAATATATGCATTACTAATAGTACAAACACAGAAGAGAAGCTAAAAACTGGTTGTCAACTCTGAAAAGGAAAACTGGTATTATAATTAAGACCAATTGAAATCCTAAGCTGTACAATTTACAAAATTAAGTAACAAAATGGTCTGCCTCGTCTACTTGGATCTTTTAAAGAAAAACCTCTAATTTTCTTCCCTAAAATAGATAATTTAAATTAAATCCTCACAACAGTTTACTGTTATATCTTTTGACAGAATTAATGACTACAATGTTAATGTTAGAAAGAAAGAAAAAACTACAAGCTAATGCCGATTCTCACAGATATTTCCCATCTGTGTTACTCATTTCGACACCGGTGCTTCCACTTCAAGACAAGTTAAATCAGCAAGATTGGAAAACCCCATCATCTAAAATCTTTTGATCTCCATATCTTCAAATTCCGATAAGACAATTTAGGCACAATAAAGTTGTCCTTGGCAGCATTAGGGTTTCACAACTGGTCTAGATCCCATGTGTTTCTCAATCAATTTGTCCACAAAGGCCCGGATCTGCCAATTAGAAAACGAAATCAAGAAACGTATATTTGCATAGACGCGTCTCAGGAAATGCAAATTAAAGAAACTTAAGATTATTCAGTAACAACTTCAGAAGTGGAATATATGCATCATAGTTCTAACGTTGTGCAATTACCAACTTCTCATATGGAATACACACTAGATTAAATTGTTGAAGAACACTAATTAAGAGCTATCAAAGGTAACAAGTAAGCTTGCTTGCTGCAGAATTTAGGCAAATGAGATGGATCTTTTGGCTTCAGAAAAAAGTTAAATTGGTCCAGCTTAAAGCTTTATATATTATAGCTTTGAACACTGAGAAATATGAGGATTTGAAAAGGTACGGAGCAAAACAACTCCATGCAAGGTGAGCTTTTAAAATGCAATTCCCTGGGTTTAATGAAGGAGGTGATTACAAAGTAAAGAAAAGGTTGATGCAGAAAACTGAAGGAACAAACTAAAAAGTGGGTTTCTTCTTTTTAAAAAACTACAAGCTGAAAGTGATTAAGCATATAAACAAAGAGCAAACCTTATTTTTACGCTTAAAGTCAAGAAACTCATGTACTGCCATGCCTTTTTCGGCATCTGTTGTCTGCTCCATTACCTGGAATTTAATTAATCACAGTATAAAGAACATAAGCTAAGTAGGGTAGACCATCAAAAGGGAAAGATAGCAGAAATTCTATGTCAGCAAGCAGGGGTAATGCTCAAATCTAGTGGCACTAATCCTTGCTTTGTTGCAGCTTCTAAGTTCAGCCTTTTATATTTATGCTTAAAATTGGTTTGCACCTTGGTGACCAGCTTAAAGGCCAGGATCTCTGGTTCTTAAGCAACAATGATAACCATCACATAGTACTGACGCTAGAGCCTTTTCTATTGGAGCTTATAAGCTTCTGTTTTTGCTTGTTTTGCTTAAAAATGGATTAAAATTCGGTGACTAGCTTAAAAGCCGAGTTTTCCTGAAAAAGCTAGAAGCTTTACACTAGATGAGCCTAGCAGGATCTCAAATAATCTTGTTAATTTGCTTATGAGATGGAACTAAACAAAGCCCTAAACATATAGATGGAGAAACAGGGAAAAAAAACACACTACAAAGTACAAAGATCAAGATTAAATCACCTTGGTAGCCGTTTTCTTCATTATCGATTTGTATCCATCTTTGTCGATTTTCTTTGCTTTATATAATGGCATAAGCAAAGATGCAACAAAATCCACAACAGCCTGTTTGATTTTTTCCGTACCTCTAGGTTGATTTCCAACCAAATCTTTATTAACAGTAACTTGAGAAGCCGAACTCTCATTTACTGTTCTTTCATTTGGCCCGAAATGAGGTTTTAATGTTACATTTGAATCCTCTTTGTCCCTAACCACTATATTTTGGTAGTAAAAGTCAGACTCAGCAGCTTCTGCTTGGGATTGCCACCTATCAATGGCATTATAGTCTTTTAACCCATCACTCCCACAACCATCCACCCATGCTTTAGTATATATGTTTGCATCAACATCTACAGCTGCACTTCCGGGTGAGTGGCTCCGCTGTGAAATAATATCGGCCGAACTATTATTATTAGTATTAATTGTATTTTCGAGGTCGGCGTATGCAGCAGGAAAGGCAACAGACCAGTCACGAACTCGGCAATTTCTAGAATCTGTTTCCGATATACAATCTTGTCTTCCTGAAGTACCCTCGGAGCACTTCTTTCTTACGTCGAAATCGTCCATATGTATGTATTGCTCGCGTCTAGTAAATTTGTGGAAGGAGGGTATTTTAGGAAGAGGCAATGATGTATTGCATTGTGCTTCAGACGATGCATAAGCCTGCAGTGAAAGATAACATCCTATTAACGCATCTAAAAGATACTAATAGGAAAGAAAATTTAGCTGGAGTTCACATATATAGAGAAAGGGGACAAACACTAATCAGCAGTTCAGCACCATACTTAAAATAGTTAAGGTTACTTTAGATTTTAGTTATACGCTAATGTATCATCACATATTGATTTTGTATATCTACCTACAAAACTTAATGAGTAGCGCAACCTAACCACGAGACCACATAAGAAAATAATCATTGTTTGGAGACTAAAACGCGAGATTATGATAAAGTAGTTGATGAAAAGACATAAAAACAAAAAACAAAAAAATACTAATGCGTACAAACATAATTCCCTTTGTTGACCTTTTAGCACTCCATTGTACGATTTTACATTTGATGCGCACTAAATTGCAGAGAACTGTAACATTATTGTACTAATTGCTATATTTTGTAGGTTGGAGTACAAAATTGAACTCCGATGAAAAACATTTACAAAACTATAACCAACCCAGATCACTCCGCTTGTCATTGACATTTGATATGTTCGATCTAACAAAGAAAAGGAAACTACTTATAAAGACCCACAAACAGGACGAGGATATGATTAATGAGAGAGACATAAATCAAATACTGGGGTAGCTAATGTGTACACTAGAGATGAATATACAATAAAGATAAACAATGTCCTTTTAATTAGGACTAAAGATTGGCACTTACATGTAAAATTGTAGTTCTAAACGTTAACAAGCTTATAAACTATCCTATAATTTTAATCCATGTGAGCAGGGCATATACTAAAACAGAAAAAAATCATATTCCAAAAGCAAAAGCACTAAACAAACACCATGGCTTGGGAGCATAATCACAGATATGCCTGTCCCAAAAATTGGCAATGGAAGATATGTGACATTTTGGAAAATCTGCCCATCAAAGCATAACAATAGCAAAAGCTTAATTTCCATAAAATAAGGGTTGATTTACTTTTAGTTCTTAAACTATAGTGGGTGTCCAACTTTTGTCCCTATACTTGTATATCATACACCTCTATTCTCTAATAGATTAGGTATTAAGATATTTTATTCCCTAACCTTTATAAGATCATGCATTTTTTGCCGCTTCGTAAAACACCGTGAGAACCTCTGCTAGCTATAAAATATTGTGTTTTGCATCCTTAGTACCTAAACAATTTTTATCATGTAATTTTTATCCCTAAGCTGTCTGTATTTCACAACTTTTGCAACTTATTTAATGAATAACCTGACGAAAATGCATAATAAGGAAATTTGAAGGACTCAGAAGTGAAATTAATAACCAATAGCAACATGGGCAAACCTCAGCAGCAGCAAGAGCCGCAGCTCGGGCAGTTTCTGCAGCGGCAATAGCGGCTTTTTCCTCCTCTGACATTACACGGTACATGTCCGTTTCACCATTTTTGTCTTCTCCACCAACAGAACCTTGAGATTTTGACGATTTAAACTCCGTTTTTAAGTCAGTCTCCATATCTAACTTAACAGGCTTGCCTATTTTCTTATTGTTGGCAGTAGGAGGCAAATGACTTCTTTTGTTATTTGATTTTCGTGCCTTTTCTTTTCGAAAGACTTCGATCCAAACGTTTACTAGTTGACTTGCTACAGCACGTATATCACGGCTTGTATGTACACAAACCTTTTCCTTAATGGTTTTCCCAACACCTATACAAGTAGACAGGGAAAATTAAAGACTTTAGTGGATAAGTTTTACATTGTAGTATAAACTACAAACACTAGTACCATCAATTTCTATAAACAAGTATATATGTTGAGGATTCACACATTCTACTTTATTACAAATATAATAAGAAACAATAAGCGGAAAAAGGTAAGAGCAAATCTTGGTAGTATGTTGTGGGCAATTAGTTAGAAATTAAGTTAAATTTCACATAAATCTGAGATAAGCCAAGTATATAGTATCACAAGCTATTATTATGGAGCAGATTTTCTGTTCATCATTTTATGAGAATCAAAAGCAATCACATGGAAAATAAAGCTTAAAAAAACTATAAATAAGCAGGACTTTAGCTACTTCTAACTGCAAATATTAAAGACTAAAAATATTAATCGTTTTCTTCACATCCCCTGAAATGTTTCTTCCTCCCCTATATACAGCTGATTCGGATAGTTTTCTGTAAATCGCAAATAGAACCCCCCAAGTTTCCAGAAATTTGTGTTAAGCTCCCCTGAGTATTTAATTGCTTATAAAGTAAACCCTTGAAATGTTTCTTCAACTTCATTCATCCTTTCTTTCTTTTGTCTAATGATCTCATGAGGTCGTTAACACTAGAATCATAGTAAACTGCTGGTCGAGAACAATTTTGACGAAAACCACGATAAGGCCAGAGGATAATACTATAATATTACCCCCCCCCCCAAAAAAAAAAAAGAGAGGAAGTCTTACATGCACTTATTGAAAAGTTTATTAACATTAAAACTGAGCATTAACAGTTTCACTATTTAAACAATCTGTTATTTTCATGAGGCTATATATATATATATATACAACAATACCTGACATGCGTACAGCCAATAAATCAGTTGAAACAAGCACTAAAAGCCGAACACAATGACGCAAAAGTTGGGTCCCATCTTTCCCCATTGAATCCTGCATCAGTTAGAAATGTGTAAAAAGCAGAAACTCTAAAGAAAGAGAGAGGGGTTTTCGGCTGTTTTTTTTCTATACAAACATATCCCAAAAATTATGATTTTGTACCTAGCAGTTTTTACGTTTGAAAAGCTAACCTAACACAAATAGATTAACCAGGGAACCTCTCTCTAAATAAATGGAAAAAACTCATTTTCCTATGATCAGTTTTGTGCACTTGAGACATCAATACTTTGTACACAAAAAATTATCACTTTTATAGACTAACCTGTATCTAAAACTAACGGGAGTGTACTGATTGAGCAATAAACCTTGTGAGTATACTAATTATGAAATATAATATCTAGGTGTACAAAATCGGAAAAAAGTGATAAGATGGTGTTACAAATAGTCAGAAAAACAGAAAGTGCTCATAAAATTCTCTTCAATTTATTAGCAATAGAAAAACAAAGTACTAATACTCATACCAAGATCCACGTGTTGAGAATGCCAAGGCCGGCTTTAGTTCCAGCAAAAGACTTCAAAGCTTCAACAGGTAAACTCAACAACTCCTTCGCCAATAGCAATCGTCCCGCAATACTTTTCGTTTTACAATAAAACATATCTTTTAACAAAGATTTTCTAGTAAAAGTCCTCGCCCCTTCTAAACTATTCTTGTATATAGTATTAGATAGCTCGATGGCCTCAAGCCTTTTAGCAATATCACGAACTTCAGTTCTCTCACTCTCTGAACGCCTTTGTATAGCCTCCAACGCTTCTACTTCCACAGTATAATCGTTTCCAGTGATTAATAAATCAATTATTCTCACAGCTTCTCTAAGACCACTCAACATTGCACCACCGACAGTGTCTGGATATTCTTTGCAAGTAGCTTCACCAGCAAAAAACAAACAATTTTCAACAGGTTTACCCAAAATATCGTAATCCTCACCAGACGAACCTATGGATACATACGAATACGCACCGTAACTAAAAGGGTCATTTCCCCAATCCGTTACTACTGAACCAACAGGGTCCGGTACTAAACTTTTCCCAAAAAGTTTGCGTAAAATTACTAAGGCATGGTTTACGAGATCGTCAGATGAGTCTATTTTTTGTCCCTCTATAGCTGCTTTACCAACTACTAAAGCAATCAATATATTTGCCCCCACGGTTTTCTTCACATTCCAAAACATAAAGCATTTTCCCCGTAAATCAGTCTCTTCTGCAGTTGCACCGAAATAATCCACAGTTTCATCCCAGAATACAGTAGGAAATTCCATAACGACTTTATTAAGTACGCCAAATCCAAGCCGTTGGATTGATAATTCTTTCCAATAAGGTAACGGTGGAGAAAACTCGATATCTCGCGCTTTTAAGCAACCCAAAGGAACCGTGACTAGAACCACATCTCCTGAAAACTCTTTACCATCAGAGGTATAGACTTTGACCTTTTTGCCCTTGCCATATGTAATGTTAGTCACAATTTGATTTAGATTAATATTAAGTCCTTTTCCCATAGATTCAACAACAGCACTATAACCACCTTTTATCATACAATGTGCCCCACCAAAACCTCCATATATATCGTCTTGGTTCCAATACGGTAGAGATACATCTTGTAATAAAGCCGCACAACCATATTCTAAATGTGCGAAATGCCAATTCATTACTCTTCTCTCTAGAGGACTCAAAACATCATCTTTCGAAGAAATTTCATTTTTAACATAGTTTTTTCGACGACTTTTAAGGGCGTATTCTAAACCGTCTTCTAGTGACATTTTCATCGCTTTTTCCCCTCTTTGAGCAACAAGAAGTAGCACATCGTCTAAAAGGCTGTTGTATTCGGCTTCGAGATTTTCATCTAAATCCGTAGGGACTTTTTGTCCTGTAACAACGTCGTATAGAGGACAGTTACTTTTTAAAACTGTCAATTCAAGTCCCAATTGAGCGCAAATTAATGCAGATGGATCGGCTCTTCTCTCACTAGCAACATCAGCCTCAACCCCCGTAATAATACTAGCCCCAAGATCCACAGGAACGGAGAGAGAGGATTTATCGGTGTAAACACGGCCCCCTATTCTCTCTCTAGCTTCAAGAACATCGACGGAAAAACCATGGCGCTGCAGGTGACGAGCAGCAGTCAAGCCAGCTGGGCCTGCTCCAATGACAATTACTCTTCTTTTTTCATCCGAAACATAATCCATCCCGTTATCACCCTCTTTAGAGAGAGAATGGACTGCAGAAAAGTCTGATATCGGCTCTGTTTTTCTCTCAACGTTTTCTTCATTATCACGTTCTTTCTGTAATTCATCTGTTTGTGGAGTATCAAGCTCCATTTCTTCTCTGACCATTTCAATTTGATTGTTATCGTCCAGTATTTTGTTACTATTATCTGCTGTAGGTACTTCAGAAGTTTTATACTGACCAAGAATAAAACAAACACCTTCATCTGTATCAGCTTTTTCCTCAAACGTTTCCACTTCTACAAGCTTCAAGTTATGCTCAGTACTAAGCTTCGTTACGTCTTTATCAGAAGCTATTCCGGCATTTATATATCCCTATTGTGAATGTATCATATTTAAAAAAAAACACATAAGTGGACAAGCAAAAGAAGAAAATTAATGCAAATTCCTTGCTTTGTTGCAGCTAATAGGGGATAAGCTGGGCGATTTAGGTTGAGGAGAAAAAAACTAGATGCATCCAACTTAGTAAAAACTTCAAACAAAAACTTGAAAGCCTTGGCTTTAAAGCTGGTTAACCATAAATGGGTCAGTCTTCAAGAAAGGAAAAAAAAAAGAGTAAGCTTATGAGCTGCAATCGAACAAGGCTTTAGAAGTCAGGCAAATACACAACAAAGAAAAGGTCAAGATATAAATAAACTCAAACTTACACTTCGGTTTAAGAATTCGTATATCTCCCTGGTAAGAGAATCATCTCCGCATTCTGCAAGGGGCAGAACACGGGTAACATCTTTACTCCATAGATCCAATATCTGATTCCTGCATGACAATATTTTTAAAATGAAAGGACATAAACATCTTGTCAACTGAAACAACAACACAGAGACAACTTTAGACTCAAATAGTCAAATGGATAAAAAGTTCATAAACACAAACACACTAGCTAAGTAAATTTAAAATATGTTGTCAACTAAAACTTAGGAGAAACCAAGAATGTATTAACAGATAAACCATACTGAAATATGAAGAAAAAAAGGGGTTGGTTTTATAGTTACATCGACCTATAATAGATCCTTGCAAAGCAGAAGATGTAAATGTATTTATACATATCCAGAAAGAACGCAGGTGTTTAAATCTCTGGCAATTGTTTGCAAGTAAAAAGCACCACGACGACTTCATCGAAATTCAGACCTAATACTTATAAACTTGCACTTGTAAATTGTATCAAGAAGAAGAAATAAACTACAGAAAAACTTTATATGAACACAGTTTACGATGCAGGAAATATACACAAAAACCATATGGTCAATTTGTAATTTATTTTTTCCAGTAGAAGGACAAGCAATTGCTTTTAGACTATAATTATGCGATCATAACCTTCATATATAACTAGAACCAACAATTGACATGAAAAACAAAATAGGTTTTGTGACGAAAACAAATACTATAAAAAGCGGTTAATTATGGCTTATTACACAATACCGCGTGACATTTTGTTTCGGACAGCAATCTACAAAAATAAGCAACTAGTACACCTACCTAACAATGTTTTTGATGTTTGAACACTGCATAGAAAATATACGATAGGTTAACCAATGTATGGAAAACAGATAAGAGTATTGTACAGAAAACAAGTAGATCATAGAATAACTTATACTCCCTCCGTTCTCATTTAATTGTCCACTACGAAACTACGTGCAATTTTGACCGGCCAAGAA
This sequence comes from Primula vulgaris, assembly GCA_963920805.1. Lineage (NCBI taxonomy): Eukaryota > Viridiplantae > Streptophyta > Magnoliopsida > Ericales > Primulaceae > Primula > Primula vulgaris. Next base: position 35,454,526 of record OY987216.1, read on the forward strand.
CTTGTATCAAAATTGTCGGAATGAAAATTTTAAAAATTTGATCATATAGTTCAAATGTTAAATTTTATGATTAGATTTTAAAAAAAATTCATTTCGACAATTTTGATACAAATTATAAGCTGGTCAAAATTGCACGTAGTTTCGTAGTGGACAATTAAATGGGAACGGAGGGAGTAGCATATTTCACTTTCTTAATTATTTAGGACCTAACCTAAGATATGAATTTTTTCTTGAATTCATTCACTATCTGTACTTAATCTTCGAAAAATACAATATTAGCGCATTACTTGCAACTTTTATAGGTTGGTGCACAAAATATGACATGTTAGTGTATAAAACTGTAACTAGCCTAGGGAAAGGGCCTAATACAGAAGAGGTTTTAAGGATGAGAGCTTGAAAAAGTGACAAACCTGCATTTCAAATATTCCTGATGGCCACCTTTTCGCTTTAATACATCCTTAAATTTAATTTTTTCAATCGGACCCACTTCATGAGCCTTCAATCCAGCAGATACAGCTGCAGCTCTGACATTCTTTGTCAACGACAGGTCATCATCTTCTACAAATCGTAATTGAGCAAAACCTTGTTCCTGAGTAAGAACGTCCCAATCATTATCTCCCTCATAAGCCATATCGTCGTGTCTACGCTTTTTACTCTTCCTTTTAAATAATTCTGACAACTTTTTCTCTTTAGATTTAAGCGTTTTAACTTCTTTATAATTTCGACATCGGTTCGGTGATACAGTAAGAGCAGAAGCTCCATTACTTTCATCATTAGGAACACTTTGAGACAGTGGATCGCACCCATCATGGTCACTGCATGTTTCTTCCTCGATGGTTCTAAGCTCTCGATTTTGAACAAAATGATTTGTTTCCAAATGGTCAGAAATTTTACCCTCAGATTTTCCAATGTCAAAACATTCTGCAAAATCAGATTGAGGCTGTGCTAAACCAAAATCCTCACTCGCCTCTTTGTTAATAACACCTTCATCAGATTTTGAATCCTTATGAGAACATCCATTAAACTTAAATAGAGGCCTTTCTATAGAGGAAACAGTATGTGGATCCTCATTTTTATCAATACTAGATACTAGTTTCGCATCCATATCTATTAGTGTCGAAGTGTTCTCCATATGTTCATCGGAATTCTGAGATAACCTACTAATATTCTCAGGACCAAGAGTTGAAGAAGTAGCAATATCATCAAATTCTTGTGGATTTTCAGAAACTCCGCGAGAAGATGACTCCTCCTTGTCATCCACAATACAAAGATCCTTCGGGGGATCGTCCAATCTTTCTCCAACTTCCAAAGTTTGAGTTTTTCTTTTCTGTTTTGTTTTCGATTTAATTCCAGATTTCTTAACTAACCCTGACTGTGCCTTTCGAAGTAACACAGACAAGGAATCTTCTAAGTTATCATTCAAATCCGAGTGAAGCCTAAAATCACAAACTTTCTTAATCCGTGTTGGCCTAGTCTTAGATCTTTGATTCCCATTATCTTTATCTTTCTTTACCTTTTTCACACTCTTAGATCTATTAACTTTATCTTTATTCTCCACCTCGTCGTTAGTAGCTGCATTTAACACATCCACATCGATAACTTTCTTCAGCTCTTTGGTCTCACTTTTTAAATCCTCGTCGTTTTCGAAACCATTTACCGGTTTACCCGATAAATCCGAAACATCTGATCCTTCATTCTCATTCACATGATCATTGTTTTTCTTTGCCTTTTTAACCCTCTTAGCTTTCTTTTTAGCGTTCAATCCATCATTGTCGATAACTTTCCCCAACTCTTTCATCCCAGTTCCCAAATCCCCCTTATTTTCCGAAACACTCACCAGTTGACCCGATAAATCCGAAACATTTGAGCCCAAAACACCTCTTTTCGGACCTTTCAATTTTTTCTTCAAGCTAGCTAAAGTATCATCTAAACCCCCTAAATCCTCCTCCACAACCACCACCGCTTTTTTCTTAGGGATTTTCTTGTTTTTCAACTTAAACAAACTCCCAATCGTTTCATCGTCACAAGAACCAAACCCTAACGGAATCACCTTCGATCTTTTCTTCGACCCAAAACTCTTCTCTTCCCCTCCCATTATTCTAAGCCCTAGATTTCAAATTTCAGTCAAAACCCACCTCAATTCCTAGCCCTAGTACAACAATCTAATCGATAAAACGTTTTCGCAACAATTCAAATACAATAAAGACCCAATCTTGAATCAGATTTCTCTCAAAACCAACCTCAATACCTAGCCCTAGCTCAGTTGTTCCTCATAAAAACAATGCAAAACACAACAATCTAAACGATAAACCGCTTTCGCAATAAAGACCTAATCTTGAATCAGCTTTCTCTTAAAAAAGCACATGAAAATACCCAATTTCAATAAATTACACAAAACCCACTTCTAATCTTTAATCCAAAACCCTAAATTGAAGCCCTAAAGTCTCAGATACAAAAAACAAAAAAAAAAAACAATTGCAACAATTCTTGAAGATGGTGACTTACCCTTTTATCTCCCTTTTTAAATTAATAAAATAGAGATAGATTTAATTTATAATTAAAAATTAATAGTCACCTGAGAATTGAAGCTCAGCTCTAGTGAGATGCATACGTTAGCGTCTTTCAGAATTTAATAAAAAATTATGCCAACTTTTTTTGTATTTTTGTCTTTTTTATACTCTATTGTATTTAATACCTTTTTGGTCCACTAATTTTAAATTCTTATAAAAAATACTATAAATTTTAGTGAAAAGCTAACTAATCCCAATATGTTATTTGTAGTAGTTGATATTTTCATAATACATATTATTTGGTAAACCTCAAATGTTATCTATAAATGTAACAATATCTAAATTAAACCCAAAAAGTATTTAATGATTAAACGATGTTCGGATGCACTCGTTAGCCAAACTATAGTTTTTAATAGGTAGTGCTTTTGTGTTTTACGATTTGCTGAGTATTTAATCTAATTTTCATTTAAAAATAAGTCTATCTTCGTGTCTCTCGAATTTGACTTTACGACAATTGAATTGCTCGATGTTCGCTTTAATGGTTTCTATCTACTATATTTATGTTTATGCTTGCTTATCATTTATATTGACTAACATAATCAATGGGCTTCTTTGGTCGCAGAAGTAAAAGTATAAAAGTAAATTTTTATTAAGTACGTTGTTGTTTGGTGAATGTTGTAAAAATATATTTTCCAATAAAAATACTGGTTGGTAAATTTAATTGTATTTTTATTTTTTTCCATTTTAAAAGACTATTATAATATATATGTATATTTATATATGTATATATATTAATATATATATGTATATTTATATATATAATATATATATGTATATTTATATATAATATATATTTATTTATATATAATTTATATATTTACTATGTTGATTTATAATATATCTTTATATATTAATATGTTGATTTATAATATATATATATGTATATGTATATTTATATATTTATTTTTGATTTTTGGATAAACATTAGTATTTGATTTTTTATTCTAATATATATGTACATATAATTTTTTGGATAAACATTAATATATATATATATGCAATCAATAATGGGATTTGATCGTGCCTATAAAGAGAAGCATAGTAGTTTTGCAACATCATTTTACTCATTTCGAGCACACAATCATGGAAATGTTCTGAATTTTTATATTAAATATCGAAAGTATGATAATCACTTTGTGGTTTTTTTTTTCATTTAGTTAAATATCTCTGATCCAAGAAACTGTCAAGGAAATGAGTTTATTTATTATTTCGTTTGATTTTTTTTTATTTAGTCACAGATTTCCGGTCCTTGTAATTGTCAAGGAAATGAAGAGTTTTTTTTTATTGGTATGGTTGTTATTTAACCAAACTAATAAAGGTAGGCTAGAAAATTTGCCTCATTTGATATTGTATCATTCTAGCTAGAAAGACCATTATTAGAAAAACAATGATATTGTATCATTCTAATAAAGACCACAAGATATTTAACAAAATGACATATTATTTGATTTGATTTGACTTATTATGATATAATGAAATATGTGAATAATATAAAAAAAACATATTTTAAGATTTAAATAAATTTTTAGTTGTTAAAAAGTGATAAATAATTTTATTAGTTTTTATTTTTTATATTTTTATGTGAGTATGATATTATTGTAATTAATATAAAGGTGTAAAAGTATTTTTTAAAAAAAATAGTTAAATTGTATAGATTCATTTGATTTGAGTTAACTTATTGTAATAGAATGATATACTAACATGACCCGACCCGATAGCTCATTTCGGAGTAATAAAACCTTTGGCCTGTTTAGCCAGAACTCAATTTATTCCTATTGAACCCTAAAATGCCGGTTAGTTAATATTTACTTTCCTTTTATTTCCGTGCAATAAACATTTCCTACATCCTCTTTTTTCTGTTTATTTATTATTTTATATTGTTTTTTAATAGCATCCTTTTACTTGATTTTTTCCTTTTGCTAAAGATTCCAGAGTCACTACTTATAAATATTAATATTTGTTGCCCCGTGCGGCTAAACTTTAGATGAAGGTGAATAAGATTTTAGATTTTTTTTTTTGCGGAATTAAATTTTAAGCACAGCTAACAATCCAATTAATGAGATTAAACTACGTAATCAATAAACTTGTGCAATAATAATCAATATTAAAGTTAAATCATTCACACAAACAATAATATACATGCGGAAAGTAAAGAATAGAGAAGAGATGACACCACGATATATAGAGGTTCGGCAAACTCGCTTAGTCCTCTCCTCGGTATTCATACTACCGAGTATTTCACTATAATATTTTTTCCAAGATTACAACCAAACGAGCTAATCGACCGATTAAACTCCCTCTTACCCTATGAGTATCCCGAATGAAAAGACATAGAGCTTTTAAGCAACAATCGCTTACAAAGTCTCTACCCGATCACTCGCTCATAAATGAGTTTATAATCCACTCTAAAATTTGAATCGAAAATGTATCGTTCACACACAAATATTCTCGAAGTGTTTATAAGATTACAATAAGAGTATACTCGAGAATTTATAAAATTACAAGTGAGAATTGTCTAGTATAAAACATTTTCTTGCTTTGATCTTATATTGAATTTTTATGGAGATTGGGTGTGTGATTGGTGTGTTTATGAGAGGTATTTGGGGTTTTTTTTAGACCAAAAATGTCTATCGGATCTCTCATGACCGTATGGAGTGGTTAAGAGTTTTACCCAATGGTTAAAGCTATTTTTTGAAAAAGTTAAAAAGCTGTTTTTTGTGATTTGCATTTTGACCCACCGGTGAGTGTCTTCTGACCCATTGATGGGTGAAATCTTTGCTGGTTCTGTAACATTGACCCAATTGTGGATTCTGTATATCTGAGAAAATTCGTATCTAAAGATTTATGTGTTGAACTTTCGACTTTGAAATGCTCGTAACTTGTTTGTTCAGACTTCAAATTTACTTCCGTTTGAACTGTTGGCTTCGTTATCGAATGCTCTATCATTTTGAAAAAAAAAATAAGGACTTTTTAATCGGTTATTTATTTGATCTTTATAATTCAACAAAATAGTAACTTATATGTCAACCTAATGATAAATTATATATCCCTAGCTTGTATAGGTGTATGATGTATAACCTACACTCATAAAAAATGCATATTTGAAAACGGCTCACTACGTAACGTCTCAAAATAGCTAGGTCTAATGGGACATGCATATATTATATATTATATCCCGTGTCAAATATACACTTTTATGATTGTTACTATGCCACGTTTTATATAATTACTAAATAATATTGAACCGTACATGTACAATATGTCCTTGAGTGGTTATTTTCGTATCTCAAATCGTATCAATATATTCACCTAAGACTTCATATCGCTTCGAAATATTATAATAATAAAATAGAAAATATCAACGTTCAATACCTAACCGAAAAGAGTTATAAATCGATGCAAAAGAGATTCAACCAATTAACTAAGTAATTAAAATCCATTAAATCAAAATTGAATTTCAAATAGGCTTGTTTGATTTTAACCTCAACGATTGGTTAGATGATGCAACAGAAAAATAATTATTTATTTTTGTTGCAATTTTACTTGAAAGTTGGACTAACCGTTTGACCATTTTATTTGTTGATTATAAAAACCAGGAACTAAATGTTGCAAAAAATGTAAAATGCAAAAAACGAGCCTGTCATGTAAATGTACACAAAAATACAACAGAATATACAAATAGTCATGTAAATGTACAAAAAATAACATTCATTTATCACACTCTCTGAGACCGGTGGTAGATGTGGTAACACAAGCACAGTGCCGATACAGCAACCACGAAAACACTGAACGGCCACTCGTACTTACGAAAAAGTGCCACGATCCGCATAATGAAGTGGATCATCCAGAAAATGGCATCAATACAAGGTACTGGCCCGCATCCGATCAAATCGATAGATATGATGACGCCTATGCTGCCAACATACCTACCGTGGCAAGTGCCAAAGGGCGATGATCTTAACAAAAAACTGAATGATAGGGAGGTATATGTCTTAACATCATTAATTTGATTTATGGAATGAATTGTATACCGTAAGCTACGATTTACATCTAATATGCACATAGCTTAATCCTCTATACAATTTAAGAATGGTATGCGCCGAAAGAGGGTCATTCTTACGATTTTTTACGGCTCGAGTTATCGAGACGGAAACTCATTTATTACATAGCATTTGTTCAATAATTGTAGCATTTTAGTGATTCAAATGATACGGATCAGATAATCGAAGAGACGTGATGTCTCTAGAAGACGGATAGTTGTTTGTATTTACTTGAGTAAAACAAAGAGATTTTTGTATATGTTTATAAAATAGCAATGGTCGAAATGTCACGAGTGATCGTTAAATATCCCAAAAATGTTGCGTGCGGATGGTGGCATGTCCTTCTCCTTTTGAGTGGAAACAATTTTATTAGGTTAGTCGTCTGAGCATTTGAATTACAAACATCATTTTTTGGGTTGAGAAATATTTTTATAAACCGAGAAGTGAAATTATAGTATCGAATGATTACACTTTGTTTGCAGTTTTAAAAAATAAAATACCTGTAAAATAAATAAGGCATAATGACTCACCCTCTAGTGTAACCATATTGAACTATCGTTTTCATCTAATCAACTACCAATGTATCAATGACATATCGTCATGATTTCTTCGAATAATGAATTTTTCTCATAATAATTTTGTGGCTATTTATCTCTCTAATATTCAATATAATAATGTGTATGTAAATCCACAAAATAATGAGTATAATTGACTTTATATAGACTTACAAATTATGACTAAATCGAAAGTAATTATTTTATTGATGTTTCCTTCTTATACTAGAATTTTCTTTGAAAAATACTTGCATATAATCCGATATTCAATTAGATCAAGGAAATATTTTAATTTATTGATTCCATTATTTTGAGATCGTATCAGATCATTAAAACTTATCTCCACGTTTTTTATTTCATCAAATCTCTTTGACCGGATCTTTTCAGATTATGTCCGTCAAAGTTAGTTGTTGTCTCGATTGCAACTCACACCTACATTTAAAGTTAAAGTAATCATACAATTCGCCACAAATAACAAATCAATTGCAACAATTCTTGAAGATGGTGACTTACCCTTTTATATCCTTAATTAATAAAATAGAAATAGATTGATGAAACTGAGAAAATAAAAAAAAAGTATCATTGTGAACAACAAGTCTAAAAAGTGATATATATTGGAAAATTTTCCACATTTTCGAGCGGTGTAATGATATTGTTGTGATCTAGAGAATTGGAGAAATGTAATAAATCATAGCAAGTAACCGAGGTTACAAATAAAACATAAAAAGCAGGGTCGGGGACAAAGTTTCGGAGACCATGGCCCTTCGATGAAACAATGCTTTAGTAGCAAGCATTGAACCGGCATACTACAATAGTGATATCAAAATGCAAATAGTATTAATGAGACTACCATCTTGGAAAGACACTTATATTTTTCAAAACAATGATTTATAAATTTATATCTTATATAAAATTTAATTAAATATACAGTAAAACCTCTATAAATTAATAATATCGGAACCGTAAAGATTTATTAATTTAGAGAGCTATTAATTCATTGATAAATTAATAATTATTATTTAAAGAGGTTTTATTGATTGGACGATTAATGTTTACCGAGCAACAATATCAAATTGTTTTTGACATTTCAAAATTGGTAAAGGGCAACAACAACTATTAGAATATGACTAAAATCTTATCTAATCTCTAATCAACTCAAATCTAAATAGTACAATTTATCTATTCTACATTATTGCCTATCTATCTTTATTTATTTAACAACAACTAACTAATTCCAGGGTGATTAAACCAGTTCAAATGTACAACACACATGTCAGTGTAAAATTTATATTTACTTTGTTTATTATAACCAACCACTTCAATTCGTGATCTAATCATAAATCTGTTGATTATTTGAACCATTTGTTTAGTGCAAAGGAAACCGCCATAATCACCAAAGTTGGATATGATTTGGCTGTTCTCGTAAATCCAAGGTAGCCTGATTTGAATTTTCAAGACTGCAAAATATTATGCTAAAAAATACTTGTTATATTTTTGGGTTCATATGTGTTACGTTTTTAGCATGTGACACACCCTAAATAATAATGAACTAGATTCACGGTAGTGTTAATCGTTCGATATTGATTCCAAAACATTAAAGCAAAAATATAGCATACAAAATTACATTATTCAAAAATAAAATAAAAACTCATTTTACAGGACAGCAAAGATGTATCCATGAAAGTTAGGCAAGTACTTGGAAAAACATCACAGCTGCATTATTAATTTCCAGCACTTCAATTTGTAACTATCGAGTATTATAATTATATCTACATATATATACACTACAGAAATCATATTTTTATTTATTAAAATGTAAAATTATATATTCTTTTTTCTTGAAATTAAATTCTTGAATGGCTAACTCATTTATTATTCACATCTGTACAAATCCATCTAGATTCAGCTGATAATTAAGGGTGATAGTAAATTTGTCTCTGAATATGAAGCAGATTTTCTATGCATGTCAGTTATTAGCAGCTAGCTAGGTGGTACTATTTCATGTCCTATATCTATGTGGTAAAAAAAAAATTCATCTCCCCTAAATACAGACGTTGTCTGTTTGATGTAGACGGCGGCAGCTGTATTAGTGGGGTGGTGTATAACTCATGCCACGTAATAAAAACTCAATCTACTAAAAAAAATAAAAATTAATTAATACTAATTAAATTTATGGTAGACTCAAACTATGGTTCTAATATATTTATTTGAATTTTTAGCAGGTTGAGTTTTTATATTAATAAAATAAGTAGGCATGAATCAAAAGACAAATTTTTTTTTGAATAAAAGGTAGGTAGTAAAACAACTTGACCATCACCACTCCATTTACTGTATGCCTCTTTTCTAGTAAAATACTAAATTTATTTGTACGTAAAAAGATATACTGAGTAAATTCAAAGTGCAATCTTTCATAGTACTAGATGATTTTAAGTTAAAAAAAACATGACATTTTGCTGTCCTTGTATCACAAGACTTATCTCTTATACGCATAAAAAAAAAAAATGAGGGCTAGAAATAAATTTTTATTATCATTTAAATTGTGGTTCAACAAAAGTAAAAGAAAATTACACGGACTAACATGTTATTTATAGACTTATATATGCCAACGTTTACCAAAAAAGTAAGCCAACCTCTTTTTTTTTGGTCCCTTTTAAATTACTTGTACTTTACTTTTTATTTATTCTTTCTTCTTTTAATATTTGTAATGATGGAAAAAAAATCATGGCGCAATTTTTTTTTAGCAACTAAGGTGCCGCTCGAGTACTTACTATCACTGTATAGAATTCAAAGAGAGTTTTGAACTATAATGACTAAAAATGGGAGATAAGAATACAGAATTGAGAATTACCAAGACTTTGATAATCTTCAAAACTTTGAGACGAGTATTTGAAAGTTGTACTAGGTTTGCAAGAGGACCCAGGAATTATAGTGATATGCATTTTAAAAGGGAAAATTTGAAAATTATTTTGAAGTGTTCGATTCATTAAATTTGAAAATTATTTTGAAGTGCTCGACTCACTAAATTAATCAAGTACACGTATGCAAATAAGAATTGATAAAACTTAAAGGTGAGATCGGTGTTTGTTATAATGTCAAATATCAATCAGCTAGTTTACAACTTAATGTACACAACACCACAGTAGAATATACACTATTAGTTAAAAAAATAATAATATCTACTAATAAATATATATTTCTTTCGGTAATTATTTAGTGTTTTAAATAAAACCTGCTCTCGTGAACAATTTGTATTCACCTCGTCATGCATTGTAGTATTGCCAATTGTTCATAATTGTTCATTTATACATGAACCAAACATGAACGCTTTTCAGTTAATGAACATCAACGTAAACATAGTCTCGTTCGGCTCGTTTCAACAATCAGCCATGACCGGCTTTATAGTATTTATAATTTGGCTAGGCCTACTTGGTCCCTTATAACTTCTTCGTAGTCATCGTCACTACATCATTCTATTATAATAAGCTAATTCAAGAGAAATGAGACTGCCGAATTTTGTCCAAATTTTTCAAAAATACTCTCACTATGTTTTAATAATTACCAATATACCTTATCTAATTAATTAACAATTTGTACTCACTATATTTTACTAATTACGGATATAGCCTAAATTAATTAACAATTCATTTTAACCTGCATAACTACAATAAATCATACCAAATCTGAATATTATGTTCAAAATTAAATATTATACGAGATTTATGTCATTACGCGTCTCACACGTAACGCGTGGCTAACTTTTACTAGTGTGATATGATGGGGACTCAAATATTCTGTTTTTAAAAATAATAAATCATGTATGTATTTATATGGAGGCAAAAGCTATATTTTTAGTAGCAATCAAGGGGCTAGATTTCTGGTTTTAATTAGCACATGGCCAACTACGTATTTTAACAGAGACAAGTTATTGCACCTAGGTCATATATTTATTCTTAGAAATTTTAATTTTTTTTCCCCTTGTTACCTACTCCAATAGCAAAATTTATCATATTTGTATCTGTCACAGACTCACAATATGTTATCAAAATAAATGAGCCATCTGGCTAGAGTGAGAGTTGGAAGTAGAATTTATATATGGGTGGATAATATAAATTTTACGTTCTTAATCTCTATCTCATTTCGTGTCCACTTAGCTATTTTTATTTAAATTTTAAATTTTTACAATATTTTTTTTATGTTTATAAAGCGTTACAACATATTTTATACATATTTCATAATATTGAGACATCTTGTTGAATAATATATTTTTTTGAATTTTATAATTAATTACACCCGTTTTTATTTTAATTCCAAATTGTAACATATTTGAATTTTTTTTAAGAAAAAAAATTATCGAATACTAATTGTAATTGTAATAATTTTTTATTTTTTTTGAATAACTATTTTGGTTTAAAAAATCAATGAGATATGCAATGAGATAGAAATTAGGGGTAAAATATTTGGACTCATGGATGATGTGAATTACATGCATATACTATTTTGTAATTATGTGGTGTTGAAATAGTATAATTGTAACAACCCGGATTTTCGTAGAAAAATGCCGGTGTAAAGAGAAAGTATTGTCCCACATCGACTAGATATGTGAGTACCTATATGGTATATAAGTTAAGAAAACTCTCCTTACTATCACCAAGACCTATTAAAGCCGTGCGGCCTGAGAAGCGATGACGAAATCGGGTCAAAGTGGACAGTATTGGTGGTAGTAAGCATATGGTGGCGGTCTGGTCGGAGGACCGGGTCGTTACAATTGGTATCAGGGTCGCTATCTAGCCGATTGTGTGTGAACCACCTCCCGAAAGGACGGCGTGCCCGACGAGGACGTCGTGCCTGAAGGGGGAAGAGTGTAAGAACCCGTATTTTCGTAGGAAAATGTCGGTGTAAATAGAAAGTATTGTCCCACATTGGCTAGATATGTGAGTACATATATGGTGTATAAGTTAACTAAATCCTCCTTACTATCACCAAGGGCTTTTAAAGCCGTGCGGCCCGAGTAGCGAGGACGAAATCGGGCCAAAACGGGCAGTATTGATGGTAGTAATCAGATGGTGGCGGTCTGGTCGGAGAACCGGCTCATTACAATATTCATCAATTTTTCAGTAAAATACATGAAATTTTTTGTGTTTTTTGTAATAGGTGAGTTGTTTTAGTCCCTTATAGCTAACAGTTAAAATATGATTTTCTTAAGAAAAATACTAGTAATTTATTTAAAGGAAATAAATGGTTTTATATGGGAATTATGGAACTACAAAATAATGTTTGATTTAGTGAGAGTCAAAAGCTGTCACAAGCCTGTCGCTAATTTAAAAAGCTGTCACAAATCTGTCGCAAATTGACAAAACCGTCACAAATTGACAAAACCGTCACAAAGACCGTCGCTAATAAGTTCGTAACAAAAAATAGCATCACTAATCCCGTCGCTATTTGAGTATTTTTTTTAACGGAAGCTAAAAAAACATCTTGTGTTTATGTACTGCCAAATCAACAAGCTGTCACATTATCCTTTGCCAGCTTAATAGTTCGATATTATTAGAATTATATCACACATAAAATATCTCTTCAACAGTTTTGTCTTCCTAAGAAAAATGCAATAATACAACCTACACAAATCGACTTTAATAAGGTTTAATATATTTAACTTTATTCCCAATTTAGGTTAGGTGTACTAAACTCTAATTTTTCTGATTAATGTAATTAACTTTGATCAAATTCTGATTTAATGTGTTGATTTTCAAACTTTTCTAATTAATGTAATTAACTTTTCTGTAATTCCGATTTAGTGTGTCCAACTCTAAGTTTTCATCTTTGTTATAGGTATGATACCTTTAAATTGAATCCAAATTGTATTAAATTGGGAAGAAAAAAAAGTTCAATACATTAATTAGGAAAACTTAGAGATCATCACACAAATTCAGAATTAGAGCAAAATTAATTACATTGATTAGTAAAACTTAGAATTCAACATACTGAATATAAATTGAACCAAAGTTAATTACATTAAAATTTATTAAACTCACACAAATCTAAACTCGGTTTGGTGATTGCTTATGTGAAAATGACAACTGAATTTATCCAAACTTGAAATAAATAATTGAAATTATTGTAGAGTAAAAAAATGAAGTATAAGAGCTCCTAACCAAACAATATGATAAAAAGTGAATGAAGAATACTCCTCTGTTTATTATTTGAATCTACGTGAAATTTTGGCAAGTAAAAAACTTGTATTAGAATTGCGAAAATGAATTTTTTTAAAAATTGATCATATATTTTAAATATTAAATTGTATGATTAACTTTACAAAGAATTATTTCGACTATTTTGATACAAGTTCGTAGGTTATTAACCGATTAAAAATTGCATATAATTTGAATAATTCTATTAAATGGAATTGGAGAGGGTATTTTGGTAGAGAAATGATATAGTCACCCAAAAAAGTTATTCAAAAACTTTACCCGCTGATGTGACGGGTTAAATGTATCAATTATTTTTGTTTCGATATTGAAATCATATTTTTACTTAGTGCATAATTGATTCATCTAGTTCGCCATATTAACGGATATGATTTTTGGGTAAAATTTCTAGACGACATGACACAACATGGGAATATTAATTCAGTCAACCCGATCATTCTTGTTTGTTTATATTTCATGTTAACAGAATATTTAAAATCGTCCACTTTACATTCTCTTTAACAAATAAAGATAGAGACAAAATCTCATCACGTGTTTAATTAATCACATGCAACAACACAACAAAAGCCTTATTATCTATCAAATGGGAAAATAAATTAATATCGAAAAATATTTAACCCATTCCTATATATCAATTACAATGGTCATATATTCTTGATATTACTTAAGAACCTCTGATAAACTAATTCTTTTCAATATACTTGTATGTAATTTCACTATTTTCTTTTTTCAAATTCAAGAAAATGGTAAACAAATGTTACTTTGCAGTTTTATATTTGCTGTTTACCAAATGATCAGTTGAGTGGTTAAACAGTGTTTGTATTGCTAAAAAAAAAAAATACTTAAATAGCGACGGAATTAGTGACGGTGTTTTTTGTTACGAGCTTATTAACGACGGTTTTTGTGACGGTTTTGTGACAGTTTAGTCAATTTGTGACGGCTTTGTGACAGTTTAGTCAATTTGTGACGGTTTTGTGACAGCTTTTAATTCTCACTAAATTAAACATTATTTTGTAGTGATTCAGGAATAAGGTTAAAACATTCACAAAGTACATCTCAGAGTCACTTTGTGATTCAGAATAAAAAAGAAAGAAATAATTAATTTCCATAAGGTCACAAAAATATTACAAAACCCTCAACCAATATTAGTGTACCTTCTAACCTTAGCGTTTTCCTTTTCTTCATAAAGCAATATTAGTGTATTTGATTGACCAGTCTAAAAATTGAATGTTGCAAGTTTATTGGCATGGAAAATCAAAGAAGGTTTTAAGCTGAAAATATCCTTCATCTTATATAAACCCTAAATATCCTTATTTTCCTCGAAGTTCCGAATGAGCTTTAGCGGCTAAAGTACTGATAAACCTTACCAGATCATGACCATAATATTGAATATTTTGATGCAAACCCGACCGCTCACAATGTAACATGAACTTTAACAACTCATTTCGTGTTACTCCATTTCTCACTCTTTACTTTATCACAGACTTGGTGTATTTTCATTTATTTTCGAATGTTTTGGTTCTATGTTCCCCTCCTAGTATTATACTCGCATGAATTTTATATACATGTAATTAAGGGTCGATGTCTCAACCCCTCTCGTAAGAGGCTTGTTCATAAAAAAAAAACTAAAATATCAGACAATCCGATGTAAACTTGCTAAAATCAAATTTGTCTTGTGTCCTTCTTTCATAATATGTTTAAATAGTACTTCGACCAAGTACCATTTCAATCCAAACTAAAAGGAGTGTTACTGTGATTCACCATTAATACACCAAACCAAAGAAATTATGTAAAAATAAAAGTAGGTGCATGTATTATAAAACCTCATAAATCTTCCCACCTCTAGTAACTCATCAAAAATGAACCCAACATCACTCCTACTCCTCCTATGCCATGTCATCACCGCCATGTCATCTGGCGGAACATGGAACCTCCTTCAAGAGGGCATCGGAATATCCGCAATGCATATGCAGCTTATGAACAATGACCGTGTAGTTATATTTGATCGTACCGACTTTGGCTCTTCGAATATTTCGTTGGCGGACAATAAATGTAGAAATGATCCTAACGATGTGATCTCGCAAAATGACTGTTCGGCGCATTCGGTGGAGTATGACGTGGCATCGAATAGCGTACGGCCGCTCATGGTCCTCACGGACGTATGGTGCTCCTCAGGTTTTATTTTGTAGTCTAGTAGTTTAGTTATATTAGTCATGATATGTGCTAGTTGAGCAATAATTTTTATCATTTTTAGTTCAAATTTTCCATCTTATATGATTTGATTCCCCATATATAATGTGATACAATATGAACAAAGAGAAAAAACAATCACAAGTTAACTCTTGTAAATAATTGATTTCCGGAGCAAGCTAATATATTATATAATATAGCTTTGCTAAATGCCAAATGTTATATCACCAGGTTGCAAAACATAGTATTTTCTTTATAATTTTTTTAAAATTGGCATTTTAATAAATTGTGAGGTTGCGAAGTATAATTTAAATCCACAAGGCCTGCCCCTAGTTTTAACTTGAATAAACTGGTTTGTGGACAATCTTTTATGTTATGTCAATTCTATCCTATGGTACAGTCCTAAAATGTTTGTTTTCTAGTAAAAATATCCCAGTTACAGCATTTATTTTTTGTGTGAAATGAATCATTTGAACCACCATAATAATTAATATCCCAAAATTTCTCATTTAACTGGAGTCTTGAGTGAACCATGATCTAGTAAACTATACTTTGGGAATGTTTTATGCTTTGATGTAAATTATATCCCGTGGTAATTATCCTAAAAGATTAGCTTTTTACTCTTAATATTCCATACATCACTTGAATCTCATAATATCACAAAATAAAATAAAAAAATACGTATATGAACTTCATTCTGTCTAAGCGAATCGGTAGCCGCTGGTCGAGCTTAGCCAAATTTTTGTTAACTATATATACTTTTGTGGAAAGAAAATTATCTTTTGATTTCGATTCTTCTTCTAGTTAATTATCTTAAAGAATAACTTTTGGGCATTCTCAAATATTTGAATTTGATGCATTTCAGGGGCACTAATGCCTGACGGCCGTTTGATACAGACAGGCGGGTTCAACGACGGAGATCATGTGGTCAGGATTTACTCTCCATGTGACGGGTGTGATTGGGAGGAGATCAACAATGGGCTAGTGCAAAGGAGATGGTACGCGACCAATCACATCTTGCCCGATGGCAGGCAAATAATCATCGGTGGACGCAGGCAATTTAACTACGAGTTTTACCCGAAGACTCCCGAGGTTTCAAAAGCTTACAATTTGCCCTTCCTTGTACAAACCAATGACGCTAAAGTGGAGAACAATTTGTACCCCTTCGTGTTTTTAAATACGGACGGGAACTTATTTATTTTCGCAAATAATCGTGCGATTTTATTCGACTACAAGAAGGGTATTGTGGTAAAATCATACCCACAAATTCCAGATGGTAACCCGAGGTGCTATCCAAGCACGGGATCGGCGGTTCTCCTACCATTGAAAATATTATCATCCGATGCTGTCGAGGCAGAGGTTCTAGTGTGTGGGGGCTCACCGAAAGGAGCCTACACCAACGCATCGCAAGGTAACTTTTTAGGAGCACTCGACACGTGTGCTAGAATGAAAATTACTGATCTGTCCCCGAAATGGGTCATTGAGAAAATGCCAATGCCACGTGTAATGGGTGACATGGTAATGCTGCCGAATGGTAACCTGTTAATTATCAATGGTGGGGGTGCGGGGACCGCAGGTTGGGAATATGGTCGTGACCCTGTTCTAAAACCTGTGATTTATAAACCCGATAAAATAGTTGGGTCGCGGTTCGAGGTCCAAAAACCTACTTATAGACCACGTTTGTATCACTCGGCTGCAATATTGTTGCGAGATTGTAGGGTCCTGGTTGGGGGAAGCAATCCACATACGTTTTATAATTTTACTGACGTTGTATATCCGACAGATTTGAGCCTGGAGTCGTTTTCTCCACCGTATATGGATGAGACGTTTGTGAATTTGCGTCCGAAGATCATTGCACCTAGTTCTCAGACTAAAGTCGAGTATGGCCAGGACGTAACGGTGCGTTTCGCGATAGGAGGAGTCGTGAACTTGAAGTTAGTCAATGTAACAATTATTTCACCTACATTTACCACGCATTCTTTTTCAATGAACCAAAGGTTATTGGTACTCAAGAGCGGGAACGCGACATTAGTAGAAAAATCGACTTACCAAATACCGGTATTGATGCCGGGTACAGGTACTTTAGCCCCTCCCGGATACTATATGTTATTCGTGGTTCATCAAGAAATACCAAGTGAGGGTATTTGGGTCAATATTCAATGATAGTAATACTGATATATTATTTTTGAAGTAAATTATAAGCAATGTGGTTTGCTCATTTTTACTTAACAGTATATGTGTATTTGAAGAAATGGCCCTAAGGTATATTTATTCCATCAATAACTACCAATACCTTTGTGATATGTTATTTACAGCTTAAACTAGATCATATGTTAAAAGTTAAAACTATACTTATTATAGTGCAGTTGTTTCATGTTTGAGCAGTTCCATTTGTTTACTACTACTATATATATACGAGTATAAACTATAATTTAACTCATATATATACATCAACTATTAAAATAAATGGGGAAAATAAAATAAAAAGTGTCATATTACCGGTTTAAACATATTTTAGTGAAAATACATGGTTAAAAATTAAAAAATTCATAATTTTTAAAATTATGGGTGCCGTCGTGGTCTCTCGGGTCTCGTGATAGCCTTTTTTAATTATTATTTATAAAAGAACTCCTTGTTAGTATTACATGTGTGCATGAATAGTAAAATTCAATTTTTTCAGTGGGCTCAATGAGCATATGTCTGTGCAAGATTTTCTATTTGATTTATTTTTCTCTAATTTAATGAATAATATATCGATTTGCAAGTTGGTTAAGTATCATGTATGTCTTTTAGCAAACAACATAAGTAGCAAATTAGCAATTATTGTGTCAACAAAACTGCTTGTTTACACATTTTTGAAACAAAAAAAAGCCTTAAGTTCTTGAACATGTTCTACCAGTTTTAGTCTTTTAGAATATATACATTTAATGTAATTAGGATTTTATATATATATATATATATATATATATGTTATGCCACAGTTGAGTATTAAATTTGAGTAAGGACCGCACTTTTGGTCGTTCAACATTTATGAATCAATATTGCCTCTAAATTTTAATTCATGGGCAAATATATCTCACATGATATCTCATTATATTCAAGTTGAGAATTAATTTACAGTTTACAGTTTACACTTTCAATTTTTTTCCAAAGCCTCCACTAAATACAAATCCGATTATTATGAAATAATACATCTCATAAATACTCACAAACAAGAAAAAAGCACACATAATACTATAATACTATCCATCCTTATTTTGTTTACCAGTAATAGTTGCCCACACGTTGCGTGTGCGATACGTAGTGATATATATATGATCCCGACAAATAAACTTAATATTTAAAAAAAAAAAAATATATCGAATGATTAAATAAAATTAATTAACAATCATATATAAAGAGTAACATAATATTTTACTCGTATAAAAAATACATAACGATTTTGTTTGGAATATAAATGTGTGAAAAATAATATTTTTTAAGTTATTTATGTATTTGAATTGAGTGATGACATTTAAGAGTAATTACAATGTTAGAGTGAGGGTAATTTTGGAAAATTTAGACAAAATTTGACAGCCTCAAAATGCTTGGGTTGACTTATATTAATAGTATGATAACAGATATAGTCCAGCCACATATACATTTCTAGGACTGGGAAAAGTTTCCGAAATCCCGTTCCGATCCCGTCCCGACCCGATATTGTCATGATCCGAAAGATCCGATTTACTGCAAACTCTTGCCTTATCATGATTAGTATAATCTCCACCACATGCACCAACATTTTCTTTCGTACTAAATATGCACCAACTTGTCTAAGAACCAATTATAAGTGACAAATAAAAAGTACAACATCAGATAACGCCACATTTTTTTTTAAAGGCCAGCAGAAAACTGGAATTAGAAGTGTTACCATATGGGACATAGAACCTTGGTACTAAAGCACCAATGATGAGCAACACGGAAAATATTTGTAAGACTTTGAAGAGACTTAAACTGTTCCTGACAAATCTTTCAATATCCCAATACATCGATGGTGAAATTAAACAGATTTCATTCTAACATGGGTTCCATATTCCACTAGAACCAGTCTCAAAGCTTAAAAGTTATTCAATTCATACACGAATGAAACTGAAAATCTCACGCAATTGAAATAATAAAAGAAAACGTGAACAGATTTGGGTCCTAATCTGAGACTTGTTACGCTCCCTATTAAGTGCGGAAATAGCAACGATCAGCTTTCCGAAGGTATCCTCATCCATATATCCAGCATCATCTTATTGAAATAATAAATTGTTTGGTTCAATCTTTGCTTTAATGTCATGAACCTTTTGGATACATGCATAGAATTTTGATATAGATGCAAGAATAAGTTATGTCTTTTGATTTTATAGAATAAATGCTCATAACTCAAGACCTTTGATGTTCTCTTGAATTTAGTATAAATAGGTGCTCTACTTTTATTTGTAAACACACCAAAATTTAGTTTTGAGTTTGATATTATAAGAGTTCTTTCCCTCTCTGTATTTTGCGTTGTCATTTTATGTGAGTGAGTGGTCGTTTCGACCCAACAGTGGTATCAGAGCGAGACGGTCCTAATGGCCGGAAATATGACCCCATTTATCCCTATCTTTAAAAAGGATTTTTACGATAATTGGAGTATACGAATGAAGGTGTTTCTTAGTTCCCAAGAGTTGCGAGAAGCCGTAGAGAACGGATGTGTGGAATCCGGAGAAGGTGTCACTCGAGCACAAAAAGAGGCAGCGGTGGAGTTGGCGAAAAAGAATCGAAAAGCTCTCACCATCCTTCACTATGCTTTGGACAAAATGATGTTCCAAAAGGTGGCATGTGCGACCTCGAGTAAGGAGGCGTGGGACATCTTGGAGAATTCTTTCAAATGAGTTGACAAGGTCAAGAAGGTGCGACTTCAAACCTTACGTGGTAATTTTGAGGCGTTGCGGATGAAGGCGTCCGAGTGCGTTGATGATTATTTTTCACGAGTCCAAACGGTCGTGAACCAAATGAAGAGGTGTGGAGAAGTTTTAGATGACACACGTGTGGTTGAAAAAATTCTATGCTCTTTAGACTCCAAGTGGGATTATATTGTTGTGGCTATCGAGGAGTCTAAAGATGTGAAAACTATGACGGTGGACCAACTTTTAGGTTCGCTCTAAGCGCATGAGGATAAACTCAATAAAAGAGTTGTCAAGGAAGAGCCGCTCGAACAAGCTCTCCAAATGAAGCTTAGCATGGATGAAAAGAATGTTGGCAATTCGAAAAACCAAGGAGGAAGAGGACGAGGTCAAAGGTACGTCCGTGGAGGTTACAATTCTTTTGAGAAGGAAGAAAGGAGGCCAAGCTTGTATTCGACAAGAGGCCGTGGAAGAGGGAAAATTTTTGGTGGAAAACCAAGGTATGACAAGTCCAAAATTAAATATTATAATTGTCAAAAATTTGGGCATTACACTTCCGAATGTAGATTGGGTAAAAATAAAATGGAGGAAAGAGCTAATTTTGCTAAAGAAAATGAAGAGCATTTTACACTTTTGTTTGCCCATAAATGAAATGAAAATGAAGAAAATAATACTTCGTATTTAAATACCGGCTCGAGCAACCATATGTGTGGCGATAAAAGTGTCTTTACCGAACTCGACGAAAAAGTGAATGGTGATATTTGCTTTGGCGATGAATCTAAAGTTCCGATAAAAGTAAAGGGAAAAGTTTTAATAAAATTAAAAAATAGTGAAAATGATTTTATCTCTAATGTTTATTATGTCCCTAATATGAAATCTAATATTTTGAGTTTGGGACAACTCTTGGAAAAAGGCTATGATGTGTATTCGGAAAACCTTAGCCTTGTTTTAAAAGATAAAAATGGAAATTTGGTTGCGCAAGTGCCTATGTCGAAAAATAGAATGTTTTCTTTGAATATTAGTTATGGTAGGTGTTGGCCCGAGTGCGGCTAAACCTTAGAGGGGGGGTGAATAAGGTTTATGGCGATTTTCGCCTAATTAAACTAAGTGCAACTAGCAACCCAACTTTTTAGCTATTCTAAACTTAAGCGTTTAATAAACTATAATGAAATGCTAGAAATCATAAACGCAAGCAACAATATAAGCAATAATAAAGTTGCGGAAAGTAAAGTTTAGGGAAAGAAGATGACACCAAGATTTATAGAGGTTCGGCAAACGCGCCTACGTCCTCTCCTCGGTACTACCGAGTAATTCACTATAATTCTTCTTTCGGATTTTACAAACCCTATCGAGCTCAATCGACCGATTGGCTCACCCTCTACCCGGGGTTCCTACTCTTGATACAAGTGCAAGAGGACACGACTACGAGTCTACGACTCCCCCTCAATTTATGAGTGCCCGAATGAAAAACCTAGAGCTTTTAAGCTTCACTTGCTTACAAAGCCTCTACCCGTTCACTCGCTCACAAAAATTGAGTTTATAAAACACTCGATACAAATTTAGTTACAAAAATGTAACTTCGCTCACTATTCTAATTGCTTCTTAAAAAGCTAATTGGTGAGTTGATGATGATCGAGCTTGAATCTCTTTCTCTTTGATTTTCCTCTTCCTCGAATATATATATACACCAAATTGGTGATATTGGGAATTTTAATGAAAGGTTAGAAGGAAGTTGATTGGAATGTTATTGGTGACTTTGGAGAGATGATTGGGCTGGTTTATATAACAGCAAAGTCTGTTTTTCTGGGTTATGACCGTTGAAAGCTTTTAACAGCTATTTTCCAGAATAAGCTGAAAAGCTGTTTTCGAAAACTGCAGAAAACGATCGGTCGTTTTCTACAGTCGATCGGTCGTTTTACAGAAAACGATCGGTCGTATTCTGAAAACGATCGGTCGTTTTTATACTGGACTCACTGGAAGAAATTGGATCAAAAACGATCGGTCGTTTTTGTCCAGTCGATCGGTCGACTGTAATCCTGGTCCCGTAAATCTTCGAATGCTCATAACTCCTTCGTTTTAGCTCCGATTTTGGTTCCGCTTGAACCTATGGCTTCGTTATCGAATGCTCTATCATTTAACGACCTGAAATATACGTTTTCTATTTTTGGACAAGACAAGCATTATATCATCGAAATCGTAAAATCATTAAACGCATAATCAAAGTAATAATCAAAATCATTATTGAACTAATTAGGAATTAATTGTTCCAAAAACGTTTTATTCAAATTTTACCAAAAACCGGTCACTCGACTAATTTTTAGCCAAAAACCGTAACTCTTCAAAAAAGCTTTATTTTAAAAACCTATTACTAATTTTATCAATAAAAAGGACCCAATAGTTTTGTTTCTAAAAATTGGTTATTTTTTAGCAGTAAAGTAATATATTTGATTAAGAGTTAACTTTTAGAACTTTAGGGACCAAATAGTTCGCTTCCACAAACTTACTCAAAACAGTTTTTATGTATTCAAATCAGCCCACTTTTCATTCTTTAAACCTAAAAACCAGCCAAATAGAAGAGAGAAAATAGAGAAAAAGGGGGATTCCAAAACTTAGGAAGAAGAAAAAGAGACCACGTTAGCGGATTCTTACCGGAAGCATCTCCTCTACATGCTAAGTTAACGGGGGTTATCCATTGCGACTAGACGAGCGTGCATGTTAGGATTAGGTTTTGCGTTTATTTTAAATTGAGGGTTTTGTCTTTTATCTCAATTATGATCTATTAAATTGTTAATTGGGTTTATTTGTTATATGTTTAATTCACTTATTTGAATTGGATAAGTTGATGAGTTAGTTATATTAATTTCGGATTAATGAGATTATGGATGAGTTTGCATGTTTTATGCGTTGATTATGTGATTATATAGTTGTTGATGAAATTGGGTAATTTATTGTTGATTATAGATGAATTGTGCATACAAGGTGTTTATTAAAATGCCTGAATGAGGTTTATGCTGTTAGACTTGTTTGGCTAGTTGTGAACCTAGCACCTATGCTTATGGGTTATGTTGAATTATGTTAGAGTGATGTACGAGAATGTGTCATTTGCATGGACTTATATTATTGGTCGAGGCCGTATGAGAATGTGATATTTGCGTGGATTTATATTATTGGTCGAGGCCGTATGAGAATGTGATATTTGCGTGGATTTATATTATTGGCCGAGACCTTGTGATTTAGGTGTAGTGGCAATGGTCTCTGTTTCTTTCTAATTCCGGAGACAGAAGACGGCCGAGGGGATAGGGAATGACTCGTCTTGCGGACTGGAACGAGTGGCATGAGAGGTCCTAGTGTGCACTATATTTACTTTTATGTTAGCTATGGTCTCTGTCTCTTCCTAATTCCGGGGATAGAAGACGGCCGAGGGGATAGGGAATGACTCGTCTTACGGACTGGGACGAGTGGCATGAGATGTCCAAGTGCGCACTTTAAATTTACTTTTATGTTAGCAATGGTCTCTGTCTCTTCCTAATTCCGGGGACAGAAGACGGCTGAGGGGATAGGGAATGACCTATCTTACGGACTGTGGTAGGTGGCATGAGAGGTCCATGTTTGCTATAGAAGTTATTTAATTTATCTTGTTGTAGGATGTTATTATATTTCTTTTTATATGTTGATTATCGTAGTTGTTGTTTGTGGGTTCTTGCACTTATGGGATGGAGTGATGGTATTTTGTGGTGCCGTCCCGTCTATTTATGTACGTTGGACTCATCGTTACAATTTTGTATTTCAGGTACAACTTAGGTTGAGGCGTATGGTTAAGAGCTTTAGCAAGGCATCACATGGGTTCGGGCTTTTGCTTTCTTTTTACTTAGATTGTTTTTGAGGTTGTAGCCTACGGGTAAATTCATTCGTTCGTTATTTTTAGCTTTTATAAATCATGTCTTCTAGCCGCGTTTGACAAACAGTTTATTTTATTCATTTAATTGTTCAATTAGCTCGCAAATGTTTTATTTTAAAAATTTCAATTTCGTACCAACGGGTTCTCTTTTCTTTTGTTTAAAAAGGTCATGCCTCGATATCTGTGTTTTCCGGATTTTGGGGTGTGACAAAACGAGTGCGACCCCTTCCACGCCTCTATAGAAAACATTAAATATTAGTCCGTATATTTAAGTCAAATTAATACAATAAATACAAATTGATTTTTAATTTTAATAACCTTAATATTTGTTTGTTTTATTGAATTGAATGTTGTAATATATATTTTTTATCTTTTAATTCAGTCATTAATTGATGGAGTAATAAAAGTTGTAATTTTGCATATCTTAATAAAAATAAAGTTTTATCATTAAAAAATACTAGTTTTTGACTTTTAATAGATATTTATCAAAATGTGATGAAAAAAGAAATAAACAATTTTGTTATTATAAAGTGTAACTTTATGCCTATGTGACGTTAGATAACTACGGTCATAAATAAAGAATTTAAAGCGTAGACGGGTTGTTATTGGAAAAATCAACATCAGTAGCTCATCATAAATTACGTTTGTATAAAGTAGGAACATTAATTTTATAACTTTAATATGAATAATATATTGGTACTATTTACTTACCAAAATCTGAAATACAAAAAAGGGCGTCGCAGGCTGTGAAGGTGACGATCTGGAACGTGATCGGATGGGACACCGATGATCCTATATGTACCCAATCAACTTATCATTGAGGTGAAGTGTATGCCCAGACAAATATATAAGGAAAGGATTGACATATGTGCAACTAATCTCAGAAACATATTTGAGAAGTTAACCCTATCGAGGTACATTGTAAATGTTGCTCATATCACACATTCTTCCCAAACAACAACAAGAGTAGACACAATCTGAACAAGAAAAAAGATATCGCTTTTGTAAATCTAACTATCAGGCTTTCAGCAATTAGTACATCAAACTATAACATTTCACGATGTAGACACCAGTGATCTGTATAAATCAGAAAATTAGTAAACCAATCAATCATAATTCACATTTTAGATTAACACTTTATAATCGTGTAATGATATTTGTTCAGTTTTATAGATCAGTGCTTAGAGCACTAGCGCGATTGAACAATTAGTAGATAGTTAATTTCTTTTAATGTCCTACTTGTTAGATACCATGTTTGACGTCTAAACTGTGGAACTCAATAATCTGGTGTACTAACTGTTACAGTCTGATGGGTCGGTGTGCAAAAGTGCAACTTTCCGGGGGGAAAAGAACACTATTTTCGAAATGAACTACTATTATAAGATCTAGTTCATCTACACGCCACATGAGCCTTGGGAAAAACCTTAAGACTATAGGCTGCGGCAATGAGTCAAACTTGAGAAAAATCACGACTTTTTTCAAGTGAGTATTTTCAATATATAAAAAAAACTTGAGTCAAAATTTATTAAATTCAAGTGCAAAAAGCGAGTATTTTCGCTTACTTTTTTTTGGCAAAAGTAAGAAATTTATTAAAACAAAAACGAAACAAAATCTTGGGACATAAAATATATTAAATTCAAGTGCAAAAAGAAAAGAAAAAAATCACGACTGAAGTCCACACACGGTCTTAAACTTGATTAAGTTCAAGTGCAAAAGGAGAAAAAAAAAATCGGGACTTTTTAATCGGTTATTTATTTTATCTTTATAATTCAACCAAATAGTAACTTATATGTCAACCTAATGATAAATTATATGTCCCTAGCTTGTATAGATGTATGATGTACAACCTATACACTCATAAAAAATGCATATTTGAAAACGGCTCACCACGTAACGTCTCAAAATAGCTAGGTCTGATGGGACATGCATATATTATATATTATATCCCGTCTCAAATATACAAGTTACTATGCCACGCTTTATATAATTACTAAATAATATTGGTAATATTGAACCGTGCATCTACAATATGTGCTTGAGTGGTTATTTTCGTATCTCAAATTGTATCAATATAATTTTCGTATCTCAAATTGTATCAATATATTCAGCTAAGACTTCATTTTGCTTTGAAATATTATAATAAAAAAATAGAAAATATCAACGTTCCGAGTAGCTAACCGAAAAGAGTTATAAATCGATGCAAAAGAGATTCAACCCATTAACAAAGTAATTAAAATCCATTAAATAAAATGTACATAGTATCAAACAAGATTTGACATGATTAGATAAAATTAGAAAGGATTTTACATACAAGATTGGACAGGATTAGACAGGATCAAACAGTATTAGACATACAAGATTGAACATGATTATACAGGATCAAACATGATGACACATATTTTTTTGTAAAAAAAATGTATTTTTTAAAATTTGGGTTTCTCTAATTTTTAAATATTTTTTTGATTTTTTAATGACATATATATGTACCTGTTTGTAAATCAGTTTACAGATATGTTATTTTTTGTAAAACAGTCACCAAATTCAAAACAACCGGATTTTTTATAAATAAATTTTTAGATATGTACTAAATTGTTATTTTCCCATTTTCATTCTATATACTTTTAGTAGTTGAGTCAAAATTACCTTAGATTTTTAACAATGGGGTAACGTTAGATTTTGCTACCATACTTAACCATAAAAATCTTGGATACAAAATTATTTAAATAAATTATTTAAGAGATTAGAAGGATTAAGCGGATTGGGAGTCAATTAGGCGGTGCCTGAACGGTAATTAGACGATAGGCGGTCAATCTTGCCTAAAAGTTCGCCTTACACCTTTTAAAACATTACTCGAAGGCAAAGACACTAATTAATTTGCCAGGAAGAATGCTAATTTGAGCACCAATCTCACATAACCATCTGTTGTTCCTTATATCATTATGTTATACAACATACACTCATAAATCAGATGTGATTTATGTTAATTAAGTTCTCGTTGTTTTTGTTAAGAAAAAGACATATAGATGATACGTACGTAAATTGAAAATATATATGTACATTACAGAACACGATCAAACAATTAACCATTTATTACATAAGATAAACGTCGTCTTTAAAGACTAAACAAGCCAAAAGGTACATTGTCTAAATATTACACAACCAAATTATCCTAAAGTTTGACCCAGAATAAAAAAAAGAACAGACAATCAAAGTTATCGCTAGCTCACCGCCACTTTAATTGGCGTTTGGGTCATCCTCATTGTCGTCATTGACGAAATCATCTTCGGCACTGACATCTTCAAACCTTATTGTCTGGCCGTTGTTTCTGCTAAATGTTGTCGTCATCGCTCTTGCCGACGTTGTCCTCTCCGTACTTGTGGTAGCTCTATTTAATTAAACTTGGTCTGTTGGATCTCCAGCAACGGCGGTAGGATTTCCCTTCTTAATCATATCGTAGAAAATTTTCATTATTTGGACTGCTGGAGATAGCAAACCCATGAGGCAAACTATGAGGAGAACAATACTCATTATAACAAGGTTCACGGGATTCATGACCTGACGACAGCTCTTGTCGGGATTCATGACATGACGACAGCTCTTGTTGAAGATAATAATTTCGACGATCGTCCCGATCACCACCACTGAACCAAACAAGCAAAAAACAAAATAGCAAGCAAGATTTCTTACTCTCTCCTTATCCATTAATTACCTATATCAACAACAAAAATGAATGTTAGTTAAAATAACATTAAAGAAATTTAAAAGCGGATATCGTATGAGATATACTTTGGTCAAACTCGTGTATTAGATGGGTTCGGTTTCCCTTGCTTGTTAATACAACCGTAAGAATAATTTCCAAAAAATTACAGTTTGCCAAATAAAAGTAGAACCAGTTTGCCAAAGAAAAAGGCTAGATATGCAATATTGGATCATCTTAAGCGTAACTCTTAAAGAACATGATCTTAGCAGTTGAGCTTAACCCTAACTAGTCGGCAGTGTGTAATACGTAAATCCTCCGTTAATTCTTTGTGTGGATTTTCAGCTTGGAACGTATTATAACCTAAAGTTGTACAAATATGAATCAGGAAATCGTAATAAAACAGCTAATAGAAACTGAAAAAACCTAATCAATAGTACTGCGCGCGTCGTTCATAAAACTTGTAACACTCACAGGCTATTTGAAAATCTTGTGTATATGGTGAATCGATGAATAAAGATCTGAATACTCGGTATGACCTATAAGCGAATAATATAAATGAGAATATAATCACTCAACGATATAAAGAAGCCTCGACTCTCGAGGAATAATAAAAACCAATATGTATGTAAAAAGGTAATAAAAACTAGTTTGCAAAAAAAAAGAAACACTTAAAGGTTAATTGGTAAATCTTGTTTGTGTGAATAAGTTAGGATTGATGAATAACGAAATCAAAAAGACATGCATGGCCAAGTACTATAACCATCTTAATTAGTCCTAATCCCAATCCAATTAGGACACTTAATCATTTACTTTACTTGATAAGCAAGGTTCATATAAGTCTGATCGGTTTAATTTAAATAGAATATAATGGATCACATTTATCATCATATGATAATGTTATTTCTAGCTAACGCAATTTATGACCTTTCATCTATTTAAACTTTTATTAAACTGAAATCTACGCTAGTTAAAATTTATTAAATTCAAGTGCAAAAAGAAAGAGTATTTTCGCTGACTTTTTTTTCGGCAAAAGTAAGAAATTTATTAAAACAAAAACGAAACAAAATCTTGGGACATAAAATATATTAAATTCAAGTGCAAAAAGAAAAGAAAAAAATCACGACTGAAATCCACACACACGGTGTTAAACTTGATTAAGTTCAAGTGCAAAAGGAGAAAAAAAAAATCTGGACTTTTTAATCGGTTATTTATTTTATCTTTATAATTCAAACAAATAGTAACTTATATGTCAACCTAATGATAAATTATGTCCCTAGCTTGTATACGGTATAAAATAATATTTGATTTAGTGAGAGTTAAAAGCTGTCACAAGCATGTCATTAATTTAAAAATCTGTCAGAAATTGACTAAACTGTCACAAATTCGTCACAAAAACCGTCGCTAATAAGCTCGTAACAAAAAAAATATCGTCACTAATCCCGTCGCTATTTGAGTATATTTTTTTTGTAGTGATAGGTGTATGATGTATAACCTACCCTCATAAAAAACGCATATTTGAAAACGGCTCACTATGTAACGTTTTAAAATAGCTAGGTCTAATGGGACATGCATATATTATATATTATATAAGATGGTAATTTTGGTCCCGTCTCAAATATACACTTTTATGATTGTTGCTATGCCACGTTTTATATAATTACTAAATAATATTGGCAATATTGAACCGTGCACCTTCAATATGTACTTCAGTGGTTATTTTCATATATTGAAACAAGAATTTACTATTTAACAATGTTCTAAAAGGCACAAAGCAGACTTTACTCCAAATTGGTTGTCTAGTGTTTAATTTACGCCTAATCCGCTTAATCGCTTACGTTTCTAGGCTCCGCCTACTGTGTAGGCGTCGTCTAATTTGCGCTTAGGCACGCCTTTTAGAACACTGCTATTTAGTACTAGTTGGACGGAAAATCCCCAAAAAACAAAGAAAATGAAAACAAGAAATAGGAAGGCAGTGACTACCGAGTCCTGACAGGACACTTCACAAAAAACCAAAAAAGAAAAAGGAAAAAAAGTTTTGGGTTAGTACAACGATATTGACTCGAACTATAGAGTTTAAATAGCCTAATGATTGCCATGGCCCGGTTTGAGCTTGTTTCTCTAGACTCGTTACGAGCTAAGGGCGAGTTTGGTCAAACATTTTGAACAAATGAGCCGAGCTGAAGCCAATTAGAGCTCGGCTCGCGTGGCTCATTTTGGCCATATCTAGTGACTCGATCGTAAGTTATGAAGTAAAAAACAAATACACCCCTTCTTAGTAATCGCACGGCTAATCGAATTTAAGTTATACAACGTGGATCCTTCTAAATCGTAACATCCCAATCCTAGATACATTGGCGCCATAACACTTTGTGTTTCAACGCAGAACTAAAATAATGCAATTTAAACATTACTTTGATACGAATGAATAGTGTTGCCTTCTGTTTAGTGCAACACTATTTATCCAAACAAAAAAAGATAAAAAAAAATTGTTCACATATATTATAATGTTTTAGTAAATTAACATAACATGGTTTATCTACACTGAACGCTATTCAAATATACTACAACTTTATGAAAAAACATTTCTTTCCGGTAAAATTTATCCGATATAAATGTGTTAAAAAGAAAATAAAGGATAATATAAAAGTCACACTATTTTATTGTAAAAGTTGTACATATCATTTTATACTTAATGGTTGGACATGGCTCAAGTGGTTAACAAGTTTAGTAACTTTAATAATTGTGATTTACTAGTTGTAGTGTTGTACTAAACTAAAACCCCCTCAAAACATAAGTAAATAAATAAATAAACAAAAAGACAGTGAGTGTATAAAATTATAAATTATAAATTATACTCCATTAAATAAAAGGAAAAAATTAAAAAATAAAACAAATATTTGGCTTATTTTAGTAGTTTGGTGGGACACTTATTACTTCTCACTTCTATCTATCTTTCTCTCTCTCTCTATATCTATATATCTGTATCTATATTTATATCTCTCTTTTTCATCTCCGATTTAGGGTTTTTCACTTTCTCTCTCTAATCTTTCGATTAATCCATACCCAAATTACATTACTGTAAGCTATTATTTTCTATTCCATTTTCTATTTATTTTGTTTTTTTAGCTCCTTTTATTTCCTGCTCCCACTTCTACTAGCTCTTGATTTTGTGTTCAATTTAGGGTTTTAGTTTTTTTTTTTTTTGGGATTTGGGTTTGTTGGGGATTTTGTTTGTTCATCTTCAAGTGCTTTGACTTTGGTAAATAGTACAAAATTTATTGGGGGATTTGATTGAATATTAGATGATAGTATATGATTTTGGTCTATTGCATTTTGGCCTATTGTTTTATTTGTAACTGTTGAAATTTCATTAGAGATATTGTCCAATTTAGGGTTTTAGCTGGTTTTTTGAATTTGTGTTTATTAAGGGTTTGTTCATCTCCATATGATTTGACTTTGGTAAATATTAAATATATTTAAGGATTTGATTGAATATTAGATGATATGATTTGTTCATGTTAAATTTTAGGGTTTTAGCTGGTTTTTGGGGATTTGAGTTTTACTGAGGATTTTTGGTGGTTCACTTCATTTTCCGATTTTCATAGTTTTGGTGTGTAAATGGTTTTGTGAAGAGCTTATAGAAGTGATTTTTGAGTTTACTAGTTGATTATGGCTTAGTTTGATGATGTTTAGTAGTCTGTGTTTCTATTTTTCTTTTCGGTTTTGCTAAGGAGTGACCCCGGGGCACCGTTTAAGCATTTAATATATTTCTAAAATTAAGATACATTAAATACAAAAATAGTTGTATTCATAATTTATAATCAGTACATACTACCATACCATTATATCATTATCATAATTATGTCGTGGATTTACTGACATAAAGGAAATGCTATTAATAAATGGCTATACTAAACATTATAAAACATAAACCAAATATTCTTAACTAGATTTTATCCTTTTCCTTATTAGATTTGGGAATTCGATTGAAAATAAGATGGTTGGTTTTTGCGCATGACTTATCCAGTATTCACTTTTATCCGTGGATGCAAAAAACCCCAGTGGCATAACCAAGATTGCATCTTTTGTTAATATGGGGGGTAAAAGTGATACTATAATGGAAAGAATCCAAGAAAATTACACGGTGAAGGTTTAGATTACTATGGGGACCCCTTGTCTCACACTTCGTAATTTCACTGTAAACAGATGTGTTTAAAGTTTCTGTAGTGGGGATCTCTCAATATAAATCGTAAAATCTCATGATTTAAGATTTTAGGTGGAAGTAATAGAACTTATTTTTCTATTCCAAGTATAGTTTAGCTTAAAAGCTACCGTCTTTACACTTCCTAGAGATACGTCTGTGGAAGTATACCTGGGAGGTTAATGTTCAGGTTTTAGGTTTTGTAGGCTGATAAAACTCTAATTGTATTTAAAATCTTCAGAGCCTATATGTTTTCTTCTGTTCTGGAATTTTCAAACTCGGTTTCTTTAGCAGATTTAACTGTTTTTGGATCACTGGGAAAAGTATGTAACGACGATGCCCCTCGTATTTTTCTTTTCTGGCGTCATGGAGATAAGGAGTGAGCGTGTAACATTGTGATTTTACTCTAAAGGGTTGAAATCTTTTTAGAAACATGTCATCCAACAAACTGATTTTTGAGTTTACTAGTTGACTATGTCTTAGTGTGTTGATGTTTACGAGTCTGTGTTTTCGATTTTCTTTAATTGATTTGGGATTTCGAATGAAAATTAGATGGTTGGTTTTTGCGAATGATGTATCCGGTACTTGCTTAGATATGTGGATGCGAAATAGCACAGTGGCCTAGCCAAGATTGCAGCTTTTGTTAATATGGGGGGCAAACGTGATAATTGAAAGATTCCAAATAAAATACATGGAGAACGTTTAAATTTTTATGGGGACCCCTTGTCTCACACCTTGTTATCTCACTGTAGACAAGTGTGTTTAGAGTTTCTGTTGTAGGGGGCTCTCAGTTCGAATCGTAATCTCTCCTAATTTAATTTGTTAGGTGGAAGTAATAGAACTTACTTTTATATTCCAAATATAGTTTAGCTTAAAAGGTACCGGCTTTACACTTCCTAGAGATACTTCTTTGTGGAAGTAAACCGGGGCTGGGAGGTTAAAGTTCAGAATTTTAGGTTACAGTATATTTTTAGGTTTTGATTGGCCATTGCATAAATTTGTAAAATCTTCAGATCCTATATGTTTTCTTCTGTTCTGGAATTCACAAACTTGGTTCCTTTAGCAGATTTAACCATTTTAGGATAAGTGGGAAAAGTAAGTAACTACGACGCCCATTGTTCTTTTCTGGCATCATAAAGATAGGAGTAGATCGCGTGTAACATTGTGATTTTACTCTTGAAGCGTTGGAATCTTGTTACATGTCACTCAACTAACTGAAAATTGAGGGGTGTCATTTTTTGGTCGTAATGTTACTTTTAAATATCTGAAATGAGTAAAAAATGTATCTTTTATAATTTGTTTCAAATTCTTTTATATATAGTGATCACTTTTGGAGTTTCTTTTTCTCAAATTATCATCTTCATTTTGGGACTTTCACTTGTATGTGTCAGTGTACTGACAATTAATTTTTACAACATTGATTTTTCTTCCTGGTTAAAAAAAAGTTTAGAAACATATGGCGAAGGTAAGAGATGTTGCAAATGACTTGTGTGCATTATAGATTGCAATAAAATGATAATTCTTATACTCTTTTTGGCCATTTATGACCCTTAAAACTGGATATTGTATGATTGGAATTTACATAACTTGCTTCAATTGCACGTCGAGACTAAAATTAGAGCAGAAAAAAAAGTAAAAGGTTAGTAATATATTGACTAAGTTCAAGTGATATATTGACTATTGAGTATTTTGATGACCATATTTGTGCATCTAATTTTCATAAGCTCAAGCAATGGCCAATCACGATTATACAAATTTACTCCTTTATAGTGGTACTGAATTCTCACCATCTTACCTCGACTTATTCCCATAAGAAATTTGCTTTGAGCTGATTTTACTGGACACATGCTTATATTAAAAGCTTTAAAGCTGTATGACTGAGTATTACGTATCTATCATTGTAGATGGGAGTTTAAGGTGCAATTTAGCAACTTGAGTGGGCATTGGAGCCTGCGCTAAACAACCACCACCATCTTCAACAGTATGTATTGAACCTTTATTTACTTCACTTGCAATAAAGAAGAGTTTATTGGAATAAGTTTATGCCTTATTCATATTGGTCTATCATGTGCTCTTTTACATGTATCTTGGCATTAGAAGAACTTGGGAACACTCTTTCTGCTACTAAATCTGTTTTGTTATATTAACCAACCTTTATAGAGATAAAAGGTTTCATTTTTTTTTTACTGATATTTGGCTTACTGGTAGAACTTATATGACCTAAAACTGTGAGGTTCAAGATTTGTAATTAAAATACCTATTCTTCTGCAATAGCCTTGAGAGATAAAAGTTTCCAACATTTTGATTGGTTTAGTGTTAAAGGTGGTTGTGTAGAGTATTTTTTATTTTTTATTTATGAAAGCTGCATGTGTTTGAGAGGGAGATAGAAAAAAGTAATTTAAAGAGTTCAATCTTTTTCCCTCTAATTGTAAACTTAAATATTTTGTGATAAAATCTTTGACCAAATCCAATGGAGATTATTGTAGACAGTATGCCCTGAAACTACTGACATTCTCTTGTGATCAGCATTATGGAATGTTATAGAGTTGCTTACATAGATAATAGTTTTTTATATTAAAATTAGAACTTCTCTTAGTTCAATTCAAGTTAGCGAGTCCCGGATATCTTAAATAACCTGGAAGCTACTTGTTTATATTAAGATTTTTCTGATTACCATTACCCTTCAGTAAACAAAAAAGAGGAGAGCTGTAACCTGGGAGGCTTAGATCGTAAGCCACAAAGTTTACCTGCTTATACTAGTTAGCTTCTAAGTTCCGTATTTATGAAGGGCTTGTTTTGTAGCATCTTTTAAGCAGATAAACCATGTTTTTCTTGATATCTGCTTAACCTTTACTACGTTTTCAGGCCAAAGATAAAAAAAGACTGCTCTTTTTAAGCTATTCAGTCAAATCCAATCCATCTTTTAAGGAAAAAAATTTGAAGCATAAAAGCTGCAACTGAACAATGCCCGTGTTAAAAAGTATTCACTACTTCAATAGAGACTGGTGAAATCCAAAATTTTCTTACTGGTACTATGTTTGAAAGTCTAACTGTGATCGATGCTGATAAAGAAAAGATCAAATATTTTGCCATGCTCATAAAAATGCCAATTACAGTTGCTGTCAATAATCTTTTTCAGAAAATGCTACCATGATAAAGTAGAAGCAGAAATTGTTAAGAATCTATTTTTTTGCCGCCTTTGTGATCTAACTTACTTTTGCATAATAATTTGCATTTTTTTTCCTTCAGATGTTGGATTGCAGAGTCCTGATCTAGCAGCTATCCAAAACTAGTTAATAACTTCCTAGTGCTCTTACAGTTAAGGTTTTAAGTTCTAATAATCTATTTTAGTTTCTTCTTGTGTGGGGAGTGAATATGGATGATGGAGCTCATCGTGAAAACGGAAGGCAAAAACCGCCTCAAGGACAGGTATGTATTGTTTGTTTGGTTTGTTTTAGAGTTTTTATGTATCAGAAACTTGGCTGGAATTAGACAAAATATAACAAGTGCATTGTGTTGCTAGGTTTTCTTGTATATAAACTGAAGAGAGAAAAAAGTTAGGTACATGTTATATTTTTTTTATGAACTACTACTCAAAAGTTGGCAAAATATAGTGGTATTAGAAAATGTAAAAAGAATGAATAGATAATAAGTATTACTAGCGCGCGCCCAAACACCGAGTTGCTACCTAGAGATGTATTTCGAACATTAAGTGCTTCCATAATCTTAGTAACTAACATCAATCCAAGAAAAAGCAAGAAGTAGAACAAAAAACTGTAAAAACTAAATGAACTAAGTACGACGAAATTAGAGAAGAATGTGACTCTTTTCAATCTGTGTCCCGACACTTTGATAGAGGAATTGTCATAGCTTTATTGTTGCAATTTTTGTATGCATATTTTATAAATATTCCTTAAAAAAAGTCACCAGTAATTGAGTCCAAATCTTCTACCCCTTATTCTCTACCCCCTTCCGTGCCCCCTTGCTTATTTTATCTAAAAAAAATTCTAAAAAACTTGAAAAAAATTGTACAATTACCATAATACATGTATCAATATATTCCAATAATTAATTTTTAAAAAAATCCACACGCAATTTATTTTGGAATAAATGTATAAATTAGTGTAAATTAAACATTAAATCTTAGAAAAATTGTCTAAAACAATATTATGCCCAAATGTTTTAAAATTTGAATACAATATAATATAAAAGCTTATAAATTTGTGGAACAAGTTGTGAAAATTTAAAATTTGAGTGAAAATAAGCAGGGGGCACGGAAGGGGGTAGAGAATAGGGGTAGAAGATTTGGACTCCCACTAATTAGTTACTCCCACCTTCCCAAGAAGTGGTTCCATTTGATTTTTTTCTTGTCCCAAATTATGGTCCCGTTTCCATTTACGATGTGGTATTTGTAACTTAGTTTCCAAATTTACCCATATTAAATGAGCATTGATAACAACTAATTATAAACATTAATATTAGTTAAAGGGTAAATTAGTAAAATTGTAAACATATTAATTATACTAACTTTTTTTAATATTGATGAAAATGCAAATGGGACCATCTTTTTGGGACGGAAGGAGTGTAGTTTTTCTTTTATTTTTTTTAACTTTTTGGACAGTGGTTCCTGCAGCATCAACCGTCGATGAAGCAAATTATGGCCATTATGGCCGAAAGAGACGCTGCCTTACAAGAACGAAACCTCGCCTTATCCGAGAAAAAATCCGCATTAGCCGAACGTGACGTGGCAATACTCCAACGCGACACTGCCATTTCGGAACGTAACAGCGCCTTGATGGAAAGAGAAAATGCAATTGCCACTCTGCAATACCGAGAAAACGCGTTAAGCAACGGTGCAAAACAACACTATCACCAAAATCACCACATGTCCCACCGCATAGAAGAACCACAATATAACTCTAGAGAAATACAGCATCATGTTAGCGACACGCTCCCGTCGCCTCCCCCTCCGGAGCCCGTGAAGCCCAAGAGGGCGAAGAAAGAGAAAGAGCCGAAACCCAAGAAACCGGCGAAGAAGAAAATGAAAAGAGAGAGAGATGATGAATATGGTGGGACAGGATCGGGGTCAAAATCGAGTTGGAAAGACCAGAACCTGGGACTTAACCAGGTGGAATACGATGATTCGACGATGCCTGTACCGGTTTGTTCGTGTACAGGCGTCTATAGGCCATGCTATAAGTGGGGTAGTGGCGGTTGGCAGTCCTCTTGTTGTACGACAACCATGTCGCAATATCCTCTCCCGCAGGTACAGTTCTATGAATTGTTTGGTTGCAGCTTTTAAGCTATACTTTTTTTTTGCTTAAATGATGGACTGCAGCTGGTTGGCTGTTTAGCTTGAAGACTGGGAATTTTTTTGATTTTTTGGCCTAAAAGTTTAGAAGCGTTAAGCTGGATGAATACTTTTATTTTTTTAAATCTTAATAGTTTTCTTTTAAGCTGTAAGAAAACAAGCCCCACATATGGCTGTTGTAGCTTATAAACTCATTTATTTTTCTTTAGCTCAAAGTCTATACTATTTTTGGTTAACCATTTTGATTACGATATAAGCTGTTCTGGTTTCTTAGGCCTTGTTTGACTGTGGCTAAGTCTGTGTCTTTTGCTTTTTTCTTAAAAAGCTGGTCCTTATTCGGTAGATCAGGGTTAAAGGTGAAGCCTTTTTTTTCCTTCCTCAAATGAACTTAAAGCTTTGGGCCAGGGGAGCCATTTTTTTGGCCTGAAATATGAAATTCTGACAAAAATTAACTTCAAGCTGTTATATGCCTTTTTCTATGCTTAAACTTTCAAAAGAGAATAGAAACAACTTAGCCCTTGTTTTGGTTGTAGCTTTTTAAGTTAAAAGTTCTTTTTTGTTGTGTCAAGAGTCTCCTGTTTTTGGTTGACTAACTCTTCTGGTTGTTAGGCCATATTCGGCTGTACTGTTTTTTTGTCATTTTGCTTGATAAGCTAGACAATTTTTGCTTGATCTGCTTGACTTCTTTTTTTTACCTGGAAACAGAAGATTTGAGCCGGACAAACTGTTTTTTTTTCTCGACTGCAAAAATCCTTAATATCTTCAACCAAAAAATCGGATGACAGGATTTCTAAAATTTGAGTTGGTATATCTAATAACTCCATGCCACAGTATCCTCTCTCACAGGTTCCTATGCCTTCTTGTTTGGTTGTAGCTTTTAAGTTTTCTTTGTCTAGACAGATTCGGGGCAACCAACTTGAAAGTTTAGCTATTGTGGCTGTTTAGGTCCCATTTGGCTTCAGCTATTAATATTTTATTTTATTTTATTTTACTTTGCCCAACTCAAAAGAGCTGGATAATATCGATTGATCTGATGAAAAGCTGAGGATTTTAGCTTTTGTTTAGTTGCAACTCTTAAGCTCATTATTGTGTTTGCTTAAATCCTAGATTTTTTTTGGCTGACGAACTCAGAAATGTAACTATTCTGGTTTTTTAGGAGTTGTTTGGCTTCAGTGTTTAGTCTCATCCTTTTGTTTTTTGATTAGCTGAAATCTGAGCATCTTGTTTATTTTGCCTGAAAAAACCTGAAGCTTTGAGCAGGATTAATTATTTTTTATTATCAAGCTCAAAATTCTTAAAATTTACCCCTCGGTTTGTATCTCCAAAATAGGCTTCTTAAAGCAGGGTCTAAGTAACCGAGTAAATAAGTACCAGAAATAGAGAGGAGCAAATGAGGGTATAAACACAGCTTAAATTAGTAAATGCATGTTACGTGGTTGTGGAAACTTCTTTTCATTTTTTGTTTGCCCTCCTTCTGTTGTTCCAGTTTTTTAGTCTTTTAGTTGTATTTTTTATATTATTTTATATTATTCTTTTAGTCTGTTGTTCCAGTTTTTTATAATGTTAGTTGCCTATATGTTTTACCATTTACACTTTTTCCCGAGGGAACATGTGTATATATGCATATATACTATGCGTGTAGATTACAACCACTTGGTGCTTGATTTAATGTTTGTTCATCCTTTCCTTTGCGTTAATTGCTGTTACCTTCAATTTTGTTATTCAGGTTGTTGAAAATTTGTTTTTGTTTTTTTGGTTCTGGGGACTGTTTGATGTCTGCCCCTTGAGCAAAAGACTTCAATTTTGCTTAAGGGAAGAACGATTCCCTGACATGCAACCCAACCTTCTCACTTTATCTTCAAGCCCTTTTGCTTGTTTGATCATTCAAGGTTGGAACATTTTTGTTAATATCTCATCTGTATGCATTTCATAAAACCTTCAACAAACAAAAACTTTATTAAATACATCACCTATATATGTGTAATATCATTCTATTATAATAAGTCAGCCCAAGACAAACGAGGCTGCCCAAATTTGCCCATTTTTTCCGGAAATACCCCCACTCTTTTTTACTAATTACTCATTTACATTTATTCAATTCAAAATATAAAAAACACACAAAAATCATTATATTTTACAAATGAGGTTGTCCAATTTTGCCCATTTTTTCCGGAAATACCCCCACTTTTTTTTTACTAATTACTCGTTTACATTTATTCAATTCAAAATATAAAAAACACACAAAAATCATTATATTTTCAAAACAATTATAATCATATACCAAACAAAATCGTTTTACGTGTATTTTGTATAACAATAACATTATATTACTCATGATTTCTAATTTAATATATTCATTCAATCAATATATTTTTTTAAAATTTAGTTATCCGGATCATATATTTACCATGCGTCACACACGCAATGCGTGGGCAGCCTCATTTGTCTTGGGTTGGTTTATTATAATAGAATGATAAACTTATGTACAGTGAAATCTCCCTGTAGAAATACCATTGAGGTTAAGTAGACTAACAGAGGTTGACATAAAAAATGTAGTCTTAAAAATCCAATGCACAAGATACATGTGCAACGTTTAATTAAACAAATAGTTTAAACTATAGATATTAAAAGAAAAAACTTGGCAAAAAGCTTTATAACATGGCGAGTTAAATTTGTATTTTTGCTTTAGTAAAAAGTGTCTGTGTGGACGAGCAATTGCGTATGCGTAAGTTAAAAGATATGATAACAACTCGATTAATTAAGTCGACCTTAGATAAGTATGTTGCAGTGTTGCACCATCTAAAACTTTATGTAAGGAGATCTATATTTTATTTACTGTATAAAGTCATAAAATATTACTACTATATATAGGCAAACTCAACGTAAGAAAGTTATGAGTTTGACAATGTAGAGTTTATTTTTAGCCCAAGCTGGGATCTTGTGTTTTTATGACCATATATGGAGTTTATTCATGGTATTCTTGTAGAGTTTTATTGTATTCCGTATGACGATACTTTCTCTTCCACAGGTGCCTAACAAACGCCACGCAAGGATAGGAGGGAGAAAAATGAGTGGAGGTGCGTTTAACAAGCTGTTGAGTCGTCTCGCTGCAGCAGGGCATGACCTGTCAAATCCGGTTGATTTGAAGGACAATTGGGCAAAGCATGGAACCAACCGCTACATTACTATTAAGTAGAAATTTTTACTATTATGGTGCAGACGATGACGACATTGGGTTAGAAGAGTAATGTTGTTTATACATGTCCGTATACAGATCCATACTCGGATCATGTAAGTGTTAGAGGGACCATTCCTTTGTGGGACCTACTGCCACTTAAAACAGTATCTGTATGGATTTGTGTACGAGTCTGAGTGAATAGCATTTCTCGGGGTAAAATGGTGAACTTTGAAATAAGATAAAATCGGCCTAGTATCTCGCGTAAGACCTTATTATTCCGTCTCTAGGGATTTGTTTTCACTTATTTTTTGTTTTTCGTTGGTAATCGCTTGGTATTGTTCCCTGTGCTTGTTATTAATCTATACCAATGGGCTGGTTCGTCGCGGTAATTGTAAAGCAACTCTTGTTTCGGAGTCTTTTGTTGTACAATCAAATGAATTTCCAGTAAAATTATCTATCTCAACATTGCTTCTTGAAAGTAGTTTTTCAATATCGATGATGCTGACTCATCTCTCATTTCTTGTTTCTCACTTTGCTGTTTGGAGAAGTTAAGCAGGTAAAACATGCCACTTTAGGTTGAGTTATTAATAAGCTAAAACAAAACCCTTGCTTGCTTTTATAGGTTACTTCTGATCACATTGTGTGTTTGCTCATCTTACTTTCCATAAGTGCTTTAGGGATGCCTCTTAAATATATATGTATCAATGTATCATTATGGTATAACATCTTGCTAAGTTATCTTTATAGAAAGTGGGATATCGTTTCACCGTTACGTCTTATAACAGATATTGAACTTTTGTCCAGCAGCCGACAGGTTAGAAACGTACTTCCCTAAGCAGTACTCAGAACAGTAACTTTCACCTTCAGGTTCTTATCACCGACCGTTTAAAAAATTAAAATTCCAATATATCGAAATGTTGCCTGATTACCTCACCCTACAGTTGGTCGATAAAATACTTAAAGCACAAAACTTGTATTTGATCGATAATCTTAAAAGATGTGTTTGTTTGGTCTGGAAAAGTTAGAAGGTTAAAAATGTTTTGAACCCAACTATACATTCCAAAGCTTAAAAAAAGGATTTTGTAAATTAAATGCTTCGACCAAATGCAAAAACAACTTATTTACTTAAAACCTAAAAAAGCAAAAAAAGAAGAAGGGTAAATACATAATAATCTCAATGGAGTATGATTTCCAAATTGCATCCATAAAATTTAGAAACTTGTAACTAACCCCCCATAAATTCAAGTTATTGTTCCATTTTGAATAATTATTCTTTTATCATATTAATCTTGTTAACCTTTATAATTTTCAAGCAACAAGCTGTGGCAGACATTAAATTTATGTCAAAATATATAATTTTGCGATTTTAATTGGAGCCTTTTTTTTTGTTGCATAAAATTGCTTATGCAAGAATGTTTTCCTAACCAGTGCCATGGTACCTTGACTGCGATGTTTAAAATGTGCAAGATAAATTACATATAGAAATGAGTTGCCTAACGCCTTATCCTCTTTAGTATTATTGCCTAATTTTGTTCG
Source organism: Primula vulgaris (assembly GCA_963920805.1). Taxonomy (NCBI): domain Eukaryota; kingdom Viridiplantae; phylum Streptophyta; class Magnoliopsida; order Ericales; family Primulaceae; genus Primula; species Primula vulgaris. The sequence continues at coordinate 35,496,820 of OY987216.1, forward strand.
ATTCTATCTAATCTAGTATAATACCATTTAGTTATCTACAAATCTAAACTCTATTTCTTGCATAACTTTTATAAAAAAAGAACTACTATTTACTATTCATGAAAAAAGAACTAGATACATGATAAAAAGGGTTACATCACCCATATGTTACGGAAAACACATTTTTTTTTTCATGTATTCTACTAAAAGTTGATTATTATAGTCTTTCAGGACCCTATAATTACAAAATAGTAAATACATATGATTCAGCCCCAAATCATAGCTAAAACACTACTATTTTTGTTCATAATTAACTATACTTTACGAAATTACGTGTAATTTTGACCGGCTTATAACATGTATAAAAATTGTCGAAATGAAATTTTTTAAAACTAAATCATATAATTTAATATTTGACCTATATGATTAACTTCTAAAAAAATTTATTATAACAATTTTGATATAATTTATTAGTCGGTTAAAATTGCACGTAATTTCGTAATTTATAATTAATTGGGGACGGAGGGAGTGATTTTTAAAGAGTTAAATGAAAAAACATATTATTTCTTCCAAATTTCTAAACGTGGCTCAGTCATAAGTTTTCATAGTTTATGGGGTGTGGATCACAAGTTGGAAAGTGAGTTATTTAAAATTAAAATCTACCCAAAAAGGAAAAAAATCAGTACAAAAAAAGCAAAAAGAAGAAACAAAACGGTCACACAAACACACTCTCAAACTACATTTAACATTACACGTTACATTTTCATTAAAAATAAAATGAAATTAAAAGTTGCATTTCTCGAAACTAACAATTTATTCAATTAAAAGTCCCCCTTTTTTATTTTATTCCGCCTCTATATAAACTATTCATCTATCTTTATTCAATTAGGGTTCTCGATCAGTTTCTAATTATTTTTATTTACTCTCTCTCTCTCTCTCTATATATATATATCTATATCTATCTATATATCTATATATATATATATATATATTTAGATATATTTGATCGGAGGAGAATGGCGGAGAATAAGGCGGCGGTGGTGGAGGAGGAGGAGGAGGTGAAGGGAGGAGAGATACTCTTCTGCGGTGCCACGTGTTGGGACGCTATTGGTCGAAAGAAAACGCTAGCCGAGACTAATTTGTCTTCTCCCACTAGGCTCCGCCCTCTCCTCGGTATCGATATCCGTCTCGTCATCTCCGGAGGAGGTATCTCTTTATTTATTTATATACTTATTTACTTATAATGTTACATTTAGTTATTTACGCAGTTAAGCTAGATAACCTAATTAGTGCTATACTTTTTAATTAGTGCGACGGAATATATATTTAGTTTTAGTTCTAGGTGAACTTCATTTCACTATATATATATATATATATATATATATACTCCGTCCGTTTCCAATTAATTGTCCGCTACGAAACTGTGTGCAATTTTGACCGGTCAATAACTTGTATAAAAATTATCGGAATATAAAAATTTCAAAAAGTTAATCATATGGTTCAAACATTAGATTATATGAATTAGTTTTGAAAATTTTCATTTCGACAGTTTTGATACATGTTATAATAAGTCGGTCAAAATTGCAAGTAATTTCGTAAAGGGCAATTAATTGGGAACGGAGGTAGTATTATGTTACATTTAGCTATTTACTACTCTGTGTGTGTGTGTGTGTGTAATGCTAGGAAACTTCGTTTTTTTTAATATATATATAAAATGTTACATTTAGTTATTTACGTCTGGCTGATTATATATATATATATGTGGTTTTAATGCTAGGTGAACTTCTTTTCAGTTTTCACGATATATATATATATATAAAGCTACATTTATTTTTTAACTACTCTGTGTGTTTTTTCTGCGGTTTGGTTAATATAGTGTGTGTAGACTTACTACTGATTGACTATATATATACTAGTAATCGTGCTCCACGCGTTGCGTGTGTGACGTGCAGTGCAATTAAAATATAGAAAATAAGTGTAGTTATGATACAAATGTGGATAATACAAAAAAAAAAATAGTATAAGATGGTAAGACTTAAAAGAATGTTTGGTTGTTAAAGAGTGATAAATAGTGTTATTGGTTATTACTTTTTATATTTTTTTTATGTGAGTATGGTATTATTGTAATTAATAAAAAAATATAGGGGTATTTTTGGAAAAAAATGGCTAAATTGGGCAGATTCATTTGACTTGGGTTGACTTATTATAATAGAATGATATATACATTAGCCGTCTATCCCACCCGATGGGTGTGAACCCAAAAAAATATTTGTAATTGTTAAAGAAAATATATAGAATACCTGATTCTGTAAAAGAAGCCTCGTAAATCTCCAAATTCCATAAATAGAATCCAGAAATTAAGAGAGAGAATAGGGAGTGTCTGAAAAAAGAGAGGGCCAGAAAAAAAACAATACGTGGGGTGGGAGCAGTTTTTCCCTTTTTAAACCGTGTAGTAGTTATTTTTATTATATTCTCAGTATTGCAACTGTTTTATTTGTAATTAATAATATTAGAGGGGTTTTTTGGAAAATATGTATTGCAAGGCTTTATAAGGCCTATAGATATATAGTAATAGAAAGATATATAATGTTACACATGTATTTACTACTGTGTGTGTGTGTGTGTGTGTGTGTGTTTGCGTGTGTGCTGCGATTTGGTTAATATTATGTATGTGTAGACTGACTGATTATGTATATGTAGTTTTAATGCTAGGTGAACTTCGTTTCTCTTTATATATAATGATACATTTATTTATTTACTACTGTGTATGTATGTATTACGCAGTTAAGCTATATAATCTAATTAGTACTCAGACTGGTAACTGGATTGACATTTTATCATACCTTTTATTTTAAAAAAATATATGTTTATATATGCAGAAATGATTATTGTTAGATAACCTAATTAACTATATGTATATAGTTAATGTTGTGTGTGTATATATATGCAGTAATGCTAGATAACCAAATCGGTGCGGAAACTTTAGCAGGAGTTTTTACTGAATAAGTAATGATAGTAATATTCTGGCTTATTTCACTTCGAGGAGAAATTTTAACCTCATGTACTATATTTTCTCATACCCTGTGTGTGTGTGTAAACTATTAACACATGTTATGCAGGAGTGATAAACAATCAAATGAGTGTACCAAGATTGTTACCCGGATTTGTACAAAACATTTTATCATAAATGTTAAATCATCCTAATTTAGAGTAGAATTTTTGGTATACGTGCAGTGCAACTTTAGAATGTAAAATATAAAAAGTTATTCATATGATTAATCATCTTAACTTTGTCAGTATAATTTTAAATTCAAATTCCGACATTTTAAGTAGAAAATTGAACATTTTAAATTGTAGGTATCCCTAAACTTCCTATTATGGGATGGAGAGGGTATATATTTGGTCATACTGTGTTGAGATGTATTTATATCTGTTGTAAGCCAGAGAACCAAATTTGTATGAAATTTACCCAGATTGGCATTTCCCCATAACAATGTTTTTTTTGTTGTGAAATCACATTATAGCTTGTGGTGTGGAGAACCTCAGGATGGGTACCAGTGTGGATGTTTCATGTATATATATATGTATGTAAATTTAATTGTATGTATCCTTTGTGATTGACGCTGGCGTGTATTGTGTTGTAGCATCCTGTCATTGTGTGGCGTTGGACGTGGAAGGGCGGTGTTATACGTGGGGGCGTAATGAGGCAAGTTTGGGTCTTTAAATTTGTAGTTTATTTCAATATCCCATTCTGAATCAAATATTCTGGCTTATTCGACTCTTAAGGAGAAAAATGACTCCTCTCAAAATATTTAGCTTATCAAGTGAATAACCTGGGAAAATAGCCTATCTCAATATCTCGACTTCACGTTGATTAATGAATAGCAACACAACTTTATTTAGGCTGGGTAAAAGGCCGGGGTCATTTAACTTAGATTTTCTGGCCTTTCAGCCCCTGAAAAAAAAGCTCTATAACTTGTAAAATTATTTGATTAAAAGATTCAATAAAACATGCCTGGGACTGCTTTATTTTCCTGATGGTTAGTTTACCATTAGGCATTCGACTTTTAAATCATTTTTGCTTTTTTCAGAAGGGGCAACTCGGCCATGGAGACACAATTCAGCGTGACAGACCCACAATTGTTTCGGAATTATCGAAGTATGGCATGCTGCATTTATTTTAAATTTTTGGAAATGAGAGCTTTATCTTTTTAATGTTTTTCAGTTTGTTTTCATATATTGTTTCTTTTGCAAAAAAAAATATTTGCATGAGTCCTGTGTTTCTTTTTGATGCTCTTTACAGTTTTTCCTTAACAAAAGAAATATCTTATTGCATGATGGGTCATAGAAAAGTGCCATTTACAGTGCAATATATATATACCAAACGATAGCTTGCCGTAATGAGCTACCAAAGCTGCATAACATTGAGATCTGTCGCACAATCTTTCCGAAGATATAGAATATCATATGCTCCATTAGTTTATCTAAGGAATTACTTAATGAAACATTTCGTTTTGTGATGAGCTTTTCAGTTATTTCCATATTCTTTACTTATAAAAGGAATTATTTTACAGGTCCCGTATTTTCTTTGTGGTTCTTTATGTTGTCTTTTCCTTAAATATGTAGTTACTAGCGTGGCATTTAGAGTGCAGTTGACATGTACCAAAGAAAAAAAATTGTAACGAGCTATCAACGTTGTAAGTATCAAACTACAGCTGATTTATCTTGTATATTATTTAGACATAAAATTGTTGGAGCTGCGTCTGGAAGGAGCCATACAGTGGTGGTCACTAAGGATGGAAACTCTTTCTCTTTTGGTTGGAATAAGCACGGGCAGTTGGGCTCTGGTTCAGCAAGAAATGGTGCGTTGTCTTCTTATTTTTGGCTCGATTACATTTATTATTTACACAGGTTACGAAATATGTGTAACTGTGTGAGTATATTTGGGAAACTGTGAGAGAAAAATAGTTATGCATAAATTGTTAAACCTCAGATGAGTATGTTGGAACCATGGGAGGAGTTCGTGAAATAGAACTGCTTATCGGGTTTCTTTGTTTGTAGACCTTTGTTGCTTGTGATTAAGGGCTTGTTTGGTTGCAGCTTTTATAGAAAATAAGTTGAACTTATTGAGGTGTAAGAAAAAGGTGGTTTCGTCCAGCTTGAAGCTGCAAGCCTTTTCAGCCCAAACAACCCAAACAATTCAGGTTAAGCTGGTCTGCATTCTACCTTTGAAACAAAATAAAACAGTCTTGACCTCAAAAGCTGCAACCAAACAAGCCTCGGTTGTGATATTATGAAGTATTACTTCCCGTAGTCATGCTTAACTTAGAATTGCTTGAATCCAGTTTAAAGATTACTTCTAGGTATTATTCTTTATTTTCTTTTTTTACCAATAGGGGCTTGATTATTGGGCAATGTGTTCCGAAGTTTGAGGACAATGACATCGCTTAGCACATAAGTGGCTCCTTTAAAAACTAAAAAACCATTTCTTGTGCAACTGGCCAGTTTTAATTTGTCAGTTGTATAAGTGGTACTATGCCTTTTGCATTTGTCTAGATATATTCTTGGTTCTCCCAGGCAATTTTGGTATCTTCTTGGAATAAATTTGTGTTTTACTTTTTGTTGCAATTATTAGGTTTCGGCTTTTAGGGTTAAGAAGGTTTTTTCTTATTCCCATAGTTAAATATTCTTAAATCGGAGCCCACTTGGTTGTATACATAGCACTGAGTGTCGGTTTTTTCATAATTTTAAACTTGATGACCTTCCCTTTACACTTGTTTTGGGTTCTATTATGCTCTATTTGGTGTATATATATATATATATTTTTTTTTTTATATAGTTTTCTTTTTTGGGTAGAAATTGAGTTATCTCCAATTCGATGTGCTGTTACTGACGTCAAGACCGTTGCTTGTGGAGCGGAGTTTACCGTATGGTTATCCTCTGTCGAAGGAGCCTCCATAATGTATGTTTTTTGTTTTGTTTATTATATCTTCTTTCATTTTTAAGGCCTTTTTCGTCTTCAATACTTATTTCCCCAACTGATACCTATTACCTACATTACTTTGTTTGTAGGACTGCTGGTCTTCCACAATATGGTCAGCTTGGCCATGGTACAGACAATGAGGTCAGTACAACAAATTCTTGTTTATTCTCCTACTTTATGCCGAATATCAATTTATATTTATTTTATTTTCAGTATAACAGTAAGGAAGGATCGGTAAAACTGGTCTATGAAGCTCAACCACGCCCTAAAGCAATAGCTGCCTTCGCAGAGCAAACAATAGTTAAGGTTGCTTGTGGAACGAATCATACAGGTTATTTTACACCTAACTTTTACCATCTTCCCCTTGTTTGTTTTTGCTATTTAAATTATCTTGCTCACTTTAATTTTTTTCTTTCATGGAATGATCCAGTTGCTGTTGATTCAAACGGCTATGTTTATACGTAAGTGTCATATCATTCGCCTTTTCTGATGGTCTTAACTCTCTCCACTCCTTAATGACAGTTGTTATTGTTATCATTTTCTAGGTGGGGCTTTGGTGGTCATGGAAGGTCGGTTGATTTTCTCTGAATTCCATTTTTTCCGATCAACAGATTTCACTTGAAAAATACAGTTCACGGGGTCCATTTTTTCTGCTCTTATATTCTTTTTCTTTAGGCTTGGGCATAGGGAACAAAAAGACGAGTGGGCCCCGCGTCGTGTTGATGTTTTCACAAGGGGAAATATGATTCCTGCAAACGCTGTGGTGGCAGCTGGTTCTGTCAACTCCTCATGTACCGCTGGTATGCTCGCAAGCTACTCTGTAGTATGTTTTATCTTATTGTATTTTAATGGATTTAAGTGGTTTATGCTTTGTGCAACGAAGTCATGGTCAGTTACCATTTTGTAAACTAACGAATCACCTGATTAGCGATTTCCTACAGCAATCTACAAAAAATGGGCATTTAGTACACTAACGTAATTATGTTCCTTTACTCGGCGATTTGTTTAATAAACTGCGACTCGTCAGCTCTTCTTATTTATTTACAAGAACTGAAACCTTTTTGTAAGCCCTAGATCCAAGATAATCAGAAACTATATTATCACTTTTTTTCTTCCGGAAATGCGCTTTTAAGGTTTGTTGATCTCCACCAATAAGTTAATTGTTTTTTGGCGAAGAATTGAAGAAGTTCTGGGTCTTACCTATCCGTTTGATCCTTTGGATTTATGTATTTGCGAAGACTACAATTCAAATGTATTTTTCAGGTTTGACTCGTTGAAGTATCCTATAGTCTTAAGGTTTTTCCCCAAGGCTCATGTGGCGTATAGATGAATCAGGTCTAATAATAGTTATTCATTTAGAAAATAGTCTTCTTTTTCCCTGGAAAGTTACACTTTTGCACACCAACCCATCAGACTGTAACAGTTGGTACACCAAGCTATTGAGTTTCACAATTAGACGCCATATCCTGTATCTAACAAGTAGGATATTAAATGAAATTAACACTACTTATGTACTAATAATTCAGTCACGCTGGTGTTCTAAGTACCAATCTACAAAACTGAACTACTATTATAACGCAATTATTAAAATTCAAATTTTGAAGCACCATTAAATTTGGTAGGTGGTTGAACTAGTTGTGAGATTTTGCATGAATTGGTATCTGAAATGTGAAAAATGATAGTTTGGTTTGCTAATTGTCTGATTTTGCATAGATTGGTGTCTAAATCGTGAAGTGTTATAGTTTGGTGTACTAATTGCTGAAGCCTGATAGTTTGATTTACAAAAGTGATATCTTTTTTTGTTATTGATGTAGGGAAGAATGTGGTTTATGCACTACATTTATACGATACCTTGATAGGGTTAAATGCATTCTCATCCCTGAACTTTTAAGCCCTTTTCTCACTTCACAAAGATTCTTGTTGAGATTTGCTATGTCAATTCTTTCCTTATATACTTGTCGTTTTTGCAGTTTCCTTTTTTTCAAAAACAAAAATACATTTGTCGACTGATTAGAAGCGGAAGCTTCAATCAGTGAACCTTTTTACCGGTTTTACAGACCACTTTCAATATAACTTATTAGTTGTTTTTCTATAGAAATCAACATTATTTCTTTCTTTCATAGTTGATCTTGCTTTGATAATTTGGTAGTCTAAGCATCTCTGTTTTTTTTAGGTGGAGGACAACTATACATGTGGGGAAAAATAAAGAACAACGGTGATGACTGGATGTACCCTAAACCTGTGATGGATTTAAGGTTCTGCTCTAAACCTTGTTTGTGTTACTCCTGTAGAACATCACTAGTATAAGTCATTTAATCCACACAGTAACTTTTTTTTACTAAGGAATTTGAAAAAAGTTCATAAGAGTAGAAGACTATAAGGATGAAATTGTTGACCATGTTTATACCTGATTTGTTTCTTCTTCTTTTTTAAAAGACTTGTAATTTGCTTTCTTTTAGAGTCTGAGACTCTGAGTTGTTATTTTTCTTATCTTTAGGTAGTACGTTTGATTTGTATCTGACTGGTTTGATTTGAGTTGTTAACGGGTTATCGTGTCGTTTTAAAAAAAAGTTAGTTGGAACTGATGACACTGGATAACTAAGGAACTGCTATAGTATCTGATTTTTCTGGAAAGGATCAGAAGGGTAAAATTTGAAAGGGTGCTGATTCTTGGTAACTGATTATAGTCGGAAGTGTTCTGATAAAGTAAAAAATTATATTATTCGGACCCCACTTTTCCACTTGTGTTTCTTCTAATTCAAAAAAAGAATTCATTATTAAAATATAATGCTAAAATAATAAAGTTTTAATAAGGATGTTTTAGTGAGAGTAGAAAGTCGTGCAAAATGTAATGATTCTCTAAGTGCCAAAAAATGGAATTTTCACTTCTTATAAGAAGAATTATGATGAGATTGATGTGGATGCTCTAACCAAGCTTCTCAAATGCTCATCTGTTATTTTGTTTTAATCGTGTTTTTGAAATGTCAGATGTTCATGCATCATTTGTTTTAATGCTGGCTTGATCAATTGTACTCTCATCATATGACGGGTTTTCTGTGTCCCAAGTAATTTTAGATTTTGTCTTAGATAAGCAAAAACTTTAGGTGTGAGTAGGCCTCGTGTGCCAACATTATACTCTGCTTGTTATAATTGAGGTGTTTTTCAAGTTTCTACTTTTCACGACATGAATGTTGAAGATTTGGAACAGCTTTTCATTTTACAACGATGTCCTGCTAGGAGGTCTTTTTGTTTGCATATAGCTTTTTAAACTGTAACTTCTGCAAATGCCAGTTCACTTAGATTTAGCAAAAAATGGTCCTCGTTCTAGTTAATTTTTTTTTTATAGCAAAATCAGATGACTTTTGTCTTTTAGAACAGTTAAGTTCCTCCAGTAAGATTTGTTTAGTGTGATAATTACGTCAATCCTGTGAAAAGTTGGGTCTCTTTTTTGTATGTATGCCCATATCTTCACTTTCTTCTTTTGCTTTTTATGTTGTTGAAACAGCGTCATACTGAATAATTTCTTCATCTTCTCATACATGTGTTATCCACCACTTTAGATGCATACATATAGTGATATAGATTCCTTCTTTTTTACCAGCATGAGATAAATCATGACACTGCATTATTTTTCTCTGTATAGTGGCTGGAACATACATTGTATGCACTCTGGTAGTATGCACCATTTTGTTGGTGCCGACAATTCCTGCATTAGTTGGGGACACGCTCAATCTGGAGAATTGGGATATGGACCTAATGCCCAAAAGTGAGTTTGTATAGTTCTCTCTCTCTCTCTCTCTCTCTGAGCCAACCCAACCATTTGGGCTGTGCCTTAAATGATCAAAGTGGTTGTTCATCTGTGTATTGAAAAAAACTACAATGTTACAAATATCCTTTTTTCTTAGTTTTGAGTTTTTTAGCCGAATTTACGACCTTAATATCTTCCAAGCTTATCAGCCTCAATTAACAATTCCAAATTTATATTATGCAAACAAAAAACTTGGAAGTGTGTTGCCCTCAAAAGGGGTGGGATGCACAAGCACACTCTCTGGATGGACCCTCCTCTCTCTCTCTCTCTTTCAGAGCTGTTCTCACTTTATGTCTTGTTTGTGTTGTATAGATCATCTGCAATACCTAAGAAAGTCGACATTCTCGATGGCATGCATGTTATCAGGTATGTCTTCTGAAATGCGTCAATGGACAGATTTGAAGAATGTACTCATCTATCACTTATTTCTGTAGCGTTGCTTGCGGAATGGCACATTCCATGGTGGTTGTAGATAGGACTGATGTTGCTGATAGACTTGATCAGGTGATTTTATTCTCTTCTGCCATATCTGATACTGATTTTAGTACCCCCTCCCTTCAAGTTAAGTTGGAAGCTTTGTCCATCTAATTTTATTAGAATTATAACCATTTCACTTAAATTATCAATATAGCCCGCTAAGTTTTATTCGAAGTACCATTTTTTTTGTCTTATTCAATTGTATCTACTATTTTTTTTTTCTTTTAAAGGAAGAAGAAAAATGTAATTTGATATATTTTACCGAAGTTCCAAGTGAACACACTATCCCAGGCATGAAACAATGATCAATTACATTGGGACAGAGGGCGTGTATGATTTTTTTACGCTTTGATTGTTGTAATCTTAAAATTTAGTAACTCCTAGTACTAGTTTGGATCAGTTCCATTCTTCTTTGCGTATGATGTTCATAATACTTCATATTATGTATCGACTATATTATCTTGTTTGAAGTGCCTTACCTTTCTGAATTATTACTATTAGAAAGCTTACATTGTGTACTAAATTAGGAAGGTGATTTGCAGTTGGGGTATTTTAAATCTCGAATTGTTAAAAAAAATCATTAATAATTTTGTATACATTGGGGAGTTCTTCCCAATGGAGGCCTTTTTTCATATATAAGGCCATTTAGAATTACAGCCTTGAACACTTGCTAAAAGCCTAGTACCTAAGTTTTCAATGTATTTCCCATTAAACTGGCACTGAGACTATCTGCCAATATTTTGTTCTTTAGTATTTAATTTAAAAAATACGATAATGAAGCCATTGGTTCTATCTTGACAATCTTGTGAATAAGTATGGTCCATGTGGATCAACTTTTAAATTTGTGTTCAGCTAGTTTCTTAATAGTTTTTTCAGAGATTAACCCTATTTTTTACTTATCATTTGACAGATAGAAGTCTATGATGGCAAAGATGCTGGGGAAGGTACCTAGTGTTCTCCCCTTTTTTATATTTTATCGGTTCCATCGTTATGTCGGTATAGTCCCTTTGTAGGAAAGATAATTTATAGGTGGAATAATTGTGGCCGCAAAAACAAAATTATAAGTGAGGCTTCTGCAGCTTTGTTAGCCCTGGTATAATTGAAGTTCTTTTATGCTAGTTTTAGTTCATTTATTAGGATTATGAGGGGAGAAACAATTACGTCATCCATGTTTCAACTACTAATTTGTGAAAGTAGACAACACATCCCCCCCAAAAAATGGACTTGTTATTTAAGTTATATTTAAAACTTTCAATAGCTAGAAATAGACTACTTGATAATTTTTCTCGCAGTCAACCCCGTTTTGTCTGAAATTCCACTTTTCTGTGTACATTAGTAGAAATTTTCATACCAAGTGCTTTGGTATTATATTCTTGTTGTAGAGCTACTTTCTTTCTAGTAATTGTTAAGTTCAATTTGACATTTGAAATGCAAATCAGGAGGAACTACATAGTAGCAAGAGAAACGATGGGCAGGCAAATAAATAAAATTCAAACATAATCATACAAATTAATGTGTCAATTTATCTTGCTTTATAGGGAAGCTAGTTTGTATCATTGTTATTTCACTTCCAACACAAAAGTGCCACATCAGGCCGTATTAGTTTTATACTTTTATACAGGTTTTTTTAAATGCGACTGCTATAAAAAAATGTTCTGTTGATACTTTGGATAAAATTTAGACCATTAATTCACAACTTATTTTACTACAGCAAGTGAAGAGCCCGTAAGTGAAAGTCCAGTTGCTAAGAAACCGACAAAGAAGGCTGCTGATAAGAAAACAAAAAAGCGAAAATCTGAAGATTCATCAGAAGGGTCGGAGGAAGAAGGGGGAGGAAGTGATGAAGGAACCGACAGTAGTGACGACGAGCATGTCAATGGGAAGACAGAAAATAAGCAAAAACGAGGTGGCAAAACTGGTAGAGGACGTGGCAGGGGTGGTGCCAGCAAAGCAGCTGAAAAAGGTAGTACTGGGCGAGGTAGGGGTCGTCCCAAGAAAACCACCGATGGTGATGCAAATCCACCCTCTGAAGCGAATGGAAAATCATCTGGTAAGAGGGGAAGACCGAGGAAGGTCCAGTAAAGAATCATTCCGTCACGATTTGAAATTTAGTTTTTGTTGGAGAAATGTAACGAATATTTATTGATTGCCATGTGGAATTTTTTCTATTTTCATTGTAATTTTGGCTAACATTTGATTAAGAGTAGCGTGTTCGGGATCTTAGCTTGCTAAGATAACTGACTAATTATCTCTAGAGCTGGATTCGTGACACGACATTTGATGTAGTCCTAAGCGATATTAATTCTAAACATTATATCCTTTTTTAACGTGTGTTATTTTGTTCAGGTTTTGGCTTTCTTTCAAGTAAAGATAAATCTGATTCTATTTTTGTTATTCTAACAAATTACAAATACCATTGATTAAAGGAATACTGTCTGATGCAAAACACCGACAGGCTTATTATTGGTTCAACTCGCTACCCCTTCACCGTATTTGGTTACTAAGGCATTGTTTGGCTGCAGCTTTTGAGCTCAACCTTTTCTGCTCTCAAGCAAAGTGTTCAATTGGATAAAAGCAAAGTGTTCGATTGGATAATAAGCTTCAAGCATCAGATTATAGCTTCTTTAGTCAGAGAAGCAATATGTTAGTAGCAAATTTATAAATTTTTAAGGGTAAAATTTTGTAGATCTTGTTAAATAGTCAAGGTACAAAAGGTACTAAAAGGAAGAAGCTATACTTTAATATACTAAACGGAAATACGACCATACTTTAGCGTATCGAAGTATAATAAACTCAAACCCTGCGTACTGTAGTAGTTGTTCCTATTCAGCCCTCAAACTTTTAGTTCAGTATCCAATCTAAACAAAGACCTCTATCAAGCTTAACCCACAGTTAAATCCACACTACTCAACAATATAGGGAGTGAGATGTTGAAATGCTGAAGTTACTATTTAAGGTCCGAGTCGACAGTCGAGTTTAAGTTCAACACACTCGACTATGTTCTGCAGGTTGTATGGAGATCTAATGAATACCGATAGTAGGTTACAACTTGCAAGTCTTAGTGGGACTATAATTCCACATACGAACATTAGATACTAGAGATTAACTATGTTCTTGTTTTGATAGCGTATTTACTATATAACTACATGATCCTTATAAATAATTAAGTACATTTTCATTAATTTTGTCAAAATAAAACATGCAAGGTCACCTAATAAATTCAAGAAATAGCAATGTAAAAAAAAAAACCAATTAGCATGCCGATTGCTAATAAGTTTACTTTGATTAGGAATATTTGGTCAAGTCTCTAAGCAGAACTGATAAGATTGAAATTGTGAAACTTACATTCCACATATGAGTACTAAAATACTGTACTTAAAATAAACCTGTTCTGGTACACACACAACTTGGACAAAACAAGCTACAAGATTATAACTTGACAATTTTTAGATACCCTTGGCAACTTCAATAGTTGATCGGAATACTCGAGATCTTTCTTTGCTCTAAGAAGTTCCCTCTTGCAAGCCATCAGCTCAATCGTGGACGAGGAGTCAACACTCCATTTTTCTAACCGATGGTAACATATGATCATATTTTCCAGGACTCGAGCATTTTCCAAAAAGTACTTCACCAGTGTTAGCTCATTTATTCCCTCGCCGAACTTCTTAAATTCAATCACTTTGAGGTGAGAAGCCAAGCAAGAAGGTATATCCAGATGTGGCAACGCAAAGTTATAATCAACCTGTGATGATAAACGGAAAAAATTAGTCATCCTAAACACCGTTACTCAAAAAGAAACAAGTCGAGGTTGAATAGATATGTACCTGCTGTTGGAAAGTTAAACTCTGTATACACGGTGAGTTCTTCAGAAGCATTGGTAGCAATTGACAAAGCCATTTCGTGTTTAGATCCAAGTGAACCAAATTATGACATATAGGCAGGTCTGAGCAGTGCCGGCTCTCAGAGAGAACAGACTTCAAACAAAAACAGTCAACAGAAGTAAATAAGGATCGGGCAGATCTTTTAAGGTGCAGGGGGTTCTAGTGCTCTCCCTTGTTCTCAAACAAGAACTAGAAAATACATTTTTTTCAATTTTTCATGTATGTATATTGTATATAGGCAACCTGTTCAAATATATAATTATTAATGTACATATATTTAAACTTAAGGCATTAGTCTAGCGATTAAATCTTGCTTTTAAGAGCTAAGGATTTTGATTCAAAACTTTTTACTTCCCCATGTTTTATATATAGATGGATATGCTGTAATTTTTGCTCGTCTAAATTCTTACATTTAGGTGGACTTTAGTACACAAAAGACACAGTAAGAAAAACAGCCTCGGTAAATTGAATAATTGCGTCCCTCCTTGATTTGTTTTCGGTATACCCCGGCGGGTATTACCTTACGCACTGTACGAGTGAAAATATACTTTTTTACCTAAGAAATTTCGATCAAGATGCACATGCATATGCTACACTTGATCCTCGTGTAGCTAGTTTTATGTACATGTACCATGGTAGTTGGATACTGCTTCTAATGAGGGAAAAAATAACTTCTCACAGGTAGTGTAGGGCAAGAGATAAGAGTGGTGAGCAAGTTGAATTACCAGATAAAAGGATTGAGATAAAAACAAGTACTGAACTTGGGATAGCCCCTTGAATAGATCAACGAGAGCTTCCTTCTTATCTTCTTCCAGCCTACCAACTGGATTAAGATCCAATTTTGCTGTTTTGAGATGATTAACATCCTTTAGTACAACATATGTGGCTGCACAGGCGGTAATTTCTAATTCTAGAAGGGACGGGGTCTGGATCATAACGTGAAACTTGAAATTTCCGAAAGCAGGAAACATCTTATGCTTATGAATTACATTTGTTAGAGTCAACATCTTGAGCTTAGGTGAACAAATATTCATATTATGTACTTTTTCCGCTTTGCAATTCTTCATTGTCAGTTCTTCAAGGAGAAGGCATCCCGATATCAGCCTAGCGATTGAGTCATCGTCCAATAACTCAACACCGTAAAGATGAAGAACTCTGAGACTAGGTAGATTAACTAAACTTGGTACCACTAACTCAAATTTTGCACCAAGTTTTGCAACCTCTAGTGTCTTACACAAAAATAGAATCTTGAGGAAACACAAATAGCTATTACCAATCACTGATAAATCAATTTCCTTCAAGGGACGCAGTAAAGCAAGAATTACTAACCAATCAATTTGCATATCACTATGGCGCTGAGAACATTTGAGACGGAACCGTTCTAAAAGGGTATCCTTGTCAACTAGACTTAGAAACGACAGCCTATCCCTAAATCTCCCTAAATGACCGTCACTGTCAGATATAAATATTTCATCATTGAAATCCAAGTGAGTAATGGAGGTCCATGATCGCCTCCATTTGGTCGATAGGATACTTGTTGCCACGACATTTTTAGTCGGGAGAGATGAGAAGATTTTTGCTAGGAGGCAGTCTGGTAACTTGCTAATCCGGTCTTCACCAACATTACTGCTAAACTCTTCAGATATTTTTTGACATTTTGAAGATGAACCCATCTTATAACCTTTGTAGAGTAATGAAAACAAGAGACTTTTATCAGTTTATGGCTAATTCACTGAAGAACTTACTATTTATAAGTTGTTTACATATATTGCATTCGTACGGAAGAATTACTGATTTGTATTTAACAGTGAAGATGAAAAGAAATCAGCACTGCTTTGCTGCCTTCACTACTTTACTCTTATTAAACGAAAACTTTTGATGGCTTTAGAGCAACCTCATCAATACCCCTTGATTTTTTTCTCAAATTTACGCACTTTTAAAATTTGGGGTAAACATTTAACTTTATACTCATTTCACATTCTTTATATTTTCATCTCTATCCTAACTAACCATATCCTAGTAATTTATTATTTTTTACAACTTTTCTCCCACCATATTTATTTTCTACTAACTTTCACACAATATGCAACACCCGCATCAACAACCTTAAATTTTTCCTTAGATATAGAGTAAAAAACATATTTTTACTTATTCTGAGGAGTCATTTAACTCTATGCAATTTTCAGTTTTTTACAACTGAAAATTTAGTCTATATAACCATATACTATCACTTTTCATTAATTTAGTCTTTCATTTAAATATTTTGTTTTCACTTTTCTCTGGGTCCTAGTAACTTTATCCAAATTAAAATGCAATACTTTATTCCCTTAATGTTAAAGGTTCTTTTAAAATAAGGCAAAATTTTTAAGGAACTATTAAGGTGACTGATGCAAGGCTCTTTTTATTGATAAAACCTTAAAAAATAGCGATTAAAGTCTTGATGATTAAATAAAAACTAGACAAAAACAATTTTCATGTAGTGTTATGTTTCTTCTTCACATGCAAGTTATGGAAATCGTAACAGAAAAAGATAGTGACTGGGAAAGGAGACTAGAAAATACACAAGAAAACTTGAAGGAAACTACTTATAAGTCACTTAGATTAAATAAATAAAAAATAGTAACAAAATAAAATAAATGGCTTACCAAAGCACAGCCTTGGTTTATGATCGGGTTGATTACAATTTTCGTTGAGAAAAAAGTAAATCGAATATAATTATTTTTATTCATTAAGGAAAAGGTTCAAGTCTCCGTTTGCAAAAGTCAATTTATACGAATTTTCAGTTAAATGACTAGTTGTATGACTAGGGATGTAGTTGGTTCGGATTTTAACGTATTATTGTCGATTCTAAATCAAACTATTAATAAGAATGTATTGTAAAATTTTAAATTCAAACTAAATTATTTATTTTTCCAAACCAAACCAAACCAAACGGCTTAGATATAATTAGACGAAAAGTAATTTATACTCTGTCAAAGTAACTTTTGAAGTATTAATTTTGAGAAACTTAGTCAAATGCAACTTATTAGTCAAAAATAACCTTTGAGCTAATTATCGCAATAAAAGCAAAGAGAAAATTTACTTGTGCATGCTTGTCAATATATTTTTCCGTCACCTTTTATACCTTTTTAATAAAAATAAGTTATGGGTGGTTTGTATATTAACGTTCTTACCTTTTGAAAAGCTAAATTCTCTCTCAAAAAAAATAAAAAAATTACTGAGAAGATGTGAATTTACAGATCTTTTAGATTTTTTTTCACATGCAATCTAGCCATAAATAAACCCGAACACTCAAGGAATCCGTTGGACATGCATATTCACATCGCTTAATACTCGAATCACCGAATCATGTTCCATATAAGTTGGATTTTGCGGTTAGCTGACTCGATGTTGACCGCAGATTCCAACGTTGTGCGAACAATGTAGTTTAGATTATTATCTAACTTTTCAAATACTTTTTACATCTAAAATTTTCACACATTCCATATGCCAGAAAGTCGGAAACAAAAACAAATTTCTAAGAAATTCCTTTAAATAATTAATACACACACATAGATACACAGAGGGATGTTGAAGTATATACAATGGAATCCCTGCCTACTGTAATAGTTCCTATTCCGCGCTAAGTATCCAATCAAATCAAAGACCGCGTTACGATTTAAGGTCCGTGTCGAGTACAACTTAAACTCACTCGACCTTGTTTTGCATGTTATATGGACTACGGAGTTCTTAAGATTACCAATAGTAGCTTGCAAGTCTAGATCTATCGAAACGATAACATTGAATGTGTGGAACTATAATTCGATATATGAATGTACTAGAATACTGAAATTACTTGTGTTCTGGACCTCTGGTTTTGATTTAACGTAGCATATAACTACGTGATCCCTATAAACAACTTGGTACATGTTCACTAAATCTGTCAAAATAATAATATTAACACTGTCACTCGAGCAGCTAATTAGGTCACTTAGTTCTTTCAGCAAGCTGCAACATTAAAAATTCCAGCTAGCTTACCGGTAATAAGTTTACTTGCATAAGGAATAACAATAGTTGCTGAATACTCGAAACAAGAATCAATAACATTGAGACTGTGAAAGGAACATTCCACATGAGTACTAGAATACATAAATTTAACCTTCTTCGGGTACACACAACTTGAAAAAAACAACCATATAACGTTAAGAATCCCAACTAGCGTTCCGATCGGCAATAAGTTTACTTGCATTAGGAATAACAATAGTTTGTTAATCCCCTAAAGAGTCTAAACAGAATCGATAACATAGAAATTGTGAACAAACATTTCACATATGAATACTAGAATACTTAAAAAATCAACCTTGTTCTGGTACACACCCAGCATTGACAATTTTCGCAAGCTACAAGATTATAACCTCACAATTTTCGGAAACCCTTGGCAGCTTCAATAGTTGATCTTTCTTTGCTCTAATCTTGCAAGCCAATAGCTCAATCCAGATTGCAGTATCGTTGAATGGGGTGTCAACACAGCATATATCTAGAGGGTAATGTATGATAATTTTTTCCAAAATTTTAGCATTTTCCAAAAAGTATTTCACCAATGTCAGCTCTTTCATTCCCTCACCAAACTTCATAAATTCAATTACTTTGAGGCGAGCCAAGCAAGAAGGTAGATCCAGATGTGTCAGCTCAAAGTTATAATCAACCTGTGATGATGAATGGAGAACTTTAATCATCTTAAACATAACACCGTAAACCAAAAAAAAAAACGAGGCGAGGGTAAACTATCTAGGTACCTGTTGTTGGAAAGTTAAAGTCTCTATAAACGGCGACTTCTTCAGAAGCATTGGTAGCAATTGACAAAGCCATTCTGTGTTGAGATCCAAGTGAACCAAATTTTGAAATAAAGGCAGGTTTGATAAGTGTTGCTGGCCCTCAGAGAGAACAGACTTCAAACAAAAACAATCAAAGTAATTAAATAAGGATAGGAAAAGGAAAAAAAATCGATTCTGTCATGTATATATATCATGAATAGTTAATTTATGTACATGTATCATGAATAGTGCTTTTAATGAGGGGAAAAATAACTTGTCACAGGCAATGTAGGGCAAAAGATAAGAGTAGTGAGCAAGTTAAATTACCAGATAAAAGGATTGTGATAAAAACAAGTTCTGAACTTGAGATACCCCCTTGAATAGATCAAGGAGAGCTTCCTTCTTATGTTCTTTGCGCCTACCATCTGGATTAAGATCCAGTTTTGCTGTTTTGAGGTGCTTTGCATCCTTTAACACAACATATGCGGGTGCACAAGTGGTAATTTCCAACTCTAGAAGGGACGGGGTCTGTATCAGAACTTGGAACTTGAAATTTGCGGAAACACGAAATCTCTTATGCTTAAGAATTGCATTTGTTAGAGTCAAAATCTTAAGCTTAAGTGAACAAATATTCATATTGAATACTTTTTTCGCCTTGCAATTCTTCATGTTCAGTTCTTCAAGGAGAGGGCATCCCGATATGAGCGTAGCGATTGAGTCATTGTCCAATAACTTGACACCACAAAGATGAAGAACTTTGAGACTAGGTAGATTAACTAAACTTGGTACCTTTAACTCGAAATTTGTACCAAGTTTTGCAACCTCAAGTGTCTTACACGAAAATAGTTCCCCGGGAAAAAACGAATAGGAATCACCAAGTACTGAGAGATCAATTTCCTTCAAGGGGATAAATAAGGCGACAAATACCAAGTTAAAAATGTGATAACGGTTATGATGCTGAGAACATTTGAGATGGAACCGTTCTAAAAGGGTATCTCTGTTAACCGATCTTATAAACGAGATCCTATCCGAAAATGTAATAGAATGCTCCGTGCAAGGTCTAAATATTTCATCATTAAAATCCAAATGAGTAATATATGTCCACGATCGGCTCCATTTTGTCGATAGGACTCTTGTTGCCACAGCATTTTTAGTCGGGAGAGATGAGAGGATTTTCGCTATGAGGCAATCTGGTAACTTACTAATCCGGTCTTCGCCATTATTAGTCCCAAACTCTTCTGAGATTGTTTGACATTTCGAAAGTGAACCCATCTTTAATCTTTTATGGCACTATAATTCAATGAAGAACTAGCATACAAAGATGAAGAGTATAAGTTGTTTACATACATGAAATTTTTGAAAGGAGCACTCCCACTATATCATGCTACACAAGCAATAAAAACTTACACATTTTATCTTATTTCAAAAAAAAAAAAAAAAACTTACACAAATTTTCATATGTATCTAGGCTCACATTAAACATGCTAAGTTTAGCTAGTGAACCCATATTTAATCAAAACTTATAATGTCTACCATTAATTGTGAATAGTAAAAACTCTTCAACATCGCGTAATGCGTAATTAATACTCATCAATAAATTAAAAAATATAAATAAATTATAATTTATATTTTGATTTATTTGGAACAATTAAAATCTCTACTAGAAAGTTTTTTTTAATATTTTTTTTACCTAATTATCGACAAACAAACCAAAATAACTAAATAAAAATAGAATGTATTGAACAAGAATTATGAAGGATCAAAAGAAACTTAAAATTTTAGTGTTTTCTTTATAATTTTAAGGTATACCTTCCATCTATAGTTTAAATAATATTATTTGTCCTAAGTGTATAAAGGGGATTGGATTTCATATAGTTGCAGCCAAATTGTTCTAAGGGAAAACAAATGTGCAACCAAATCACATTTTTACGTTAAAGTTTTACATTTTGCTCAATTTTGTTTGAAAAATATTTTCCTGGAAAATATAGTTTTTTCTTATTTGTTTCGAGGAAAAATCTGTTTTCTAGGAAAATAGTTTCCAGAAATGAAGGAAACGTAAGGAAAATATTTTCTTTAAAATTATCGATAAAATATTTTCCGGAAGCACAACTTGACCATTATAAAAGGTAATTTATGGTAAAAAAAAATGATAAATAAAGTTAAATTTAACTAAATCTTAAAATAATTTACAAGTTACAATTTTGAAAGTAATCCATAAGTTAAGAAAAAATAACTTAAAATTAAAAAACAAATTGACCTTAACGCTTATAACTTAAAAAGTAACTTATAAATAAAAATATGGTAAAAAAAAAGTAAAAAATAGACTTTTTTGCTAGTAGTAAGTTAACTTATTTAAAGTAAATATCAAATCACACACAATAACTTCTATAAAATATTTACTTATATATTTATTTGTTAAACAAAGTAGCTTAAATGTCTAAACGATGATTTATATTTGGTCACGTTCATCGTAATCGTAATAACATTTAAATGTCTTGCCGACCATAAAAAAAATGTCTAAATAACACTTGTAACAAAAAAATACTTGTAAGTTAAAATTATTATAGACATTAGCTCATAATAAATAAAATTAACTTATTGCATATTAGTTCTAATAAGCTGAAAGTAACTTCTTTACAATTTAGTACTCTTGAAATAAATAGATAAAATTACAAGTTTAGATTGAGAGTAACTTTTAAGTTGAAACCAGTTTTTTTTATGCATAAGATAAAAGCAATAAATAAAATTATGTAAAAGTTAACTTAATATGCAGAAAGAAAATTTAATATGTAAAAGTAACTTGTAATTATTGCTAAATATTAAGTGATTAAAAAAATTTCCACAAAAGTTTTCATGATGCTCCTAAACTAGCAGAAAATATGAGAAAACAAAACTTTTTCCGGAGAAATATTTTCTAGGAACGAAAAGTATTTTCCGGTAAACAAACAGAGCCTAAATAGCACTAAATTGTACACTTAACAGTTCCCTGTAGATGCTCTAATTTTGCCATACTTATATGGAGGGTTATATCAATGACTCTACTTTTTTATACATTTGACTTAAATATCTATTGTTTTCACTAATATTAAATTCTTGGAAATTATAAAAATTTTAAAAGCTAACGATTTCGTCATTTTTTTAATGAAAACTTATAATAAAATATAGTTTTTAGGTTTTAATATATTTTTTTTTAGTTTGATTGTTTATTTGTCATGTTAAAGAGATACTATATATAATTCAAAAGATATATAAATGCTTACTTTTTTTCCAAAATGGTCGTGTTGTTTTCGGTGATGATTCTCTCAATATCACACTGTTATCGTCGGCTACACTGAAGGAATGGAACCGTAATTGACTAGATTGAGGATCGTCGCCACAAAGTGATGTTGTTTTATATGTTTATGTTATTTGTGTTATCTGTAATAACGTAGTACGTTTATGGTGAGAATTAATCCCACCCGATCAAGTTGTGTTGTATTATTAATGACCGTAAGATATTAGTAGATCAAACGTGTAATAGGATCAACGCCGGATAACTAGCCAGTTTAATAACTGCAAAGTAAACACGGTAGTTTCAAATTTTTTCAGATTCGTATAAATAGTATGTAATGTAATAGTTTGCGGTTATGCAATAAAAAAATTGTTTGTTTATTTCTCTGATCAAAATCCATGTTACTTTAAACGTAATCCGAAACACTACATTTTCGATTCGTTTGCTTTTCCGTTTGATCGTTTTCGTGATGAACTAAAGAAATGATGTTCTCGTTTTCATCTTGTCAAAAAATAGAAAATTCCGTATTGTGTTTGTCTTGTTTTGTGAACCAACAAATTGATGCCCGTTTAAGATCATTTGGGTCGGTGCAAATCCTTTTCGGATTATTCCCAATCAAGTATATCACAAATAAAAGAAAAATATCCATTAATTATTTGAGTAATGTATGCATACAATATGTATTAACAGTAGGTAATATTGTTAGAAGAATATGAAGACATATATTTGTATTTATGAGTTTATTTATAACAAACATAATTTATTTATAATGAATTTTCTTTATAACGGATAAACGTAATGTTATAGAAAGTTAACAAAATACAAACAATTAATCATATATACGTACAAACTATTAATATATATAATTAGATGAAAATGAAATTTCACAAAAAGAACAAGGATCATGATTGTCTCATTAAACGAACGCGTTTTTGTTATTGTTTCATTTACAAATAAACTCACAGGAGCCGAATTCTTAGCGAAACTCACACGAGAGACGAACTCTTAGCGAAACTCACACTAGCACTGGCCGAACTTTTAGCGAAACTCACACGATATGAACTCTTAGCGAAACTAACACTAACATTGGTCGAACTCTTAGCGAAACTCACCCTAGGCAAACTCTTAACAAAACCAAAAAGAAATTTGTTACTAAATTTCCGCTTCTTTATCACCCTTTTTCAGCTACCCCGTCCATTAAACAAATTTAAGTTCACTTTACTATTTTGTGTTATTCCACTTGATAACTTCACTTTTTATTACCTTCTATCATGAAATTTAATAGAAAATGTATGAAAAAGTAATGGAAAATTTTGAAAAGTATATGTAAAAGTAGTATAATGATACAAGTTAAGTGACTTATATTAGGAACACAAGAAGCACTTAAACCGGACTAGTCCCGAACTAATTTAATAATATTTATATTTTGTGTTTTAAATAAATAACACATCTCAATTATAAACCGAAAACCACGCGTAAACACAAATTGTAGTAGGGCTGGGCAAAAAACCGGAAAAACCGAACCGATAATCGAATCGAAAAAAAACGAAAAATACCGAAACCGAAAAACCGAAAAATTTTCGGGTCGGTTTCGGTTTTCAGTAAAACCGAACCGAAAAAGACGGAAAAAACCCGAAAAAGACCGAGAAAACCCGAAGAAAACCGAAAAAAACCGAAACTGGACCGAAAAAACCGGTCCGGTTCGGTCCAAAAAATAAAAAGACCGAAACCGAAAAAAATCGAACCGAAAAATATGCTCGATTTCGGTTTCGGTTTTGCCAAAAACCGAACCGGACGGGACCGAACTCCGCCCTAAATTGTACTACCAAAAAAAGTTTTTATACTTCTAATTTTACAATTTTATCAATAAATAAAAAAACAAATAAAAAATATAACTATTACCTTTACTAATTTATATTATATTTTGCCATTAAATAAACCAAAACCCTCACTCTCTCATCAACACTATCACATTATACACAGAGATAGATATAGATATAGATATATATATATAGATATAATCTATATATAGATAGATAGATATAGAGAGATGTTGAAGTTTTTATCTAAGGTTCGTATCGAGTTCAACGCGCTCGACCCACGTCTCGCGGGATGCATGGAGTTTCTAGCCCAATGCAATGCAACAAAGGCGAAAGAGTCGAACCCGGCATGCCAAGTGGAGGTCAAACGCCGCACCGATGACTATCCTCCGAAGATCACCGTGACGTTCGTAAACGGGGTGGAGGAGGTGTTTGACGCAACCGCTACGTCAGCACAGACGATAAGGACGATGATACTTGATAAGGGTACGTATCTCGAGACGGAGCAGATGTTTCGAGACGCTGGGGAGAAATGGCCTGTTTTGATTCCCGAGAGGGAGATTAGCGAGTATGCCGCTGGGACTAAGGTGAGGTTTTTATATAATAATAAATTATTTTTACTTATTGGGGCATTTTGACGAACAGGTGTAATGCTTATTGTATAAATCTCCATCTGGGTTTTCGTTTTCGTTATTGTTATTATGCTTGAGTGTGAGATTTATGAATATGCGGTTGGGATATTTTGTCGAACAGGTGGTGTGTGCTATACTGCTATTTATAATTTGAGTGTTTTAATGCCTTTTTTAGGCTAATTTTCCTTGGTTTGGCCTGTTTTGATACCCGAGAGTGAGATTAATTACTATGCGACAGGAATTAAGGTGGGTTTACCTTTTTTTGGTTTTTTAGTCGTTTTTTAGTCTTTTTTTTGGTTGGGGCATTTTGTCGAACAGGTGAGATGTGTTGCTTATAATAAGGGTTTTGATGCATTTTTATGGTAATAGTTGTTGTATTAGCCTAAACAAAAACCCTCACTCTCACCAACACTATACCCCAGGAGCGAGATACATAGAGACAGACAGATAGATAGATAGATACATATATATATACATAGGGAGAGAGAGAGAGATGCATGGAGTTTTTAGCCCAATGCAACGCCACCACGGCCAAAGAATTGAACCCAGCCTGCCACGTGGAGGTAACGCCGCACCGACGAACATGGTGGAAAACTGGCCTCCATGTGTCGAACGGGGTGGAGGTGTTCGATGCCACCGCCACATCAGCACAGACCATAAGGACGATGATACTGGATAAGGGCACGTATCTTGAGACGGAGCAGGGGGAGAACTGGCCTGTTTTGATTTCCAAGGGTGAAGTTAATGAGTATTCCCCTGGGACTAAGGTCGGTTTTCCTTTTTTGAATTTATTTAAATTGTTTTTTTGGGTAGTTAGTCGAACATGTAGTGTGTGCTTAAGAGAATTTGGTGTTCTAATGGTTTATTAGGCTGAATTTTGTTGTGTTTTTGCTTGTGCTTCCATTTGTTGGGAATTTTGTCGAACAGGTGGTGTGTATTGTTTAAATCGAGTGTTTTAGTGCTTTTTAGAGTAATATTTGTAGTATTAAGCTAAACCCACCTAGAATTTTAGCACAGGAAATGTTAAGTTTGTCTTGATAAGCTCAAATATGGGGTTTTCTCTTTTGGTTGTTGGGCATTTTGCTGAACATGTGGTATATGCTATAGAAATTTTGAGTCTTTTGTTGCTTGTTTTATGCAATATATGCAGTAGCTAAACCCACCTAGATATTTTTTAAAAATCATCTCATTACCGAGTATGCTGTTGGGACTGAGATGGATTTTCTTTTTGTTTTATTTTTAAATTGTATTTTTGGTTGGAGTATTTTGTCGAACGGGTTGGTGTGTGTTGGTTATATTGAGCGTTTTAATTTTCTTTTAGGGTATTGTATGTAGTCTTAGGCTTAAAATGCACCTAGAGTTTTGTCATATGGATTGTTAAGTTTTCATTTTCAGCTCAAATATGTGTTTTTTTATTTATTTATATTTTGGTTTTGTTGTTATTTGTCGGGCATTTTGGCAAACATGTGGCGTGTGCTATAGTAATCGAGTGCTTGAACTTTTGATGCCTTTTTTGTATAATATATGTAATATTAGGCGAACCCCACGTAGATTTTATCATAGGGATGGCTAAGTTTGGGTTTTTAATCTCAAACATGAAGGATGTTTGTTGGGAATTTCGACGAACATGTTGTGTTTGCTATAAAAATTGAGTGTGTCGATACTTTTGAATCTGATTTCTGTTGGGTTTTTGTTTGTTGTGTGTTACGTGTGGTGTGCATTATAAGCCTCGTATTAATCAAGTGTTTGATGATTGTTTTGGATAGTATTTGTGATATTTGGCGAAATCCACCTAGATTTTTTACTTTAGGGCTTGTTAAGTCTGCTTTTGAAGCTCAAACATGTGGCGTGTGTTCTTGTTATCTGAGTGTTTTTGTTTTGATAATTTTCCCGAGTAAATTAGTGGTTTCTAGTACTAAAAAAACGTGGAATTTAGTTGAATTTTTTAGGAAGCAAATTAAATGGTCTGTTTATCTTTGTTGGGCATTTTGTCGAAAGTCTGGTGTGTGTTATTGCAATTGAATGTCCCTGTGTATGCTAACATATCACCGCATCACATTTTGAGTTGTAAAACAGTCTATCTTTTGTATACTACATAAACAAAATCATAGATTGGGGAATAAAAAATAATAAGCATGTTAGAATAGTGTACAAAGTCTAAAAACATGATAAAAAGGGTCTTAAACATGTTAGAATAGTGGTATCAATGTATTTTTTTATTATTATTTGTTTGGCATTTTGTCGAACATGTGGTGTGTTTTTTTTGTGATCGAGGTTTTTAAAGCTTTCTTTGATTAATGGTTGAGATATTCAGATGTTTTGTTAATCAAACTCGGCATGTTTTGTGGGAGCCAGTAAGCTCAGGTTGCTTTCTTTGTTTAAATGCTTGCATATAGATAATCAGCTTTAAAGAATACGATTTCTATTTTTATTTTTAAGGCAGGTCCATAAACTGTTTGGTTCTTGTCAAACATGTGGTGCATTATTTCTGTTGATTGGTTTCTTACTTGATTTAGCTAATCGCAGGGATATTTCAGCTGTTTCAGTATTGAAGCTTGGGGTTCAGTTAAAAAAAAATGTTTGGTAGTAGTTGCTTTTAAGCTCAAGCTGTTTTGCTTAAACGGTGACATGGTGGCTGCTTAGTTATTAGAACAAGTTCTTTTTGTTCTTTTGGCTTTATAAAGCTAGAAGCAATAAGCGAGACCATCCCAGATCATATCTTAGGGTTAGTTGCTCAGTTTTTATTGTATTTTAGGTGGTGTGCTTTTGGTTATCAGCTCATAAACTAAGTTTTTCTTTTTGTTCTAGCAGGCTTTTTTCAAACATGTGCTCTGCTTTGTTGGTCTAGTTTTGGTACATTGATTAGAACCACTTCAGCCTTCATTGCTAACTTTTGACCGTTGGGTTTTAGTCCTATGGTCTAGTTTACATGTGTGATTGGACACGAAAACAGTATTTAATGTTCAGCATGTTATGGATGATATTTACCAATATAGCAATCCGATCTCTTTTGGGTACTTTGTCGAACTGGTGATGTCTAATACAACTGTTAATTGTTTCAAGTACTAATTTGGCTAATTTAGGGGGTTATTTTATTTGTTTTCTACCATTCTTCAGTGAATTTTGGAATTCAGCTAAAATGATTATTTTCTGAGAGCTTTCAGGCTCAAGCTCTTTTGCTGTTTTGACTAAAGAGTGCTAGAAGTTTTTATTGGTCTAATCTTCATTTTCTTAGTACTTGATTGGTTACAGTTAAAGCTCATCTTAATTGATTTAGTTGCATATCATTTTAAGAGGACGGGGAAACAAGCTTTTGGCTCAGTGTCAATTTTGGGCACCTTTTCTCTAAATAGGAGTACATTAGTAGCTAGTACAATTAAAAGCAAAACCTAGTTTATTTGTTTAAACCTATAAGCAAACAATTTTGCTGGATTTTTTTTATTGCTTCGAAGGTTTCACTTTATTGGCATCTAAGATCTTAAGATGATGTCCGAAAGCTAGATGTTATGCGCGAGGTCCGTCCACTTTTTGTCTTCAAAGCTACACCAGAAACAGAGTTTATGTAGTTAAGACTTAAGACGTGGACCTTCAATCATTCAAATTTTGGTTTCTAGGTTATTCAATCACAGAAGTGTACTTCCCTTTCATTTATGAAGGTACCTTTTATGCGTGTGTGCATTTTTTATACTTGTGTAAACCCTTGAACTACTTAACGGAAGTAAAACTGCACAGTTAGTATATTACAACAACGAATTTGTTCGTGTTTCGGGTGGATGGATAGCATACTTAGTGGCGCTCTTTTTTGAAGTGACATGTTGGATAATGGATACTAGGACTATATTGTGTGCATTGCGTGTGGAATGTACAGTACTAATGATAAATCGGATTTCTTGATCTTCTTCGTGTTCTCTTATAAAGAGATATACATGTTATTCTAATTATTGTTATTTTCACCCTGGCAGCCAAGAAAAGCAGAAGAAAAGAAGCAGTGACCTGTTATTCGACAATGCTGCTCGGTTAAACAAGAGGTCGATTATGAAATTGAAAAGTTCACACAATGGATGTATTTGTTATCAATCATTTGTTCGTCCTGTAGCTATGCTTTATTTTTCTCCTGGATAATGATTTCTTAATGTGGCTTGTCGTAAGCCAGTTTCATGATCCATAGCACTGGAGTGACATCTATAGTTGTTGCATGAATAAATAGAAAATGTGGCTTCTTCTAACATTAACGTTTTTTTTTTCTAAGCACAAGCACATGATTATCAGGAAGCTGGTTTTTTTTTTATGGTAGGCTTTTAAAAGAATTCCTGCACGGTTGCACCAATCGTAGGGGAACTGGAGATTTGAATCGTTGAATGATAGATTTGCTATGAAAGTAGAGGCTTTAACGGATCTTTTTCTCATCCTAAAAACCTTAATTCATGGTTCTCTTCTCTAAATGAGAGATTTATATCACTTAAAAAGTCCAATACAATTGGTAATGCACGTCGCTGATCACCATGAATGGTAAACTAAATTGTAATTATCTCGAGTATAAACTACTATTTCTCAATCACAACCTGTCTTTAGTATTTGCCGTAGCTACATATTCCAGTGATGATATATGATCAGTACATTCCAGTAATGATCTACAGAAATAACATTACTATATATTACTTGAAAAAACAGCCTATAACAAGCTAAAGGGAGCTTTACGAGTAGAAAGTAACTTCAACAGTTGGTATTGCACATATGTTTCTCAGATCAGGAACTAAACCAAAGCTCCACAAGCTGCTATGATATAATTACATTATCACCGATCTTCTCGTCGAACAGCATTTGGATTGGACATCATGTCCATCATCATCTTCTCAGGTGAATCCTCCCAGTTAGAAAATGTTTTCAAGTCTACCTGGGAAAGTTATAAAATTATACTTAGTATCATCTCACCACCCCTTTCAAAATATTACATACTAGTAAGATGCAACGAAACAAGCCAAATTTATGATATGTATGTATGTATATATACACACACACACACACACACACATATAGAGACACACACACATATAGACAAATATATGATATTATGTACAGTCAAGAAACCACAAGAGCTCAGTTTTTAAGATAATAAACCAAATGAGCAAAAGCTCTTGAGCATTAAAAGAAGACCAGAAAACAAACAAGACTGTAGGTGCAAAAAGAAGGGAGTTAATAGCTAAATATACGATATTATGTATCTCACCGTGCGTCTTTGTTCAGTGAAAAGTTCTTCTCTTCTCTTGTGTGAGGCTTGAGTCTGTTTGGCAGCTTTCCCCCCAAGTCCCCATACCTCAACCTCCAGAATGGTAGCTTCAGTTGGTAAATAACCCTAAAGCATGAATCACGCATTTAAAAGTCATGTTGTGAAATGGCAAATGGTACTATACCAGCATCTCACGGGAATTAATTATAGTTTTTATAGTCAACGTATTCAAGTTTTCTTGACTTCGCTTCCCAATCAAACAAAATATGTATTGGTGGTACCTAAAACGTTTTTCGGTTCTAAACACTACATAGATTAAACATAAACCGGAGTCTTAACATGGAATAATATGATAAATTAGTGAATACAATTTTGGTTTTTTCTAGCTTCCCGGGAAAAAAATATGTTTTCATGACTAATTAGCACCCCCAATCTATAATTACAATTTCCATCACGCACACCAAGTGAACTGCATTGCCAAGAAAGGTTAAGTTGGGGAACTTATTGCTAATTTGTGTAGGTTGGTGTAGAAAATTGGAATCATATGGCACGCTAATGGTAAGTTAGTGTAGAAAAATCTCAAATTAACCCTCTAAAATTTATATAAAGAACAGCTGAGATCTCATAAAATAGTTTTCCGAGCACGGGCGATAAATTATCTTTACATTTCGAACCTAACACTCCAAATGTTCTAATTGAAAATCCATTTGTTTCCAATGTTAGCGTAAAAGACTAATCAAATAAGGCAAGGTCATAACTTCATAAGCCAACATAAGAAACCCAACAAACATACGGATAAGAGAAAGTATAACTTGCCTGACCGGGAAACAGGGAACCATGTTGGTAAGTCTTGTCAACAGCATGGTGGCGCATCGTAATTTTGGAGAAATCTTCATCGATAGAAACCCTTTCATT
Source organism: Primula vulgaris (assembly GCA_963920805.1). Classification (NCBI taxonomy): domain Eukaryota; kingdom Viridiplantae; phylum Streptophyta; class Magnoliopsida; order Ericales; family Primulaceae; genus Primula; species Primula vulgaris. The sequence goes on from OY987216.1 coordinate 35,527,606, forward strand.
TCCATTAGATCCTCCAAACGCAATTCCCACAGGCTTTGGTCGGGGTTCATATACTCTACCGGTAGGGTGCAAATGGCTATATACAAAGTTCTTCTCTTTCCCTGCCAATATATATTTTAGCCAAGCTTATACAGCAATCATGATAATTTCGTCTGCACAATATAATTCAGTGTAAGTGCAGTTATTGTACCTATACTTTGGATAAAGTTTGAGAATGATCCTAAAGTTTCAATTGCAACACTAATGGTCCCCATACTTCGGGTAATTATCTATTTGGTTCCCATAGCTTCATATGCCACAGCTAGTCCAGTAAATTAATATGTTAAACTAATAGCCACGTATTTCAGAATATTGAATGGGTTTATCTCAATGATCCCCGTATGTTACATGATTGGTCCCGTAGGGACCAAACTGTTGTATTAGGAAATTAATGGGTGTAGCTTAATCAAACTATGAGGAGTTGAGGACCACCGGCGTTGAAAAACTTAAACTATTAGGACCAAATGGTAATTTCTCTCAACGTATGAAGACTATTGGTGTAATGCACCCTATAGTATGAGGACTTCATATTTGAAAATTTCAGTCCACTAAATGGGTAAACAAGTTTCTCGCTGTAACTAAAAGGGAATTAAGTCGAAACCATGTCACTTAATCGTAATTTCATTCACAAATGATATGCTAATTCTAAGAAAACTGGCACTCACCAAAAGAGGGGAACACGTTGAAGACGGGACTAACTGAATATAAGCTACCAGAGTTTCCGTAAAAAGTATCCTTATTCTCTAAAGCTTGATCAGTTAATGCACCAATTGTCCACCTCTTCACGTCTTTATTATCATCTTCTGAACTAGCAGCAACCAAAACTAGCAAGGGGCCGTTATAACCATCGATATTTGACCAGAACCGATTTAAGCCTCTACCATGAACAGATGACCTAATAAATTATGTGAAGATCTGCTCATGTCAGAGTTGGTTGGAACTATTAACAACAAATTGACAGAAATGATTTCAAACAAGATGACAGACAACTGCTTTCAATAAGTTGATACCAATAGATATGCATACATGAGTACAACCGTATATTTTTTCTATAGCTGTCTCGAAGGATTTAAAAGTAAATTGTACCACAGTACCACTACCAGATTTCTACTGGATATCAGCCTAACAAGAGTATTGCAAAATCCATCAACTATCAAGCACCCTTTCTGTTCTTAAGTAACTAAGTACCTTCTGAGCACCTTGCTGTAGTTATGCACTTAAACTCATGTTCGGTGCACAAAAATCTTCATTTAACAAATCACAAGATCCAAGAAAGTTTTTTTTCTGTAGCTGCCTTGAAAGATTTAATAAGTTGTACCACATTACCAGACTACCGCCTACCGGTACCAGATTTCTCGTCAATATGAGCATCTAGCCTACCAGCATGCCTATTAATGGTATTGCAAAATTCATCGACTATAAAACACCCTTTTTTTGTAAGTAACAAAGTAAACACCTGCACACATTATTCTAGTTATACACTTATACTCAAGTTCAGTGCATAAAACACTTATATCCAACAAATCACAAGATCCTGGTTATACACTGATAAAACATTTACTTGACAAGAGTAAACAGTATTTCAAGTGTAATAAAAAAAGAATCATCATGGTGGAAAATAGTGCTTACACTTTACATACTAACTGGAAGTCGAAAATAAATAAAAAATGACCACACATAAAACGTAATTATGTAGCTATTTGCTAGATGAATCCAAAATTAAACAGCTGCATGCCAAAGCAGAGTACAGTGTTACATGAACTTGCTCGGGTCTAAGACATACAGATATGTCACTTTTCAGTAGAAAATGAGATTTTTATAAAAAATTATAATAGTAGTCAAGGCAAGCAAGTAATCAAATTTAACCTCACAGTAAAAAGGTATTAATTGTAAGCTGCAAGGACAAGAATGATTTATAGCTCAAGTTCGGGGATAGATCTGTAAGAGAAATTTCAAGTTGAGGAGACAAGTACTATTCTAAATATAGAAATGCGGTGATAGACCAATATCAAAAGAACTAACCGATAAAGCAGACTATCATCAGCTCCATCACAAGAGCTAGCAAAGCATATTTTCAGAATTTCTTCCTTTACGGAGCTTCTAAGAGTAAGAGAAATAGCCCAAGCCGACCCTCTCGTTAAAAGATTATTATTTACTGTTTCAGAGAGATCACTTGTTGAAGAGGATACCACTTCCTTCTTGTTCTGCCAGTAATCACCCAATTTGAAAGTCACTATTTATTGCAAAACAAAGTTGAAAAATGCTTGGATTGGAAATTAAGATCAATGAACCCTAAAGATGCCGACATACTCTTATCCATAGTAAAATAACGGATCACTGAAATAAGACCCCAAAATACAGAAATAACGAAAGAACCCTTCTTAAAACCATGAACTTAGGAGGAAGATAGACGTACAAACATGCTGACACAGATTCATCAGATGGAATGATCGAGGTGTTATATTATTTGATGACCCCTATTAGCTTTCGTATTAATTAGGTCCTTCAGGTTTCCAACTCACTCAACTTTCGTCCAAATTAGATTTCATTTATTTTTCTAAATGGTGATTCTTAAACTGGAACATATGATGTAAGTTCAATTGGAGTTGGATGAAAAGAGATTGAAAGGGATGATTTTCATTTTCAAAATTACTTGGTTAAAATAATACGTAAGGGAAAGAGATCAAGAACAGACTACAGAGACAAAAAGGAGAACCCTGTACAGTATATTATTCAATTTAGAGACACTGCATATTAACAAGGAAAAGAACTATAACAAAAGTAGTGGCATATTAAAGTGTTACAACTTATAATCATATAGAGGACTAAATATAGGCACAGATCAACAGGGAAAAGAAGTAATAACCATACATTATTCTATCCTAAGAAATGAATGTGGTTAATAGTACATACATGAAATACCTTCGGATTAGGGCGGGATAAGAAATGAATGTGGGATTAATAGTACATACATGAAATATCAATGAAGTGTTTGTTTGCTCTTTATTGGGGTTGGACTATTTTACAAATTTACATTTATATCTATAATAAATAAACTTGCAAAATACATATATATATGATTTTAATATATATATATATCACACACCCCCTTTACTCTAAATACCCCCATTTCCCAATACCACACCCCCCATATTACTCCAAATACCCTCATTTCTCATCATTTCTAATCTCATGTTACTAATAGTCCCGCCCTCACTTTTCATACCAAACGCGGTACTTGTGGGACCGACAGTATTTCTAATCTCATCCACCCTAATCCCATCCCAATACAACCTCAAACAAACACTCCCTAAGTGTAGAGTTTTTGAGAATTTATATTTCTATCTAAAGTCCTGAAATAAATAAATTTGGTTATATGGATTTTGGACGAAGATAAATAAAGGATACAAATGAATAGTATATATCCTACCTCTGATATGGACTTCTGGATTTTACTGAGTACAAATTGTGTGAAGCATTCAAAAAGGCTTGGCACTGTTTTCAAAGCCCACTGACAAACTTTCTCCACAGGAAGTTGCACATCCATGCTCAATATATCACATTCCCAAAGATCAAAAGAAACGCCAGACTCAACAGACGATAAAACAGCTGATAATACCAAATTGTTTACATCTGGAAGACTATTATCTTCTTGTCCACCAAACGTCTCTTTATTCATGATAAAACACATCCAAAGCAGCATCAGTAATTCACCAGGTGACAAGAACCCAGTCATTTTAGTATAATCGTCGTCGGATACAAACTCCAACTTTGTAGGAAAACCTGCTTTTTCGGAAGCTAATGAAAATACGTTGAATAATGTACTCAGATATTTCGAACCAGACATTCTACCACAACACTTGACGTAACCTCTCAAGAACTCGATCCAACTAACTCCTCCTTCTTCTGTGACAAAATATAGGTCGGCTATTGAGGTGCCCACATGAGACAGTAACTTATGAAATTTTGGCAGATTATCACCTGATTCGTCCTTGTAGACTAAGCCAAAGCATTTCTGCGACAACCAACATAAAAATTATTATATACTTGAAGTAAGAAAAAAGAATATGAATTTAATCGCAACTGCTAGAAATATTCTATCAAACATTTAACAAGCAAAGGGCTCCAGATAGGTTTGAAAGATAGTTCCCAAAGTACCAGAACTTGTTTGGAAAAAAAAAACAGAGTTGAAAATTTATATGCCTTTGGGCTCACTTCTTTTAAGTGGTAATGAAAGAATTTGATCAGTTGAAAATTACTACCAAAGTAATTTGATCAACATCAGGGCCGTTTCCAGAGTTTTGGGGGCCTTAGGCCACCTTAAAAATGGGGCTTTTTTTCTCTGTAAAAAAAAAGAAGGTATTTAAATAAAAGTTATAAGATACGATTAATAAATGGTAAAATATTAAGTTAGAAAATATTAGATGCAATAAGTTGGGCACATTTAACAAAAAAATTAATGATACGAAACAATTTTTTTACAAACTTCGCATTCGAACTAAAATTATACTATTATTTTTTAAAAAGAAAATCAGGGACCAAATATGTTATCTATTCAACAAATCATGTCCTTACCTGTTTTTTTTTAATATAGGAGATCACATAGAACCATACATAAAATTAAATGGTTCATTAGTGTATTAAATTCTATAATGAAATAATAAAAAATATATTGTCATCGCAAAGACTCGAACACGGGTTGACTAGGCTCTTTAGTAAGTAAACCAACCACGTGGCCACAGATAAATATTTATTAGAGAAAGTAAATTAATTATATATATATTTAATATTTTGCCAAACGGGGGGCCTTAAAAATATACATTTTTGGGGGGTTCTAGGCCCGGGCCTCTTGGGCCTAGCCCAAAATCCGGCCCTGATCAACATGACCATCATAGACCTCGGCTAAATAAGTCAAGAAAATAATTTAATCTTGTGACCAGTAAAAAGATATGAGAAAATATCTCTACAAAAAGTGAAAAATTGCTCCAAATAGATCAAAGTTCAATGATCTTCCAGATTTTTCATTTCAAGTGAATTGGCATCCAGACTATGTTAATCAATATCAGGAATTTGTAGCACGAGATCTAACTGTGCAATGTATGATAATAAGCATCTTGTTAAAGCCAATCTGATTAGGTCATAAGCATACACGTCCGTTGAGTCTATCATTTTCTGTTAGATATGTACAGAATCCGATTGACAATGCGTTCATTGCAAAAGAACCCTCTTTAAAAAGCGACACAAAAATGAAAATTTGTCAATCAAAACTAGAGAAACGTTATTTATCAAATCATTAAAAAGATAGAAAACTTCATATGACTATGTTTCTCTCCTTTAAGTGGCAAATACTGATCCAGCCATTCAGAAATGAAAAACAGACAAAAGTACTTCAAAGTTAAAATTGCAAAAGTGTTGCCGTATATCTAGGGATGGCAATTTCGTCGGGTCGGGTAAAAGTGCAATTCTATTCGGGTCGGGTTTAAATGGGTGAAAGTGCAACTATAAAAAGGGCAATTTAAGACTCTCTCTCATATACATTAAACTCTATTTTATATTATGTTTATATTATAGTTCTAAATCAAATGATTTTTTAATCTAACTAACAAATTTTATTTGAAATCTTTGACATTTATGAGATTTATTTTTTAAGAGGAAAAAAAATATTTTTTTAAACGGGTCAAATGGATAAAAGTGCAACTTTGTCCTGGGGTCGGGTCGGGTTGAAACCCGCAAAATTGCCATCCCTACGTATATCACATGATTGTAATAATATATCACATACCACTAACGATTTCCATGACAAAGTATAAAATCAAATTATTCACTCATTAATAAAAAAACAGAAAAGACGCTCTGAAATTACAAATTCGCCATTTAATCTCAAAATTAACCACATGATTATTAATTCACTGTAATTACACTAATACAGAACAGCCAGTACGAGATAAAATTGCTTGAAATAGTGAAATTGTCACTCAAAATTGCACGATTGTACTCTCGTACCACCTACGAGATACAATTATAGCTCAAAATTACAAAACAGCCACATAAATCATGTATTTAAATACTAATAACGCATCAATAATTCACTTTACATACAGATAATAGACATAAACCACACATATAACTACTAAATCATAGCATTACACACCACAATATTATGTGTGTGTATGTATGTGTGTGTCAGTGTGTGTATACCTGAAGAGAGGAGAGAGGGATGGCGGATTGATCGGATAGGAGAGAGAAAGCTTGTTTGAGAGTCGGAAGAGCTCCGGTGGACGCCGCTAATACCTCCGCCTCTCTCTCCTCCTCCGTCATCTTCTCCGACGAAGAACTCGATCCCCCCATTTTTACTCACTTACTTTCTCTCTCTATATCTATATCTATATATCTATATATGTATCTATATACTTTATATATATATATATATATAACGGTTTAGTTATGACACCTGGCAACTAATGCTCTGTGCTTTCTGGTTTTAATAATTTGGGCATTTATTTTTTAAATTTTTCAATTTAGATATTATACTATAATAACTTTTTAATTTAGGTACCACCGTCTAAATAAATTACGAAATCATGTCACGTGACATTTGACAAATATTATTTTTTTTTTATGGGTGAAATTGGGAGAAATTTTTTTTATGTGTGGAATTTGGGGAATTTTTTTTCTAATATGACATATTTTTATGAAAAATTGTCAAATTAGCCTCTCAAATTAATATTTGTCAAATGTTACGTGACATGATTCCGTGATTTATTTAGACGGTGATACCCAAATTGAAAATTTATTATAGTATGATACCCAAATTGAAAATTTTAAAACATTGATATACAAATCGTTATCAGCACTATAGTTTGGTATAATAAATACATTTTTTTCCTTAATTTGTAGAAAAAAGATAATAAATAAATAAATAAATAAGATAGTGTTAGGTTATATGCCTATTGGAAATGCCAAAGGCCATTTTATGATTTATTTTTATTTTTATTTTGAAATTAGGCTATTTTATGATTGGTGTCAAATAATAATACAGGATACCATGTCGGTACACTTTTAATTCTTTTATTATTTTCTTAAATAACACTAACGTACGGGTTGGTGTAACGTGTTGTATAATTTTACTAAAAATAAAATATCTTTTTGAATGATATGATGATGAAAACTGCTATTATTTATTTATTTAATAGGAACGGATTATAAGATATAAAGGAGGGGAAGAATTTGAGATGATAGCACTTGTTAATTCTTTTATAGTCGGGGCATAATATGACAGTTATTTGTATTTTAAATTTATATTTTGAGTTTTTGTCGGGTATTAATTCTTTTTTAGTTTTATAATTTATGTTAATGTAGTGGTTTTTTGTAATTATTTGTTTCAACGTCTCGTAAGTCGTAAGAATTCTTCACATAAATAATAGTATGATTATGAAAATATGTGTAATATCACCTCGATACATTTTAAATATATTTTGGTATTTATTTGACGTTATACAATATATCCTTATAAAACGTCAAATAAACAATTAAACACAAACATACGAGAAGTTCAAAATTTTACATATTTTTTAGCTAACATTTTACAAATAATATAAAGTGGTGATTCAAAAAAAAAAGGTTTCCAAAAACACGATCGGAAATAAAAAAAAACGGAGGGGTGTCACGGTGACTTCCTCAGTAGGACGAGTTTGATGCCCCTTCTTCTAATTTTAGCGCTTTCTATTTTGATACCTTCCCACCAAAGAAAGTGTACATTTTCCGTGTTTTAGCTAATTTTCTATTTTTATCTTTTGAAATATCAAATTTTGATAGATAAAGCATAAGAAAATTAATGGCATAGCCTAGAAAAATATAAAAATGGTTTTTGTTTGAAAATCATGACGTTGCTTTTTTGATGAATTGCAAGTGAATTATTTTCAAAATTTTCAGACATTGTCTACTTCATCTGTCTGGTAGACTCGAGTTTGTGACAGCGTTTTGGTTATCTGGCGAGACAGTAACTCTGTTATCTATCACTTGTCTAACTCGGATTCTCTACATAACAATATCGAAAAGAATAGCATTTTCCACAATTAACCAAGTGAGGGAAAACGATTATATATAAAAGTACTATTACAATGACAACGAAACTCCCTATATAAACTACACGATCGACAGGGGCTACATCGCTTTTCTCCCAACTTTACCAAGCCACAACGATTACTACATTCCACATTTAACCAAGTGCGAAACAAGCCTACGACTACAACAATAACGAACTACATAGTTCACTTTTTTCAGCACACAGCAACAATCATACATATATATTACAAACCTGTCTCCAACTCTATTAAGCCAAATTCCAAAACAGAAAATAAAAGAAAAGAAAAAGCTCTAGCCTAATCTACTACAGATCCCTACGAAACCTCAATAAAATAAGCTTTTTCCACAATTGACCAAGCAAAGATAAGATTATGCCAAGGCTAGCTAGCCAGTTTCAGGAATTAGTCCATTATTTCCTTCGAAAGCAGCGGCACTGTTGAGAAGTTGCATACCTTCTTCGCTCATTTTCTGAACTTCTGTTGGCGATAGTATTCTGATACAACGCACACAACTAACAAATTCCCTGCGGAAAGAAGTTGAATTGATATAATCAGTGAGTTGGTAGTTATTTGTGTTAAGTCATTTATAGTTCCTAATTGATGATCTTTGTCTCACTTTTGTCCCTATATCTTTACATCATGTAGTTTCAGTTCCCTTAAGCTCTGTTAATAATTGTGCTCTTTTGTATCTCAACGTAATGCAGTTACTTTCTCCGTCAAACAACAGTATAATATACTTCTACAATAATTTTATTTCCATGTATTAGGTTCTTTTCCCTAAAATCCATGTCTACTTCCCGTTTAAGATCAAAACATGATTTTAGAAGTAAATAATACATTAACAATCTTACATTTAAAGAAAAAGTTAACATCCTACTAACTCATTGCATAAAGTTCGGTGACTTTTATAGAAAAAAGTGGGACACAGAAGTTGGTATGCAATAGTTGCTTCACGTTTTAAGTTTTAACCCGTCCTCTTTCTAACCTTTGTTTAATTACAATCTCTAATTACTTTCAGATTAATGACCAAAATGGAAAACAAAAAGAACAATGAATTTGACTTACTCCCATGGATCATCACCAACTAGTAGGACATCTTTCTCAAAATCCACATAAACTACTTTCCAACCAGAACCTCTATCGTTTAGCAAACTTTCAAGTCCAAACATGAGTTCGATCGATGAGAGGAGTTCATCATAGTTTGTAAAGCTCGATACATCAATTGACCGCCCAACCGATCCAGACTTTTGAATCTGCCATGTCAAAAAATAAGAACAAAAATTCACATCCTTAAAGAGTAAAATAGAAATATAAAAGATCTTTTTTTTTTATCTTCCATTATGAAGTTTCCCTCAGTTATTATGCCTAAATTAGGATACTTAACCTCTTGTACAAGATATTTTAAGCCAATTGCAGTTAGAATCCTTGAGTTGTTGTCTTTTTTAGTGTATCATCAATTTATACTGATTATTCAACCTTTATCCTCAACTTAGACCACCTTTCAATTCTTAGGAGCACATTTGCCAGTTTGTAGAAGTATCGGCAGTAGTTCAATGTACAAAAATGAAAAATCCTATAAATTCAGTTTACTAGATTGATGGCAGTGTAAGGCCTTGAATTGCTTGCAGCTTTTAAGTTCAGTTTTTTTATATTTTTTGGTTGGTCAGCCTTGAGGATGAGCTTTCCTGATTTATTTTGCCTGGGAATGCTAGTAGCTTTTTTTAGGCCGGATGAACCTAACTAACTTCAGAAACGTAAAAAAAAGAAACTAATTCCATAATTCCATAAAAAAAGAAACTAATTTGAGCAGTACACAAAATCTACGAAATCCAATTCACGTATTATTTGCGTAATCTAGAATATAATTAGCTCCGTAAATGCATATAGACTTACTTTTGTATAAGTACGAACAGGAGGCGGAGCTGGTTGCCACGTATTGGTCGGCAAAAGACTATTCTCATCAAATTCAACATTACTCGAAGACGCCCCATTTGAACTATCGGGTATTTCTTGAAATGAAAAGGCACGAGAATTCTCCATGCTAGCCGATGTTATTTGCGATTGAAGATCTTGGCTTAAATTATAATTTCCAAGTAAAAACTCGGACGGCTTTTGAAAAGACACTTCTTTCGAAAAATCGTCCAGAATCGTGCTCGAAATAGACGGATCGACAATGGTGCTTCCCCCATTAAGAGAACTATATATATCACTTTGAGTATAGCTTTCGACCGATAAATCCCTCAAATTATTAGAATTGGACTTAAGAGGAAGGTTGTAGATGTCTTGTTGAGGCAATATGGCTAATTGAGACGAAACAGGATTTAGATTCCAATCTAGATTGTCGAAATTTGTGCAATCAAATTGGTTGGTATTGATCTGAAGAGGGTTCATAATTATTGAGTCAAATGGAGATTGTCCAAGCCATGGATTTATCTGAGAAAAAGAACTATTTTGACAAATGTTGTTTTCGTTATATTGTCCTGAAGAAGTTGATTGGCTTTGCTGAATGACCGCGAGAGTGGGGTCGACTTTAGGAGCCTCGGTTGGCTTTACGAAAATGGACATTTCCGAATTGGGCAAGTTTAAGTGGATTTGCGAGCCGTTTTGGTTGTCAATTTGGATATTTTCTACAGGGGTAATATCCGGTTTTTGCTTGATGGTCCCATGATCTAGCGCCTTAGGGTCAGGATTGTTAACACTCGCGGGTTTCATCAGCATTTTGAGAAGTTGTTCGGACCATAAGCTTGACACTGGAGGGTGTGAAATGTCAACATTTGGATATTCCTGTGCTCGAACAAAAGGCCTCTTCATCATATTCTCCCATTCGGGTTGCTCTCCTGTTACAAATATTGGATACCATTTTATAAGTCTCTTATTAACTAGCATACTTTGACTGTCTGAGTGCAGCTTTTAAGTAGTTTTTTGTTCTCAGCTTATAAGTTGAACTGCATTTAGTTGATCAGCTAAACTCCAAGTTTACATAATTTTGGCTTGAAAAAGCAAGAAAATTAAAACTTAATAAACCAAGCTTCTTTCTCAATCTCGATAAAAATTCAACTTATATGCTTAAAAGTTGCCACAGAAAAGCCGCTAATGTTCTAAACAAGGAAAGATATTGAAAGTTTACTTATAAATCCGGTTTGCAGGGGTCGTTTGAAACCGGAAGTTAGAGATGGAAAAATGAAAAGACTTTCAGGTGTCTCGATTTCCCACGGGCTAACTCGATTTTGCTTGTCGCTGCATCCAGAATCATCCCATTCTACCTAAATTGTAACAAAAAAAAAATACAATTACACTAGATCATCATAGAAACATTATTCCTTATTATAAACTTATTTAGAATATTGAGATGTTGTGAGACTTCGGGGTTATTTAGGATGTTATTAGACATGGACGATTTTGTCTATTCCTAAAATTGACATTTCATTTGTAAGTAGTATGTCGTACCTGAAGGTTGCGCCATTTGGAACCGGGCCATCGCAGTGGATCTAAGTCGCATATACCACTAATACAACCCATATACCTGTAAAAGCATAAGTATGTTTCAGTACATTACAGAAGAAAATAAATAAAAGGAAAAAAAATCAAGTTAGTCTCATAATAAAATCATGGAATGAAAATTAACCTGCGTTTACCCGACTCTTCTGTCTCAAACATCATTCCAAAACGCATACCAACTGAGAGTTGGGGGCCAAAAACAGATTTTCGGAATTTGGAAAGGGTAACGACAAATTCAGAAGGACAAGCCCTGCAAATATGAAAAAAAAAATGTAAGCCTCCGAATTTATATAAAAAGTACCAACAGAAAAAATCATATACGAAAAAAATTAAAAAAATACCGCGGGTTATAGAAAATAGTGAATGGGCTTCTATTAGAAGTAGCATGAGCTGCAGCAGCAAGAACACCAATATGCATACTATCCGCTGATAAAACCGAAGATGGTAAAGTTGCTTGTTGACGATTCGCACGTCTCACTCCTAGCAATAATTGTGATTTCTCGTCCCTATTCGAACCCCGAGGAAAAAAAATGTCTTCAATTAAATTCTGAAAGCGCTCATCATTGAAGGAATCAAATTTCTTATAGGAATATTTTCTCTTTTTACAGTTTTCCAAATGACGCATGTTTGTCATAAATGAAATTATGAAAGCACCGTGAAGCCAAGAATGTATATTATCAGGATTATACCCTCAAAGAAAACTGATTCTACCGATTTTACCCTGTTTCACGAGCTTCAGTGCTCGACCTAATCATTTAGAGTTGTAAAATTGTCTAATATTTTCACGACAAACATCAAAAAATTGACAACCATAGTTAAAGTCCATCACATTCATGAAATTATCAAACAATTAACAATGTATACCTTATGAAGAGAACCGAATCACCAGCCTTGAGCCTCTTAGCACCAACAAACATACTCCAACCAGTAGTAAGTAGGTGTCTCTTAGGCTGGCCTACATATTATGGAACGTAAAAATGAAAAATGAGCAATCAAAGATTGCTGAAAATATGAGGGAAATAAAGAGCAAACATTCTCACCGCGGTATATATGACGAAACGTCCAAGTATTATCGTGCAAGTCACGAACAACAAGTTCTTGAGTTGGTGGTTGCATTGCATAATCCTAACGTAATCAACAAAAAAAGGGATCAGATTACCAAAAAGAACTACTACAAAAGCCTCTGATTTTGGAAATAAATTTAGTTAGCCTCACCAATGGTGGAAAGAGCTTTTCTGCAGCCCTACGAGGTACTGAGAAGCCTCCATGTGTACTTGTATCGCTAGCGGTCAAAGTTTTGCAAAAGAATTCGCTTGGATGCTTACTCGAGTTTAACCCAAAACCTGGTATTGGGAATACGTCTTTCTCCTGATAAATAAATTAAAATAAAAAGATTATTGAATTTTTAATTAGATTCATTCAGAACATATAGGATATTATATTTTTCTGTAAGAGGCCTTACAGAGGTGACAGGTTGAAGGCTCATTTGCGCATAGACTTCATCTGTATCTTTATCCGCCTATTAAAAACATGCACCGAAGAGAAACAAAGTAACTTAAATTTGAACATGATACAAATTTTTAGTACAAGGGAAAATACAACTAAGCATAAGTAAGTGGCTAAGTGCGATTATATAATTGGGTTCAAATTGGGGAAAAAATATACTTTCTGTGTTGAGGTTATGTTGGCGTTTGTGAGTTTTCTGGTTAAAATAATTGCTTATACGAATTAGGAACAGTGATAATTAAGCAGCTGATAACTGTACAAATTTGGGTGGAAAGTTTAATTTTCGCATAAAAGTATCAAATCCTATTACATCCAAAGAAAATATTATCATGAACAAAAGTATGCATTCCTAGTTTTATTTGTGTAACCAAAAAACATTTTACTTTTATACTCGCAAGTAAAAGAAGTGTGATATAATCATATAATTAAGGATAACCAAACGATAAAAAATAAGGCGAAAAATAATCTAGGAGCATCTACATGGAGTGTGACATTGTGAACTTGGCACAGGAGCTGAGACGGGAGACTCGGGTAATTAGGAATATGTGCAGTGGCGAGTCTGTTTGTTGAAATAGCCACCTAGAACAAATTAGGAGCTTGTTAGCTATATACTAATAAGTATGTTATATATACTAATAAGTACTCCAAAGAACTACCACGGGTCAATTATTTAACCAATACAGTCAATACAAAACTTAAAAAGATCAGTCTTTTTGTCATGGGTTTGATATTCCCAGTGTTACTCTGAATGTTGGAGACTACTTCAAACAGATTTTTTTTTTTTCAATATCAACAGTTTTCCCCTGTTACGCCCTTCGAATATTCTATAGTTCAGCTTTTAAACTTCATCCTTTTTTGCTTAAAATCTGAACTGTAGTTGATTGATCAGCTTACAAACTTAGTTTTCTTATAAACTTTAAGCTAGATGAACCCGGTTTTTAATCCCTAAAATAACAGGTATCTGCTTAAAAGCTACAATATAAATTGTAAATGTGTTTCCTCAAGAAGCTTCAAGTGAAAAGGTTAATATTTAAATTGGCAACAATTTCGGGTAACTGACATTTTAGAATTTATCATCGCGTTTGGATTATCATTGGGATTACCATTTCAATTGCCAGTGGAATGTAATACTGAAATTAAAAATTTAAATGATTTTGTCTCACAATTATCTCATAAAAATGCTCATAGAACCCCCACTGTTGCCTCTTAAAATGAGCTAAATGTTTGATCAAAATCCTTGAAGTAAAGTTTAGCTTTTTTCAATGTAACATAGTATAACAAGGCCAATTTACAAAAAATCCAAATATGCTATATAAAAGGAAAAATAAAAACAGACCTGCTCACTATGCCCTTGTGGGAAGTAATACACAAGGGTCCCAACTTGAGGCAAGTTCACCAATGGCCCAGCACATGCATGCCATAACTCTGAATTTATTGGCCTTCTAATTACTACAACCAAATATTATTTAAATTACTTAGCAAGTATAAAGGGAAACTAATCTATGGAAGTATTGAACACTAATTGTTTGACTGAAGCTTCTTAGTAAATAAGTAGCTTCTTTTAAGCCAGAAATCAAAATGTACAAAAACTCTAGCTTTTTTACATGTCAAAATTACAAAAACTAATCATGTTATAAGCTGAAACCAGTGGAAAAAATGCTTTGTAAGTAGAAAAGCAATTAACTTGAAATCAAAAGATGCAACAAACAAGCCTCAGGTGCTTATTCTAACTCTAACAAGTAATATAATCAACTCTACCTTGTTTTCTTAACTAATCATTGATATCTTTTCCAATATTTTTAGTAATCAAACAAAAATAATTGTTGAAAAAAAAACTTATATATTTTTTTGAATTACACTCCTTATCACGGTAAAATACCAATAAACAATTAAATTACCAAAAGTTATTTACTTCAAAAAAATTAGTTTTTTTAAAGTATCTTCTAACAAAATGATGAATTAATACACTTTAGAAGAGAAAATCAGATTTATTTTTTATCAAGTACCCTACATCTACTAAATCATCATCCAAAAAAACCATTACTAAAATTATGTTTTTCTTGTATAACATGCATGAACAAAAATAAAGTGACAAAAAACACTACAGTAGTAATCTTTTTTATTGATTAAGGAAAAATAAACAAAAAAATTGAAAAAGACTAACCAAGATGGTCCTGAATTTCCTTTAGCAACATCTACTAAATTATCTCCCAAAAAAGAAACATTACTAAAATTATGTTTTCTTGGATAACATATTAACATGCATTAACAAAAACAAAGTGAATAAAAATACTAATAGTAATCTTTTTTATTGGTTGAGAAAAAGAAAAAAAAAAGTTGAAAAAGACTAACCAGAATGGTCCTGAATTTCCTTGAGCAATTTCATCTCTTCAAACAAAGTTTGTGGCCCTTTTGTTTTAATCTTCTCTTCTACAGAACCCATTTCAAAATCAATCTACATCAACTAATTACTATTCAACCCCTCAATTCCCTAAAAGTGACATTTTCACCACTATCAACATCTCCAAAATTTGCCAACTCCTAGTTAAAAAATAAACAAACCCCACTTCATAAAACCCTTTAGTAACTTAACTCTCTTAAGAGGTAGAAAATTCAAATATTCCCCAATTTACAAAGACCCATTTTTTTTCCCAATGGTTTTATAAAATGAGTCAAATGACCCAATTTTCCATTACAAAACTACAAAATTTCCACAAACCCACTTCAAAAAACAACTCCTTGATAAAACCCAGAAGAGGAATTGAATTTTCAACAACCAACAACTTATATTAAATTTGCTCTGTTTTTTTTCACTAAAGAGAATCTCATATAAAGAGACATAACATAACAAAATATCAGTATTAATACCCCTCTAAATTCCAAAGAACAAATAACCTGCAAAAAGGTACTAAAAATCTAAGTGGGTCTATGAATTATAAGCACGCGAACCAAAAATATGATCAAATGCTCTGTTTTTTTTTTCCAAATAGTGACAAAAAGAAATAGCCTTTTTAATGAAAGTGTTTTTTTCTTTGTATATTTTTGTTGCCCCCTCTGTAGCTATATAACACCAAAAGTTCCCATCTTTCACTTTCTATCTCTGCTTGAATTTGGAAAGTAGAAGATTTCTTTGCTTGTAGTATTTAAATAATTAATTATTTTATTACTAAATACTGTATCATTTTATAAAAAGGAGTGTTTATTAAATTGACCAGAGAAAAACCATGCCAACACGAAAGGTTACTTAAAAATAGTTTCAGAGGGAAAAAAAAAAGAGAATATAGTCAGAATTTAAATAAATTAATAAAAAATATATTAATTATTAATACAGATAGTACAATAAATCTGATATGTTGCGTGTGCAGATACTTTATTCATTTATTGTAAGAAAGAAAGTGACAAAATAATATTCAATGTGCATAGTTGTTAAGAAAACTACTTCTGTTTTATCATTAATTTATTTAGTTTGATTACTTATTATTATAGTCAAATGTAACACCTAAATACAATCATTTAAATGAAATGATACATGTTTTCTTTCCTATAAGAGTTCATTTTGTGCCGTCGTCGTTGGGTTATACGGTATAATTTACGGTCACATTTATAATTATTAGATTATAAAATATAGGGTTAGATGATACATTTTCAATAACTAATTTAATTTTTTATTTTTTATTATATATTAGACAAATTAGGATTTAATAAATTTAAAATAAATTTTACAACACAGTAAAAACACAAATAAAAATATAGAACACTAGTGGATATTATCCTAAATTTAATTATTAATCTAAATTTGAAAAAAATAACACTTGAATATTTATTTTTGAAAACGGTATTTTGTGTCTTTCAATTGATTGACTACACAAAATAAAAACTCAATGTGATGCAACATGTGATTATTGATATAATTTTTTAAAATCCTCTTAACCATTAATTAAGTATGATCGACACCATAGAAAGAACAAAGTGGAAATAATCGGGCATGCAACACCCCTCCCATGATAAAATTTTATGAAAAGGTAAAAATGAACTTATGTATTTTTAATTAAAAGGTGAAAAATAATAGTTTTTCATTCCCACCATTAATCAAAATCAGTGTTTTAGTCTCTTTCTTTTAAAATTTATGGTTTCGGCCCTGATCATAACTAATAATGAGAAAAACAAGTCGTTAACTAATTGCACACATTTTTTTTATTGTTCTGAGTTGCACAAAACTCGATAATGTAGTGTTGCGTCTTTTATCTTCACTGTCCTCGAAAGTCATGTAGCGACGAGTATAAGATGCATGTACATGTCATTACCTAATCGTGAACGATATGCAATCAGAAACGACTTTTATATGAGTCATAACAATAATATAGATTAGTTGACAATTCGCTCAAGGTGGTGATATATATTTTTTGAAAAAATAAATCAATTTAAGTTTTGCATTGTGATACGTAATGAAACTTTTATGCGAGTCATAACAATAATTTAGATTAGTTGACAATTCGCTCAAGATGGTGATATATATTCTTTGAAAAAATAATACAATTTAAGTTTTGAATTGCGATACGTAATGATTTATTGCATTAGTTGGCTAGCCACACGGATTGGTAATGGAACGGTTTAGCCTTGTCTGATTCCTGAATATTTTTTTTATGAAACTGAAAATAAAATTCATTACTTTCTTTTTAAGTGAACAAAATAAAAACATTTGATGGGTTTAAAAACTCAAGCCTTTCGGGAGCAAATAAGCTGCAATCACAACTAAGCTATCACGATTTTATAGCCTTATTCTGGGAAGCAGAGTACCTGACTCTCAGTCATTGGTTACTCTGTTTTTCACATCCATTGGATCTGTTATTTTATTAATACTGTAACAGATCCAATGGCTGTGGAAAGCAGAGTAAACCTGTTTCAGAGTCAGGTACTCTGCTTTACTTATTCTGCACTTATATACATTGTACTTTGGCCACAAAACTTTTAGCTTAGAAAACATGACTTTTTTTTGTTAAATCAAGTTAGATCACGCTCACAAAATATGATAAATATATTTTAAAAACTAATGTGATTAATGATTAGTATGATTATTAATGGAATGAGGTACCTGTGTTAACACGCAAGTGCCACGTGATCACATGAAAAATGGACAAAAGCATGCACTCATCTGGATTAGATATATTATTGAACGGTCAAGATTTAGTCTCATCAGTATAGAGTGAGAAATAAATATGGACCCTACTATCAAATTTTGTGACAACACTAGTATAGCACTCTGTTCAAAATTTGGGATTTATTTTTATATAAATTTAAGTATAAACCAAACTTATCATCACTATTAAATTTGTTTAATTTAAAGTTTATATACCTATGTACGTACCTCCCTGTGTTCGTTTGTACATAAAAATATATTTAATTTTGAAATTTTGAAATTCTCAATAGGATTATATATGGTCATATTTAAAATCAAATAGTAAAAAAAGATATAGTATCATGTAACATAAGTATTAATATTTCAAATTGTTTTAGAATGTGGATTTTATCTAATTAAATATAAATATTATGTACTTTTTCATCAATTTTCTCTAGTTCTAACTTGTAAGATGTGAGTCCGGACGTGATAGTATCGGAATTAGAATAGATTATTACACTTGTAATTTTGAGACAACTAAGATCACATTCACATGTATTCCTAATTACACCCGTTTTTTTGTCATACCATTTGTAATTAATTCGTTTCAACATTACAAAATGAAGTAATATTGATATAATAACAAATAAATTCTGTCATAAACTTGTTAAATGTTGAAAAAATTAACACGAAAGTGTCACAAATCGAGTGAACTGTCGTATAACGGACGCTAAACACCTCATCGTAAAATTAGCCGTTATTATTGCTAACACTTTCCAGACATTTTGAATATTAAGATGTTAAGAGTACTTATACAAATATTCTAACGAACTTTTTTTGAGCTTTGTTTACGAATCTAGTTTCTTATATTAATCGCAATTTAAATTGAGAATTTGTGTGTACGAACGTATAGAAATGGAATTTCGCCAAAAGATATATCGATAGTGATCTACTAAGCCATACTTTAATTAATTATAGAAATTCATGTACGTACGTTTTATAAAATTTTCAAAAAAAAAAGTAGTAAGTTTAATAAAAATGCACCTACTAATTTGTTTTAAAAAAAAACCTATGCTATGAAGTATAACAGTGTGGACTGATCATAATTACTCTGCAAGATTACAGAGAGAATGTATATATATATGGAAAATGTTATATGAACATCAACTTATAAATCAATTTGTACATTTTTTTGTAAAAACGCTCCAAATCAAGATTTGTTTAATGCAAATCTCTACGGTTTCACGACGGGAACACAAATATGCGTCTTGTTTTTTTTTCCGAGATGTATAATGACATGTTTTCGAAATTATGGTAAAATTTAAAAATTCAAAACATGTCATTATACATCTCAAAAAAAAAAACAAGACGCATATTTGTGTTCCCGTCGTGAAACCGTGGAGATTTGCATTAATGAAATATTGATTTGGAACGTTTTTACAAAAAAGTGTCCATTTGAATGTTTTTTATGTTATCCATACCTCCTCCGGCGGGGACCCAGATTACAAGGATTTACCAAAACGAGATAATGGATACAAAATAATACTAATTTTTTAATTCCTTTTATTTAGCAGTTGACTATGAGAAAGCCAATAATATAAATGGAAATTATGATTATCATTGTACTTTTGCTACTATTTTCTAAATTCGATCATTACGCTTTCAAATGTAGTAGTATTTGCTAAATTTAATTAATGCGAGTCAAAAAATATGTAAATTACATACTTAGTTGTTTCTATTTATGAGAAAAAAATTATGAATCAGAATATAATGTAAACTTGGATTTACTACAATTTATAAATAATTTAGTGGTATTTCACTCATTTACACTCGTTTATACATATGTCGACTAAAATGCTTTACAGAATACTAGTAAATCTCGTTGCGTGTGAGACGCAAATGACGTAAATCTCGTAATATATTTTATTTTAAACATAATATTCAAATTTAGTATCATTTATTGTAGTTATGTAGGTTAAAACGAATTGTTAATTAATCTAGGCTACATTCGTAATTAAAAAAATATAGCGAGAATAAATTGTTAATTAATTATATTAGGTAGGTTGATAAATGTTAAAATAGAGTGAGTGTATTTTCGTAAAAAATAGATAAAATTGGGTAGTCTCATTTAACTTGAGTTGGATTATTATAATAGAACGATAGTATATACACTATATATAGCTCAAACTGTGCTCAATGAATCATTGTTGATAATTTTCATTTATATTTTATGAAAAAAAAAACAAATGTTGATAAATCTTGACATATATACTACAAAAAATATCCAAATAACGACGAAAATAGTGACGGTATTTTTTGTTACGATTAGCGACGGTTTTTGTGACGGCTTTGTGACAGTTTAGTCAATTTGCGACAGATTTGTTACAGTTTTTTAAATTAACGACAGGCTTGTGACAGTTTTTGACTCTTATTAAATCAAACATTATTTTGAAGTGATATTTATGAACATACTTGCAAGTCTTTACTTTTATAGTTTTATAGACTCTCAATTCCAAAACTATATTTTTCTTTTTTGAAGCAATATCAGTACTACTTAAAAAGATTTCCAAAACTTAAACGAATTTGACATTTTCACGTGATCTCCTAATGTAGATGTCATAGTCTATACTTTATAGTCCCTTGTATTCAAAAAACATTTTCTAATAAATTTTGTTACATATACTTTTTTTTAAGTCACTTTCTAATGCATTTTGTTACACATACATATATACGGGTTTCAAGTAATTTAACACAATTTCATCTTTTAAAATAAAACAAACAAAAAGTTATCTAACACAATAAATTATTAATAGTGGATCTATAGATTGCATTGAAGGCATGCTTATGGCAATATGAAACACACTTTATTCAATGAGTAACAAAATAGTGGTAGAATAAAGTGAGTATGAAGTGTGGACTTTGCAAGAGATTTAAATATTATATCTAAATGCACCTAGAGTCAAATTTAATCATCGTTTTCAAAATTCAATTCAAGACACTAGTTAATTAATCGACCCCAACTAATTGGGATGATTTTTAAGTGAAACAAACCCAACAATCATTAACCGAACGCTTAAAGAAACGAGCGCTGAATTTTTAACGAACAACTCATTTAACAGTGTATTGTATCGAACTCAATTAGCGTGTCACTGAATTACAAAAACTATCTCATTTTCGAGTTTGTTTAGTGAAACGCTCATTATATTCGTTTTGTAAAAAAAACTCGTTTATGTTTTTTTACAAATAAACAACCATGAGTCCGAACGTGTAACGAAATGAACACGAATTTTTTATTGAACAATTCATTTAATAAGATCATTGTAACGTAATTACTTTGTCATTGAATTACGAAAACTATCTAATTTTCGACTTTAGATAGATTTACATCACAATTATTATAGGGAACAGTTTTATGTAGTTATTACTATAGTATACAAAATGTATTTACTGATTCACATGTTTTTATCTTATAGTATAGAAATCTCAATGTACTTTTCCTTGATGACAAAACATGACCCAAAAGATTAGTTTCGACCATTCCTTTTTGTACAACTTAGTGGACAATCTATGTCATTGTAAGTAGACCACAATTAGTGTATCACTAATTAGTTTATCAACTTTATGGGAGCAAACAAATGATTGAGATTCTTATTCTGCATAATAAAAATACATTAGCATTATTATAAAAACTAAAATACTTTTGCTCACACATTTTTTCTATTAAAAAAGTCAACTCACATTACATGACATATACACAAGAGTTTTGATTGTTAGTAATAATAAATTTAACAAAAAAAATTATTTTTAATTAATATTTAAATTCAGGGTAGTCTCAACTAGGATTATAGTATATTTTTATTTGGGTTTTTATTGGGTTGAGTTTTTATATTTAACATTTTTTTTTAATTAATATTTAAATTTAGTGTATGTTCAACTATGGTTCCAGTATTTAGACTTACATATGTCCAGAATAACAATTATTCACATGAAATATCAAATGAATCATGTGATAATTTGATCATATTAATTAATATAGTAGTAACTAGTATGGAAATTATGGCTAAATTTTTATTTTTATTCTATGTAACATTCAATCAATATCAATCAATAGTGTTTGTATGAGTATGACTAATAAGTCACCTCACCGGTTAAAAATTTTAGCTACATTTTTTGGATTTCAATACACACTCACTCAACTAGAACAAACGTGGTTGTTTCAAGTGTTTGGTACCCGAATATACCATGATCGGGTTCGAATCATAACGTTTGCGAAGCAGGTTTAATAAAAAAAAATAAAAAAAATTAGAAACTAAACTAATAATGAGCCTAGATTTTAGAATGGTATGTAGATGGGCCACTATAGTTGAAAGTGAAAGAACCAAAAAATTGGCGTGGGAAAGAGGGGGCACGAGAACAGTATAATTTGTAGGGATTGAAGGGGACATATTCTTCTGTATCTTCTGATTATAAAGAATTCTATTTTGTCTCTTTTTTTAAAATATTCAAAAAAAAATTTATAAAAGTAAATATAAACACTTTCTAAAAAATTTAGGCTCGTTTATCAATATATTCTCTATGGGGCCGAGATTTGAGGCAGCTTTGGGGGCTTTTTATAAAAGTTTGACAAAAAAGGAACTACTTTTTTCCCACTTTAATTTCGTCATCATAATACCATCATGAAAAAAAAAACGTTATATATATATTACTCTTATTAATTTGCATAAGTACAACTGAGTTTAATTGGGATGCAGTTTTGTTGCATTTTTGCAAATTTAGTGCACATGCATTCACACGTCTAAATCACATGCATTAATACAATGCTAAAAATAAAGTATACTATACAATACCCTAGTTAATACCCTAATTAATACCCTTGTGTTGGTTTTGCTTTTTTGTTATTTCAGATATGACAAATAAATTGTTCTTCCTGGTTTTCCTTATTAGTGGTTATGATCAAATTTTGCTACTTCTTTGGATCGAAAGAGATATACAACTGCTATTAAAATAAAAATGTTTTAGTATGGATATTTACATTTATCATCCTATATTTGCATTTAACTTTTGCTTTTGTTGTAATTATAAGGAAGAAGTCAAGGGCTTAAGAAATGAAAATGGATTTTACATTGTTACAAGTAGTGTTTTGAAAGGGGATACTAAGCGAAAATTATGCGAATCTTAGACGTATAGTGGGATTAGGTGGCTTTTAAGAAAAATTAAGTGTTAGACGACCTATTTCCGCTTATAACCCGCCTTATACACCCTTTAGAGCAACTGCATCAGTGCAGTTAAAAGCCCTATGTTCCTCATTTTCAAGATTTTGAAGTACAAAAACTATGTGCATCAGTAACCCTTGTGATCTTCTCAAATTAAACTTAAACAAATTTCACCCTATATACATGGCAACTTGAGGTTTCCCTTATCAATATATAATGTTTTATTTTGAGTACACATATGCTAGTGAGACCATGTGGAAGGTATACAATTATTATGAAATGAGAAAATATGATTATAAAAATGAAAAATAATAGGATAAAGTTATTATAGTGAAATTTATAAGAAAGCTGAAATTTTGGATAATTTTAAGTGATTACTTAAAATCTTTAAAAGTGTATTTAACACCTAAAATTTGAACAATTGTTCCGGATAACTGATGCGGTTGCTCTTAAAACATTGATTACAATAATTGATGGAGCCATTTGTTACAACCAAATATTCAAAGAAAACACTTTAATGATGGCATGTATGCTATTAGTGTTTAGTTTTTCTTTAAAGTTTACATTATGTGCAGATATGATCGGAAATCAGAGATCAATGAAGAGATATGCATAGAGAGGGGGAATAGGGATAGAGAGAGAATGATCGAGCGGGGTAGAAACATGAATGGAGACAATGGCAGCGGTGCTACAGACGACAGCGGTGGCAATGGTGGGTTCATGAGGCGATGCTGAACCCAAACGAAAGCAAGTGTTTTATTTAGAGACTACAAATAATTACTAAAAGTGAACTAGAATATATAGATTTAAACTCACTCATATATTTATCAAAAGTGGCCTAAAAGCTATATATATGTTTTATAAAAATATTTATTTTCTTAAGTATGTATTAAATCTAGTCTAATACTCCATTCGTACCAAAAAGATAGTCTCGTTTGGATTTTCATTAATATCAAGAAAAGTTAGTTAGAATAATTAATATGCTTACAAATTTACCAATTTAACATTTCACTAATATTTATGCTTAATATATATTGTTATCAATACTCATTTAATACGAATATATTTGAAAATTTAACCATAAAACCCTTGGTAATGAAAATAAAATAAACTTAAGACCTTTTATCAAAAATAAAATAAAATAAAATAACAAAAGGCCCATCATCTTTTAATTGTCCAACAAACTGGTTTTTCTTTTGGGCTTTTTTTCCCAACCCATATTCTTAAAACCCAAATATTTAAATACAGAATTATATATAAAAAAAAGCCCAATTAAAAACTAAAATCTCTAATCTCATTCTAAAACTCCACTTTCTCTCTCCTAGGGTTTCTCTCTCTCTCCTAATCCGCCATTGTTAAACCTTAAAAAAAGCTCTAAAAAAAAAGATTAAAAAAAAATGGAAGGATTAAAAGTAACAGAAGCAAGTATAGTAGTATATATAAATCCTTCGATGTCTAAAAAGGTCTCTCAAGCTATTCTCCGAGAACTCAGCTCTCTCCTCTTTAAGTAATCATCTTTATTTATTTTTATTTTTTGCCCACTTACTAATTTCCTTAGTTGCTTAATGGGTTTGAATTTTTTTCTGTTTTTTTTCTTCATTTTTTGGCTAATTTTTACAATTTGATTAAAAATAGCTTTGGGTGCTAGGTATGTTAGCTTTTCTAGTTTCTTAATAGCTTGTTTTTGGGTCGAAAAAGCCATAAAAGCTTTAAAAAAAAAAACTCAGGATTTAAAAAAAAAAAATTGACTCAAAATTTACCAAAAGTAGATTTTTTTTTTCATTTAATCATTTTATATATTTACACGTCAGTCGTAAATTAAAATAAGTAAAAAATGACTTATCAATTGCCAAACACCTGATTAAGCTTTTTCCTCATTGCTTTTTGACCCAAAAAATTAATGCCAAATGCGCCCTTAATTAATGGGTTTGAATTTATTTATTTACATTTTTGGCTACTTTGTATAATCTTCTTGTTTTTACTGTTTGTATGGAGCTTTCTATCTCCTCATTTCCTTAGGTTGAGTTTAGTTTGTTATTCAATTAATGGGTTTTTGAAGTTAAATACTTGAATTGTATTATAAAAAAAGAAATAGAGCTTCTTTTGGTTGTTGCTTATTTGCTTATGAAGTGCATTGTTAATTTAGGTTACAAGATTTTGCTTATGAAGTGTTTTTAAATGTTTTACTAGACTCTTAACCATTTTATTTTAGCAAGATACGCCATATTAGTGTTTTTATGTCTGCATGGTAAATCTGAGGTTATTAATGTAATGAGATTTTGAATGCTCCATTGGACTTCAAGTTTATAATCCAAGATTATCGGCTTTTATCCACCCCGAAAGCGTTCAGCTTTAAGTGAAGCATTGGCCTTTCGGAGTATTAGAATCTGCTCCTGTGCTTTTCACACCATTCCAAGCCTAATTTTGCTGTTTAGAGAGAGTGTTTTTGGTTGATTGACTTATTTTTTCCCCTTGCCTGAAAATGTAGAAGTTTTAAGTCTTTTTATTATAATAATTACCCTCACTAGCAGGGATTGAACTGTGATCACGAGCGGGGTATACTAAGGCCCTAACCACTTGGGCAACCCACATTACTCTAAGTTGTTTTAAATGAACAACTTTTTTTTTACCCCCAGATAAGCCAGCTTATTAATGGGTGCTAATTAGTCCTCTGTTAGAACCTAACAATGTTATGAAGTTATTGTTACTACAACACCACCTAGTAGTTGCTTATTAATTTGTAGAATTATCAAAAAGACAAAAAGAGCAAATGTATCTTTGAAGCTAGGGTGTCGGGTGATGTCTTAAGTTCTGTAAGGATTCAATTTGCACAAAGTTGACATTCGTTTTCTTTAACAATATCAAGGGAACCTTGTAGCTGTAATTTTTTATTAAATCGCGACTTATTGATATTATGTATATAGGTAAGCTATGTTCGACGCTTGGAGTTGTTGTATATAGATATATAAGATTGCCAACACAGACTACTTTCTGTTTTGTTTCGTTTCCTTTTGCAACCTCAAAACTGTTTCAAAATTTATGTTGTAATTCCTGACTGGCTTAAAAGAAGATTCTTTCCCTAGCATCAAAACATAGAAGTTTTAGATTGGTTGAAATGAACCTATATTTTTGCAGCCCCAGATAAGCCAGAATATTCCAAGGCTGCTCTAAAAAACTGGCTTAAAAGAAGATTCTTTCCCTAGCATCAAAACATAGAAGTTTTAGATTGGTTGAAATGAACCTATATTTTTGCAGCCCCAGATAAGCCAGAATATTCCAAGGCTGCTCTAAAAAACCCTCTGTTAGAAGTTAGACCTTCAAAATATTATGAAAATAAAAATCACCGAGTAAACTTATTAAAAAGCAATTGTATTATTTGTATCTGTGAAACTAGGGCGTTGGATGGTTTATCTATATTCTGTCAGGAATCACTTTGCACAGAGTTGACGTTCGTTTTCTTTTTAACAATATCAAAGAGGACTTGTTAACTTTAATTGTTGTAGAGCTAAGATTTATATAAGCTATAATTGACGCTTGTTGATGTTGATGTTGATGTTGATAGACATAGAAATTGCCAAAACAGACTACTTTCTGTGTCGTTCCTTACCATTTTGCAACCTCGAAACTATTTGAAAATGGATGTTTTTATTCCTGCAATTAATATGTTCTATAAATGAACCCATGGTTTATTAAAGATCTCTAAAAGTAGTTCTCCTTAGTGAGATTTTTGCAACAAGCACGTCACATACAATTTGCCATTTTTTAGTAAATACTTTTATGTTCAATAATCATTTTCATTACTAACAGGTAATTGTCTGTTTTAACTTTTACCTGGTGTATCAAATTATCTTAATGACTTAGTGTCATTTTCGCAACAAATATCGCTATTTTTTTATACAGCTCTTTTGATCTTGATTATGACTTCAGTATAAGTAGGGATCTGATTTTTTCCCTCTAAACATGCTTTCTCTACCAGGTTCAGTGAAAGTTTTGATGGTGTTGTATTGGCTTATGATGTTAATAGCTGTACCAAGTTGGCAAAGGTTCTCCCTGGAGTTTACCCTTACTTTGGTGTGACATTAGAAGCAACATTGTTGCTTTTTCATCCAAAGCCAGACATGCTTGTAGGTACATGCTTGAAATGTAGTTGATTTTCGCTTCTTATTAGTTTCATTATAATTTATACATCTACATTCAATTGTAATTTATGATTCTTTTTGGGCAATTTACAGAGGGCAAGGTGGTGAAGATTACACCACAATCCATCCATGTTGTGGTTCTCGGCTTTGCATCTGCTGTCATAGTAGAAGAAGATATACGTGAAGAATTTAGATATAAAGTTGTAAGTACTTTTGCACTTTTTTATACATTGATTTAGTATGATGCTGATTCAATAATTTAGTAGTAAACGACATAACATCAACTTCTATCTTGGATGTTTATAGTCACTGTTAACTTCTTATTTGTCTTGGATTCCTTAACCTCTTATTCGCCTTGTGTTATGATCTTGTAACAGAGACATGGGGAGGAAGTATTTGTAAGCAAATCTCACAAGCGCCATAAGATAAAAATTGGAACTGTTTTACGATTTATCGTCAAAAGGTGTTGTCTCTTTTCTGCATTCTTTGATATAGTTTCCTTGCTGCTAGTGCTTAGAATAAAAGTTGGCTCAGATTATCTATATGAACTTTACACCATAATCATTGAGAATTTTATACCTGGGGGAGTGCCATTTAATGGGTTAAATTTTAAAAAAAGAATGCCCACATGCCGCATCATTTCAATGGCGTTTGTAAAAGGTTTACATTAGATTCCAGTTCATTTGCCACATGTTAAAAGCCCGAACACATTGTTTTACCCTTCAGTATAATTTGACTCCCCTTGGCATTTGAGGGTCCTATTTGTTTGTTTTTATAATTTTAAAGCGAAGAAAAGTAGTAGTAGTACTATCTTTTGAAGGTATTTTTCGTTAAGATTTTTCTAAATGATGATCTAGGACAGTATTTCATTTAATGCTGTTGTAGCGCATCGCGTTGTCTTCTTTTCTCTACATAAATATACATTCTCATTTAAGCTATAGCTTTGTATATTGTATTATCCTTGTAGTTTTGACGAAGAAATACTCCACATAGCCGGATCTTTGCTCCCATCTCATACAGGAAATGTACCCTGGTTGAGTACATTCATGGAAGACACGTCACAACAAATCAACAGGTTAGATCATAAACTCAAGTCCCTCAATTTTTTTGAACAATTTTCTTACTATATCAAACTAACTTTGCTGCAGCTTTTATTAACTGCTTTTATCTTATAAATGATTTTTCAGTTCCAAGAAGAGGAAAGAAACCAATGAAAAACTTGAAACGCAAGAGCATGATGAGCCAATTGTCGATGCAGATGTAGTGGTAGCGAAAAGTAGCCATAAACACAAGAAATCCAAAAAACAAAGAAGTGTTAATATTTGAAGACCACTGCACAATCTGTAATGTTCGTTGATTTCTATTTGATTTACAATCAGTGTAAGAGTTTAGAGTTGTAATGGATTTATCTTCGATTTCCCCTTGTTTCCTTTTGTAGTGAAAATCTGATCTGTTGGTGGCTTTCACCATTTTTGTCCCCCAAATTTTGCAAGGACCAGCATATGAAAATTCATCTTTGTGCCTTATATTTTAGCTTGTAGTACTCTTGTTTCTTATATCATGAACAAGGGATTTAAATAACATCTTTGATGCTTGACTAAGTCGTTACAAACTGCTATTTTAACTATATATACTTCGCTAGCTTGCTAGTATCATCTTTTTATGAAATCCATGCTAATGTTGGTACCACAGAACTTCCCTTTGATCTTAGGAGAGCCATTTTGCTATGGCATTTGGAGTATTTGTACTATGTTTGTTAGCAACTGTTAATTACCAGACGAGTTTCGCTTAATATTATGAACAAATTGATATAATATTTTGTTTTATCGGTTCTTATTTTATCATGTCATACATGCTTAAATTGGTATACAATTTTATGAGCATGCCAAGGCCATGTTATATACTCCATATGCTCAATGATTGAGGGATTTTATAACTGCAGGCACCCTCTAAATCCTTGTTGGTTTAGATATATCGAATTCATATTTACATTCCTTAGATATATATTTTTGGGACATTTTATCGCTGGCTTCTTTATTCATATATGCTACGGCTGGATTGGTATCGTCACGATTTAGCTTCCTAATCACAGCCTGATTTGTCAAATAAGTAACAAACATTTTGGTAACATTTCTTTACCTAAATTATTTGTGCAAGACCTGGGATGGCATTGTACATTCTTCTTGTGACAAACTGACGTGTGCTTATTTTTTATTGTTATACATTGGTTTGATTAGATTTTGATTTTTGGTTGCCTTGATATGTTAACTTACCTCTGAATAGGTCATCCGAGCAAATTAATCAATAATAATATGGAAAATTACCAAAATATACAACTTTTTAAGTCTAATTAACAAAAAATACAAAACAAAACTTTTATTTCTAAAACATACAACTCTAATAAATATGTGTAATTGTATGTTTGTATTTTTGGAAAGAAACTTTTAGATGTATGTTTTGGTAATATGTTTCGATTAATTGTATGTTTATGTAACTCCTCTTTTTATCATGATTTTAACTCCTCCAAAACTAACATTGTTAGCAAAAGTAGATATTACAATTTTGTACTAAAAATAGTACCTTTTTTTAATCAACAAAGTTATCATGCTTATAAATAATCATGACAACAAGCTTCTACACGGACGACGGATCACTCCCTCTGAAATAACCTCCAAAAGTTAAGAAAGACGAATAATACAGAAAAAAACATTCGAAAGTCCTTCCCTCTGGATACACTTAACCCAAAACACCATAAAAAAAATCACAACTTACAAACATAAAAGTCCCAGCTATCAAAATAAAAAAAACACTGAAATACTGTCAAACGGGCCAATCGAGCCATCAAAAATAGAAAAAAAATATATTGTAAATATTGCATTTTCATGGTGCATAATGTCGTCAAGAAAAGTTGCTTATAACATTGCGAAAGAACTTTGTTACAAAATTTTCGTGTCGGTCGGATCTTTACTTAAATTTCCCCAAATTGCAAATTAGATGCTAATAGCATCTAAATGAAAACTAATGAGTTAATAGTGTAATATATACAAACTCAACAAATATTAGGGCAAAATAAATTTCAGCTTATATATTATATAGATACAATATATACATACATATATATATATATATACACGCGCCGTTCTCTCTCTCTCTTCGTCTTTCGGTATATTTTTCTCTATATACAGTTTTTATTTATGTATTTATTTCAGTTTCGTGTGTATTTGTATTTTCATTTTTGAATCAAAAAATGAATTGGGTGTTACTTTTGAATTGAGTATTTGGTTTTATTTTGTTGGATTTTATTAAATGATAAATGGGTTTTCAGTTTTAGTTGTGAATATATGATGTTATTTCTCTCTCTATACAGCTTTATTTTATTTATTTATATTCTTTCAGTTTCATTTTTTTTTTCAGTTTCAATTTTCAATCAAAATGAATTGGGTGTTACTTTTAAATTGAGAATTTGTTAAATTATAAATGGGTTTTCAGTTTTAGTTGCGAATATGTGATATTATTTCAGTTTTGTTTGTATATGTATTTTTTATTTTCAATCAAAATGAATTGAGTGATTATTTTGAACTGGGTATTTGGGTGGATTATATTAAATGATAAGTGGGTTTTCAGTTTTAGTTGTGAATATGTGATGTGATTTATTTATTTCAGTTTTTTGTGTATTTGTATGTATAGTTTCATTTTTCAATCAATATGAATTGGGTGTTACTTTTGAATTGGGTATTTGGTTGGATTTTAATAAATGATAAATGGGTTTTCAGTTTTAGTTGTGAATATGTGATTGTGATATTATATTATATTTTGTTTGTTTTTCTTCCCTAGAAAAACCTAAGCTTTAAGTATAATGAACAGTTGAACACTTAAAATGGGTATATTTGCTTACAAGTTTCAACTAAAGCTAGTATCTTTTTTAAAAGCAAAATGAATTGGGTGTTAATTTTGAATTGAGTATTTGGTTGGATTTTATTAAATGATAAATGGGTTTTCAGTTCTAGTTGTGAATATGTGATATTATATTTTGTTTGTTTTTCTTCCCTGGAAAAACCTAAGCTTTAAGTTTAATGAACAATTGAACACAAAAAATAGATATATTTGCTTACTAATTTCAACTAAAGCTATTTTTTTTAAATGACAAATGAATTTACATGTCCTTACATTTACGCTTTCAATTCGAAAGATATTCATTATTCCCGTTTATATTTTGCGAGTGCTGTGCCGAGATTCACATATTTTGAAAAAAATTATAATATTGTGTAAGAATTTTGTTTTTTAGAAAAAAAGTGTCAGGTTTTACTGTAATATTGAACTAAAAGACTTCGAAATTTTTATGTTTTACAATCATTATTATGTTATCATTGGTTAGCTATTCAGTTGTTCAATCATTTTATTGGTTGCTATATTTCATATATCAACTTGTGAAATCTTCTAGTTTTTTTTTTTATACCTGAAATGGGTTTACACTTTTCAGTCACTTTGAGTTGAATCGAAGTTGTTTGGTAGTAACTTATTTGAGATTGTTTGGCACTGAACTTTATTTGTTTGTATAGTGCAATGTTTATTTGATTCAATATTCACTTGAAAAACGATGTTTTCTAATTGAAAGATGGTGTAGCAAGAAATATGATTTCTTGGTTTCTTCCAAGGAATTAGGAGTTCTTAACTGATTGAAATTACGAGTTGATTGGAATTCTTTCGTCCGTCTGTGTTAATTTGTATTTGTAAGACTTACGACTACATACTACAAATGCACAAGTTTATCTGGTTCAGATTGATCAAGTTTGTAACAGTGAGCTCCCCAAACATATCGAATGCATAATTGTTTTTTTCCCAATGGTTGCATTGTTTTGCTTTTCTGGTTTTCTTTTTGGCATTTTAATTGCAGAACTTGGGGACTTAACATTGTTACTTTTTTAGTGTATATATTGCAGCTTACTAGGATTGAGAAATTTCCAAAGATCAACCCTTTTAAGCTGCCCAACTATATTCTGTTAATTTTTTTTATATAAAATAGCAAACTAGTCCTGAAAATTGTCGAGTCACCACCGCCACATCATTTTATGGCTATATGGTTATGTTTTGTGTAGCATTCTCTTAAAGTTTGTATAACTTAAGATACTTTTTAGTTTCCGGTTTATTTAGACAGAAAGCAATAAAAGTCATGTCACTATGTCAGTAAATGAAATAAACATGTAATTTTTCCAGAAATATAATTATGTACTACAGTCTACAATAAAAAAGGGAAATGAAGGACAAGAAAGGTGTTCCCTTTCTTTCTGTTCCCTTCATAGATTAAGAACTGTTTAATCTCATTAAGGTTAGGTGATTATCATTTGTTGATGCTGTAATATAATGTTTGGTTTTCTTGTTTAACAGCTTCAATGGCAGGAGAAGCAGGCATGTTCACGGTTACTCAAACAATAGGGAGTGTTTTATGTTGCAGATGTGGCATTTCAATGGCACCTAATGCTGCCAATATGTGTGTTACATGTTTGCGTTCAGAGGTCGACATAACAGAAGGACTACAAAAGAATGTGATTATTACTCACTGCCCCGAATGCGACAGCTACTTACAACCTCCTCGAACATGGCTCAAAGCCGAACAAGAATCAAAAGAGCTGTTGACCTTTTGCGTGAAGAGGTTGAAGAACTTGAACAAAGTGAGGCTGGTACATGCCGAGTTCATCTGGACCGAACCCCACTCGAAGAGGCTCAAGGTCAAGCTAAGGGTTCAAAAAGAGGTTCTTAATGGTGCTATACTCGAGCAGTCTTTTGTTGTTGACTATGTTGTACACGATCAGATGTGCGAGTCTTGTTCTAGGGTTCAGGCAAATCCCGATCAATGGATAGCTGCTGTTCAGCTACGCCAACATGTTAGTCATCGAAGGACTTTTTTCTACTTGGAACAGCTTATCCTTAAACATGATGCTGCTGTTAAGGCAATAAGGATTAAGCAAATGGAACACGGGATTGATTTCTTCTTCGGTAGTCGTAGTCATGCTTTGAAGTTTGTTGAGTTCATCGGAAAAGTTGTTCCGATTAAGAGCCGTAATGATAAGCAACTCGTGTCTCAGGATTCGAAGAGCAATAACTACAATTACAAATACACCTTCTCTGTTGAGATTTGCGCTGTTTGCCGTGAAGATCTGATCTGTTTACCTCCTAAAGTTGCAGCTAGTTTCGGTAACATAGGCCCACTTGTTATTTGTACCAAAGTCAGCAATATGATTGCTTTGATGGACCCTTCAACTTTAAGGTACAGTTGGTTGAATGCTGATCAGTACTGGCGAACGGCTTTTGTGTCTTTACTCTCTAGTAGGCAGCTGGTGGAGTATATCGTGTTGGACGTGGAGCCTCTTTCTTCTGAAGTGAATGTAGCTGGATCCAAGTGTGTTTTAGCAGATGCCCAGATTGCACGTGTGTCGGATTTTGGTAAAAACGACATTATCTTCAATGTGAAGACACATTTGGGTCACATCCTGAATCCTGGGGACTATGCTCTTGGGTATGATCTGTATGGTGCTAATAACAACGATATCGAGTTAGACAGGTATAAAGGTCTTAGTATCCCGGATGCAATTTTGATCAAAAAGAGCTATGAGGAGAAGAGACAGAAGAGGCGCCAAAAGCCACGTTTGTGGAAGTTGAAGTCTCTTAACATGGAAGTTGATGATTCAACAAGGGCCAGAGCTGATGAGGAAAAGAGGAATTCTGAGTACGAACACTTTTTGAGGGATTTGGAAGAGAACCCTGACTTGAGGTTCAATATATCTCTATACCGTGATAAAGAATACCAGCAATCAGAAACAGCTTCGATGACCGACGACGGGGAGCCTGTGCCTTCTGTCCCCATTGAAGAACTGTTTGATGATCTCGATTTAAGTGCTAAATATGAAGAAGATGAGGAAGATAGCATGAGAGAGTGATTCCTATAAGGCTTCATCTAGATATTATACTCAGGGTTTCGGCACTGCTGGTACCATTTGAAGCTTTTTGTTTCCGTTTTTAATGTTATGAATCATACTAGACACTTTTTCTTATGCTGAAATGGGATTTCACATCAAGAGCTCGGTGCAGTTAGTTTCTACTACTATTTATGTTTTTTTATGTAGCTTTTTGTTGCTACTGTGGGCTTTTGTCGATCAGTACTTTTTATGTGGCTTGTTAAGTTCTATAAAGTTGTTGTTATGGGTACTACCGCTTTTAGTAATAATGTTCAGACTCCCTCTTTTTTCTCTGTTCTTTTGTTATTTCCATAATGCTCGAGTAGAGTCGGTAATTGAAATTCTGCTTTTACTCTGGGAAATTAGAGGTTAAGCTGTGTATTGATGGCTAGTGAAATTGGGTGATTGGAGTTGGACTATAGCTTCAGTTATTTTCGATTTGGGGTCTATAGTTTCAGTTGAAACAGTAATATCCCCCAGAACATTATTCCGATGATATTTGTCTAATCTGAGTTGATTTTTTATTTCGTAAAAATTGTTAAGGTTTGAACACCTCTGGAGGAAAATTTATAGCAAATTTGTCGGTTTTAAACATTTTTGAGCTTACCAAGCTCATTAGGTTTTTTTTAGAAATCTGTTGAAGTCCCCAAGCAGTCATCGAAGGTTGTATAAAAAGCTTTTGGATCTTGTTAAAGCTCTAGGATAAAGCTTCTTGAGCTTGTTAGATCATCGAGATTGGTGCCACATTGGCATTTCTGAGCATGAGATTCCATCGAAGATGGCTTAGTGACGGATGAATATTTATAACAAGAGATTATTTTTTTCTCTTTTCGCAATAACTAGAGGAAATTGAAAAGGCAATGCTGAACGTGATTTTACTCTTTTACTTGGTTAATTCGTCGGCCATTAACAATTTTTTCCCCGAAGATAATCGTGATTCCTATTAGTGGTATTCAGTTTTAGTTGTGAATATGTGATATACTAAGTATTGTGATTAATTAGTTATCCATAATAAGAAGAGAAAACAAATTATTTACACCCACATTATTGAATCATTGATCATCTGAATATAACCAGAAATTAAGGAATTAGGTATATGATGATTCAATGAATTATAACAACTATTTGATCGTGTGCTGTTTCGTTATCTAATTTATTACTTAGTATTTTTTTAATGAAAGAAATTATTAATTTATGAGACTCACGTTTGTTTGTTTCCATTATGGTCTTTGTCTTTATCTATCAAATCAAAACAAAGGGTAAAAATAGTGATCAATATTTATTTAGTGTAATATTAAGGATCCATAAATGTGCTACGTGTCACACAATTTAAATTAGATGCTATGGCAGGTAGTTATATATATATATATATACACGTACCAAACTCATGTGCGTGTGACGCGTAATGCAATAAAAATATGTTTTAAATATAGAAAACATGTATAGTTATAATATAAATATATGGATAATAAAAAAAATATATAGTTTAAGATTTAAAATAAAAAAAACATAGTTTAAGATTTAAAATAATCTTTGGTTGTTAAAGAGAGATAAATAGTTTTATTAGTTTTTAATTTTTATATTTTTATGAGAGTATGATATTATTGTAATTAATATAAAGGTGTATGAGTATTTTTTTAAAAAAATAATTAAATTGTGCAGACTCATTTGATTTAGGTTGTCTTATTATAATACTAATCGTGCCCCACGCGTGTCGTGTGCGGCGCATAACGCAATAAAAATATAAAAAAAATATGTATAGTTATGATATAATTAAATATGTGGATAATAAAAAAAATATAGTTTGATATTTAAAAGAATTTTTGTTTGTTAAAGAGTGATAAATAGTTTTATTAGTTTTTACTTTTTATATTTTTATGGGAGTATGATATTATTGTAATTAATATAAATGTGTATGAGTATTTTTTTTTAAAAATGGCTAAATTGGACGGATTCATTTGACTTGAGTTGACTTATTATAATTGAATGATAGAATGATATATATATGCCTTCTTAAAATCTTAATTACCTGGAAAAATATAGAGGTTTAATTTCTTGTATGAAGGCCAACATACAAAATAGAAACATTACATAAGAATATAGATAATTTTAGGCAGTTAGAGAAAATATAACAATATTTTTAGCCTCTCCGAATTGTAAAACTACTAATATGTCCCCCCGTTTTATCGAATTGCACCTAAATTAAAGTCAAATTTTCGTCAAATGTACATAATCAGTGGGGAAGCCAGGGGTCGAACATGAGGGTGTTGGAATTCCGATAAAAATATGGGGGCTAAACTACCGTTTTTATGAATTTATGTGTAAAATATAGACTAATGTGTGCGAGTTTTTCAAAATATGGGATGATTGTAGCATGCAGCCCCTGCGCTATCGTGCTCCTATAATGTACGTCGTCATGAATTATTTACTGTCAATATAATTCGTACTGCGTATTGATCGGAACAATTTACTTCCATTGTTTTTTTAGTATGTATTCCATAATTCTTAATAATATATAGTTCAAAACATTTTTTACAATAATAGAATCCTTAGCCATTAATGTCATGATCTCGCATCTTCCCCAAATATTTGTTCTAATTAAAAATTCAAATCATTTTCAGAAGAACCAAACGCTACAAAATAATTTTTGATTTAGTGAGAGTCAAATGTTGTCACAAACCTGCTACTAATTTAAAAAGTTGTCACAAATCTGTCGCAAATTGACTAAACTGACATAAAACCGTCATAAAAACCGTCGCTAATAAGCTCGTAACAAAAAATACCGTCACTAATCCCGTCGCTATTTGAGTATTTTTTTGCAGCGAAAGACGTAAAATTGCACGTGAACCAAGGAAATTGGCCTGAACTAGACTAGACCATCATGGAGTATTATTTATCGAATTTCACTTTATGGAATTATGTTGGCGAATAAAATATCAGTCATTGCAAATTTGCAAAAAGTATATAATCCTTAAAAATATGAAATCTTATATTTTAAATGTAAGAAAAGAATGAGTACAAGCCAAAGAAACAACACACACCTATTAATTAAGGTTTAAAATTGAAACTCGTAAAAAAATCTGGATAAAAAGACTAAATAGCAAAAAACTTATTTACACATGTATAATTTAACATGAAACTTAGACGCGCATTGTAAAAAATATGAGAAATAAATATAATGTTCTGAAATTAAGTTTGGGAAAACAATTAATGTGGGGTTTAATAATATATTAGTTAAGTCGGTGTAAATCGGTTTGTAACTATATAACTCTTATTTTCAAATACCGCTATGCGAAATTAAGTTTGGTAGAATCGAAGCGAAAAACGGTATTTGTCTTTCGATACAAATACGGTACAAAAGTTCCATTCCTACACCATAGCATTTGTCTTTCGATACGTAGTCTTTCGAATTAAAGCGCCTCCGATTTCATTTATCAAGTTCCGCTAATAACTTTAAATATATTAAATTTAAACAGGCTATATTTTGACTACAATATTGATTATTGGAAAGAACAAAGAGAATGGTTAATTTAATTATAAGGGATTAAGAGGGGTAGAGTGCTTGTGTAGTGATTACAAAATAGGTGACATTTTGGTTGTTTCTAAAGTTTGATTAAAGAAAAAAGTAGTGGGGAAAATGGGGTATCCTTGCACATGGCTCAAGGTAAAATTAATACTGTATAACATAATACAAAAGTATGTATCTTTGCATAAAAAAAATTAAAAAAAAAGGATACAAATTCTATATTGATCTAAAAAAAGTATGTATCTTTGAATGAATTGCATCTATTCAAGTGTAGGTTTTTTAATACTCAAGTTATCAAATTTTTGAATTGCAATTATATCAAAGACACTTTTATCTATATTTTATGGATTAGGAATGTGCATTCACAAATCACATGACTACAGTTAACTAGTATATAAAACTCAATTCAATTGAGCTAAATTATGTCGCAAACAAAACTAGAGAGTATATATATCATTTTGTAACATAGATTGTTCTTTTTAACTAATTTGAGACTAAGCCCAGGCTTTGTAATTTCTTAGATTTTAATTACCTAGCTAGGTTTGGCAATTTAACAACTTTAATAAGGAATAACCTAAAAAGGAATCAAATAAATTTCAGTTTTACTGTAATTAATTAATAGCTAGATTGCTACGACATATATAGGAGGGGAATTCGCTTTTCAATTTTCAATTTTCAATAATAAATTAATTACTGTTTTTTTTACAGCTAATTAATAATTTCAGTAAAGTGTACTTCATAAGAAAAAGGAAGGAATCTTGTATAGGGCCAAGCCAACTACCATAGATTGGTTTATAAATATTTAATATACTATAATTAATTTTGTATACTTTGACACATTAATTATAAATTTTGTGTAGCATACATGTGGTTGGTTTGCATATTCGGCTAACTAGTTCGTGTGATCAAAAAACAATCGTCTCACTCATAACCACCACTAAAATGTATAAAATTTAATTACCTAATTTTTATATCCTAGCTAGCTAGCATTTAGGTATCATAGTTTCTAGTTTTCCAAATTAATATGCTTAAATTAATGAAATGGATAACTTAGGCCTAACTTAAAAGATGGTTTTTTTTCATTGGATAATATTTTCTTAGAGCTACTTTAGAATAACTAACTAATAGTCATAGACAAAACGGACTCTTTTACCGTTTTCTTTTATAAAAATCTATTTAAATGTTTATCTCATTTAAAATATTGTAACGTTGCATGTAGGGGAATTGATGAATATGAACATGTTGTTTTTTTCACAATAGTAACGATAATTGATATCAATTTCAGATAATTTATATTTCTTGCATTGCAAAGTACAGTTTATGCAAAGCATACACAATCCGAACACAAAATCTTCTTTATATGATCACATTCCAGTTGAAAATGTAAAACTAATACAGTATTGAAACATAAGTTTATAAACATTAATATATATATTCGAGAAAATGTTTATTGTTAAGATTCAAAAAAACAACTACTAAGAATATTTTTTACACTGTTGTTGTATAGTCTCACTTTCACTGAAATATATTTATCTGCCTTTATTTACACTTATCAAATAACCATCAGCTAGTATATATATATTATATACGCTATAAAATTAGATTTTGTCAGAATCAAATCCTGTCATAAAACTGTCACAAAATGACTTTTCTGTCACAAACATGTCACAAATTCATTTTTCTGTCACAAACCCGTCACAAAACCCATAAGTAATAGCCCCGTCATAAAAAAAAAACGTCATAATTTTCATAACTATTTGTAGGTATTTTTTTGTAGTGATATCTTTGTGAACATGTTCACTATATAGTTATGATAATTCATTTGCATTACATCATGCAAAAATAAGGGCAATCAACCCAATATCACCACTATAAATAAACCCCCCTCCAACTTTCCAAAAACCCTTTACTAAAAACCTTTTTTCTCCACAATATATATATTACACACTTTATCTTTCTATATATACGTATATATATATATATATATATATACATACACCAAACAATGTCAACCTGCAGTAAAATCCTCCACATCATAAGGCTCCAACAAATCATGCGCCAATGGCGTAAAAAATCAGCGGATAAAAGCTCGAAAAGACACACACCGTCCGATGTACCTGCAGGACACGTGGCAGTCCGTGTAGGGTCCTCTTGCAAGAGGTTCATAATGCGCACGTCGCACCTGAACCATCCCCTTTTTAAGAAGTTGCTAATATTAGCCGAAGAGGAGTATGGGTTTGTTAACACGGGCCCGCTAGTTATCCCATGCGGTGAATCGGTTTTCGAAGAGATTATTAGGTTCTTGTCATGTTCCGGTTCGACCAAGTTAGTTGGTCGTGACGAAGTCCACAGGCATTGCCACTTGACAAGCGTGGACTTATGGGCCGAGACACGACCTTTCCTTAGTCAGGAATGTTAAATATACGCGGATATATACTCTAATTTGGAGTCGTGACCGGTTATATATGTTGCATGATTTTTGTTATATATATATGGTATGAGGCATGCACTTTTATGTGATGTTTTTGGCTCGAAGTGGATTATTGTATTTAAGTGCATAAACATCATAATTTTTTTACTATGTAACTTACCAATTTTATAAGGTAGGTGATGGTCTTTAATTATTAAATTCTTCTAAATTATATTAGCAATTTGAGAAAAAAATGATTATGAGTACGTGAAGGGTGCGCAAGAGAACTGCCGAGTCGTGTTGGATTCGATTTAGACGACTCATCATTACAACCGAGGTCTAGACAAGGAAAATGATTAAGCTTGTCACACTTTGTACTTTGAAGTTGTTTAAATTGCTGGATTTATTCAAAGTTGACTGATGAGAATTATGTAAAAACATTTGAGAAATGATATCCATTCTACTTTATATCACTTTTCTTTTGCTTTTGAGGTGTGATATAAACTCCATTTAGTTCTTATTGAGTTGTGGTGGATTATGTAAAAATCTAAAGTATGTAAAAATGCTCCTTTTGGAAAGGACGAGTGAGGTGAAATATTTAATAGTTTAGTTATTTGTTTGTGCTATAGTCTTTAAGCAATTTATGTTAGCTTATTTCTAATATGGCAAAAATAAGCTCACATCACTTCATTATTTTTGCTTATACCATATCATTTTTGTAATGGACGGTGTTATCCATACAATTTGTTTTCTCTTTTAAACATTAATTCGTTGTGAGTGAGCTTTTGATCTGCAACAAGGCTAGAAAAACCTGTCTTTCGCTCTCTCAGGAAGATCATCGATCGCTCAAGAGTTCACGGATTGTGAATAACTGTAAAGGAAAGGGACTCGTTGAAATCATTATACTAAACTTATTGTGAATAAAATATGTTCATAACGAGTCTAAGTTGTTGCACAAATAAATTCTTTCACAAT
This sequence comes from Primula vulgaris, assembly GCA_963920805.1. Taxonomy (NCBI): domain Eukaryota; kingdom Viridiplantae; phylum Streptophyta; class Magnoliopsida; order Ericales; family Primulaceae; genus Primula; species Primula vulgaris. The sequence goes on from OY987216.1 coordinate 35,569,065, forward strand.
CATATATGCTTTTTATGATTACGGATTATATGATTACAAAAAAAAAACGATTATTATATCTCAAATGTATCATGCCATGGAGATTAATTAGTTGTTACCAATGTATTACAATTTACAACCAAGTTGTTAAACTATAAAAAAAACAAAACATTTCCCTAGTGATATTTAACATGCATTGTAAAAATGTTCGCGAGCATATATGTGTAGAATACTTACCCGAATAAAATCGAAGAAACACCACTGGTTCATAACCCTGATCTAACATATAGATCAAGCTTTAAACCTGCATAAGTGCTTTCTAAAAGAGAATTTTAGGCGAAAATGAAAACACACAGGTGCAAACAAAATGGAATAAACCCTTGAATGTTTGATTAAAGTGCAATACGGATGTATCTTTTGAAAACAATCATGTTTGGTCGGGTGGAGCAGTTATCTTGCCCAACAGACTTGGAGATTTGATGGACATGTGGAGTTGCGGGTTTATGACGTCATCCCCGTTAACGGCATAAGCGTGGGTATTAACGATCACATGTCAAATGACGAAATAACATAACTGGAATCAAGTCGATTTTGAATCGGATAACATAACATTTGATACAATGCTGCAAAGAAAATACCAGTGAGTTCCATGGGAAATCGAAGTTGTTGTTAGCGATATTCGTAAACTCCTTTGTGGTAACAACTGGAGCTTTTGCTGGAGCCCAAAATCTACTAATGTTCTAGCCAATTGGTTGGCGACAGGGACGGATCCTTGTAAGTGGTAGAGGTCATAGGTTCGAATCTTTTTACTTTCGTTTTTTTTTTAATGTACCACACCATTTTTGGTCCTTATGTACAATGATTTTTATTAATGAAGGTATCACTCTTATTTAAAAAATATAGATCAAAATGGAGTATTATATTTCAAGGGGAAAAAAACTAAGCTGGGCTGAAAAGTAGGACAAGGCCGTGAGAAACTTAAGTTCATTTCTAAAGGCAAACAACTTTACAACATATATATATGCCCACTAAGCTAGTACTTTTTCTTAGAGATGAACAATATTGGGCCAATTATATTGGCCTGCAACAACTAGGGTGTTCCTACTTCGGTTCGACTCGGTTTTCTAGTTAAATACGAATCAAAGAAATAAAAAATAATCGGTTCGGTTCGGCCCGGCTCGGTTTTGACACAAAAAATTATCGGAACCGAAACAAACCAAACCAATTATAATCGGCTTGGTTCGGTCGGTCGGTTTGAACTTTAATAAATAAAAACACAATATTCAAAATTATACCAAATTCGTAAAGTTTTCGCTTATTTTTCATTTCAAAATTTGAACCAAAAGTTGAATAACAAGTAAATTTACAAATGATTTAACAAAATATATTATTGATAACTACAAATAACAAGCAAAACATCATATATCAACTTATTGAAGTATATATATAAATAATTAGATATATTTTATATATGAATAAAAATAATTGGTTCGGTTGGGTTTGAAAATCACTGAAATCGCAAACCGAAACGATTAAATCGGTTTATCAAATTTTAAACCAAACCAAACCAATTACTAATCCGTTTGGTTCTGTTTGATTCGGTTTATGTACATCCCTATAAGCAACTGTGTTATTTCAAAGATGTATGTTCATGTTTTCTTGACATTGTGAAAAAGCATGCATAAGACTAAAGACCATTAACGAGGATCAACCATTTGCACAGCATCAACGCGATTTCAATGCCTTCGATCTTGAAGTTGATTATCCTTGATTAGTGGTCAAGCTCATTACCGAAGAAATTCTTTCTAACTCCTATTTTATGTTTTGAGAGCAAACGTTAAATTTAAGTTTAGATGTGCAATGCCTTATATATCCCGCCCCTCGTGAACAAAGCTTTTACATGTGTATCACTTAGCTAAGTCTGGGACAAAATCTTCTCTGGATTTTATCTATCTCTACGAAGATACATCTCGTAATGTGATCGATCAACTAGTGAATTCAGTTTGTCCTTATGGCCTTACTAAAGCACGAGACTACATAATGAACGTAGCTAGGCGCAATAGGTCAGGAAAGGAGAACTACTGGTAATATATACCATGATCAATGCCCCTCAATATTGACATAAATTCTAGACTTATCATGTGTTTTGGAAAAACAAACGTCCATAATTTTTTCCCGTCCTAATCAGTTCCATTCCTTTGGCTGTCAAATCTTAGTTTCGGAAATGAGTTAGATACGGTTCAAGAAACAATTTTTTGACACAAACAACATATAGTAAAGGAGGCTTTTTCCAGTGAGCACATTGCCAACACATGCTTATCAATGTATTGAGTGAAGATAAGCCAAAACTAAGCTTATATAATGCCTCTCCTTAATAGGGTGGATTTTCCTCTTTTTTTTGCTCTTTTTCCCAAAGTATGATGTTAAAGATATACTGGTTTTGAGCCAAAATATCATAATTACAACAGAGTGGGCCTTGAGAAAGTGTCCCCAAACACACCCTTAAGGCTGTAAAGCTGATAACATGAGGTTGATTATACTAAATATTTTGTAGTGGATGCATCACATGTCAACCCACAAAGATGTAGTGTTGCTGAGTTGAAGTTGTATAGCACTAAGCAAGGTTCAGAACATTCATCATAAATCCAACTAGTAACATGGTAAAATCTAGTTTCATCAATTCATAAAAAAGAAAAATATTTAGTAAGAAAATTGCTATTCAGTATATAACAGCTTGTCACAACATCGAAGCTGTGGATTAGACCGATAAGAAGTCTTTAACTAACCGCTCTTGCTTATTCATATATTACGATTTACAGGGTTTGTTCGTCCGACAGGCGACAAGTATTGTTTGGTGGAAAAAAAAATCCGATAGATGCTTCAAATTTGATAAATCCAAATGTAGTTAAGCTGATAAGCAAAATTTTAATTTTGTAACTAGTATTAAAAGGGAGTTAACCGATTATTTCGCTTGTACGAATGTATCGGTCATTATTCAGTATCGTAGTAAATAAGTAGTTTATTGCAGCTAGCTATTATAACTCATTTGCTGATACGAGTTTTATCATTAAAACTAGTTAGAAATCCAAGAGTGAAATTTTCAAGAAAAGAAAAGGATCATAATCTATGAATATGATAGTACTTATCTTTTAAGTCTCTTTCAAAAAATGCACTCCCACCATTTCTGATAGCGCTATTTACAATGGGTACTACGAATTTGTACAAAAAAAATTATATGTGTCTCTTATAATTTCTTTGAAATATCTGGACAAAAATAATTTAACTGTGCCAGATAATTAAGTTTGCTGACATTTGACATCATTTAATATTCCTAATTCTTAACAAAATATTAAATAAAAACAGTTTTAAGTCAACAAAAAGTATGCTAAAATAGTTGCTAATAAGCTGGTTGAGACTATGAGGTACTAAAATACATTTATGTCTTTTGTAGACTAGAAAATGAACTTTTACTTTTTAATAAAAACCGATTACTAATCTGCTAGACAAGAAGTTTTATAAGCAATCATAGCCACGTATCTTTCAATTGAAGTGAACAAATTAATCTCATTATGACCATATATATAACGATAGATTTGATTGATCATGTCACGATAAGATATTATTGATAAAAATACACCGAAATTTTTGAGTCCATATTAAAATAAAAAGTGATAGTACTCCACCATTATAACTTATTAGGTCCACTCTTTATATCTTAACATTTTTAAAAATAATTAAACAGGAAAGAACAAACAAAATGGCACAAACACACAAAATAGATAAAGCAAATTGGAAATATCCGTGATTAGATTCTTTGAATTTTAACAATCAACTTAAAAGTGATGTCTAAACCAAGTATATATATATATATACTTCTTCTTTAATAGTTATTCTCAAAATGTAGTATAAATTATTTGTCATATTATTTATAAGGTAGAGCAAGCACTACAACTACTCAACAATATGCCATATATTCAAGAGAAAAAATAAAAAAAAATCAGTTTTACATTTCGTTTTTACATACTTGCACACAAAACAACATCTTTGCTACAAATTACTTCCCCATATAAAGTTATTTGATATCTATTTCTTAATATTAGGTAATTAATCTTAAATCATATTTACACCCATTAGAAATTACTAAAAAAAAATTAAGAATGACTTTTAATTTCTTAATTACTTAAGGGACCATGATGAGTTATGTTTTTTTTTTTTGTAAATGAATGGCCTTGTTGCTTATAATATATGTAAATGTTTCAAATAAGGCTCTTAGCAAGGGTAAAGCGAGTAATCGTTGATGGCGTGTGCCAAAATTAACATAAAAAAAATAAAAATGAGGGGTACCGATTCATCATTTTAAACATATTTTAATAAAAAAAAAATGATTAAAAATTAAAAAAATTCATAATTTTTAGAATTATTGGTAGTGTCGGAGATCCCGATAGTATGTACTTAACTTCGCCCTAAGAGTCGACCCCTATCATTTCTGAATTTGCTAGTGCATTAAGGTAAACATAAAAGTTAAGAACAAACTAGCATGAAAATGATCATCACCATAATCACTGTGGGGGAAAGAATGAATGGATCATGTAATGGTGACAAGGAATAATGGGTAATAAACATAAAAATGGAATCCAAGGACAAACTATGATAAAGGTGACAATTAATTTTTTTCTATATGATGAAACGGTAAGCAATGAATAAAGGAGACAAAAATTTACAATCTGATTTATGACTTGTATTCATGTGAGAAAAACTTGTCCAATTAAAAAAGGAAAACAAACATAGTACAAGAAATGAAATTATTTACATTGCGAACATATGTAAGGTTAGATGAGTAAAAAAAAATAAAAAATTTATTTTGTGGCCTGAGTTTGGTTAAAAAATTTAATATATTTTTAATATTTTTTTCGTATAGATTATAAGTTTAAAAATAACTTTTAATCTCTTTTTTATTGGGACGGCTGACTGGAATTTAAAAAAATTTCGACCCACGACTTTCATTTAAAAAATCTTGTAAAATGTGACATAGACATATATTTTCGACTAATTTACATTCCGACATTTAAAAAAAGTAAAAGCACGGCCAAATTAAGGAGGTGGACTAAAGCTACCTTGTATTTAGTAAGGGGACCCATGGTCATAATATTTGGTTCCTATTTGTTTTCTACTTTTTCACCCTCAATATAAATATGCTTTCTATTTTTAAAAAAAATTAAAAATAAATATGCTTTCGTACCCACGACGCAAAGGTTGAATTTTTTCACAATGAAGTTAATAATTAACTTCTACTTTTATGTTTAAGACATCATTTTCTTTTATTATGGAGATAAAAATAAAGTTGTTCCCATGACTCCATGTTCTCTGAATTTTGTTTTAAGAAGAAGGAAAATGTACTATCAAAGGGGGAATCCGTATAAATTATGGGTTTTATAGGTTTAGTATACCAAACTATCTGTTTTTAACGATTTGGATACCCAACTTTTAAATTTCTCAATTTAGTTACCACACTATAATAAATTTCCAATTTAGGTACCACCGTCTAAATAAATAACGGAATTACGTCACGTGACATTTGACAAACATTAATTTGAGAGACTGATTTGATAATTTTGCATAAAAATATGTCATCTTATAAAAATATTTTTCCCAATTTCACAAATAACAAAAATTTGGATTATATGCTAAATTTGGATTATATGCTAAAAGTTTTTCTAATATGACATATTTTTGTGCAAAATTATCAAATTAGCATATTAAATTAATGTTTGTCAAATATCACGTGACATAATTTCGTGATTTATTAAGACGGTGGTACCTAAATTGGAAATTTATTATAGTGTGGTACCTAAATTGGAAAATTTGAAAGGTGGGTACCCAAATCGTTAATCGTACTATAGTTTGGGGTAGTAAATGTATTTTTTTCTTATATAGGGGGATAATTAAGAAAGCAGAGTATCTGACTCTGAGTCAGATTGAATCTGTTATTAAATCTGTTATTAAATTTAAACTGTAACAGATTCAATTGTTGTGAAAAGCAGAGTAACCCTGACTCAGAGTCAGGTAATCTGCTTCCGATAATTAACTTCACACGCAAACATATATACTACCTAACACCGAATAGTTTAAAAGTCATTTAGACACGTTACTAATTGCTAAATAAGTCTACTAGAATATTGTAGCTTTAACTTTATTTATTTTCTTATTATTACTCTCACCACAGATGATGAATGATAGCTATCTTTCGACATGCATTTATTGTAACTGTTTATTTATAAATTATCTATGAGTCTATGGTTTAGAGATAATTTTAGGGAAGGTCTGCTGATAGCATTACAAAATAATTTTTGATTTATTGAGAGTCAAAAGTTATCATAAATCTGTCACTAGTTTAAAAAACTGTCACAAATTGACTAAACTGTCACAAAACCGTCACAAAAACCATCGTTAATAAGCTCGTAATAAAAATACCGTCACTAATACCGTCGTTATTTAGGTTTTTTTTTTTTTAGTGTAATTTGTATTTGACGTGATCATTTAATCATTATGTAAAAATAATATACAATATGTTATGTAGGTGATATTACCAATCAACATTCTTAATTAATGCTCAAATAGATGAATATGCCAGATAATTAAGCTGCCAAAATATTAGTATATTTCGATCTTGAATTGATTAGCAATTAGAATGAATGTTTAATTATTCCTAATATTGTTGAAATAATTCATTCACCTGTCTCTATCTCATAACAATAAAATAATCAGATGTTTTGGTCATTGTTAATAGAGATTAGGTGAATTTTGATGTCGTCTAAATGTAACAACAAATGCCAAAGACGTACACCTTATTAGCTATTATCATATATTTTGACTTATTTACAAGGGACAAATGACCGGTTAAAGTTAAACTAACTCGATATTAATTGCTCGATTTACAATAATCCTTTTTTGATAATGTATTTGTAACCAGTGATATTGTACATGAACAGTACAAAGATCACGCCTTGAACTAGGGATATGCTCACTTTTCTTTTGGTACATATATAGGGATATGCTAATTAAAATAGATACCCTTTTTCTATATTTTAGATAACTTTCTTTATTGATGAACTTTTACATGAGAAACTGGAAAAAAGAAAATGTTTGATTACAATCAGAATTAATAGGACATGAATCATGAGTTTGTGAGGTCTTATATATATTATTCAACATAACTTTTTCGGTAGGTAATTGAAAATTTAGTTTGGATTATTGAATTAAACAAGTACAATTATAAGGCTAATTAATATTGTTGATACTTACCAGGAATGCGTCAAATTATAAGTGCCGTGTTTAAATGCCTTCATAAACCTTAAAACATAATTAGTTTATGGTTGGTGCTCCTATATCTGATTAAAAAGGGGGAAGAAAATATGTAAAGCTTTTGGTGGACTAATTTATATATAAACATAGCATTTTTATTTCACAAAAAAACATTTCCGATGAGGACTTTGGACCATCAACCATATATATATATATATATATATATATATGGTGATAGTTTCCAAATTAATATAACGATTGCTTGTAGAGATAGCAAGCCAATAAGTTTCAAAACTTAGACCAACTTATTTCCTTTATGTTAAACAAAAACTTACTACATGGGAAAAATAAATAAATATATAAATATATATATATATATATAGGATTGCTTAGCAATACTTTTTGATGATATGAATAAATTGGAAAAGATGTCACATGTTTCTTAATTAGTAAAAGAGAGAAATAATGTTATTTTCTTTGAAAGTAGAGTTTATGAAACTTTTTTCCATCTTTTATTTGTAACATGTAAATTACGTGACGCTCTAAAGATTGACAAAAGTGTAAAAGCATGCATTTGACCTTTGGTAAAAAAGAAACCGACAATGCCAATAAACTCAATAAATTTTGCATAAATACAATTACATATCAATATATATCTGTCACCAGATCCTCCAAACTTCTACTAAGTTGTATGTCTAAACAAATTAATTCAGTTTAAATGTGGTAGTAATTGAACTATCTCATTCTCAAACCACATTTATGTCAAGTTTGCTTTCTTTTTTAAAAATTATTTTGCTATTCTACAAAATATTAATTAGTTTATCTACTTTAAATTTAACTTTGATCCGTTCTTGTTTAATTTAAAAGCAATGAATCAACTTTTGAATTGGAGTAATCGCACTCCTAATTTATTGATACTTAGATTTAATTTGTAACCATCAAAGGGTCATTAATAAAATATACTATCAAAGAAAAAAAAACACTTGATTAAAACTCTTTCTTTCTTGAATCTTGTATTAAAAATCAATCTCTAAATACATACTCCGTATGATATAACTATTTTTTTTTTATTGTTTTTTAGTGAATTTGTAAAATTTGATAATAATTCATCATATAAAATATATTAAAAACGGTAGTTTTTATTATTTGAATAAATATTTAAGTTTAAACTAGTATTAACTAGAGTTATATATTTCCATTTGGGTTTTTATATTCTTTAGTGAATTTATGAAATTCGATAATATTTAGATTGGAGAATGTTCTGTCAAATAAAATATATTAAAAACGGTAGGTTTTTATTATTATTTTAATTCATATTTAATTTTAGCATATTATCAACTAGGGTTATATATTTTCATTTGAGTTTTTATTGTGTTGTAAAATCAATTTTTAATTTACCAAATTATAGTTTGGTAAATTAACTTAAATTATATATTAAAAAAAAACTTAAATTAGTGAAACCCTCGCTGACTTATGTTTTATTTTTATCTAAAAGCTATTTTTTTTTAAATCAAATCATATTTCATTTCGGCCTTTCGATGCCTAATATAAGATGTTGCATATAACAATGGTCTAGTAATTTATTTGGGAAACAATTATATAATAATAATTATTATTATTTGGGAAACTATTTAATTTTAGCATATTATCATATAGTGTATTTTTTCGATGCCTAATAGACCCATAAATACGTATAAAATTTATTTGGTCTAGTAATTAAAATTAAACATTAATCATTAATAATCACTAAAGTTTGAATATATGACAGATTTGGTAACAAACAAAATAAAAAATGATAGATTTGATCAACTAATGTCTTTCGATTGCAAATCCGGTATCATTACCACAACATATGGGATGTGGGGGAGCTCCAACACTTTTTTTATCGGAACCTAAAATAAATCAACCATGATTATTAGATTAGATCGAATGCACTCTGAAATATGATACAAACTAAGACCAAGTACATCATATAAATTCTTATTCCGTTATATTTTTCACTAAATCATAATAGCCACATCCATAAGTAACAATACCGTCAATTATTTAGTGTGTGACATCCGTTAAAACTCAAACACCTATTAATAAACCCAAATATAATTAATCTAAAATTAATTCAATTAAAACTAAAAAAGACTATATGTTGGCATACCCTAAATAATAGTGGATTGAGTTCATATAATTATTTTTCCACATCCACACCATGTTCAAACCACAATTTTCACGGTTGATAAAAAATTAAAAATTTAGAAAAAAAAAGTCTCAATTATTAATCAAATTATAAATACATTTATGAAAAAAAAACTTTTAATCATTTTGACAATATGATAAAAACGAACAATATGACAAAACAAAATTCCTAATAATAAATATCACTCAACATATAGTCCAAACAAAATTAACGGAAATATCAGTTAGACAAAAAATAAATTTTTTATCTTTAATACTGATGAGTTTGTTTTGTGAGAATAGAATAAAGAGATAGACAAAGTTAAAATAAAATAAAAATGATGAGATTGTTTTTATTGAACAAATTGTATATTGTGATAATCCAATGGATTGAGTGTTTTTTCTTTTATGCTCCAATACAAAATTTTATTGGATCCCCCTTTTCCCAAACGTGTGACCATATGAAGATAAAAAATAATAATTATTATATAAAATGACTAAAACACTAATAAAACGAAAGAATTGATTGATATGTGTCCCCATCATGTGGGATTCATCTACGTCATAATAACACAATTCTTTTATATTTTGTAGTCGTAAATTATGGTCACAAGATATTTTTAACTATTGTCCTTATTATATTATGGAACAACTAAAATACTACTATTGTAACAAACATTTTGCCCAACAAAGCTAAATTTGCATACATGCATGTGTCACGATTCTATAATAACTAACAATAGTCTCAGTCGTATTTCTAAAATCGCTAGACAAATTAGACTCGGGAGGTAAAGTCGAACGGACTAGCTGAATGGGAAAATCATATTTTTTTAATATTTTTTTTACATGCGAAAGGTAAACCGGACTAGCGGTCAGTATTTCCATCATTATCTATACTTTTTTTGTAGTGCGAATTTGATTTTTCTAAATATGAGTAAATTACAAGCAACATGTTGATAAATTAAACAAGATTAAATAATTATTTAGTAAAGTTCCTCAAAATTGAAATGAAACTGTATTTTGAGGAATCTATGCTGATTATTATTACTACTTAATTTAGTAAACTCCAAAAAGAGTTTTTTGTTTTTAGAAAAATAAGATTTCTGCCGACGCCGCCGACAATGACCAGTATACATAAATTAAAAAAAGCCCAAAAAACACCAAAAATAAAATGCAATGAAAATAAATAACACTACAAAAAAAATACTCAAATAGCGACGGAATTACTAATGTTATTTTTTGTTACGAGCTTATTAACGACAGTTTTTATGACGGATTTGTGACAATTTAGTCAATTTGTTATGGATTTGTGACAGTTTAGTCAATTTGCGACGGTTTAAATGAGGAGAGGTCCACAAGGATGACACGTTTCAAATATGATCCAATAATCATGACGCACGTGGACCCTTTTGGATTTTTAATACACATTAAATGTTTGTAATTAAAAACGGTCAAAATGGCGGGAACTCCCAGAGTTACAGTGGGTCCCACCTACCACCTATCAGTAATTTGTTAAATTTAGTTACCACTTATTACCATCCTCGTAAAAAAAAAACATGGGGTAACAATACATCTACTACTTCAACATTTTCAAGCATACTTGGTAACCTGACATGATGATATACGACAAGCATACTCAGGGGGAAGCTAAGTGAGGACGATCGGGTGCCACGGCGCCCCCCATAATTTTAGAAATCCCAAGTAACGCAATTTTTTTTAGTACAATTTCTTTTTAGGTGTAGATTTGGCACCCCCATAAAAATATGTTACTTGTACATATATTTTGGCACCCCCCATTTACACATCCTGGCTTCGCCCCTGATTATTACTTGATAACGTGACATGATGATATACGACACGCATACTTGATAACGTGACATGATGATATACGATTGAGGTCTTCATTTTGTACAGTTATTGAGTTATACTGTACAATGTTCAGTCAACTTTACAATCATTAGATTAAAAAATGAAGGGTTGTATGATACATTTTCAATAACTAATTTTATTTTTTATTTCTTTATCATATATTAAACAAATTCATATTTAATAAATTAAAAATAATTTTTATAGCACAATAAAAATGCAAATAAAAATATATAACTCTAAATTTGATTATTAATCAAAAATTGAAAAAAATTAACAATTGAATATTTATTTTTGAAAACGGGATTTTGTGTCGTTCAATTGATTGACTGTATAAAAGAAAAACTCATACGATTGACTCTTTAATATTTCCTCTGTCATAATTTATTGGGGCAGTATTTTCTTTTTGTCTGTCCCAATTTGTTGTGGCACTTTTCTTAAATAGAAACGAACTTTTTTTATTACATTAGGTTTTTACCTTTTTCCAACATAACATAGGAGACTGTGAAACAATAAATAAGGGTAAAAAATTAAATTTAAATAAAAAGAAACACAATTATTATGTTCTCTTAATTTTTGTTATTGTTCATATTGTCCCAATAAAATAGAACGAAATGGGACGGAGTGAGTAAAAAGTTAAATTGCAGGACTAAATCATTATATTATTACAATGGTTTTTGTTTGGTTGAAGATTTTTTTTTCTAAATCCAATTCTTTTTATTAAGGTTAAAGAGTTTGATAAGAGAAATATAGTGAGTTTTTCTTATAAAATGCACATAAGTGGTATATACGATATATAAACCAAAAACCAGTACGTACACCCACATGTGGTAAATCCGCTCTGATTTTTTCCACCACCACCAACGTCTTGCCTCCTTTCCACCGGAGAATACTCATCCAATATATCTGAAACTAATCTTATTAAAGGTCAATCGGTCTTCAATCGGAAATTTTTGAAAAATTTAACCGATAAGGAGATCGAAGACCTCTTACCTCTGAAAATAAAGCTCGGATGAATAAATTGATATTTTAAATGTTTTTTCACTCACATGACATAATATTAGATCTTACGAGATAAATTTACAAATGGAGTTTTCAATTAGAATCCCCCAATTTACTGGTGAACTTGTTCATGTGAACTCAAGTGAAAGTGAGAAACAAACAAGGGAAATGAAAAATAAACAGAAGAAATTGACTTTTGTTTAACGTGGGACACATTTAAAAAAGTTAACAAATATGCGTATATAACTTTTTTAACTTGTGTATATAACTCAAAGAGATTGATGAGTAACAAAATAAAAATACATGTATAAACTTATAGGTAAAGAGTTGTGGTTGAGAATTAGTTATGAAAATAATGTCTATATACTATAATTATTAAAAATTAATAAAATCTCTATTTGTTTAATAGTAAGAAAAGTGAGGGCAATATGCACTGTATTTACATGAATTACAAATTTCGGAGTTTGTTGTATACAAACAAGCTTAATTAATACCGTAATTTTATCCTTTAGACAATTATTAAAAATTAATAAAATCTCTATTTTTTTAAGTAAGAAAAGTGAGGGCAATATGTACGTTGTATTTACATGAATTACAAATTTCGGAATTTGTTGTATACAAGTAAGCTTAATTAATACAGTAATTTTATCCTTTACACAAGTAATTATTGAGGTGTTAGACAAAACTCAAAATAATTTCAAACCTTAATATATGTGTTTGTTCATTGTTAAGTACATTTGTTTTTAATGGGGGGAAACGATACTTGAAAAGAATAAACTAGTGTAATTATCGATGGCACTTTCACCAATTTTCCATGTTACTCTTTTATCGCAATTGGCTTATATGTGTTGCATCCAATGTAGCATGTTTGGCTACTCATAGAAACTATTGTTTTATTTTAGTTAATTAGGACTATTCTAGTGCATGGACATTATTAATTACCTTTCCATTTTCACTCATAAGATTTCACTATTCTTTTGTAGCTTTGTTCCTTACGGTTTGAACCTTTTTTTTACAATTATTGTACTACCCACCAATTGTATAACCTAGCTATTTATCGTACATAGTTCTGAATTATATATGTGAACTCTGTGATTCAGATCATGCCAGGGAAATCTAAATACAGAACATCGGGCATGTATTTTCATTAAAATAAACGATGAATATTTGATACCACTTATTTTTTTTTATTTTACTTATGTAAATTTTGACACTCAATAAACCATTCGGTATAAATATTATTTCTCATTTAATTTTACATAGGTGGCGCACTTATGACTCCAATAGTGTTAGACTTAGACAAGATGATTAAATGTGAATAAGTTCGATCATGATGAGGACAATGAGGTTGTCTTAACAATTTGTACCCACCATTGAAATTTTACCTTCTTTGTTGAAATTCTAGTTCTATGTATTTTAAATTCTACTTTTACCACATTTTTGTCGATGCCCTTACCGCCGTTTAATACAGATCCACTTATAATTAAAAATATTCTCATTTATTTAGCATATTATGACTTTAGACCTATGATTTGGTGGTGTTTTTTTGGTGTACTTTATTGTTTATCAATTACATTTAAATACTACTCCTTTGAGATGGAAAGATAGGTAGGCCTTCAACAGTGATTAAAACTATGAGTAATTAGTGTACATAGCAAAATAGAATTGTTAGTAAATAGAACTACTTCATCAAAGTTCTAAGTACAAAGGAATTGCCAGGATTTGTCATTGACTCATTTGTAGGGATGAGAGTGATTGGTTATTTGAGTTGATTATGAAAGCTCAACAAAAACCACATACCCTGATTCTCCATTTTATTCATTTTCATCTATTTTTTGGTCAATAATGCTAATGACACAGATAGACTTAACCAGACTCTCAATACACCAGTCCTTATTGTAAATTTAGAATTTCATTTTCACCCCGAAATTTAAGAGTCTCCTATTCGGCCATATATTTAATATTTTTTAATTAATATTTAAGTTTAGGGTAGTCTAAAATAGGGTTCTATAATATTCTATTTGAGTTTTTATTTTGTTAAATCGTCAAATAAAATATATTAAAATTTTAAATATTTTTAATTAATATTTAATTTTAGGGTAGTCTCAACTAGAGTTCAATAAATATTATATTTGGGGTTTTATTTTTGTTTTGGTTGGTTGTTAAAAGAATTCTAAAAATTACATAAATGATTGTCTGGTAATCAGTCTGCCTCTATAGCGTTACTGTTTTTTGGCACCACTCAAACTGAATCTAAGAGTTAAGACCTTACTTCTAAATAGAATAAAATTATTAATACTACATACTGGATTTTTGGCTTAGCCAAAAACACCATTAGAATTGAAAACACTTGAATAAAAAATTTGCAATGCAAATTAATTACACTGTTTGTCTTCAAAGGGTTAATACTTAATTAATAGCATCAATTACTAGTCTATTTTTATAAGAAATTAACTACTATATGCTTTCAAATATGGCACATTTAATTGTTATGGATTGGTGGTAGGATAATATATATTGTGTTCAATAAAAAAAAACTTAGTTTTTTCACCCCAATCATACAGCTTCGAACAAAAAGATTTCATAATACTTGATCATCACGCACTAAAAACAAAATAGTGAAATCTGAAAGAAAACATTACGGAAGCAGAGTACCTGACTCTGAGTCAGGTTACTCTGCTTCCTCATACAATTAGATCTGTATTTTATTAATACTGTATTAATAAAATAACAGATCCAATGGTCTGGAAAACAGAGTAACCCTGACTCAGAGTCAGGTATTCTGCGTCCCAACATTACACCATCATTTTATTTTTTTTCTTAATTACTAGCTAGCTAGTTATGACTAGTGAGACAAGAATCATTTCACTTCAAAATCAAAGGTCTCATCACTCATCTGCACAATAAATGGGTACGTTTACAACTTTTGGTCTACAAAAAAAACAATGGTATTTTTCCCCTTCATTTGCGGTGATTCTTATGCATTTTTTAATTCAGAAAAATCCATGAAAGAACCAAATGAGCTCTTCTAATTATCTACGTGTCCAGTTATAGAAATTAAGGCATATACTTAATTAAAGGGAATTTGTGCCTAACATAATCTAAAAGATCTAATGATTGTTGTTTAAAACGTTAAGAATATGATGGCAGGTTTCGATTGATAATTGACAAATATTTAATTGAAAAATAAGTAATGTGATGTACTACATTAAATCAGATATTTCGATAAGAAATTCCACATACTAATATTATGGTGACATTTGTCTAGAGGTATGGAAAAGTTTGTACGTAATTAATCATTATATTTTATTAATCATTTTGTTATCATTAATTAATGATGTTTTAAAACAGGAGTTCATTAGGAAATACTGGATTAGTAGTAACAACACATTGCATGATATATAAGGATTAAGGTCCTCTCATCTAAGTAAACTACACCCCATTTATCAAAATTCTAAAACTTTTGGTAAGACGTCCTTATTTTTTTATGCATGGGGAAAATGCATAAAATAAACAATAAGATGACCATTGTCACATTCTGCAAAATAAATGAAAACTCCATTTTGGAACTTCTGTCGGTGGTACTCAAGGAAAAACATTTGTGACCATTTTTTTTAATTATACCCGACTTGAATTAATATTGTTCTCTTGTCATAGTTGTTGTTAGGTTGCTTTCTTTTTAGTACTACATCTATTGACAAGTTATTAGATTAGAGTTTGATTTTTTTTTTAGTTTTTTTTTTTAAAGGAAATTTTTATTAGCCGGAGAAGAAAAATGTCGAATACATGGGACAATACCCCCACGATGGTAATCAAATAATCCGATTACAAATCGCTAAAAACACATTTTTTAATAGATCCATTATAAAAATACTATAACAATATATTTAAGGAAAAAGTGACGTTTTTTCAGCTCAATTTTTTTTAGAAATGAGTTTCCAATGGGATTAGAGCTTGATTTAAATTCATGGTTTGAAGGAAACAAACATTTAGACTGTTCAATGGTGTTATTATTATTTTTAATATAAAAAACAATGGGATTTATCATCATAGTTTTTCTAATCTATCTAGAATGTGATTGCATTTTTTTTAATGGAAATTTGGCTTTCAATGGTGTTACGTTATGGTTACATCATACCCTAACAAAAGAGGAAAGGGGGAAATATTAGACACTTATGTAGATAAGGTGAAAAAACTTTAATATCCTTATATTATAATAAATGAACCCAAATGTAATGAGATTGTACAAACCATTTTTTTAAAAAAATACTCCTATACTTTTTTTCTAATTACTCAAATACTTTAATAAAATTTAAATAAATAAATATTATATTTTTCCACACATCAATTATCTCTCAAACAAATCATTATACATGTATCTTTATATTACTATAACAATAAAACATTATATTTTTATAATATTCATTTTATTATTTTTGTAAATTTTTTAAAAATGTTAAATTTATTATTTTCGGATTATATTTATGTCATTACGTGTCACACACGTAATGCGCGGGGATATGATTACTAGTTTTTATATTAGTAGAGTAGACAGTTCACTGAAGATTGCACCCCAAAAATAAAAAAAAAGGCTATATGTGGGTAATAAGTATAACAGTATATATGGTACCCACATAATTGGTAAAATGGAAATAACACGGCAAAATTTATTGTAGCGGGGCCATGTGTTTTAGCACCCCAATATTATACAAGATCATGACATTGTTTCAAATATATTTGTTTAAAAAAAATGCCACAAAAACTATGATATGATGGATCTCTGTATTTATGGGAAAGTACATTTTTTTTTTCTTTTGACAAAGTGATTTTTAACGCTATAAAATAATGTTTGATTTAGTGAGAGTCAAAAGCTGTCACAAGCCAATCACTAATTTAAAAATCTGTCACAAATCTGTCGTAAATTGACACAAAACCGTCACAAAAACCGTCGCTAATAAACTCGTAACAAAAAATACCGTTACTAATCCCGTTGCAATTTGGCTATTTTTTTACAGTGTAAAACATGTGTTAAAATTATAATTAAGTATATATATATATATATTTGAAGATTCTATAAAATTAAAAATCATGGTATTTTTTAATGAAGAAAAATATGCAGACTTAACCTGATGTACTATAAATTATATGTAATGAATACCATTAATACCTTATTTTCTTTAAAAAAAAAGAATTGTATTTTGGTATTAGCAAAAATTAACGTATTTCCATTATGATCGATCGGTTTCTTTCCATTTCACATAATGGATCGAATTTGGCGTGTTCATACTTCATACATCCTCTAGACGATCTTGAGTATGTTATGATTTAAATAAGCTTTTATTTTATGATCTTGAGTATGTTTTTTTTTTTCGAGATATATAATGACATGTTTTGGAAATTATAGTAAAATTTAAAAATTCAAAACATGTCATTATACATCTCGAGAAAAAAAATAAGACCTATATTTGTGTTCCCGTCGTGAAACCGTGGAGATTTGCATTAGCCAAATCTTAATTTAGAGCATTTTTGTAAAAAAAATGTCCAAGTTGATGTTCATATAACATCTCCTTTTTTTTTTATATGCATTGTGTCTTTTTTGCGTTATAATAAGTGATTTAATTTTTTGTGTATAAAATCATATCATTAGCTTTTAATTCTTATATAATATATTTAATCTTTGACAATTTTATAGATCCAATGGAGAACCATTGTTAAAGTTTCAGCACTTAGTTTTCGTATGTGTATCTTAGTGTACTTAAAGTAAATTGTTGCATATATTTTGGGTTGACGTTATATTGAAAAAATAGGGATACTTTTACTCTGCAAGTCGATAACTTTATGCACATACAAGCTAAAAAAATTGTATTAAAACATCTCCTATATGATAAGAGCAGGTTCTTTTTCGAGTGCATTTTTTCTGAATCCTGTGCAATTTCACAACTATTAGTTGTAGTTTGTGACTAATAGGTGCGATTTGATTTTTTCTAAAGAAATGACCTTTTTTTTTCTTTTTTCCAAAAAAATGAAAAATCCAAAAAATATGTTAAATTTAAAACTGGGTTTTAAAATTTAAAATATGAATTTTAAAAATTATAAGTCATTTATATATTTTTTTTATTATTTATTTATTTTGTAAGGACTTTATTGACTTTTAAAAGCAAAAATAATACAATGAACAAATTCATAAAAAAATTAAATTGATTTGTAAAATAAGAAAATTAAATTTAAAATAAAAATATATTTGTTTTTCGGATTTTTCTAAACCTTATTAAAAAAAAATGTGAAAAATTAAAATAAATAAATAAAAATTGAGTTCGAATTTTCTAACACTGTTTCTAACTTTTTATAAAAAAATGTTTTATAATTTCAGTATTTTTATTTTTAATTATTAATGTTAAAAAGAATAAAAAAAAACGACTTACAATTTATGAAACTCAGTTTTCAACCTTGAGAAACCAAGTTTTATAATTTTTTTAAAAAAAAGTCAAAGTCGGACATATTAGTTAGGAACTTGAATTTAACTAATAGGTGGGAAAATGCCCATGCCCATGTGACAGTAACTATAGTTTCAATAATCTAAGAACAATTTTTGGGTCAATAATCTGTAAGATAAACAATAGTTTCATTTTATTACTCCTATATTTTAGTCGGTTAATTAATAGTCAAAGTTTGTACATTAGCATTAAAATTAACGTTAGCATTAGCATTAGCATTATATCGGTTGTGGTGTAAGTAGTAAGGAATAAAAGTGAGACAATTTTATTGGTTTTTCAAAAATGGAAATGCTAATGTGTAAATAAGTATCTAAAACGTGATAATAATATTTTTTTAACTATTAAATGATGTTAAAATACGGTAAATAAATAGTGTTTTTGCATTAATAATCATATATCAATTATTATATATTAACGCAATGGTAATTAAAACAAATTATTGTGATGGTCCCAACGGATGCTAACACAATGTGATTTATCCACATTGTTCTGAATGTCAAAGTGAAGAAATTTATCGAAGCGTGGGTAAACGGCGGAAGTAACTATGACTGTTTTAACGTAGTCAAACGCCCCGTCATCTAATTAGCGACGCGCATAAATGGATTAACGAGTTTTTCACAGTCACTGTCTATTGTACAGCAAAACCACAACCAAATGAACGGAATTGGCATGCATAATCAGCGGGGTTTTAAAATAAATAAATAAATACCATATATAAACATCGTAAATGTTCCTTATATCTTTTTTTTATCGTATGGGATTTACATTATTAGGCTTAATATCTTTTTTCCTTAGGCTTAATATCTTTTTTCCTTACTTCAACATTATTAGGCCTTTACTGTATCTTCGATCGTGATACGTTAGTCGATTTTGTTCTATAATAGCTATTATAGAAGCTTGATTCATATAAGTACATTCTATTTTGCATAATAATAACGACACACATGTTACTTTAAAAAAAATGTTCATATATTACATTATAATAAAAAATAAAAAATATGTTAAAATGGCCTTGTTTGGTTGACACCAAAAGTAAAATACTTTTACTTTTACTTATTCAATATGTTGTTTGGCTGCCACTTTAAAATTTTACTTTTATAAAAGTAAACCATTAAGTATACTTTTGGCTTTACTTTTACTTTTACTTATATTAGTTTGTTTGGATGTCATCTAATAAGTATACTTTTGGTGAAAAGTAAATGTCTATAAGTAGACTTTTTAAAAGTAAGTTTGATGATAATTTTTAAAAGTAAATTTGATGATACTTTTACTTTTGATGATACTTTTAAGTAGGTTTTAATCTGAATCTGCTTTTAAAGTACAGTTCAAAACCTAGTTCCTATCATTATTATATTTTCCTAACTTTGTATTTTTTAATCTTTAAATAATAAAATCTTTAATCACAAAAAATATAAAAAATAACAAAAAAAACAAAAAATTATAAAAAAATCACCAAAAATTATAAAAAATCACCAAAAATTATTAAAAAATACAAAAATCACAAAAAATGAAAAAAAATCACAAACTTTTAAAAAAAATTAAAAAAAATATATATATAATTTTTTGTCAATATAACACTTTTTATACCGAAAAATCAAAAAAAATATATAAAATGACAAAAACTTATACAAAATCACAAAAAATTTAAAAAAAACTAAAAAAAATTTTGTAATTTTTTTTTAATTTTTTTAAACTTTTTTTATTTTTTGTGATTTTTTTTATTTATTTTTCATTTTTTGTGATTGTTTTTTCATTTATTTTGAGATTTTTTTTATTTTATATAATTTTATGTGTTTTTTTTCATTTTTTATGAAATATGTATATGGCGTTTTGGTAAATAAATTAAATAATTAAAAAGTAGTACATATAGGGAATATGAACTTATGAGGTACATATAAGTTCAAAAGTGGTACATATTGTGCATTATTTGAATAAACAATTTATTTTCACTCAAAAAGTAAAAGTAAACATATTTTACCAAACAACATTTTTAATGAAAAGTATACTTTTATTGTGTTCACCAAACAGCATTTACTTACTAAAAAGTAAAGAGAAAAGTATACTTTTGAACATAAAAAACGCGACCAAACGAGGTCAATATCTCCGGAGACACATGTTAACAAAACCGTATCAAAAAAAATATTTGATTGAAAATGCCGGGCTGGGCGAAAAACCGAGCCGAACCGATAACCGAACCGAAAAAGACCGAAACCGAAAAATTTCCGGGTCGGTTTCGGTTTTCAGTAAAACCGAACCGAAAAAGTCCGAAACCGAAAAAGACCGAAAAAAACCGGGAAAAAAAAAACAAAAAAAAACCGAAACTGGACCTAAAAAGTCGGACCGGTTCGGTCCAAAAAACAAAAAGACCGAAACCGAAAAATATGCTCGGTTTTACCAAAAACCGAACCGGACCGGACCGAACCCAGCCCTAGAAAATGGAATTAAAAAGAGTTGTAGGTGAGGGAAAAAGATCATGTGAAACGACAACACAAATGAAGGTATCCAAACTGTCATATGAGCTGTAGCAAGTGGTGTACAATATTAAGTATATATATTAATATTATATACTTATTATATAGAGAGTGGTCCAAAGTGGTAACTTAATGCGCCCAAATATCCGAGATACAGCTCATCTCCATTTTCCACGTCTTTTTCTCACTTGTCACACTATTACCTTGTCTTTTAATACAAAATATAAAATACAAAATACAAAATACAAAATAAAATTTAGCTTTACTAAATGAGCTTTCATATTGTTAAAGCATCCATAATAGTTTTGTTAACTGGTGACACATCATTATTTAAAAAGATATTAAATGACACATATGTATATTAAGTTAAACACCCACATTAGTTTTAACTTTAACAATGTTATCTATTTTAACTAAAAATTAATTATTCAAAATATAGTACTATGGATAGGTGGTGGGAGAAAATAAATAGTAGTATGTTAGAGATATAAAAGATATACATGAGAAATAACAGTTAATTGTGGGTGTGGACACATTTTTTTACGATGTCATCAACTAATAACAATTAAAAAAATTGTTATATTTAACAATATTTTTAACATCTATAAAGTTAATACACACTTTAACACAACTAATGGGGAAATATAGATAACAAAATTGCATTGTTAGCTAACATTTTTAGTTAACAATATATATAACAACATTATTGTACATGCTCTTATTAATTAGGTTCTCTCACATAATTTACTTTTACCTGTCACCTGATTTCATGGGTAATGGGTTCAAATTTACTAACTTCCTATCATCATGTTTTGATCGGTTTATCGGTTTTTCATATCTATTCGTATTTTTTTTTTAAATCAAGGTAATATTTTATTTATAAAGTGTTTATTCAAAAAAATCTGTAAGATTTGACATTTTATAAATTCTTTTGGTATTTATTAATATTACTACCTTATAAATTGTCAAACAAATAATTAAAAATAAAAATAAAATATTACGTTGATTTACAAAAAAAAAATCTAAAAATAATTACGAATACATATAAAAATACCGATAATCTGATGCTATCAACTTGAGAAAATTTGTTTCCGCATTCATGATTTACTAAAAATAATTAAACAATGTTATTAAATACTATTACGTGGTAATCCTCACACCGTTGCACCTGCAAAAAGTTATTGTGAGACTATCTAATTTTAATTACAGTAAAGTTTTTTTTGCTTTTTTGGTATTTTTCTTAATCATACTAATAAAGGGTGGCAATTTAATCTGATCATGTCATGTTTATCAAATTAATTGACGTTCAGATATTTATATCAAATGTTTTTTAATTTCCCGCTAAAAGAGTGGTTCAATTTAGTAAAGTTATAAATGACATACGACTATATTTAGTCACAATTATGTCTGTCACGAGTCATGAGTATTTAATGGTACACTTTCGTAACTTCCTTGTTAATTATGATATTTGACAAAAATTAATACTATTGACAATGCTAATAATGGCATTCAGACGTTGACTACGTACCCCATTACATTGGTCAATTTAATTCCTCGTTTCATTGCACATTGTAAGGTGATATATTCGTGTCTAAAGATAATACTATTGTTAGTCCATTATGAGTAAATTAACTTTTAAGTCGTATATTTTCAAAATTAGTTCTTAAAAATTAATTTCATTTTGGTTTATCTTTCTCCTATTCAGTTGGAAATTTTAAAATGAATGAATTCTGTTTATTAAATTCACTTGAAAAAACTTTAAAGTGAATGGTTTTTTTTTTCTTTTAAAGTGAATGATCATTTTTTTAAGTGAATAGACTTTTGTTTGGTACATTCATTTCAAAATACCGAACCGAATGATTTATTTTTGATCCATTCATTTTAAAAACTTGAAGTGCATGAGTTTTTGTTTGGAACTTTTTATTTGTTATTTTGAATTGAATGATTTTTTTATCTATTCATTTCATATTTTTGAAGTGAATGTTTTTTTGTTTTTTTTTTATGTTTTTGTAAAGTGAATGAGAATTTTTTTAATCAATTCATTCTAAAATTTTGAAGTGAATAAACGTTTTTTTTATTCATTCACTTCAAAATTTTGAATTGAATGAATTTTTTTTTTTAAGTGAATGAGATTTTGTTTGGTTCATTTACTCTAAAATTTTGAAGTGAGTGAATGTTTTTTTTAATCCATTCACTTCAAATTTTTGAAGTGAATGAGTTTTTTTTATGTGTTTTTTTCAAGTGAATGATATTTTTTTTTTTATCAATTTACTCTAAAATATTGAAGTGAATGAACGTTTTTTTTATCCATTCAATTCAAATTTTTGAAGTGAATGAGTTTTTTTTTTGAATATTTTTTTTAAGTGAATAAGATTTTGTTTGGTCCATTCA
This sequence comes from Primula vulgaris, assembly GCA_963920805.1. NCBI lineage: Eukaryota > Viridiplantae > Streptophyta > Magnoliopsida > Ericales > Primulaceae > Primula > Primula vulgaris. Next base: position 35,592,739 of record OY987216.1, read on the forward strand.
CTCTAGAATTTTGAAGTGAATGAAAGTTCTTTTTTTTCATTTTACATTTTTTTTTATACATTTTTTATGTATTTTTTATTTTGTTTTTCTTATATTTTTTTTGTATTTTCACGAAGTGAATGAGATACTAACGAAGGGAATGAGATATTAACGAAGTGAATGAGAGAAAAGTTACACCAAAAGTGAATTAGTTTTTTGAATTAGCACTAAAAGAAAATTATTATTATTTTTTATTACTAAAAGGGAATTGCCCCTGTTATATTTACTATATTTACTTGACAGACATCGCATTAATAAAGGGTTCAGTCACGTAACAAAGAAATTTAAATGAAAGGGCTTGCATTCTACTCAATCTAATTTTTTTTTTTCATACTCTCTAGTAGGATTTCTTTTCATTATATGCAAAGCTAATTTTTTAAGAGTGTAATCAAAATATATAGATTCCATTAACATTTTCGTCAATTACTATCGAAATCAAAATATATAGATTCCATTAACATTTTCGTCAATTATTATCGAAATGGGAAGAGTTGTAGTTCCCGACCTTCTCCAATTGCTCTTATAGTATGAAGAAACTTAAGATTTTGATAAAATTCTATATAGTTTTTCAGCCGTAACTACATTTTTCATTCACATCTCGAATTTAAATTTCCTTGTCAGGTTGAAAAATATTCATCATAGTACAATTGGCATATGTACTATGCATGTTACTTGTTGGAGAATTTACATGAAATATATAAATTAGAAAATTTATAATGTCAATAGTCAATCATAACATAAATTGCATGTACAATCACTCTACTTTAATTTATATATACACTATTACTCATGAGAACTAGATGATTTAGTGTTTTTGCTATTGCCCTCTCGTTTTAAAAAAGGTTTACCAACTAGTGCAAATTATATGTCTTTGTAGATAAATTATTCACCACCCTAACATTATCTACAAAACTAGAATTTTCAATTCTCATGTCACCAATTCTAAATGACAAATATTTAAATGATATAACAAGAAATATGAGTTTGTTGTAGTTTTATTTCGGTAGCAAACATGTAAGGTTGCCCGTGTATAAAGCATGAACCTATCGACCATCGAATGCGTGCCTAGTTGGAAACACGTCGACGCAATGGTAAACTAGAATTGGTTAGGTGGAATGTCAAAAACTTATGTATAATTTTTTTTATAGAGCATAAAAGGTCTAAACTCTACGATACAAGGATTTAACGAAAATATACGACAACCAAACCAAGTTTTCCTCATTTATTTCATGTGGGTGAGTGGTATGTAACTCGATCTAGTATAATTGCTATTATAACTTCGAAAACTATATATTCGTATGTTCTTTTTTCTTACAAGCAAACACATACTATGGAAGTTTACTTTTAATTGTCATTAATGAAACTGTAAACAATTTTTGAGTAGCAAATTATTCTCTTGTCTAAATTGACGAAAAGCTAATTTGTAATGTTTTTTATCATGTAGTTTAAACATTGTTAAACTATATGATTAACTTTTTCATCAATTTGAATATAGATTACCGACACACAAAAAATAATAAATTGAATCTAAAGAAGCATTTGTTACCACTACAAATAAATATACATTTAATATTAGATAAAGGGGGCGACAAACAAAATGGACAATTGTATTATGGTAGTAGGAAGCAATTATTGTTATACAGTGTCTTATTTTGAAAAACTATATTAAAAAAAGGAGTATAGTAAGTAATACCAGCATGTAAAAGTATAGACTAAAAGTTGCAAAAAAAAAAATTTTAAAAAAAAGAAAAGAAAACAGTAATATAGGTAGAGCCTGCCGAAAAAGGGAAGCACGACACCTGACTCCGAGTCAGGTTACTTTGGTTTCACAGCCATTGTATCTGTTTCAAAATTTTGACTATAGCAAATCCATTGACTGTGGAAATCAGAGTAACCCTGACTCAGAGTCAGGTACTCTGCTTCCCCGAAAAACCAAAAAAACCTAACCGGACTGAAGACCGAAACCGAAAAAATTTCGGTTTGGTTTCGATTTTCAATAAAACCGAACCGAAAAAAACCGAGAAAGACCAAAAAAGAAAAAAAAACCCGAAAAACCTAAAAAATCCAAAACCAGACCGAAAAAATCCGATCCGATTTGGTCTAAAATATATAAAAAAAAAAAACGAAACCGATAAAAAACGAACCAAAAAAGTATGCCTGGGTTTCAGATAGGTAAGTTAATTTGATATTTGAAGGCGAATGCTTTTGTTTCAAGTGACACCTAACTAAACAAATAAATAAATAATACTCTCTACGCTCCCACTTTCTCTCACTACATGCAATTCTGTATATCTCTCTCTATACATATATATATATATATAAATATAAATAAATATATATATATGTATAATATATATCTGTATAACTCGCAATCGTAACAAACACTACTCTTATTTCATTCATAATTTCATTTCGTAACACACTTTGTAATCTCTCTCTCTCTCTCTCTCTTCTTTTTCTCACTCTACTTTTTTACTGAAGTATCTTCTCATTCTCTTTTTTTATTTTATTTTTTATTTTTCTAATTTGATTGAAAATATTGAAGATTTATTAACTGTTTAAGTTTGATATTAAGTTGAGTTGAATCGGAGAATAATCTAATGTTTTTTTTTGAATGTTTGGTAGGTGTTTATTTTGAATGTTTTTTATTGCTAATTTCGGGATTTTAATATTATGTTTTCTGTTACTGAACTGAATGTGGCTCTTTTGTTGTTTTTGTATTTTTGAGCCATTTTTTGTGTTTTTAGTGTAAATTTAATTTTATTGATTCTTGTGTGTTGAATCGGAGAAGAATCTGATTTTTTTTTTGTTGATTAAATTGCTAATTTCGAGGTGAGCTTGTTTTGAATGTTTTTGTTGCTAATTTCGAGTTTTTTTTTTATTTATTTACATTTTTTTATGTTAGAAAACTGAATGTGGCTCTTGATTTTTAGTGTTTTTAGTGTTTTGATTTTGAAATAATGTAAACTGGATTTGTTGATTTTTGTGTGTTGAATTGGAGAAGAAATTTATTTAATTTGGTTGACTAATTTCTAATTTTTTAAGGTATATTAATATCCTATATGTGTGTGTGTGTATATATATATATGATATGATATGTTGTAATGTTTTTTATTGTTAAAAAAATGAATGTGGATTTTATAGATTTAGGCCAATTTAATTTTGTGAAGATTGCTGTTATTTGGTTGATTGATTGCTAAAACTTTACGAATTTTTGGTTTACATGGATTTGAGATAGCGTAATAGTGTTTTGAATTAGTATAATAAATAGAGTTTGTTGATTTTTGTATTGAATCGGAGTAGAAAATTGATGCTACTTATCTTGAATTGTTTTTGCTGCTAATTTCCTATATTTACGATAAGTTGGATTGCTAAAAAAATGAATGTGGATTTTATAAACCAATTTTGTTTTGTTATAATTGCTGTTATTTGGATGGTTAATAGCTAAAACTCTACTAATGTTTGTTTTACATGAATTTGAGAATGTTTTGATTTTGGATACTTATTTGATAAATTTATTTTGTAATTTGGATCGGTGGAAAAAGACTGCCGTGTTATTTTGTGTTTGATTAATTGCTTAATTTTCGTAAATTTGTGGTAAGTTTGACTTTGAAGATGTATTTACTGAGCTGGTTAATATTACATAATTTATTTGGTTAAATTATTTGCTAAATCCTCTGTTTTGTAGCTGCTTCTGATTAAGTATCTAATAAGTTAAATGTTATTTTTGAATTGCGGAATTTGTTCTTATGGAGATCCACTATTTTAGTGTTAAGAGTGCTTTGATTTTGACTACTTATTAAATGAATTGGGTAATTTCCAGGTTCAATTGGTTAAATTACCAGATACTTAAAAAAAAAAAAAAAAGCTACTGTTATTTGAGAAAAAAATTCCGTGATTTGGTTGATTTATTACTAAAATTCTCTTAACGCAGTTTAACTGCTTCCAGTGATTAATTTTGTGGTTAGTTGATATTTTATTTTATTTTTCTGTTAAACACTGAATCTGGCATTTGTTTACATAGATTTTATCCAATTTTAGCGTTTTGAGTTCTTTAATTTTGATAATTTATTATCTGTATTGCTAAAAGCTAGGTTGCTGTAAATTTTAGTTGATAATCGGTTGATTCTCTTATAGTTGAGGTAAATCTAATAGCTGCTTGTTATATAGTTCACTTAGTTGAATGATTTTGCTGTTAAATTGTAAATGTCTCTTATTCACGTTCTGCAATCTGCTTGATTTGATTTTTAATATCTACTAACCGAACAATTGGTTACTTTTCTGGTGTAAGTAATAAGTATGCTAGTTTTTTTTTACATATGATTTGATCTTTTAAATTTGAGCCAATAATTTAATGTTCTGCTTGTTTTGATTTTGAATTCTATTTACTAACTGATTTGGTTTATTTGTAGGATAAATACGAGAAATAGCTGGTGCGACTGATTAACGCTTAGTTCTCATAACAGTTTAGTAAGTCTGATATATGCTCGTTAAGTTAGTGATTTTGCTGTTGTTATGAATTAATCCTTTAAATTTGAGCCAACACTAACATTTAAATGCCGCGTTCTGTTTTTCTGCATATTTTAAGACGGAAAAAACTTCTTATTGTGAAACGGTAGATTCGTTAAGCTTACTAATTATGCCATTTTAACCCAGAAAAAGGCCAAAATACTTGGGCGTCAATAAATGCATTAGTATAAAGTTTTTAACAGATAAGTTTAGTTTAATAAAAAGTTGAAACCAAACAAGTTAACTTTCCTACATTGTCTTTAAGTGGTTGAGAGAACTGAGAAGTAATGTTTTTCGTAATATTTGCCCGAATCTCAGTGACATAAGTGACATAAGCGGTATGCAATTGTCATTTTGTTTCCTATTTTCCTTTTTCCTGAATTAAATGAATGCTTTGTAGTCGGTTGCCCCGAATTTACTCTTCCCTTATCAAGCAAGATCTGTGTTTTTCCCCATGTGAACAACATTTTGGTGTTTATTTGATGATATTCTAAATTGGGTTGTGGAACTAATGCTGTAAATCTTAAGTACTTTTGGTTTTGCTTTATTTACTTACTCCCCTTAATTTACTTCATTAATTAGTATTTGGCTTATGTGGCTGCAGTTTTTAAGGCAAATGTTCTGGCTTATATTGAGTCATGAGAAAATGTTCTGGCTTATGTGGAAACTAAATACCTTTTTTTTCTAAGCTAACCAACCACATGCACTACAACTTTTTTACACTAAATTCAACAATTTGACAATCTGGATTTCTTTACATCTATTATCAACAACTCAGATTTTCGCATTTGTTTGGTGTAAATGCCAAATGGGATCAGTTCTATTAGAGATGAGTTCTTGCTGGATACCCTTAGTTCACTGGAAGCAGCGTCCCTGACTCAGAGTCAGTGTTGACTCTGAGTCAGAAATTGTGCTAAAAACGCTCAATTTTATATTTTAATTGCCTTTAATTTTTTTAAATTAATATTATATGAGTTTTTTTTTTTTTTTTCAATTCCATAAAATCAAGTTATAACTATTATTTGAAAATTTTGAATATTATATATGTAGTATACATACATATTATAAATATGTATATGTAAATATAATAATATATAGATACAAAGTGTTGCTTGTTGTTTATTTTCATATTTGTAAGTTTTACATAATTTTGACTTTAAAAATAAAAAACAATTAAAATAAAATTGAGCGTTTTTAGCACAATTTCTGACTCAGAGTCACCCTGACTCTGAGTCAGGGACGCTGCTTCCTAGTTCACTTGTATAATTAGTTTTTCAATCCAATCCCTTGTGTTTCTTCACAACCATTTTGATTCATTTTTTTTTATGTGAATGAGAGTAATTCTATCATAGATAAATAAATGCCTGCAGAATTACAGATTTTTTTATAGTTAAGTAATTTTATTGGAATGAGATGAGTGTCTGCAGTTTTCAAGGAAAATATTCTGGCTTATTTTGAGTCATGAGAATAATTATGGGTGCTCAGTGTTTACTACTTAAAACTTTTTTCCCTTCAAGGAAACTAAATATTTTTTCTTTCTAAGCTCGCCAACCACATGCACTACAGCTTTTTTAGACTAAATTTGACAGTAAAAGCTGCAATGTAACAATCTATTTATGTCTGGATTTCCTTGCATCTATTACAGTATTTTGTTACAGTTTAGTATTTTTATTGGAATGAGATGAGTGTCAACAGATGATATGGTTGCCTGCAGAATATGACCCAGTTTATATTTTGTTACATTCTTGGCAGCCATTTTTTTTATAAATATATTTATAATAGGAAAGGGTTTACATGAAATATCACTCTTTTATAAGTTTTACATTCTAAGTTTTTGTTTAATCACCAATCAAGTTTCGCAAGTAACCTGTAAGGGATGAATTGTATGCTGAAGGATGGTTTTATATATTTAAACTGAGTTTTTTTTCCTGTCGCTTTAGAATTTAACTCGTCTCATTTACCATATGAAATTTAATCTGCCCTGATATTTTTTCCCTGTAACTTTGATGATTTTTTGCTTTTTTCTCATATCATAATTGAGTAATTATTCTTAATGTACTTAGAGTTCGAGATGGATAAGCGGAGTTGGCCTTGGAAGAAGAAATCCGACAAGTCAGCAGCTGAGAAACCAGTTAATGCTTCAGACTCAGCTCCTCAGACTGATCAAGTAATATTACGATTCGACTTTTCTATTTATTATATTCTAATATTGTTATATCCTCTTTTGATCATTCTATCATTTTTCTTGCTATAGGAAATCAATAAAAAACCGAAATATGTTCAGATCTCGGTGGAAACGTATTCGCACCTCACTGGGTTGGAGGACCAGGTGAAGAATTATGAGGACCAGGTGAAGAGTTTAGAAGAAGAAGTTGATGAACTGAATGAAAAGCTATCATCAGCTGATACAGAGATTACTGACAAAGAGAATATAGTGAAACAGCACAGTAAAGTTGCTGAAGAAGCTGTCTCGGGTATGACATTGTTCTAGTCGACATAAATATATCCATTCACACTTTTTGTTGATTCTGATTATCAATCAATGAAAAGAAAAAGGCGGAATAGAAACAATAGGGTTTTCCAAATTTGTAAACTAAACAGCATTAGTAAGGCCAATAAGTCGAGATTTGTTTAAAGCATATTGGAAAACATGAATCTGAACTTATTGATAATTGTATATAAGAAATGGCAAAAGGTCCAAAGGTCTAAAAGTGCCAAGTTTCTTAAACATTGTACCAAAAAAACCTTAACACGTAAAAACTAAGGACCACTGGTAATGAAAATGATACTGTAGGAACCAAATTTGGTGGTTACTGATTCTTAAACTTAACAGTACCATGTATACTTTCCCCTTTGATTCAGTGAAAGCTTTCTTAAAAACTTATGTATTTCTATATATGTCGAAGTGAGATGATTACAAATTTGTACAAAAACGTATTATCTGATTTTGAATTGTACCTTAAGCTTCAAGTTAGTAAGTGGTACCCTACCTGGCCTTTTTTTGCGCTTTGATACACTGCATAGGAAGTATAAAAATAGTTGGGGACTAAATTGGAAATACACTGCAGAAGCGTAAAAAGACTGAAAATATAGTATAAAAATGTTTAAAAAAAAACTAAGTAATAACCCAACTTGTGATGTTTCTCAATTTGTTAAACTGATTGTACTTAATCAAAATCAGTTCATTTGTTAGTGGACAAAATATGATTAACGTATTGAAGCAATAGAGTCAGAAAAGACTGTAACTTACGTCGGTATTACATTAAAAAAAATCCTATTTGTGCTCCAGGCTGGGAAAAGGCTGAAGCAGAAGCTGCAGCATTAAAAGATCACTTAGAATCTGTCACCCTTTTAAAGCTAACTGCTGAAGATAGAGCCTCACATTTAGATGGTGCATTAAAGGAATGCATGAGACAAATTCGAGATTTAAAAGAGGAACATGAACGAAATTTACACGAATTTGTTCTCACTCAAACGAATAAGTTTGATAGGATGAAACACGAGTTCGAAACAGAAATGGCCAATCTAGACCAAGAACTGAGAAGGTCAAAAGCCGAAAATGCTTCTCTTTCCAGGTCTTTGCAAGAAAGGTCTAATATGGTAATCAAAATTAGTGAAGAAAGATCGCGAGCAGAGGCCGAAATCGAGTTGTTAAAAAGCAATATTGATTCTTGTGAAAGGGAAATAAATTCGCTCAAGTACGAAATGCATATACTTACGAAGGAGGTTGAGATCCGAAATGAGGAGAAGAATATGAGTGCCAGGTCAGCAGAAGTGGCCAATAAGCAGTATTTGGAAGGAGTTAAAAAGATAGCTAAACTTGAATCGGAGTGCCAAAGATTACGTGGGCTTGTTCGTAAGAAGCTACCTGGACCTGCTGCTATGGCCCAAATGAAATTAGAGGTAGAGAGCATGGGCCGTGATTACGGAGACACTAGAGTTAGAAGATCACCCTCGAAACCACCCAGCCCACATTCACCACAATTTTCTGACTTCTCTATCGATAATAATATGCAAAAATTTCATAAGGAAAATGATTTTCTTACGGAGCGCTTGGTAGCAATGGAAGAAGAAACTAAAATGTTGAAAGAAGCTTTGGCGATGCGAAATAGCGAACTGCAAGCTTCCAGGAGTATGTGTGCTAAGACCATTAATAAGCTTCAGAGTTTAGAATCACAAGGTCAAAATAGTGATAACCACATTACAAGTCCCTTAAAAGCTAATGTTGTGACCCCAAGTGAAAGGTTTTTAAGCCATAGTGCTAGCAGTCCGCCTAGTTTTACTTCCGTTTCTGAAGAAAATGATGACCAAGAAAGTTGTGCTGGTTCGTGGGCCACGGTTTTGGTGACGGATAAACCTAAAAAAGGTGAAAGTGCCAGTAATTTGGAGCTTATGGACGACTTTTTAGAGATGGAAAAACTGGCTAATTCGCCAAATGAAAATATTCCAAAAGCAGTGACAAATGGTCCAGACTCACATCTCAGAGAAAAAAATGAGACTGACTTATCTCCTAATGGCGTCGCAAATGCTATGAACTTGCTTGTAGAAGATTCAGAATCTGGTGCTGAGGTGTCTCCTTTGAAAAAACTTCAGGCAAGGATCTCCATGTTGTTGAATTCTTTGCCGGAAGATGCTGACGTGGACAAAATATTAGATGATATTAAAAAATCTGTACAAAAAACATCAGCTAATAAAGAATTATCCCCAGAGGAGGAAATTACTTTATCAGGTGATCGAAAACCAGATGATGTAGCATCCATTATAAACGACGAGCTGGCATTGGCCATATCTCAGGTACATGACTTTGTACAAGTCCTGGAAAAAGAAGCAATATCGTTACACGGATTATCATCTGATGAGGATGGATTAAGTCATAAGATTAGGAATTTCAGCCTCACCCTCGACAATATTATTCAAGGAAAAACAAACCTGACTGAGTTTATTCTCGATCTTTCGCATGTTTTGAATAAAGCGAGTGAACTTCATTTTAATGTTCTAGGGTTTAAGAATAGCGAGACTGAAACAAACGGTTCTGATTGTATCGACAAAGTTGCTTTACCCGAGAACATAGTGGTCGGGGATAGATACGGAAATAATTGTGCTCATTTCTCAGATCCCGACATTCCACATGAAGGGAATTATATCCCCACCATTGAATCAAATGGGAAATGCGATGAATTTGAAGAACTGAAACAAGAGAAAGAGGGGTTGGTTTTGGAATTGAATAAGAGTAATGAAAACTTCGAAAATATTAAGACTCGGCTACATGAGACTGAGCAACTTTTGGAAGAAACTAAATCGCAACTTGCATCTGCTCAGAAAACAAACGGATTGGTTGAGACACAACTTAAGTGTATGGCCGAGTCGTACAAGTCTCTCGAAAATCGTGCTAATGAGTTACAAACTGAAGTGAATCTTTTGCAGGCGAAAGTAGAAAATCTTGAAAATGAGCTATTAACGGAAAAGAACAATAACCAGGATGCATTGACCAAGTGCAAGGATCTCGAAGAGCAACTACAAAGGTTTTCAATTAACCCTATTAATGCTTTTTGATCATTATCCTATATCAGTTTTGTTAATCAGCCAACTAAATTTAATTCTGACAAATTTCTGGGTTTTTTTCCTACGTGTGTTTTGTCATTTTCAGTCTTACAGCTGGAGAAAAGAATAATCAGGTTAGCATTATACAACCATGTTTTCTTTCCTTTTAGAAACTCCTTAATTGTTTTTATTCTCTTGTTGTCGATTCTCTCACATATTGTTTTGAATTTATCGTATATGGACTTGAGTCCAAGGCTCGCAAGTGTTTCATTTTCTCAGTTCTTTGCATCCGCTCAACTCTGATTTATAATTCTCAAATGTCAATTCATATAAAAATTAACTATTAGACAAATATTCTGGCGCTACTATTAACTAGAGAGGTAATACCACTGAAAACTAATTCTATGTTAGGTTCGGTAGTTCACTTTGCCTCCTTTAGCTCTTTTCTTATGTAGTACAGTAAGTAGTTTCGGAGTAAAGAAGTTTTTTTTTGCTCAAACGTTGTTTCGCCCAAACTAATTAACTAGAAGTACCATCGTAATAGCTATTCTTCTTTTTATGAAACGATACGTCAATCTGGTTCCTCGTATTCATTTCTCATGTAATGTTGGTCTCAATTGTCTCATATCTCGAATCTCATTGACGGTACAGTTATATTGTTTTAAGAGCACATCCATCCTTTTCTGAAATAATAACATATTAAGTTGAGAATTGCTAAGTTGAAATTTAAGCACTTATGAACTTAATGTCAATAATACTGACCCTAAAACGATTGTTTTACAATTGCAGGAGAAAGATTTAGCAGCTGCAACAGCGAAGCTGATGGAGTGTCAAGAAACCATATTTCTCCTTGGAAAACAATTAAACTCTCTCCGTCCCAGTACAGATATTACGGGATTGCCATTCAACAATAAGGCTCTCAATGGTGATCATTTATCAGAAGAAGAATCGAATATAGGCGGAATAAATTTTCACGAATACGATCAAATTGATAATCTGCAAAAATTTGATGGCGAGTCCCCACTAGATACAGATACATATATTTCCACGTTTAGCCCCTCCAATGGCGATACAAACACTCCATTGAGATCACCAATAAATTCAAGTAACTCGAAACACCGGCCCACTAAGTCTGGATCGTCTTCTTCGTCCTCAAACCCAACTCCTGAAAAAAATACCCGCGGTTTTAGCCGATTCTTCTCCACAAAAACCAAAAATGTTTATTAGCCATTTGTCACTATTGTGTTCTGGTTTCCAAGTGTCGTACTTTATCATAATTAGGAAAGAAAATCGAAAAACAAAAGGTAGCGGACTTTGAAAATAAATTTTATCAAACCAGGACTTGATATGATCAAACATAAGTCAGTTGGCTCTTTATTTTAAGTGTCAATTCAAGACCTTACTTGAAAAACTTCCACTGTAATTTTGTGCTTTTTGTAAGTCGATTTTGTTGTAGTTATTGCGTGAAGTCTATGTACATAATCTTCAGTGGCTTTGTTTGTTGGATTATTTGCCTGAACTACATCTTTATTTCTGTCTCTCCAATATATGTATGAATTTTATTGAACTTACGAGTGTTAATATAATTTTTTGGAGGTATGACTTACGAGCACGCCGAACAGTCGATGTAAAGTTTCTGTACAAGAATGTACGTCTTAACTATTATACAAGGTTAGAGCAGGCCTTCGAGCAAACGCTACAGCTTCCTTTTTTGTTTTCTCAAATTTAACAAAAAAAAAAATTACACCCTTTTCAACTTTTACATAACAATTTTATATTCACACAAAACAGCAATTCTCCATAAATTTACTTATTTTTTATTTTTTATTTTTTTTCTCACTTTATAATTAATTTTATAATAAAGTAATAAACCCATGATATCTTTATATGTGATTTGCCCCCCAATGTTTAATATAAAATAATTATAAGGAGTCTTTTTGGTTCCTTTACGAGGCTTATTGAACCACATTTAAAATTTGATATTTTGAAAGAGAAATCTGATGCTTAATGTTTTCTTCTTAAAAGTAGCTATAATTCTCATATTATGGATACAAGATCAAATAAGAAATGTATAGGTTAGTTGTTGTTTTGTGTGAATGTAAAAGTGTTATGCAAAATTAGAAAAAAAATATAGTTTTTTTTGTAAAATTTGAGGAAAAAAAAGAAAAAAAAAATTCAAATTTGGGAGAAGATCAAAAAGTTGCGGGTAACCTCGAGTAACGGGGGAGCAAGTTAAACTTTATTTAGAGTTTTTTCCCTTACTTGTAATAGAATATAATACTTGGCTATCAGGGGAAACTAAGTGGGGACGATCGGGTGCCACGGCACCCCCATAATTTTAGAAATCCCAAGTGACGCAATTTTTTTTTAGTACAATTTCTTTTTAGGTGTAGATTTGACACCCCCATAAAAATATGTTACTTGTACATATATTTTGACACCCCCATAAAAATATGTTACTTGTACATATATTTTGACACCCCCCATTTACACATCCTGCTTTCGCCCCTGTTGGCTATAACAACTATTTTCTTAGAAAGTTTGTTGGTTCCTTTTACTTTCACAAACTTGGTTACATGGCCATCACGGCTAGTTTTCAACTTTTTCCGTTTAAGCTCAAAACAATTAATTTTTGGCGTTTTTATTTTGTAATTATTTAGACTAATATCTATTGAAAATGAAAAAACCAACAAAACTGATGATGGCGCATTAAATAATTTTAAAATATTCTGATGCCATCATCGTCCGTGAGTCTTGACTCGCTGCTCGAAAACAATTAATAATTTAAAAATCTTCCAAGTCTCAACCCCATCCTATAATAATGCAAATTTAATGGCCCATCTAAGTCCGAGCTTTGCCGGCCGATAGACCGACATGTATGACGAATAATGGATTGGGACCCAACAAGGGCTGTATAATGGGCTGGAAAGTAATAATTTTGCTCATAACCCCAATCTCTTTTAGATCAAAAGATAGAAAAGCTATTTCCGAAGAGAACGACACGAAGTACTTAGCAATAATTACGCTCAGAAATGTTGAAGTTGTGCTAGTTTTTGACCAGGCGTATAAGATGTATATCAGTAGCTTAAGACGAATAAGTTTTCAATAGATTAAAACTTGAACCGAGTCGTAAAATAGCATGAACTCTCTGGATTTGACTGTAAATGGATTGCAATATCATTCTATTTATTTGAATTTATATGTTTGTAAACTTCAGTGCTTTATATTGACAGCCTAACATTTACCGTCTAACGCCCTAAAATTCATCAACTCCAGCTTAAGTTGTGCCTATACAAATAGCTTATAGCTCGCGAATTTTCGAAGAAAATGAGTAATAAAAGTAATCCTCAGGCCCTCATGAGATATATATTAAGATCATGATCAAATTTTGTTACTAGGTTAGCAATGTAAGTAGTAATTTTATCATACAAATATACAATCGGTCCGCGTGAACAATCTAAAAGAGAGTGATGGAATCGGACCCTCCCTAATTAAGCATTATCGCCCGGGGATGTTCCATCGGATAAAAGAAATTCATCATAAGTAGTGATCAGTGACTATTCATCTCTAAGAAAGAATATATTAGACGTAACGATTATCTGTGAGATTATTCTTATATCTTGTCTGGTGTATTATAGATATATGAAGTTAGTTATTTACGACTATTAGTGTTTATTTGCACTCTGGATTAATCTTTTGATACATCTTTCTTGTGTTATTAATGGCAATGTTAATTGAATCTGTCTCATGATTTTGCTCACATGGATTCTCTGTTGATGATGTATAATCAAGTATCCCCACCACTAATTACTACTTACTTGTTTCATTCAAACAATCAATCTCAAACATTGTTTTCTATTGATAATTTGCTTAGATCTGCAATTGTAAAATAGTATTTATAGAGCTTTAGACACTCAATTAAATTATTGTACAGGATCATGATAAAAGAAGGCAAACTTTGTAAATTACTAAATTGAAACACCTAATAAGTCCACCGGCAAATCACGTCCCCTGTTACCCCGAATCTACCTATTAAATGTCGAGAAAAATCATATCGATATAAAAAGTACGAAAGCAAAACACATCAATTGACTAAGATGTGATTAACCTGTGCTAACTAGTGAAAAGGACCAAAGAAATTGGCACCATTATACCTTTAATTACTCAAGAGACAGTATTAGTAATAAATTTCCAATAAATATATAACTTGGAAACTCTTACTTTTATCTAAAGACCATATCTCTTCCTTACAATCTGTAGCCCAACTATAACTTTCTTTTACTACTTATGAGAGTGATGAAATGCAAAATCAATTAAATAAATCTAGGATACATTGTAAAATATCAGTTTTTTTCTCGATATGGGCGTTGAAATACGTTTTAGCCAGGTTTCTTCCATCTATCGTCCCGTAACACGTTCGGCAAACATCCAGGTCCAAAACACACCTGAAAATTCGATTTTGGTAGTTCATCAACGTAGGTTTTCTTATTAGTCATTATAAAAAAATATATTACAGTGGGATGAGATGTCTTTTCTCTTTTTTTCCTTTTTGTCAAAGAAGTACAATTGCAATTACTAGAAGGTATGAAGGCTTTAGTACTGCAATAAATTTAATCAAAAGAATATATGCTAAACAAAATCTAATTTACAATTAACATCGGACCTGGTCGAGATAGTTAATGCTAAGTTCGCTCTTCTTATGCTCTACGTCGCATTTCATATTTTGTGTCAAATGAAGTCAATAATGTACAATTGCATTTTGTGTCAAATGAAGTCAAGAATGTACAATTGCAATTTACTAGAAGGTATGATGGATTTAGTACTGCAATAAATTTAATCAAAAGAATATATGCTACACAAAATCTAATTTAGAATCAACATCGGACCTGGTCGAGATAGTTAATGCTAAGTTCGCTCCTCTTACGCTCTACGTCGCATTTCATATTATGTGTCAAATGAAGTCAAGGATGTACAATTGCAAATTACTAGAAGGTATGATGGATTTAGTACTGCAATAAATTTAATCAAAAGAATATATGCTACACAAAATCTAATTTAGAATCAACATCGGACCCGGTCGAGATAGTTAATGCTACGGTCGCTTCTCTTATGCTCTACATATTATGTGGCAAATGAAGTCGATCTTATTTAAACTATGAAAGTCTTTTAAAATCACTTCTACTATATTTTTTTATATATTATTTTCAACATACTGATGTTCTTTAAGTTTGAAAATTATGAAAGGAGCAAAACTTATATACAATACATTATATCTTAAATTTGATACCTAATGTCATCACATTTTCAAGTTTAGAACATTAAGTTTCAATTAAAAATGAGGTTCTAAACACAACAAACCCTCTAAAATTAAGTGATTTTAGTGTATATAGATAAAGGGGGCCTCTATCTAAAAACTACTAAATAATTCTACTAAAATAGTAAAATTCAATAAGAAGAAACAAAATACAACCATATTTTTCTTTAAAAAAATCCAATTATGTTTGTATTTCTCGAAAATTAATAATTTATGATACCGATAGAACCACAGTTATAAAAGGATATTCAAGTAAAATTATTATCCGAGTGTTATATTGAATTTTTTGAATCAATACATTAGTTCAAGTCGGTACCTTAAGAATTTGTATTCAGAAAACTTATTAGGTTATCTATGACTAGTTCATAGAGGTTTTAATGTAGATCGTTAGTAATGCAGATTAGTTAAAGAAACTAATTAAATTTTTTTATCATAACTGGAAAAAAAAATGTTACAAAAAAGTAACAAAATATACGTTAAAATCAGCTACATGTTAAAACCGGTTAAATAAACTATATATATATATATATATTTTTTTATGGAACATATTTGGGCTGGTTGAGGCAACGAGGTACACATTCATCCTAACTATATATATATATCTATTTAGTTTAGATCTTAATTACTTTTAAGTGAGTATTTTTTGTGAATATTTAAAAGTAACGTAGACCATTGAAAATAAACTAAATTGATGCTTAGGATGAATGTATAAACATAGTGTTTTTTTTTATGTGTGTATACATCATTCCATATATATATATATATATATATATATATTTATATCATTATATTATAATAAGGCAACTCAAGTCAAATGAGACTGTCCAATTTAACCATTTTTTTCCAAAAATACTCATATATTTTTTTATTAATTACAATAATACCATGCTCACATAAAAAAATAAAAAAATAAAATATAAAATAACAACTAATAACACTATGTGTCTATCTTTAACAACCAAAATTTTTTTTAAGTCTTATACTATTTTTTTTATTATTATCCACGTATTTGTATCATAACTACACTTGTTTTTTATATTTTAATTGCATTGCGCGTCACACACGCAACGCGTGGGGCACGATTACTAGTATATATATATATATATGTCAATTACAAGTATTGTTCTATAGTTTCATATTTCCAAGGGTTTGTCCTCATACTTCTAAATGAATCACTAATATTGTTCAAATATTTTAAAAAATGTAAAATAATTAGTCCCTCAAGCACTCTAGCTATTTTGAATGTTGAAAATCATATCAACAGATAAGTGCCATGTATTGTTAATGGGGATAGGTATTAAATCATATCAACAGAATCTGGTAGGAATACTTTAGATACATGGTTCGAGTCTTGTGACAGCATAGATTTAATACCTATCCCCATTAACAATACTCGAACCATGTATCTAAAGTATTCCTACCAGATTCTAATGGGTTGAAATAAATCGATCATAACACAATTTATCAAAGTTTACACCAAGATTGAAGACCATAATAAGACTTCTAACACCTCTCAATTTTTTCAACCAACAACATTCTTCTTTTGTCAAAAAGTTTTTAGGGAATCGAAAAAA
Organism: Primula vulgaris; assembly: GCA_963920805.1. Classification (NCBI taxonomy): domain Eukaryota; kingdom Viridiplantae; phylum Streptophyta; class Magnoliopsida; order Ericales; family Primulaceae; genus Primula; species Primula vulgaris. The sequence continues at coordinate 35,609,716 of OY987216.1, forward strand.
CTGTTTCTTTTAAAACGTTAAAGAAAATATATCAGTTGAAATTGTCCGGTGGGTACGGACACTTTTGGTCCACATACCAAAGTTAAAAAAATCTATGCTTTAGTGGACCATCTTCAAATATACTGCTACACTAACACTACAAAATAATATTTGATTTAGTAAGAATCAAAAACTGTCACAAGACTGTCACTAATTGAATAAACTGTCACAAATCTGTTGCAAATTGACTAAACTGTCACAAATCCGTCACAAAAACCGTCGCTAATAAGCTCGTAACAAAAAATACTGTCTCTAATCCTGTCGCTATTTAAGTATTTTTTTTACGGCGTACCTTTCATTGATTTTCTCAATTAGGGGTAACACTGTCTATACTACATCATTCAAACAAATTTACTCAAATTTGTATGATCAGTTTTAGTTAGTTTATACATTTTTTTTCATATATATTTATAATTATTTTTGGTTTTTTTTAAATCAACGTATTATTTTATTTTTAAAATGTTTATTCAAAGTAAATTTTGATCTTTAATACTCAAGTTCGTGTGGGCAAGTTTTACTTAGGTTATAAGTTATTTTTTATGTTTAATTATTTGTTTGACAATTTATAAAGCAGTTATACCAATCCAAAAAAAAAAAATCAAATTCTACAGATTTTTTTGAGCAAACACTTTAGAAATAAAACCGATAACACGACCAAAAAACATGACTATAGTAACTTGATGAAATTTGAACGAATGCACGGATTATTATTTTTTTGTAAAAAAAAAACAAAAAAAAAAACATGTATATCCCCTCCTATATGTGCGTGAGTAAAAGATAACATAATTCACTGCCAATACACAAGTGGGTCTGCAAATTTAAGATAATTACTGTAGTGGGCCACTGTTTTGAATTATTAACCCTTTAACGCAGTAATTGGATAATAACTATCGGTTGGTTTATCCATTCTGGATATGTTGTGGTAAATTAAATGCAAACCAATCACTTAAATTGAACTTTATCTCATTGTATCGAAAATAACCATAAAAATAAGTTGTTGTTGCCAAACAAGGATTCTCTTACTTAAAGATCATCCGTATCAGTTACCCGACCAGTTTATTTAAATTCGATGTAATAGTTATATTATTTAAGTTATTATAATACAATTTCAACATCAATTAATCTATCATCTCCTTTATAACATAAAAATATTATTTATATATTGTTTAATAATTTACTTTCAACTTGTATTAATTTTTTAATATATATTTAAGAGAGAAGGTGATGAGAGAGGAAATAAAAAGTATTATTTTAATTTATAAGTGAACAATTCATTCTTTTGAATTTGAGAGAATGAGATGAGTTTCTATATAATTGAGTGAACTACACGGAAAGTGATTTGATACCATTTTAACAAAAAAAATCTTATTTATAAAAGAAAGTGGTTGTTTAAGGTAACTATGCATGCTGGTGCTCTAGTTATCCAGTAACGCTATAGAGCCAGACTGGCTCAACCAGACTGAATATTAGACAGTCCTTTATGTAATTTTTAGAATTCTTTTGACACTCAACCAAAACAAAAACAAAACTCCAAATATAATATTTATGAAACTCTAGTTGACTACACCAAATTTAAATATTAATTAAAAATATTTAAAATTTTAATGATTTTAGTATATTTTATTTGACTATTCAATAAAATATAATAGGTATGAAACCCTAGTCGAGACTACCATAAACTTAAATATTAATTAAAAATATTTAAAATTTTAATGATTTTAATATATTTTATTTGACGATTCAACAAAATAAAAACTCAAATATAATATTATAGAACCATATTTGACACTACACTAAATTTAAATATTAATTAAAAATATTAAATATATGGCCGAATAGGATACTCTTAAATTTCGGGGTGAAAATAAAATTTTAAATTTACATTAAGGACTGGTGTGTTGAGAGTTTGATTGAGTGTATCTGGCTCATTAGCATTATTGCTGGTTATCATTCAGTGATTTTTTTATTTATAGTTTTGATAATTTATAGTTTTTAATGACATCTAGTTATAACCGTTTATGTTGAAATAAATGAGCAGTTGTCCAAAATAAAAATAAAAATTGTCATCTAGTTACATGATATAACAGAAGTAAAAAATGAACATGTTCAAGTGCCATCTCAAATGCGTCTAAAACTTACTATAATTACTTTGTTGCTAACTGACCAATATTTCTAGTTAAATAGAAATCATTGTAGTTAAAACGTTGGCAAACAAAATTTATAATAATTTTTGGCTAACTGACCATATATTGTAGTGATTGTATAATGTATTTATATATTTTCAGGGGTGATCCTGAACTAAACCGTATCAGACATTTAGTTTAGGTGCCGATATATTGTCAAGTACTCCACCCGTTCCTATTTAATTGTTCATTACGAAACTATGTGCAATTTTTAAAAGTTGATCATAGAGTTCAAATGTTAAATTTTATGATTAGATTTAAAAAAAATCAATTTCAACAATTTTGATACAAGTTATAACCCGATCAAAATTGCACGTAGTTTCGTGATGAACAGTTAAATGAAAACGGAGGGAGTAGTCGATAAGTGTTTTTTTTTAAACAATCTTTTAGGTAAGAAAATATATGATAAAAATTTAACACGGACGAGATACTAAAATAATATGGACATGATTGCATATTTGGTTGATTATTTTTAACATACCTAAGTGCTAAAATTTCAAAGTTGAATGAACTCTGGTTTTCTTATCACAAACTTAAACAAGTCACATTGTTTGATCAAATTAAAGCCAAGTGGTTTTGGATCAAATTTTTTATTTAATTACTCAAGTCTTTTTCAAATGGATTAGGATCAATTATTTGAGATGGGGGCTAAAATTATGAATGAAACATAATGAAAGTATGAGAGTGAGAGGGTGACAACATCTAAGTGATAAAGTAAGGCAAGTGCATTTTTGTACTTCTTTTTAGTACACACTATTTACTCCCATTACCAATTAATTATTCAATAGTATAAAATTAGGTACAATTTTTATCTGTTAATGAATTGTATCAAAATTGTCGGAATGAAAATTTTCAAAAGTTATTCATATAGTTCAAACATTATATTATATGATTTAGTTTTAAAATTTTTTATTTCAACAATTTTGATACATGTTATAAATCGATTAAAATTACATGTAATTTCGTAAATTACCGTTGTTTAACAATGGAGTTACTACACACAATGTGTACATTTTTCTAGTATTTCATGTGAATAAAAGAAGTACTTGCAATGATTAAACTAAACTAGTCTAAACTCTCAAGTTATCCGTGAACTTGATTGCGGTAATAATTGGAGTTTTTGCTGGAGTCCGAAATCGATAAATGTCCCGGTAAATTGTCTAGCGAATCATGCTAGAATAACTTATGATAATTCCTGTTATTTTGGTGTACCGGACCATTTTTTGTCCTTATTGTGTAATGACTTAATTTAATGAAAGTATCCCTTTTATTTTCAAAAAAAAAAAAAAAAAAACTCTAAAGTTATACAAGCATAATGTAAGGCTTGTTTGGTTAAGCTAAATAAATAAATTAACAATATTTAAAATTTTGGAAGGGAAAAATCTAGGTTAATTAAGCTTCTAAGTTAATTCCTGGGTCTTTCTGGTTAATCAACCAAATAAAATCCAGTTTATATTTAACCAACCAAACAATAAAGTTATGAAATAAATTAATACAGTAAGCAAGAAGAGAAAATACTCAAATATTAGTAAAGATTAAAAAAAATAAAAATTCACTACCATTAATAATCATCTCACATACAATTATGAGAAATAATCTCATCACTTTTTTTACATATTAAAACCCATATTCTAATATCGGGTTCGGATTCGGATTCGGGTCAGCTTCGACTAATTACTAACATAATTAAAATACCAAAAAAAAAGGAAAGAAAAAAAACTCAGAAGCAAAGGAAGCAGCTTCATGAAATCTTCCAACTCTATCTCTCTCTCTATATAAATATATATATTATATATATCTATCTCATCATAGCAGTTAGAGAGAGAAAGACGTCTTCTTGGCACGGGATCGTTAAACCCATATCGTGATCGAAACCGAACTCCTCCTCGGCTTGCCTAAGTAGGTTTTGAAACTGTGGAAAATTTAGTATTGAAATTGGTAGAATAAATCTTGTTCTGTTTTCACCTACATACACAACAAAGTGTCCTTTTGGTACATCAATTGGTAGTCCTTGTTCTTCATAAATCTCTTGTTTTTTGCCTAAGCTTGAGCATCTCTTTAGGATTTGTTTTATCACTGTTTTTTGAGAGATTTTGTTGGATATTTTGTTTGCCATTGTTGAGTAAAGTTGTTGTTTTGATATTGTTTTTGGGTATGTTTTATTATATGAGAGAAGTGTAATATAATAATAATAATATATGAGGAATTGGTTAAAGTTGTTTTGTGAGTGTTTGTTTGAGAGGTGTTTAAATAGGGAAATTGGGAAGAAAAACAAAGCCATGTGTATGTATGTATGGTATGAGGTATTAAAGGAGTATAAAAATGACAAGTTCGAAACCAATCCTTAGTGCCTCCTAACCTATGTTAGCCTTGCTTTGGACACTATGGTCCCAACCCAAACCCCAACCCCCCTCCTTCATCTCTCTCTACCCCCAAAAACAATGTGTCGAGATGAAAATTAGAGCGTGACTTAAAGTTAATATATACTGTTTAAGTCACGCTCTTATACACAGTGTTCTAAAAAGTATGTCTAGACGAAAATTAGACGTAGTCTAAAAAACTAACAGATTAGTCGAGATTAGGCGGTGATTAAACGGAATTAGGTGTGATTAGGCGTTAGCCGACCAATTTCCGTCTAAATTCCGACTTGCGCATGTTAGAATATTGCTCTTATAGTAATTAATAAGGGTGGTTGATATATATTTGAACAAGCGGTTTTCACTGAGTCTCTCAATTAGTGTGTATCAAAAGGTGATTATACCTTGTACCTATATCACCACGATAATAACAATGATCGACTATTTTTGAAATTCAAACACATTAGAACGCTAGTTCAAATGCCTAGTTAAAATACATTGGAACGTTGGTTAGATAGGGTGAAGTGGGTAAGGGGTTCGACCCCTTCACTTGTAAAATGATACATATTTTTAGATATTTTCGTAAAAGAGACAGTAGCTCCGATTGTTCATTCTCTCACTTGCAGCCCATAAATGATAAACTAATAACTCATTAGCTACGAACAATATATTGCAACATTTTACCCACCCTCATGCGGTGAACTTTTGTCTTCCTTTCGACCAACGACATTATCTTATCGGACCATCAAACTTATCTTTTGAACCCAACCTTTTTTTCTCCTTTCTCCTTTTTTATCACCTTTAGAACATTCGAATAGATGAGCTACTATTGAAATTGCCACAAAACATACTCGATTGGAATGATATTGATGTTGCACCTATTAGTGATCATTGGATTCATGTTGCATTGTCTAGAACCATTAATGTGTTTAAATGAATGTTTGGTATAGACCAACAATTTTTTAGTACATGATATGGTTAAAAATAGAAATTCAATGTCATATACAACACATACGTATCGCTTGCAACATGTTCATCATTTGAAATGATTCAAACGCCATAATAAGAAACCCGTCTTTTATACTCCTCTGCATGCGAGCAACTGCAGATTCGGCATCGGGAAAAGCAAGGAAAGCACTTAGCGGTTAACTTTCGGTTGGAAGCTCACGCCAAACCCTCAATCATCAATTGTTCAAAAGCTTGAAACCGTTAACTCATTTTCTTTCAAATTTTGGGACAACACAAAAAAATTGGAAGAAACTTTGGGTAATTTAAAAGGGTTGGGGGGGGAGTTACATTTTTTTGTATGATGATTCATTTATTTCCATAAAAATGAAAATAACTTTATGTAGATTCTCGTGACTTGGTTCAACTGTTTAGTAAAACCTTATTCAGTTTTCCACTTTCCACATTCCATGCGTAACTTTTGTACCATTTTTGGGCTATTTTTTTAAAAAAGTTTAGCTATTTGCTTTTGTCATCTTCTTTGAGGAAAATATAGTATATTTTTGGGCTCCTTTTTCAATTTTCTTGTCTACCCCTTCCATTCTTGTTTCCATGCCATTCCACTTGTAAAAAAAATAAAAGCATTACATTAAGAAATTCTCCTTTTGTTGTGAATTTTATATATTTGATGGCAACGATTATTGACATGGTGAGATTAGGGCTGGAAAAAGTTTCCGAAATCCTGACCCGGCACGATTTTTTTCCGACCCGGGGTTGTCCCGATTTAAAAGATTGGATTTTTGTCCCATCCCAAATTAATTCGGTTCGAAATCGGATTTTTATTTTCAATTGTGATGGATTTCCCGTCCCGGTAGAATTAATATACATTAAAAAAAAACTTATTATGAATAGTACTAGTGTATATTTATTAAAAAAATTGAACTTATTCTCACATCTACTCTATTTACTAAACAACACACTTTTATTTTCGTATGGATTTATTGTTGTGTATTTATCTTAATCTTGAATAGTTAAAATTATAACATTTGGTTTCTGGTTGTAGTTTGAATTATTTATTGTTTATTTTTTCTTAAAAATAATTATAATTAGTTGTCTTGTTTGATAATCAATTTTATAAACGAATATAATATCAACATAGTACGTATTGTCCCACTTTTTGATTTTGTTTAAATCTAACGAACTTTTTAACAAAATTGCTAGTTATGTTGTAACATTTTAACAATTTTTTTTTAGGAGTACGAAGTATCGGAAAATCCCGTCCCGACCATTTGGGATCCCGAATTATCGGAAATCCATATTATCGGGACCCGACCATTTTCGGGTCAGGATCGTGACTTTTAAACGACATTCGAAAACTGTCGGATTGGGACACGAGTTTTAACTTTTCGGGTCGGGTTCTGTCCCGATTTCACCCCGGTGAGATCCTACAATCACCTCATCGATCCCTTACATGAATTCATACTCAGTAGACAGTAGGATTAGATATTAATTAACAAATTTCACACTCACTCCGTCCGGATTTTATAAATTCACTACGAGACATCCACCAATTTAAGTGAACATGATAATTATCTTACTTTTCACTTATTTTCTAATTTTACCCATCGCTTCAAATATTTTAGTCAAGTTAATGAGACAAAAGAAAAATATGTAAAATAACCTAATAAATCGTTTCTATTTAAGTAAACTGTTAGTCAAGTTAATAAGACAAGGAAAAATATGTAAAATAATTACCTAATAAATTGTTTCTATTTAAGTAAACTGTATTAGCTAAAATGTTAAATGGAACTATGATTTGGAACATATGAGTATATGCCATGGCTGTCAGTCTGTGTAAGGGTTTCGTGATTATTTTCTACTAAATTTTAATGACTATGAAATTCAATTTTCTCTCTTAATTTAGTACGACGACGAATAATCAAATCATCGCTTTATTTATTCCTGTTTTTACTTCTTCGTTCAAGTACATGATAGCCCTACGAAAAATATAGTCTCATTGAAGTTGTATGCAAAAAAAAAGAGCATTCTCAACAGTTGATACAATAAGTGATAATATACTAATTACTAATTAGTACAAAAAAAGAGAAAAAAAGTGCTCCATAAGCACATATAATTCGGAGATTTTGTCCATCTTGGGACATATATTAAAATTTTGTCCATTTATCGACAACTTTTATGGACATGTCTATGAACTTTTTATTCAAAAATTAGTCAGACCAAACATATATGGGTTTTCTATTTTATTTCATTAGTAACTTTTTTCTCTCTTTAGGAATAAAACTCCCCATTCCCATAACGATTTAGTCCTCTTTTCTTCTTCTACATACTTCTTTCCATCTCTAAATTCGTAACAAGACCTACCCTACTCTTTATCATCATATTTTAGATGTGAATTTTTCCGTCAATTTGCCCTAATTTTCTAGATTTTGAGATTCCGACGGTATTGGAAAATGATTTCGAGAACTCACATCATGCACCTGACCTCTATTCTTCTTTAAAGGCAATGATCGTTTTCATTGAGGGGTGGAAGTTTCGAATAAGTTGTTACGATTTCTTGACCATATGCTAGTATTACAATTCTATGGCCTTGGATATGAGTTTTATTTGATACAGACATGTTTGTCTTCACTTTGAAGGAGATGTGAGGAAGATGATAAAAAGACGATATCGTTTTCATTGAGGGTAGAATTTTCGATAAGTTGTTGCGATTTCGTGACCACGTGCTAGTATATATTGAACTGTTGTGCAGCTCAAACAAATGTATCTATATTATACATGTTAAGACATACAATTTTGGACATAATATCAATGTTAACTAACCATTAGGAATGCTCAAATACTAGTGATTTAGGGTCAACAAAATTAATAATTCAAGAAACAAAAAACAGTAGTATAATTTTAATTTTATTTACGGATACTACTACATGCATATTACTGACACAACACACAAGCATGGCATTTACAACCCCATCACAGGCCTATGAATATATTGGTCGTTATTGATTTTCGAGGCAGTGATTTTGATTCTGGGAATCAAATGTAAGAAAGTGTAAACAAGTTAACAGAAAAGGAAGAAAAAAAAAAGGTAAAAAGGTGAAATAATTTAAGAAAGAAAAGTTAACAAAAAAAAAAGGAAGCATGTGCACCTCTGAGGCTAGTAACAGGTCCACTATTTGATTTTGGTACTATTCCGTAGTCCTTCAATTTATGTCCCAACACCTTTAAATACCTTACCCTTGTCCTATTTTTATTAGAAATTTTGTTGGTACGGATTTTTTTATTTTTATTTTTATTTACTTATACTTAGCACGCCTAAAAATCAAGTGACTACTTTATTAACTGAGTCAACTTTAGGGTTTTTTTTATGTAACATTAACTTTATCATTTATAATAAAAATTTATTTACTTTAGGGTTTCTTGAAGTTTAAAAAGAAAAAGTTAACGACTAACAACTCAAAAATGCGTTTTTTTTATATGAATTAGCAAGAGATACTAGAAGTCCATTATGGAAACTAGATCTCAGGAAACATCTATATACTTGAGCTGTATTTTTATTTATATTTATTTATCCATAGATGTAATATTTGTTATCGTATTCGGTGGTGAAAAGAATCAAACTCGAAATCACTTAAAAAAGAAAAGAAAAAAATCGACGGGGTTTCATTTCTATATGAACGTATCGAGTAGCTAGTAGAAATAAAAAGGCCCGGGCTCGGGGGCTAGCACCATCAATCTCTTAATCTCATTAATAACTAATGACTAAACAATAACAATAAACAGTAAATACATACTAACAAGTGCTTAGAAAATAGTTGTATGTGAATAATACTTGAAAGTTCCAATGTTAAAATTGGAAATATTGTTTACTTTTTTATGGAATGAATATGAAAACTGAAATAATTTTCAGACTTTCTAGACCTGCATTTGTGATAAATCATTGACATACCTAACCTAAATTTTATCCAAAAGTCTTAACAAGTGTAGGTACGTAAAATGTTTTGATTAAAAAATGGGTGATAAATAATATTTTTATTTATGATTTAAATAGTTTTCAAGTTAGTCAACCAAACAATTACTATGTTAAGAAATAAAAATGAATCAAATCTTAGAATTGAGACCAGAGAATCACTTTAAAGCCACTTTTGGAGTAAAATTACATTTTCTATTTCACCACTGTATTTAAATCATGTCTCAGTCGATTAAAGCAACATATATTATAGGCCGTTGAGTTTTTACAGTGTACTTTGTTTGGATATAAGAGGATGGAATTTAATGTAAATAAAGGAACACGAAAAAACATTATGGATTGGAAATTTTGAAGTAATGTCATTCGATCTGTAATCAATTATTAAAATAAGTAATTACATTACGGGAAATGTTTAATAAATATAATGATGCCTTTCTTTGAAGAAAAATAATTTTAACAATAATATAGATTGAGAATCTCTTCATCAGACTTATATTAGTAACAGTGGTATTTTATTCTAAACTCCTTATATTTTTCTTTCTAAATCAGTGATTTATAAGGATTAGTTAATTTTGTTGCTTTAATTACCAATAAATGATTATTATTTTTATTATATTGGGAATAAAGTAAACTTTGGCACTTAGTTTTTGATATTTGTTAAAGAATCAGTATGTGATTTACTGATTTTAGTAGCTGTGGAAAATTACTTAGAATCGCAAAAGAAAATTTGTTTAGAGTCTGATCGAACCCTCGTATAGTCGTATAGTCTGATAAAAAAATTTGCGATTTGCAGGTGTAATTTATTATTTTGCTAGTAAGAAACATAATCGAGAAAATTTAACAACTTAAGATTTTTTGTTCGTGGAGGACACACTTTTCATAATTGGTCTTGTCATAGGAGATTGTATACACTACAAAAAAAAATACTCAAATACCGATGGGATTAGTGACGATATTTTTTGTTACGAGCTTATTAACGACGGTTTTTATGACGGATTTGTAACAGTTTAATCAATTTGCGACAGATTTGTGACTACTTTTTAAATTAATGACATACTTGTGACAGCTTTTGACTCTTATTAAATCAAACATTATTTTGTAGTGATAATATATTGCTTAAAAAAAACATGTAAACTGCCATAAATTAATGTGTAAATTCAGAAGCCAATTTATAAATTCCAAATTCTAACATTGGAACTCATTTGTTGTAACATTTAATTTCTCCCAATTAAATGGAAACCTTTCTGTGGTCCTTCTAACTACGAACCTCATTCAAACACCACTAAATAGACCAAAGTGTCAAAATCAGTATTAAATTTACACCTAAACGAGAGATCTTCACATAAAATAAAATAAAAACAGCATAAAAGCAACCAAATAAAACTATGGACAATATACCATAAAATCGTAAAAATGTAGTTGTGCTAGAAAATACCAGCCTTCTTTAATTAAATCGTCCAAGATTTTTTTTCCCCTACAACCCAGAAAAATGAAAAAAAAAAATTAGAACAAAACTTTAATAAACATTTTCGAGTTATAATTTATTGCTCTGACGTGGAATCATAAATGGCTTCTATTGCCCCCCACCCATGTTCCAAGGTTCAGAAAGCATCAATATTACAACAGTTTGTTGCAAAAAAAAAAAAAAAAAATTTATTGCAAATAAATTGATAAGAAAAGAAACCATTTATGTTTAAAAAGGTAACGAGAAGTAGTGTTTCAAAAAAAAGAGTAACGAGGACATAGGCTTAATATAATTAATGAGTAAATTCAATCTTCTGTCCAATTTAATTAATATCCTTGCTCTCCACTTCTAATAAGTAATATATGATTCGACCATATTAACTTACATTTATTTAGTGTCAATATTCTCAAATGAGGATATTACATGCATATATTCTTTAAGGCAGGATATGTATGTAATGGTTTAAGGTAATAGATTTAGTGGCGGAACTAACGTTTATGTATGGAGGAAGAAAATTATATATATTATTTTGTAATTATGGTGACATATTATAACCGTCGATTTTTTAGTAAAATATTTGAAATCTTTTCGTATTTTTCGTAATATGGGGGTGATTTAACCCCTTTTAGCCCGTAGCTAGTTCCTCACATGTAAAAAAAAATAACTGCAAATAGAAAAAAGTTGTAACCATGAGCTTAAATTGTCACACATTAATTAACAAGGACTCACGATAAAAACTTGATGGAGTCGGGACCCATGACAAAATAGTACATTTGCGGATATATGATAGTATAACTACATATCATAAAGTTGATTCAATCAACTCAGAATTGATCCAATTATACCCGTTTTGCCGCATAGGGGTAAACGTGTTGAGTTAAGGTTCGTCGAGTAGTTGAATGAGGTAAATTGAATTTTTTATTAATATTTTGATTGATAGGAATAGAGAGGATAATGTAATTTGTTCGGGGAAGAGAAATAAATAAACAATCAAATAATAATACTTTGAAAAATGACAATTGTAATAGCAATTATATCGGTGTGGTCAAAAATAATAGCATCCTTGTTCTTCTTCATTTGTAGGGTGTAGAATAAAAAAACAGTGTGTACATTAGTATCCCTCAAATTATTTTTTTATGAAAATCCATCCGATATATAAGGAACTTGAAGTTTTTTTTATTAATACAATATTGTTATTTAAAGTACAAGTATGTTAGTGGGACCATGTGGAATGTAGAAAACTATTATGGAATGATAAAATATTATCATAAAAATAAAAAATAATAGTGAAAAGTTACTATAGCAAGATTTATAAGTTTGTTGAAATTTTTGATAAAGTTTAATGAATCATTAAAAGTTCTGAAAGTGCATATCACATCTCAAATTTCAAGAATTATCCGAGCTATATAATTGGTGTGATTGTTTTAAGAGGTGTTCGTGTATTTTTTTCATTAGAAATGCACTTATTTGTTATTTGTGAAAAAACGGCTTATCAACCAACATGCGTTTTAAATGGATAAAAAGCACCAAATTCTCATTGGTGAATATATATTTATATCATTTAAAAACACTTATAGTTGAGAATAAAGAAGACCAATTAAAAAACAAGTTAAAAAAAGAGAGACAAATATAAATAAGTTTGGGCCATGGTTGGTTACACATAGAATACGCAAGCCCATGTTCTGTGAATGAGAGTAGTTAATTAGAATGTTGAAAGAGAATAAACCAAAATAACAAAGTGGGTCCTAACTTTGTTTTACCAAAAATTACGTGTGACAAAATATTTATTAAAAAAAATACTCAAATATCGGCAGGATTAATGACGATATTTTTTGTTACGAGCTTATTAGTGACGGTTTTTATGACGGTTTTGTTACAGTTTAATCAACTTGCGATAAATTTGTGATAGTTTTTTAAATTATTGACTGTCTTTTGACAGCTTTTGACTCTCAGTAAATCAAACATGATTTCTGTAACAGTAAGTTGTGGAAAATGACATTCTGTTATGCACATGAAGGCCATGTTACTCTTGCCCCTCACCATCTGTTTCGAAATTTCCTTTATAGTACTATAACAGTGTAAGGACTCGTGATGTAACCTAACCACACATCTGCTTAAACTTATTTACTCAAATGCATATATATACTCACTAATAAATCTTGTATGTTTTATACACATATTCTCAAGAACAATGTTCTTGTCCTAATTCATAATAAGCCGACAACGCGTGCGTGTTCGTCGTGAAGACAAGTCTGCATTTGATCACAAACTCCACGCTAAAACATGTTATGTTGGCGATGAAATTTGCAGGATTCATGATCTCAAGAGAAATTTGATGCATGTAACCGTGCTCGAATGATTTATAGCATGAATGTGCTAAATAAATGTCAAGTCTTGTAAGTAACACGGAATCGCTTAAGAAAATAGCTATCATATAATGCCGGAGCAAAATGCAGTTACTCAAAGAATTTGGAGGCATACAATTTCGAAGCATACGAGTTATATATTTAAAGAATCCAAAAGGAGTGGATTTTACGTTAGAGTTTTTTATTTATTGGCGGGGACATGCATTTTAATTAAAACATACATTTTCACTTTTATCCAATTTTCTCATATCAATTTTCCAATATGAGAAAATTTTGGTTAACTTATGTCATCATCTAATCCATCCTATGCAAATAAGCGTGACATTACAAAATAATATTTGATATAGTGAGAGTCAAAAGCTGTCACAAGCCTGTCGCTAATTTAAAAAATTGTCACAAATCTGTCGCAAATTGATTAAACTGTCAGTCACAAAACAGTCATAAAAACCGCCGCTAATAAGCTCGTAACAAAAAATACCGTTATCAATCCCCTCGCTATTTGGTTATTTTTTTATAGTGTGATGACACGTTATGATAATAAGTAATAAGGATTTAATGAAGAAAGGGTGGCAAAGAATTTGATATGTACAACTAAGCAAGTGTGGACCTAAGCCCACCTCCATATATTAACATGAGGCCTACAACATTTCCGATGAACACAAAATATAAAACTCTAATATGCAACAATTAGCATGTTTTTGGTATCAATATGCCAAGTTTTTTAACTATAATGCCTTTGATTGTGCACCTTGCATCTTTGTTTAGTGTCAAATGGAAAGAGTTTTAAAATCAAGGGAGAACTATAGGGCCGTATGTTTGTTTGAAAGAGAAATATATGTTCAAAAGCGACAAAATTGATAGAAAGAATGATGTGAAATTAGATTACATTTGGCAAGAGTGTGACATGTATAAATAAATGGGAATGAAAGAAAGCTATAATTATTTGAAATATGTAACATAAGGAGACATATAATTATATTTTATGTAAGGAACATATTAAGCCTTGAAAGATGGTACACCAAGGACTTTGTAGGACAAAAATCAACCATAATTAGGACAGTCCCATTAAACTATCCTACTTGCATTTTAGTTGGATCCCAAAGTACATAGAGTTTAATAATTGGAGTCGACGACACCCTCAATAATTCTGAAAATTATAGGTTTTTCAATATTTAACGATGTATTTTCACTAAAATACGTAAAAACTAGGGCTGGATTCGGTCCGGTTCGGTTTTTAGCAAAACCGAAACCGAGCATATTTTTCGGTTCGGTTTTTTTCGGTTTCGGTCTTTTTATTTTTTGGACCGAACTGGACCGGGTTTTTTTGGTCTAGTTTCGGGTTTTTTCGGTACGTTAAAAACCAGGGCTGTATTCGGTTCGGTTTGTAACAAAACCGAAACCGAGCATATTTTTCGTTTCGGTTTTTTTCGGTTTCGGTCTTTTTATTTTTTGTACCGAATTGGACCGGGTTTTTTCGGTCTAGTTTCGGTTTTTTCGGTTTTCCGGTTATTTTTCGGTTCGATTTTATTGAAAACCGAAACCGACCCAAAAAATTTCGGTTTTTCGGTTTCGGTCTTTTTCGGTTCGGTTATCGGTCCGGTTCGATTTTTCCGATTTTTCGCTCAACCCTATTAAAAGCGATGATTTGACACTCTTCATTTCTATATTATAAATTTTGACACACCGCATATATCATTTCTGGCTTCGTCACTGGCTACACTATATTTTATGAGAGAAATTATACTAGACACTGAAACTTTTGTCATTAATCTTACTAATATTTTTGGTATTTAAACATTGTTTAATATATAGAGTTTACCCACCAAAAAAACTTTATAAAGTCATACTGTGTAAATAGCTAGTAAGAGAAAAAATTGTACCGAAATACAACATATTATTAACGTTGTAGTTTAGTTAAAATTTAATATCTTAACATTGTACGTAACACAACTTAACATTTTGATTTTGACAACTTAACATGTCAAAGCACATTTTGTTTGTCTCAAGAATACATAACACTGAATTTTGAGAGAAATTGGCTAAATTAATTAAACCACTTTTTTCTTGATCACTTATTTATAAAAACTCACAAATCTCAAATTTTTTATTTTTTTAGCAGTCCCGTCATCTATTTATTCATAGTAAATTGTCAATTCATGGGTCATGCCCCCCATGATGGCATAATCCGGTCAAAGTCCCGTAAAAATATCAGAATTACACAATAAAATAGCAACACGTAATTGTACAAGCAACAACTACATTTAAAAGGAAAAAAGTAACTAAAAAATGAAATAAAATGCAATACATGACCTTCATTTCCATACGTCTTCAACATTTCCAAATAACATCATTGTCGTAGTAATTGCAACACGTTAAAACTCACTTTTACTCGAAAATACTCTTTAATAGTTTTACTATATATTTAAGTTTTACTCTACAGCCAATACAGTGTTGTTCCACTACACTTTCTTCTAAAGAAAAACACATTATATGCAGATTGTATGTTTAATTCAAATTGGGTAAATACTAAATAATAGTAGTAAATAAAATTAAGTTAAAAAATAGGAGTAAAACGAAATTCCACTTATTTGTTTTTTTTAATGTTTGTACTATATATACATTAATTGAAACTTTTGTCATTCTTACAGATGTTTTTGGTATTTAAATTTTGTTGATAGAGTTAATAATCCACCAAAAAGACTTTATAAAGGATAGTAACAACACGTAAGGGAAAATAATTGAAAAAAATTATGAATACGCAAGAAGATAATCAACCATCTTTCCATTTTCACACACACTTAAACTGTACTGAAAAACATTAAATTATTAACGTTTTGTAGTTTAGTTAAAACTTCATATCTCTTAGCATTTGTACGTAACACAATTTAATATTTTGATTTTGTCAAAATCTAAAGTATTGATATATATATATATTACATGTCAAAGTACATTCCAAATCCGTGCATGCATGAGTCATCATTATTAATCAAAGTGCAATTTGAGAAATTTAAATTCATCTTATTTCAAATAAAAAAAAATATCACATTTTCCTCGCTATAATTGGCTCTCACACCAAATCCATTTCTCTATGGTAAAATGGGAAAAGGATAGAATATTAGTTGGCACTATATATATATATATATATGCTAGAAAATTAAATAACAGGATGACTGATCTATACTTCTAATTTTTTTTTAAAACTAACATATTTTATATCTTTTAAGAAACATTTTATATTCATACAAAATTTAAGTTTACTTATTAATTTTCTTATAATAACCTACATTATTTATGTTTATTTGTTTATTATTATTTAATAATCATAACAAATTTTCAATAACAAAAATATAGACCTCATGATAGTTTATTACTATTGTATTACAAACGGAATCATATACATTACTCATATATAAGATGAATTTTGTGTTTCTTAAAATTTAGCAAAATTTCTAAGAATGCTAATACATATCGTTTTTTATACCATAATCATCAAATTTTAGAAAAAAAATACGATTTAAGATATCAGATGCGGATACTCCAAGAAATACAAAATAAATAAATAAAAATGAATTGACCCTACAAAGTTTACACCAAGACTTGATTTAGGAATAACTAGAGAAACTTAAATTGGACCCAACATAAAGGGCCATGTACAGAGTGGTTTTCTGTGTTGAATGTGACACAAAACACAGTTCCAATTAAATAAATTCAATAGAAGGAAACAAACAAATCAGAGAAATGCTGTAACAATAATAATATCTCCAAAAATGTCAACTAGATTCAGGTACACAAATTTAATAGTTTTTGACTTTAATAGACCAAACAACTATATATATATATATATATATATATTCAACAATAACATGCAAACATTTTCTGACTGTATGGTCATTTCACTCTGGTTGGCTCGTATCCACCGTACCAGTTTACTTACATTTTTTCTCATATTTAAATTAATTAGTATCAATTTTATATTTTTAAAGTGACAGTTTAACTTTATACATTTTTCAGCTTCCTATCAAATTTCTTATCATAACTAAATATTACTATATTTGAATATACTTTTATCAATTTTTTTCAACTCAAATTAATTTACTAGAGCAAACATATTAAATAAGTTAGACGTTTTTTCTCGTATTTAAAGTAAAAAATACACTTTTACAACTTATAAGGAAACATTTTGGTTTATACAAATTATCAGCTTTTTTTTATCAATTTCTCTATCACAACCATACAACTCATATTTTTGTTATTTTACTAATTCATATGTGAAAAGTACAAATAAAAGAGAGAATAAGATAAAAGTAAGAGAGATAAATTATTATTTTAATTATAAGACAATATCTTGATCCCTTATATTTGAGTGATATTTGAGTTCATGTATATTTGAGCTAATAGATAAAGAAACCGATGTGTATACAATTTTAGAACAATTCCTTTATATTTAAGTTAAATTGGTGATATATGGCAACCGATGCGATTCGTCACATATGTTTCGGTAATTACTTGTGAAAAATGGGCCAAGTTTTTATTTCAACCATACACCTAAGTTTTCTTGACTAATGAAGTGTTTCGTTTGTTGAATCCTCCAAGAAAAAAACAAACAAATTGATTTGCATATTTTGATGAATGTTAGGCCGTAAGTTTAGAGTAAGTATTATTATATATAAAACTCATTTAAGAATTTCAACCAAAAGATAAATTTATTTTTTCATTTTAAGTATTTGTTTTTTTTGGGTCAAGAATCCATTTTGTGTATGATACACTTGTGTTCTTTTTCAAAAATAAGTCTTGGGCTTCTTTTTTCTACGTTTATTGTTCTGAAGGTTATTCAAGGCCCAAAAGGTAAAAGAACCGAGTTTAAACGCAATAAGCAGCAACATTATTATTGAAGCAGATTACCTGACTCTGAGTCAGGGTTACTCTGCTTTCCACAGCTATTGGATCTGCTACAATTTAAATTTAATAATAGATCAAATGGCTGTGGGAAGCAGAGTGACCCTAACTCAGAGTCTGGTACTCTGCTTCCCATTATTATAGGGATTGTTTGGTTGAAGCTTTCGATAAAAACAAACTTGTATTATGTATTTTAGGCTGAAAAATCTAGCTACTTCTGCTCAAATCTATGATAATTAACGAAATGAAATTTAAAGTTCAAGCAACAAACTTTAATCACGATTTAAAAGTTGCAACATGAAGGCCATGACCAACATTTGAGCGCGGAGACATTGTTTGACTACATCATATCATGACGTGAATTTTGGGTACGTCCGTCCAGTGTGCCGTTTTTAATTAAACTGCAAATTTTATTCTTTGAAGATTTAGAAAAAATAATATTTATTTTTAATGTACAATAGACATATGACATCTATAAATATATAATAAAAAATAAACTATCAATAGATTTTGTGAGACGGCGGCTATCATGAGCTCGTCTTATACCTATGCAAGCTTGCCAAACGTGCTACAAAGCTGTCGAATGTCATTGGTCTCTGCCCACCGCATCCCAATGGTGGCTAGTTCAGGGAAACAAATATAATGGCGTCGTTCGCAAATCGATTGGATTCCGACATAGCATAAAAAACGGGGAAGATAAGCACGATGATTAAAAGTATACTCAACAATTACTATGAATAATTACTCTGACTTTTTCGACACAATGGTTAAGACTAAATCTCTAACTTACTATATTATGAGAGGTTTTATTATTTTTAATTCCATATATAAATATTTTCCTAGACGGAAGACTTTTATTTGGGCTTACAAATACTAAGATTTTCTTCGGCTCACTTCTGGTTTGATTCATGCGATTTCTTTTTTTCAGAAAATGTGATATCCTCAAATGTTTTCCTATCAAAAAAGTTGATTTAGTGACGGCTACAGCAAATCCAAACCCGATAAATCATACGACCATTTACTATGCATAGATGTATCGATGCGGATAAGATGTTCAGTAATTTTCATGACCAAGTGAAAGCTCAATTTCCAAAAACTCGCATTGTGAAATAACTGTTTGTGAAAAAACTAATGTTCATTCGCTAGGCGTCGGGTTATGTAACTTCTAATAATATAATCAAAGTAGCGGAAACACACCCGTGACTCCCATTATTCACCGCAATCCCCATTCATTCATACATATTACCCTACACACGGCAAACTCAGCCTTCGGCTCAATACTACAAAACTAGAGTTTTCCATCAATTACATACATTTATACACACATGAATCTCACAAATACATCTCAGCAGTCGAGATCATAATATATAATAGTAGCTCGACTAGTGGAATGTAAACATACAAACATACATTATACATATGAATCTCACGAGTTTATACTGCTAATCGAGGTGCTAATATAAACTTGAGAGGAGCAACATGGGTAATACTAGGGCCGGGCGAAAACCCGGAAAAACCAAATCGAAAAAGACCGAAATCGAAAAATCGAAACTTTTTCGGGTCGGTTTCGGTTTACAATAAAACCGAACTGAAAAAACCAAAAATAAAACCGAAAAATAACCGAAAAATAACCAAAAACCGGAATGAACCCAACCCTAGGTAATACAAGTGGTTAGCGAATTAGGATGCGTTTGATAACAATTTTTTTGATCAAATATAAAATTTTAAACATCCACTGATATTAGATTTTTTGAAAGCTTTTTTAACTGAATAATCTGATTGCCAAAACACCCACATATTTTTAAAAATAAAAAAAAATCTAAAAATCAACTAAAATTTTTTGTTGTCAAACGGACCCTTAATATACCCCGCTCCTAACCAAAAGTTGGATCCTAGAGTAATCATTATCTTTAATTTTTTTTTTTTTTAAAAACCGAAAAACTCGAGGGTGATAATGCAAAATCTAGAGAAATCACTAGGCCCAATTGCAAGTTTCCATAATACATGGCATCTATTTAAAGTTTTTAAAACCAAACTAATTACAAATTCACCCCAACTTTCTCTCTCTCTCTCTAAAACTAGGGTTAATTCATAAAACCACACACTCAATAAATAAACGATAATATATTTAGTTATTCATATAAATAATATAATAAAAAATAAATAATGGGAGTGCCGGCGTTCTACAGGTGGTTAGCGGAGAAGTATCCGCTAGTGGTTGCTGACGTGGCGGAGGAGGAAGCTGTCGTCATCGATGACGTCACAATCCCTGTCGATACTAGTAAACCTAACCCTAACCAGCTCGAGTATGATAATCTTTATTTGGATATGAATGGAATTATTCATCCCTGTTTTCACCCCGAGGACCGTGTACGTTACGTTTTTTCATTACTTTTTATTTTTTAAAAATAATTTAGTTGTGTGGTATTTGTATTTGTGTAATTGTACTTGAAATTCAGTTAGTTATGATAAGAAATATAAATTTAGTTGTCGCGTGTATTATCTCTCATTTTTTGTATTTTTGTTTTTAATTATTCAGTATGTTATGATAAGAATATATACATATATATTTCTGTTATCAGTAATGCTTTTAGTAGTATTACTGTTACAACAGAATTAGTATCGAAATTCGTTTAAGTTTTGAATTTTTAGTTTTGGTTTTTATAGGATTTGTATAATGCTGTTTTTTGTTGGTAGGATATTACTACTTCTAATAATAAATGATTGAAATAGTAACTTTTAAGTTAATGAATGATTATAATTAGGGCTGGGCGAAAAACCGGAAAAACCGAACCGGACCGATAACCGAAACCGAAAAAGACCGAAAACCCCCCGAAAAAAACCGAAACTGGACCGACAAAACCCGGTCCGGTTCGGTCCAAAAAATAAAAATACCGAAACCGAAGAAAACCGAACCGCAAAATATGCTCGGTTTCGGCTTCGGTTTTGCTAAAAACCGGACCGAACCGGACCGAACCCAGCCCTAATTATAATAAGTAGAATTTGTACTTCATTTTTTTGAGGGAAAAATACGTTTAGTGTACTGTACTACCAGTGGTTAACGATTTAGGTATCGGAGTATCACTTTTAACAATTGAGGTACTAAACTATGAAATTTTGCCCAATTAAGGGACTAACAACAAAAATCGACGAAATCGCTGTATCTCACGGTTGGGATCTATTTTTGACGTATGTTGACAGAATTGCACTCACCATGTGATAGGCAAAATAACGTGAGTGTAATTTCATCATTTTGTTTAACGGTAGGTCCTCAATTGTGACAAATTTTGTATTTTAGTACCTTAATTGTTAAAATTGGTAGTCCAGTATCTAAATCGTTAAACATTGGTAGTATGGTAAACTAAACGTATTTTTTTCCCATTTTTGTAATAATAATAAGATTTTACTATCTTATTGCTGTTGTAATATTAGATGACAGCAGTAAAATAGTATCTGCTATTTTTGTTGCTAGTATTTTACTAATGCATTGCTGTAATGATATATGTTTGACATACAGAAAAAGATAATAATATTATTAAAATGGATTTAGTAGTATTTGTTCGCTTTTTTTAAGTTTTTGTAAATTCAGTGCTGTAATTGTGTATTTAAATATTTGGATGAATGTATTTGAAATTCAATAAAGCTTTAAAATTTGAAGTTTTGGTTTTTCTTATATAGGATTTTTATAATACTGTTTTGTTGCCAGGATATTACTTATTCTAATAATAAAAGATTGAGATAGTAATATTTAAGTTAATGAATGATTATGATAAGTAGATAGGATTTGAATTATGGAAGTTTTTTTAGTAATTCAGTGATGTAATAACTGTTTGAGTTTACTTGAAATCCAGTTAAATAGGATTAGATATAATTATCTAAATTCATGTAGTTTAATGCTTTCAGGCGTATTACAATATAATTAGTACTGTCCTCAGTTTTATAGTGTTTGTTTTTTTTCTTCTAATGAACGGGATTTTTCATCCTTGTTTTTACTCCGAGGACCGTGGATGAATTGTAGTCCTCCATACGATTTTAACAATTCATTGATGATGTAATTATGTTTGATACTTTGATCGAATGTATGATATGCGACTGTACTTGAAATTCAGTTAATCACGATAAGAAACTATGTTACTAACTTTTGAGTTTTTTGCAAGTAAGAATTGTACGTTGTTTCCTAGTGGGCAAGTAAATTGGAACAGCGCGAGTGAATATAATGCCTATTATAGTGTGAGGAAGTTAGGCAAATGTGGTCTTTAGGTTATATTTCTAACCATAGTGAGGTAGTAAGTAGTAACTGCAAAAGTGATGATTTGGGGTGATTTTGCTAACCATGATTAAGTCACTTATCAAATTGATTTTGCAAATTCATTGCTGTAATACGAGACATGCCAACTGTAGTGTGCCATTCTTAGTTATGTTTTATAGTTTTATGACGCACAATTGGGTGAGATTCAGGCTATTCCTTATGGAATTTGAACGATAGCTAGACTAATATACGTGGAGAGTGCTATTTTTCCTTAATATTTGATCTTTTTTTACACCGTCTTGTTTTTTCTGTCCGACTGATTCACCTTGACTAAATTTGCAATTGTATCAGCCTTCTCCAACAACATTTAGTGAGGTGTTCCAGTGCATGTTTGACTATATAGATAGACTTTTCATAATGGTGCGACCTCGAAAGCTACTTTACATGGCTATCGGTGAGTAACAAGGTTGAAGAGCCTTTTTCCATTGCTACTGTATCCATATAATTGATGAAGTAGTATTACTTCGCACCATTAACTGAATATTGGGTAATGTTCCCAGATGGTGTTGCCCCGAGAGCGAAAATGAATCAACAGCGGTCCAGGCGTTTTAGAGCTGCTAAAGATGCAGCAGATGCAGTCAGTTTCTTTTCTACTTATTTTAGGCTGTTCGGTTCAACTTCATAAGTGTACTTTTGTATACTTATTACTTTTAAGTAAAGCATGTGTTTGTTACCCCAATAAAAAGTCTACCTTTTTCGCCTTTGAGGTACAATAGTTCACTTTTATTGAAGTAAATAATTATACTTCTCATCATGATTACAATGCTATTTTTTGTCACTACTCCTAGTAGAAAAAAGTATACATATATTAGTTTTTCACCAAAACAACTTCTAATGATACTTGAAAGAGTATTCTTTCACTCCCACCAAAAAAGTATACTTTATACTTATAAGATGCAACCAAACATGAAGTCACGTCTTGAAATATCTTTGACCTTAGAAGTTTGCGTTCGCTTGATATGTTAGGCAGCTGAAGAAGATAAATTGCGCGAGGAGTTTGAGAGAGAAGGCAGAAAGTTACCTCCTAAACTAGAATCTCAAGTTTGTGATTCCAATGTTATAACTCCAGGAACTCAATTTATGGCCGTGTTGTCTATAGCTTTGCAGTACTATATCCATCTTAGGCTTAATAATGACCCTGGATGGAAATCAATCAAGGTACACTCAAATGTTTTCTTTGTATCTCTGACTTTCAATTTCCTCTATCATATCTGGAGTGTTGACATTAATATGCTCCCTGCTTTGGCTTGAATATTTTATATTTCGAAGGTTATTCTCTCTGATGCAAATGTTCCTGGTGAAGGGGAACATAAGATAATGTCGTATATTCGACTTCAAAGGAATCTTCCTGGTTTTGATCCTAATACACGCCATTGCTTGTATGGTTTGGTATGCCTTCTTCCTATTAGGCTTTGCTTGGTGCAAGGATCATTGGAAAAAGTTACAGAAAAAGAAATTAAAGTATTTTTTTAAAGGACCTAGAAGCAGTGTTTTCTTTTCTATCATATTTTCCCTTATGTAAATCCTTGCACAAAATAAAACATGAAATTTGCTCGTCATTTGATGCATTTTTATGTATTGTTAATAACTAATGTTACTGTTTGCATAACGATATCAGGATGCCGATTTGATCATGTTGGGGCTAGCCACTCATGAGGTTCATTTTTCAATCCTCAGAGAGGTAAAAATTTATTGGCTAGTTATTCTACCTGTTAAATTATATTTTCTAAGTTATCTCTATATGAAGTGGATGAAGGGAATGTTTTTATCCATGTGACTTCTGTTTTCTATATCGATTGATCGGGGTTTGGTTTCTATGCTCAGTTGAAGTGACAATATTGTTGGGCTTTTGCCTTTCCTTCACTTTACTTAATTTTGACATATGTTTAATAAATGACTACCCAGGTTGTATTTACCCCTGGTCAACAAGATAAATGCTTTATTTGTGGTCAAATAGGCCATATGGCAAATGCATGTGAAGGGAAGGCTAAGAGAAAAGCTGGAGAGTTTGACGAGAAAGGTGCAGCTGAAGTTGTTAAGAAGCCATACCAGGTTCTACTCAGGGATTGTTGGAATGCAGCTTTTAAGCAAATAAGCTTGTTCCTTTAGGTTGAGAAAAATGCTGGGTTCATCAAAGGTTTTCATGGAAAGAACCCCAGAAAACTTAGATTTAAGTAGTCAACCAAGTGAAATCTAGCTTATTAAAAAAGGGAAAAGAAGCTTAAAATCTGTAACCAAACAAGAACTAACTTCCATGACATACATCTTTTGGCAAATCGGTAATGTTTAAGGGTAATCAAGGGAAAAAACCAGAAAAGTCAGATTATTCAGACAACCAAACAATCTAGCTTCTACATAGAAATGTAAAAAAGCCGAGCTTTAATATAGTTGCAACAGAACAAGCCCTTGCTTTGATGCCATGAATTATTGACGAGTCGATGATCATTTATTGTTTTAGCCACAAATCGATTTTCCTTTCAGTTCTATTTTGTTTTGTTCCCGTTTTCTAACTTTTTTTCTTCACATTTTGTAGTTTCTCCATATATGGATACTACGCGAGTATCTGGAATATGAAATGAGAATTCCTAATCCGCCCTTCAAGATTGATTTGGAATGCATTGTTGATGACTTTATCTTCATGTGTTTCTTTGTCGGCAATGATTTTCTACCGCATATGCCTACGCTGGAGATTCGCGAGGTGCGTTTGACTTTGCTTTAACCGTTTATTTTAATCTTTTAAAGGGGTAGAATTTTCTGTACAGTGAATTTATGTAGATCAGTCCAGTTAACGGTGGCAAGGATAGGACATTGAAAGAAAAATGAGCTGAGTGATGGCAATTGATGGAAAATGAAATTGTGCACAATTATAAACACAGTGAATGGCTAAGCCAATATTCTTAAGATAGTTTTGTTCAGATCTTTTACCGTAGCATTCTTATCTACTATCGCAAGGTTTTTTTTAAACATTTTTGCAATAAATGTTTATAACTAAAATGTCTCTTCGTACTCCTTTGTAGGGTGCAATCAACTTGCTACTTGCTGTATACAAAAAGGAATTTAGAGTATTAGGTGGCTATTTGACCAATGGGAGTAAGGTATGGCTTTATAAATTGAGCCTCTCTTTTATGTTTAGCAAAACCTGGTTTGTTTTTTAGTTTTCTTAATACTGTTGAGGAGTCCCTAAATGGGTTCTTCTATTGCAGCCTAATTTAAGCAGAGTCGAGCACTTTATTCAAGCTGTGGGGTCATACGAAGATAAGATATTCCAAAAAAGAGGCCGTCTACATCAGGTTGGTATATTGTATTGTTTGCGTGCATGACTATTAATCTTCTATTCACCTTTTGGTTGCTATGTCTGTACATGCAAAACACTCCTTTTAGTTCTTTTGCTGAGTTCTGGGGGTTACTTTTTATTATGGATAATGATCCAAAAACGCCTCAGTCTTGTGCTTATGTGTTCAACAAATCTTCTACTCCACTTTGTAATATTTACAGTTAATTACGACATTCTATATATAAAGACGTTTATAGGTTGCATTATCTGAAAAGCCTGGTCAGGATGTATCTTAAGTTGAGATTTATTTACCTGTTTATAAAGGCAATAAGTGGAGCATCCCGGTTAATGATGCATATCTTGAATGTATTAGAAATTAAATAATTTAGAAGGTGGTATTCAATTGTAAGTTATCCTGCTTTAAAGTTAGGGTGAATTACAGCAATGGTCCCCATAACGAGAGAACAAAATCTAAAAGGTTCCGTACTCCAGTTGCAACACTATTTGTCCTTACTTTTGTTTGAATTAGTTGATTGGTGGTCTCCGTAATTTCGATTATAACATTAACAGTACCGGCCCATTGTTTCTGTAAGTTACACTAGTGGTCCTCTTCTTTTGGATTAACAGTGATATACATGGGATCTATTGTCTAACCAATTTAATATATGAGGACTATTAATGTGACTTGCTCAAACTGTGGGGACCAAGAGTGTTTTGGTTGACACTATGGGGACTAAACAGAATTTTCCGTTAAGTTTGGACCCTATGTGTCGCAATTGATCTATTGGAAGCAGATTTGAAATTTGATCTAAAGTTAGGGACCATCATGTATGATATCAATTCTGATTCTGGAGCTGGAATTACATAACTCATGTTTACCTCTACCTTTATACTATCACCTCAATATCAATATTGTGCTTTTTTTTTTTCTGTTGTTGTCTTTGGTTTTCAGAGGCAGTCTGATAGGATCAAACGAGAAAAGGCTCAGAAAAGAGGAGATGACGCAGATCCTCATCTTCACCACGAGTCAATTGTAGCTGTTAATCGTTATGATGGGTCTCGTCTAGCTTCTGGCCCTTTACCTTCACCATATCAAGGAAAAGAATTTAAGAAAAACACTTCTGAAGATAAGCAAAATAATGACCGGGCTCAGAAAACACCCCGTTTGTCTTCTGGAGCTACCATTGGTGCCGCTATTGTTGAAGCAGAAAACAATCTTGTGAATGATGTAAGCCTCCTTGCTTTAGAACTCTTGTGTGCTTGTTTAGTTGTAGGCTTGCAGCTTTAAAATGTAAGCTGGATTTTTTAAGGATCAGAAAAAAAAAGCCACAGGTGTATCCAGCGTAAGGCCACTGAGATTATTCAAGGGCAATAACATAAAACCTCAGCTTACGCTGATCAACCAGATGCAATCCAGCTTTTAAGAAACAAAAAAGAGCTTATACTGTAAGCTGAAATCAAACATGGCTTAAATAAATAAGTTTGTTTTACCTCGGGGACAAGGTTTTGTATAATTTTAATTTTAATTGAACCACTGAGGCCTTTGGACTATTTGTACTATTATTGTTGCCATCTCCTTTGGGGCAGTTGTGGGCGAGGAGGGATTTTGACTATGTAAGTATCAAACTTGCCCAAATGTCAAGTATCACGTTAAAAGTATTATTGTGCTATGTTCCCAGATTCAGGAAAACAAAGAAGAAATGAAAACTAAGCTCAAGGGATTAATTCGTGAAAAATCTGATGCTTTCAACTCCGAAAATCCCGAGGAAGACAAGGTATTCATGACCCATTTAGTTTTCTGTGTATATGTAGGTTTCGTTTGATAATTTTGACTCTTTGAATACTATGCACGGTTTCCTTCGAGATGATTCAGATTACCTAGTTTTATAACATCGGTTTTTTATTATATCTTTCAACATTTGATTTACTCAAAACAAGAGATTGTGCTTTTGTCAATATTGAAACACTGCGTTTAATCAGAGAAGCACATGCAAACTGTGTGATTTATCTGTGATGCGCTGTGAAATTTAGAATCTTAGTGCTCATGCAATAGTAGGAAGTAGGAACACAAGAGCTTTAATATCAAACATTTCGTCATAGTGTGAAAATCTGTTAGGGGTCACCAAAAAGCATTTGAAGTTGCAAAATATACTCTTCAAACTTTAATGAAAATTTGATTTCTTAATTAGTATTCTGTTTTAATATGGTCTCTTTATCTTATCCCTGTAAAACTTTGAATTATTTAATCTTGTTATTTTATTTCAGTATTTTACTTCATTATTTTAGGTTAAGTTAGGAGAGGCTGGTTGGAAAGAGAGATATTACGAAGAGAAATTCTATGGCAAGACTCCGGAAGAACTAGACAACATAAGAAAGGACGTTGTAAGTTATTGAATTAACTGCCTTTTTTTTGCATAAAGAAGTTTTTTCCTCTAATAGTCATTGTTCTAATCTCTGAAGCTCATGCTACTCAATGATGTGATTATTTGTTGCTGAACGTTGTACTGCCTACTGTTGACACTCATCAATTGTAGGGTAAAATGCAAAAAACCCCGGGTTATTGGGGTGGTTTACAAATAATTCCCATGTACTTAGATTTTTGCAATTAAACGCCACGTACTTGGGAAGTTGAGCATTCAAACTCCAGGTCCTAACTTAATATGATGTAAAATTTTCTACAGGCGGTTCGTTTTGAAGAATCTTTGTTAATGTTTTTATTGATATGTATACACCGGAAGCAACAAAATATGTTTTAAATTGTAGTTTGATAAAATAATTCTACACTATTTTTTAAATACCAGAATGCTATATAAGTCTAGAATACCCAATTACGTGTTAAAAGAAACTTTCCAACATGAAACACTGAATACAAAATTTTTGCATTTGAAAATTAGTCACGAGGGTTATCGCAAAAGTTAGATATAACATGGGACATGGTGGTCAATTGCAAATATCTCAAGTAAATAGGGTTATTTGCAAAAGACTCATAACACGTGGAAGTTGCTTGTGTTTGTTAGTCTTCATTTCAGTCACTCGTTGGTTGTACTGCATATTGTGTAATTTTACTTCCATACGGGGGTAAATTTTGCTGTAATGATAACCTGCTTTCCTCCCTATGTAGGTTCTGAAATACGTAGAAGGCTTATGTTGGGTTATGCACTATTATTATGAAGGTGTTTGTTCCTGGCAATGGTACTTATCGCTTCTCTTTGAGCCAACTATCGTTTGGTCATACATTGTTGCATTTCAAATTCTTGTGTCTCCCATTGAACTATGCATGCAACAGAACACCTTCACTTGCAAACTCCTGCAATTTTTAACTTGTGGGGAAATTACCACTTTTAGACACAGATCTATCTGCTGTTAACAATAAGTATACCATCTTGAATTAAAGTCAACTACTTATACAGTAATTTACACGAAATGAAGACAGTTGGTAAGCCTGTATTACAATTTAAACTCAAAATCATTACTTCTGTGCTAGCTAATCGATTACACTGGTGTACTAACCACTAATACAAACAAAATAGATCAGGTAGTACTCCAACATTTAAAATTCTATTGTTTAAAGTACTCATATAGATAGGTTTTCGTTGTTACAATTTGATTTGTGCAAATTGATATCGAAGTTGTTAATTTTGGTAAGTTAGTGCGGCGATTGTTTGATGTTGTTCGTGTTCTGTGAATTTAATATGTGGGTGGTTGGTTTTAACAAGGATTCTTATCAGCTCTAAAAAAGATATAAACTTTATAGAAGCCAAATCTGAAGAAAAACTTTGAAATGGTATAGAAAAGTGATATTGTCCCTAACTTGTGCATAATTACTCGAAATGGTTACTTGTCTTGTGCTTTAGCTGAATTTTTTTTTGCACATGACCAGTAAAACAATCGATTAAATATTACGGTCTTGATCCTTTCTCTCCTGTCTAACTTGATGGTGAACATTTCCTCTCTCTGGAAGAGCATTGACCTGTTGCGATTGAAATTATATACTCAGTTCAGGTTATTCTGTATGTAATCCCTTTTTTATTTTGTTCGATTTATTATCATTTTATTCTCTTTCTTGGGCAGGTTTTATCCATACCATTATGCACCGTTTGCTTCTGATCTAAAGGAGTTAGACCAGCTGAACATTAGCTTTGAGCTAGGTTCCCCTTTCAAGCCTTTCAATCAGCTACTAGGGGTCTTCCCCGCTGCTAGGTTATACTTGCTTATCTTTTTTCCCTCTAAAATTTAATTTTCCTATTCTTCTGGAGTCTTAAATATCTTTGTTCGCAGTGCACATGCACTTCCTGCACAATACAGAAATCTCATGTCTGATCCAAGCTCACCTATCATAGATTTCTATCCAATTGGTACGAGTAACTTCTCTATTTGAATGATATTTTGTGTCTGTATGAAAATATTGAATTTATTTTAATTGTTTATCGTTTCCAGATTTCGAAGTGGACATGAATGGGAAGAGATTCTCTTGGCAGGTTTATAATCTATTTAAATGATTCTTTCAGGCTTAAGTATTGTTGGTATGTTGTACACAGTATCATCAGATTTTGACTGTGTAAACCAACTCACAATAATTAACAATTAGTACCCAAACCAATTGTTTTTTCCAGATATTATTGTACCCTACATAGAAGAAGACATATTGGAGGACTGAAGTAGCATGATTGAATTACAAAACAAAAACATGATGTGATACTGTATAAAACATTTCGTAGTACTCCAACCTATGATTGTTTTCTATTTGGTAGACTACTGTACGAATCATCAAGAAAACTCTAGTATTTTTACTGCTAGCTTTTATATGTTAGATTACAAAATTTTGCAAAAGTGTAACCAAGTATTTTTTTATCGAACTGAAGGGCATTATTATTTCTAGCTTTTGACATTATCTTTGCATGGTCTTTATCATCAGGGTGTGGCCAAACTACCGTTCATCGATGAAACTCGTCTTCTTGCAGAGGTTGCAAAAGTCGAACATACTTTGACGGTATGCAAAGTTTGAGTGACCCTCTGAATTCTTTTTCCATGAGGTGATTTTTTTTTTTTTGCTGATCTGTTTATTTGCTTTGTGTCACTTTTAGGAGGAAGAATTTCGAAGAAATAGTGTTATGTTTGACATGCTTTTTATTTCGATGTCACATCCACTATCTCCATACATATTCTCTTTTGATGCCCGTAATAAGACGTTGACAGATCAAGAACGAGTTTTATTGAAGGAAAAAATAGATCCAAAGGCAAGGTTGGTATTGTTGAATGTTAATAGTACAAAATCAAAGCTTTTGGCAGTCGTCCTTTTGTTGATGCACATCTTTGTCTATGATTTGAGCTTTTGATGTACTTGTTTGTTTCCTAAGCTTTTCTTTAAGCTTCTGAATATCTGAATGTTTGTATTATAACTTGTTGGAATTATCCCACATCACTTGAGCATTATCAAAGCCAAGTCTTAAGATATGCCCCTCTCCTTCCTTACTAATAGGCCTTTTAGTGGGGAATGGACGGGTTTCTACATAACTGATTAAAAAACATACCAAAACAGAATATGCTTTTACGTTTTTAAGATGATGTCATATTTTTTTTTTAGGTAATGTAGTTTTCTTTTCATCTCCTTGCATTATATCATCTCTTTTGGCACAGTATTTTCCATTATTTTATTATAGCCATTTGAATCTTGGTATTAGCTCTTCCTAAGAGATGAAGAAGGATTAGTTTTATCTTGGGGAAATTAGTTAGAAGTACAGTCCAGTGGACTTATTTAGCAAAAACAAACACCCCCAATCTTATTTTTAGTTTAGTCAAATGTACAGTACGCGATTTAAATTTTTTCTTATTCTCGTCATACTAACGCAGACCCCCTCTGTCCCTGCCTTCTCTCTCTCCATCGCACCTATTCTCTTTCTTCATGGCAGATCCACTTTCTGTACAATCTCTCTCTCTTCGCACAGAACTCCACCGCCTCATAACCCACCTTTGAGCCGATTCTCCATACTCCACCTGCCTCGGGTCGACCCCCACCAGATACGCCATCTCTCTGCCGCGTCGATGACACCATCTCCGCGCCAAGCCACCGGAGATCAGCGTCCGACTAATAGGTTTCAAAAGTATTAATTCCACAGTATTTTTCATGTTTGAGTTGCAATTAAAGGTTTTTTAGTTGTGGCATGTGATTATGCATGTAAGTATGTTAATCTTTGCAACTGTGTTTATGTACGTATTTATCATTTTTTTTCAAAATGGATGCGGTATTTGACAGTATTTTTATTTATATTGGCAGTATCTTTGTTCATTTATTGTGATTTTTTTGCAGTTTATGTGATTTGCAATAGATTTGTACATATATATGGAGTGTTATGTGTGTCTATACCGCATATGTGCCTATAATTTAACAGTAATTTTTTAGAATTTGAGAATATATTTTTAGAATTTGACAGTACCGACTTGTACTTAAGTGAAATCCCCCCTTTTATCTTCCTAATCTTTGTGTCTGCTTCATGCAGCGGTGGGATGAATGGTTATATTTCCCTTTGCTCTGGAGATCCTTGCCCTCCCATATTCAGGTCGCCGGTACAAGGGTTGGAAGATGTTATGGACAGCCAAGTCCTGTGAGTTGGTTAATAATACGTTCAGCAAATTTTAGGGTAGCATTATTTCTATTTGTTTTTGTGTGCTTAGTTTTCCTTGTTTGCCTTCCAGATGTGCTATATATAAACTTCCAGATGTTCATAACCACATTACTCGAACACCAGCAGGGGCTATACTCCCGAAGAAGGTATATATATATTGTTCTCTTGCTATTTTTTATGTACTATTCTTTTTTGTTTTCTTTTACGATAGCCTGCTAGTTGAAGCTCCATATTCATTTGGTACTATCTGTTACAGATTGTGACAATGGAAGATCTTCAACCCGATCCTCCACTGTGGCATGAAGATTCCGGGAGGCGACCTTGGGAAAATAATAGGTACATGGCTATGTGCAAAACTGAAGTACCATTTTTCTATTATTCTAAAAATAATAATACTACTACTAGTCTGCTACTGCTTCATAATTTTGTCAACATTGGGAAGCTGATATATATTATCTATAATATTCCCTCTTCAACAATGGATTTTAATATTTTGCTTTCCTGCTTAGGCGAGGTGCACCAGGATCAGTTTCCGGACGTGGCGATGCGGCTCATCGGTTTGTAGCTAATAGCTTACAAATAAGGCCTCATCGGCACAATTGTCATGATCATATGCGTGGGCCACCCCCACCTTACGCCAACTCGTATGCCCGTCCTCAGTCATTAAACCAAAACTATAGATACGATGATCGGGAACAACACTATCGTCCACCTTTCTCGGGTCACCACCCCTACCGGCCAGTAGCCGACTATCAGGTGAGGAACTAGCTACTCACTATAAAGTGCAATTAACCTCGATTTTAATAGAGATGACTTGCAAATGAGTAATAACAATGATCTCGTATACAGTCATATAGTACTTTGGATTTGCAAACAAACCCCACTCACTATCTAAGTTTTGCAACTAACAGCCATATCCAGTTTTAAAATGGTAGTAAAACTGTGTTTGTTGGTCTGTTGAGGACAATTTTCCTTTTGATGCATGTTTTTATGTGCTCGGTTAAGGGGAAAATTTCCTTTAGTGCAGATATAGTAGCGCAAAACCATGTTTATATAAATATAAGGTGTTAAAACTTTATTTGGCTGCTTACACTCCATAAATATCGACAATAGACAAGGATTATTCAAAACGGACCATCGAATCTAAACTGCCCAGTCTTAAAATTTATACTTGGGGTTTGATTGCAAAACTTAGATACACGTGAAAAAAAAACACTTGAAATATGTATTTCAGCACTCCTCCCGATGAAATCCTGGTTCCACCACTGCTGACTATAACACATATTCTTAGTCAAATCTACAGGAACCCTACAACAACAGGTCACATTCGCATGATAATAGGAATAACCGAGGCGGTTCCCATAATTGGGATTATTCTTCACAAGGGTACAATAGTCCGGGTCCCCAGCATAGTGGACACAAGTCACACAACAACTATAGTCACCAACAAAGTTACAGGGCCGCAAGTAATAATGGTTACAACAATAATAATAGCAATAGTAACAATAACGCAACCCATGTTGCTCCGGTAAATCACGGTGTTGGAAGAGGTTCTCATCGTCCTCCTCATCAGCCGAATAATCAGTTTGCAGCATTTGATAGGGGATCAAGCAGGAGGCCACCGGGTCGGTAGATGCTGTATTTGTATTGTCGAATGTGTTGTAGAATTGATTATTTTCTTGATTCTTATCCGTTTTAGTTTTTCATCTATCCAGTTGTAAGTTTAGCCAGCCTCCAATGATAAGAAAATTGTACTTTTTGACTTGTTTTTTCCACAAGCAGTGTTAAAATTGATCAATTTGTGAGCTTAATTTTTTCATAAGGAGGTTATAGGTTAATTTATTTGTTTACCAGATTCCAGAAAGTTTAGATTGTTTGATTTGTTTCGTTGGGTTGAAAATTTGAAATTGATGTATTGAGACTTGAGAGTTTATATTATTTCTCATATAATGTTGTTCATTTTGGTTTATTTCCTCATTTGTATGGTTTAAACGTTTGTCAAATGCGAATGAGTCAGAAAAGACTTCAATTTAATTTTTTGCCAACATTTTATTGGAAATTCAACCACATTAGTGTAAAGACATTAGTTGTGCTGTGTCAAACACAAATTCCCGAGTGTAGCAACTCTGCCCAAGGGAAAGTTAGACAAAATTTTACGAAATATGATCGGAAGACATTTTGAAATGGATTCTGATTTTTGCAATTGCATCAAGTTTACTTGGAAGAAATTCTTTCTACCCTAAGTTAGTGTTCTTTAAAAATCTTAAGCGAATGATTAACTTTTGAATTTTTTTATTTTGACAATCTAGGCACGGAAAACTTTTTTTCTAAAATGCAAGTGTGTTTTCGTTACACAAAAAACAGAACGTATAAGAAGAACGCTTAATCATTTTACGAATATGTACAATTTGCTTATATCTAAGTAGCCAGTGAGTCGTGATTTAGTAACATTATTTTTCTATAATATTATATAATAAAACCCCCTGATATACTAAATACGGTAACTAATAAATATGATGTTACAAAAAAACAAGAGAACAAAATAGGTGTTAATATCAATTTTACATAAGATTTAACTCAAATTCAGTTTAATAGCAGGGTGAATGATTAAGCAGTTGTAAATAAAGATTGTAAATAGAAAAAGTTTCTTAAAATACGAGCTTATACTTCACACTATAAAAATATTAAAATATAATCACTTTAATTGCAAAAAAAAAGTATTAAACCCTAAAAAATCCACCAAACCAAAAACAGCATAATTTTACTCCTTATTTTATTTCCCTCTTTTTTTCTAGAGAGAGAAAGACGATTTCTCTCCGATTCAGCTGGTAATTCTCTCTCTCTCTCTCTCTCTATATATATATATAATTTTATATATATATATATATATAATTATATGTCTATATATATATATATCGTTTCTGAATAATTGTGATGAATTGTTCTTGTTTATATAAGGTTGAATTAGGGTTTTTTAGTATTGTTTTTATCTGAAAACATAAAATAAAAAATTGTATGTATTTCGATCTGGTAGTTGATTTTGAGAATTTTGTTTGATTTTTGTGTTTTTAAATGTAAAATTTGTTCACTTAAATTATGTATTGATTTGTGGATCATTTCTGTATAAATGTGTTAAAGGCTTGTTTGGTGAGCTTATTATGTACTTATCCTGCTTATTTTATTTATATAATTGAAATCAAATAAGTACTGAATATAATTGGTATTCATTTATTGGAGAATTTTGATACTTTTATGTTTTAGATCTTTTAGTTGGTATGAGAATTTTGATTAATTATTGTATTTGTTAATGGAGAGACTGTTTACTTAAATTATGTAGTAATTTGTGGACCATTTTGCGTATAAATGTGTTTGATATATTCGACGTTAAAAACTCATTTGGTTTTAGCTTTTAAAGATCAATTCTTTTGTATTTTATTTTTGAGCTTTTTGGTTTATTGATCTGATAAAGCTAGAGTTTTTTAAAAGATATTTTAGTCATGTGTTGTTTATGTATTGCACGTAGCTATTCTATGTAAAATCAATTTCGGGTTTCCTTGATATGGCATGTTGTTTGATTTTTGTAATGCTGGATAAATTCGTAAACAGTTTCTTTGATATTGTTTGTGTTTCGATCTTATACTTGATGCGAGAATTTTGATTCTAATTTGTGTTTACAAATGCAAAAACCGTTACACTTCAGTTATGTTTTAGCATTTTGACTGTTTCCATATAAAGGTGTTGAATATTCTACGTTAAGGGCTTGTTTGGTTGCAATCTTTGAGCTTTTGAGTTGCATTGTGCTTAGTCGGACACTTCAGTTACGTTTTTGGTTTTGACTAAATGGCCTAAGTAGAGTTGGGCTGTGTTCATTTTTCTTCCTGAATTCGTTAATCTACTTGTGCCTATAAAATGCACAGGACTCGGAAAATCTCCTTTTAGGAAGTATAGTCGATACATGGATAGTTTGTCTAAGGTTTACTACTCCCTCCGTTCCCATTTAATTGTCCACTACGAAACTACGTGCAATTTCGACCGGCTTATAACTTGTATCAAACTTGTCGAAATGAAATTTTTTTAAAATCTAATCATAAAATTTAACATTTGAACTATATGACCAGCTTTTAAAAAATTCCATTCCGACAATTTTGATACAAGTTCTTGGTCGATCAAAATTGCACGTAGTTTCGTAATGGCCAATTAAATAGGAACGGAGGGAGTATCCCTTTAAGATGGGATTAAGTTGGTTTGTAGTAGAGGGTAGAGAAAACGGAACAAAGTTATTCACTTATTTCTATAAGAGGCTGAGATAGACACCTACGGTAAGGGTCCATAAAATTATTGTTGTTATTTTTTATTGGGATTATTATTATCATTCTGATGTTTTATTTTGTTCAGATTTAACTTTGAGTTACTTATTGTTCAAATGGAGTTACTTATTAGAATTTTGATTAATTTTTTAGTTTGCAAAAGCAAATACCGTTAAACTTCAGTTATGTTATAGCATTTAGACTGTTTCCATATAAAGGTGTTGAATATTCTATTTTAAGGGCTTGTTTGGTTGCAAATTTCAAGCTTTTATGTGAGCTTTTGAGTTGCATTGTGCTTGGTCGGACTTTTAACCTTTTGGTTTAATTATTGGAAATAATTGACTGAATAGTCTAAGTATAGTTAGGTTGTGTTCATTTTTCTTCCTTAAATCTTTAATCTACTTACATATAAAAAGTTCTCCTTTAGGAAATTTACATTTTCGTTGATAAGGTGGATATTTTTGTCTAAGGTTCACTATCCCTTTAAGATGGGATTAAGTTGGTTTGTAATAGAGGGTAGAGAAGACGGAACATAGTTATTTACTTATTTCTATAAGAGGCTGAGATAGACACCTATGGTAAGGGTCATCAAAATTATTGTTGTTATTTGTGATTGAGGTTATTATTATTAAAGGAATTCTTATGTATTATTTTGTTAGGATTTAGCTTTGTCAAGTTACTTATTGTTCAGATGGAGTTGGTATGTCAACACTCATTCTTGGAAGCGTGTGTTTCCTTAACGTTTGCGTGATGGTTTCTTGCGGATCTTTGTTACCCTGGATTCTAGTCTTTTAATTTCCTTTTATTAGACCCCTACTTACTTTTCTCTAGTCGAGTTCAG
The DNA here is from genome assembly GCA_963920805.1 of Primula vulgaris. Classification (NCBI taxonomy): domain Eukaryota; kingdom Viridiplantae; phylum Streptophyta; class Magnoliopsida; order Ericales; family Primulaceae; genus Primula; species Primula vulgaris. The sequence goes on from OY987216.1 coordinate 35,647,309, forward strand.
CTCTACCTTTTGAAATATGAATAGGTTAAAATGCAGCTCATGCTTCAGAAGGAATGTAATAATTAATTTTTTACTGGTAGAGTTGTGTTAGAAAATCTCTTGCTATGAAATCTATGTTGTATACTTCTCATTGGCCCGCACTTGTTGTAAATTATTCATTTTTAAACATTCTCCATTAGCATGTTTCAAAACCGAGTAATAGCATTTATCTATCTTATGGATCTCTGGTGCCCATTGTTAAACATTCTCCATTAGCATGTTTCAAATCTGAGTTATTTTTTACTTTGAAATTTGAATCAATCTGATAGGGGTTAAGTGTTAGGTTAAAAGATTATTAACTTTGTCGACTTCCATAAATTAAAAGGATGTTGCTATGTAAAAGATTGTTGTTGGGAAGTGTTTTTTCTGTTACAATTGGGTGGTTGTTTCACCGATCATCTTCTTCCTGGTTTCCGGTCTTGTCCTCTTTAGTTCTTTTATTTATTAGCATTCAGTCAAGTTTATTTCTACATTTGAGAGCATGCTAGTTTAAATTATAAGGTGCGGCGCAGATCTTTGGAAATGGAAACTATATATTATACTCGTGCACTTCTCGTAAAAACATTCCACCTTTTTATGCTACATTCTCTATTAGCTTGTTCTGAGTCTGATTTATTGCATTGATCTATCATTCTGATATTCTTCGATTAGTTCTGCTAATTGATTTTTGACTTGAAAACATTCTAATTGTGTGTTTTGAAATGTAGATGGGTGGTAAATCCATAACGATACGGCCAAAGCAGGACCGTGTTATGAGGACTAAATGGAATCCTGCCCTCGATAAGATATTCGCAGATTTAGTTGTCGAGCAAATTCAACTTGGAAATAGACCAAACGACGTGTTTGACAAGAAAACATGGAACCACATACGTGACGAGTTTAATAAACAAACAGATCTCAACTTCAACAGCAATCAACTGAGAAAACATCTTCATGTTTTGCAGACTCGTTTCCTCGGCATAAAATCATCTGTATATTCCAATGACAATAGTGAATTTCTTATTGATGATTCTGGTGGCATTGACTTTGAAGTGTGGGACGAAGATTACGAGGTAATTGTTTTTTTCGAAAATGTCAGTTAGGTTTAATTTCCTAGACTTAATTAGCAAAAAAGCAAGTGACTAAGCTATGTTTCTAAAAATGTCAGTTAGGTTGAACATTTGTAGAAGTTTGAAAAAAAAGTTGAATTTACACAGCTTAAAGCTTCTAGCTTTTAGATTACCAAAAAAAAAAAAAAACTTCTAGCTTTTCCAAGCCTAGATTTTAAGCTGACCAAGCAAATGCAATCCAGCTTTAAAGCAACAAAATAAGTGCAACCAAACAAATCTTTAGTCATGAATAATTCAAAGTTGGTATACAACGAAATTGATATATATTTATTTTGTGGTGATAGAAGCTGTCCCATTTAGTCTAAAGTGAAGGAAATATCACACTTATTGCTAAATAAGTTTTATATATTGTTCTGTTGGCTAATTTTTCCTTGGTTTCTTTTTTCTTTGATTTATTACAAGCCGTATTATGTCTTTTGAAAAGTGTAGTTTGTCTTGTTGTGCGTTCTTTTCATTAGTTTTAGTGCCGTAAATGTCTCTGTGTCTAGTGATTATATAGCTGGTATTTGAATAGTTGTCATTGTAGTATCATACTCCTTGAGAATTGATCTTTTTTATTTACGTAAAATTGTTAATTAGGCACAACCTCAAGGTGAGCCCATCAAGGCCAACGAATGTCCAATCTTCGAACAGCTATCTACAATTTTTGCAGAGTCAGGTGCTAATGGCAAACTTGGAAAATATGCCCAATCAAGCCATTACGCGGAAGTAGACAAGTCTCCTAAAACTGAATTAAAGAAGTTGTTGCCTAACACAGGTAATTTATTGGTAAATTCAGACACAGCCATGGTAGACCTACATGCTCATCCCATATCTTCCTCTTTTGCAACACCTATTGCGCCATCAGATCTGCACGCAACCAAAGGTATAACAGATAGAAAACGAAAGCGAAATCCAGAGGAATATATAGCTCCAATACAAGCTAGAAATGATCAAGATCCAAATGAGAAAATGGCGAAAGCTATGATGGATATGCTCAATGCTTCAACTTTACGAAGGACAACCAAGCCTGAGCAAGAGGATAAATTTACCATTACTAAATGCATAGAAATTTTGGACGAGATCGAAGGTGAAGGAGGGATGGACAGTAAAACATATTTTACTGCATTGGATCTTTTTGACAACCCGAATATGAGAGAAATGTTTGTTTCGCTTAAAAGCAACAAGATTAGGTTGGCATGGTTGAGGGGTAAATGTGGCAACAAAACAAAATCTAGTTGAAGCTAATGTCTTTTCGCCACCCATGATGTAAAAAATGTCTTCTTTAAGAGATTTTTTCTCAAGGAGAAAGGTTCTTAAGATGTTCTTATCGGCAAAGGAAGGTATAAATGGAAGATCCTTGTTGGTTACAGCGCGAAGGCAATTATGAGAACTTTGATTTGGCAGGGAGATGACACTAGGTAGCGGGTTTGTCAAAGCCGATTGTTTTAGGTGATTTCAATGATTAAGGCTTTAAGCTAGTTTACAAGTTTGATTTAAGCTAGTTAACTATAACTTGGTTATTCCGAAGCCCACATTTGTTTATCTGCCGCTCTTTCTAAATTTGAAGATGTACATTTTTTATGAATATTATGTTAAAAGCAGTGTGATTGTTTAAATGATGCCTACTTTTTTTTAAGAACGCTAATTATGTGGTAAAATCCAGTGACTGACCAGTGTTTGATTGCATTAGTTTTTACTGTAATGCTGTATAAATTATGTAGAAACTGTGCACTAGTTGAATATTAAGGCCCATGTTATACAAGCTATAGTACTATTCTTGTAGTATGTGTTTAAATAACAATCCAAGTACAATCTATGCAACTTCATTACATATTAGATCCAGCTCAATGTGAACCAACACAGGTTGTGCTTGTAGTTCACATGATTGCTGCAAATAAATTAGTTCTTAACTTCGAAACTGCAGAAACTATTTTCTTTCAATCCCCTCGTATATAAAGCTCCTCAAACACTTGAGAGAAATTTAATACTATATAACTAGGTAGGTAGCTAGATGTCATAAAATTGATCAACTTCTAGGAGCTGCACGACTGCAGGTTGAACCATGTTTTTGCTTGAATGAGTAGCCGAATTCACAAACAAGTTCTTCGGTTTTATAGAGACCGACCGGTATACAAATGAAGAAACTCGGGCTTGAAAGTAATATGAAATACATTTTCTTTTATATATACGGGAAGACTACAACATCCTTGTGTCACCCGCCTAGTTACACCATGAACTTACTTCTTTCGTTTTCCGAAGATTAAGACCAGACCTGTTCCAAATAGGGGTGGACACGGGGCGTATTGGGGCGGATTTGTTTTAATCCTAACCCAACCCGTAAAATAAATGGCGGGGAGGATTGGGACGGATTAATAAAATTTAAATCTCAACTCAATCCAATCCAACCCGTTACAATTAAAACACCAACTCAAGCCAATCCAAACCGCAAAATAAATTGCGGGTTGGGGCGGGTTGGGTTTAGATTGATTTTTAAATTTTTATTTTGGTCCTTTATTTTTCATAGTTTGCATAATCAACCCAAATTTTAAAATAAATTGAATATTTCAAACATAAATATAAATTAAACTCAATCAAAGTACGTTTAGAACATTCACGAACAAGTAATAAAACTAAAATATAACAATAATTAAATGTTGTTATCTGAAAATACACACAATGTGTATATATATATATATATATATATATATATATATTGCGGGTTGAAACTGATTATGACGGATTAACCCGCGGTTTGTGAGCCTCAACCCTAACCCAACCCGCAAAATATATAGCGGATTGGGGCGGGACGGATTGATTTTTTTTGGATATTCAATCCGCCCCAATTCATACGGGTTGGGTTATGGGGCGGATTTACAGATTTTTTGCCACCCCGAGTTCCAAACATTTATGTTGTGTGTTTGTGACTAGAAAGTATACAATATGAACAATAAATATAACAAAAAAAGGTCGATATGTCCGAGTGGTTAAGGAGACAGACTTGAAATCTGTTGGGCTTCGCCCGCGCAGGTTCGAACCCTGCTGTCGACGTTTTCTATTTCTTTTCTTTTCTTTTGTTTTTTCTTCCTTTTTTTCCCCATGTGTTAAGCTAATTTAACTGCTAGTGTAGTATTTTATTTTTTAATTTTGCAATCACTTATTATAACTGATAGTACTTATTAATTCTGAAGATGATGACTGCAAAATGTTGCAGGTGAACTTCTTTATTTTTTATACTGATCATCGTATTCGTATTGGCTTCCAAGTTATGATTCCCAGCTGTCGACGTTTTACTTCTTTCCAATTTTTTTTCCATCTGTTAGCTTATTACTCCGTAAGGACCGTGACTGCTAGTACTTCTAAGACTAAATTGTGAATAGAAGAACTATTGCAGATGTTACAGGTGAACACGGTTATTTTTAATACCGATCATTGTATTCGGTTCCAAGTTGCTGCCTGTTACTCACTTCGTGAAAATGATGCCATTATTCTTTCAACATAATTTTTTTTTCATCTCTCTTGTATAAGACAGTGTTCGCAAATGTCGGAGTATTATTTATTAATTATATTGGCATTTGATAACAGAAAGACCGACTGAGACTGATTCATCACCAGAAACATAAATAACGCATTATTGGTTTGAATATCTTGAATTGTACACATTAGATGCATACATAATGCCATTATCTCCAGTGTATTCAAAATAGTATCTTTTTTTACGCACAAAAAATTGTCCAAGTGAAATAATGCCGATTTTCTCCTGTATTGTCGAGCGTTGGGGGTACCGTGAACGTTGGTATTGAACTGCACAAATGACCGAATCTACCAAAACCTAAAGTTTTTTACTACTAATTTGAAGTTTATTATACATTAGATTGTGCAAACACTGTTCTGGTTATATATAGTACAAGTCTTTAGAGCACATTGCTATAATAACATATAAAGATGAGTAGCTTTAAAAGGTCCAACATTATTGTTCTTTTTACAAAACAACTTGATGATATGTGAGAATGTAATTTATGGTAAAAAAAAAAAAGAGCTAAGACTGTAGCCTATTTTGTACACATTCCTTTATTTTCAAGCTTATATGGAAAGGGAGAGAGTGACAAGTCAACAATAAAGGGCCGGACGAACAATCGGAAAAATGAATCGGACCGATAACCGAACCGAAAAAGACCGAAACTGAAAAACCGAAAAAAATTCGGGTCGGTTTCGGTTTTCAATAAAACCGAACCGAAAAAACCCGAAAAATACCGAAAATAACCGAAAAACCGAAAAAAACTGGTCTGGTTCGGTCAAAAAAATAAAAAGACCGAAACCGAAAAAAACCGAACCGACGGACCCAGCCCTTATAAAGGCATGATTGCAAAGCACATGACTGTTGTATAAAATGCACATTTGAACTAGAAAACTGGTAACTTGAGAATCCAAAGTTTTATAAAAAGTTTATAAGAAATTAACATTATTGGCATGAGCCAAATTAAAAAGAATAAGACCAGCTTAATGCTTGAGGCCAAACTTGTGGCACAGTAGCTTTTTAACAAATTAATAGTTACTCTTTTTTCTGCACCTCAAATTTTATCATCACATATTCGAAATGTCAGAAATTAGCAAAGACCAAATTACATTTAGATTATAAATTTATAATTTGTGACGAAACAAGTACATTTTTTTTGTGAGGCTGTAATTTTCCACTATAAAAATTCCGATTTCACGCACAAGCCGTAAATCTGATATACGGTTTGTCTTTTTTTTTTGTGTGTGGAAAAAATCATAAAAAATCATAAAACTAGTTATAATAGTTAAAAAATGAGTAAAAAAAATTTCAAAGTTATTTTTATTAAAAAAATTAGCTTTTATTGCTATTTTTTACAAAAAAAATAACACAAAAATTATAAAATTAATACAAAATGATTGGAGAAGTGATTAGTTGTAAAAATTGTAATATTTTACTATTATTGTGTAATATTTTAAAAACAAATATATAATAATATGTGTAAATTAAGTGTTATTATGTAAATTATAGTTGTTTACTATTTTACTTGTTTTTATATTCATTTTACAGGTTAAATGGTGAAACTATGACATGGGCCGGACGAGTATGTGCGAAAATAAATAAATTGCGGACTCAAGACAGTTAAATTAGAAGTTGTGTGATTCAAGGCAAAAAGACGAAATGAACAATAAACTGAATGGTAATTCGTTACTAACTCCGGGGACTACAGATGGAAAAGAAAAAAAAAACTAAGTCTCCATAACATGGCAACAAAGTCTTCCAAGCTTACCGACACATGCAAAATTGTCTAAGCTTAACACGGAAATAATAAATGAAACTGAAGCAAAATCTCAAAATGTAAAAAAAAAACATATATATCTTCCAGTTATGACTACTAGTCTACTATTACTATTGATATACATCATAGACAATAGATTAGTGCATCATGTATAAGTAGAAGATGAGAGGTTGTTTTATATATATACATGCAACGGTAGAGAAGTAAAGAAGGCATACTGAAAACACTCTTAACACTTTGTAAATTTTTCATAATTTTTCATCCGCAATATTTCACCATTCTCCATCCGAGACGTATATAGTTTGTATAACCATTCTATCATCTTTAATTAATATGTTTCAATTTTATTATTGTGTATCGTTACTTATTATTATGTTAGGTTAATTTTAACAAAAAGTTTAGGGGGTAATGCCCCCACTTTCTTGTTAAAACGTTCGTGTTGATGATGTTTCATGTTTTTAACGTTATATATTTTGTTTATTGACATATTGATTAGAATAAATTATATCAATAATAATGGTTATTTATCATTAATAAAAATTTGTTGTTATTGTGAATTTATTAAGTTTTGACTAATTGTCGATAAAATTACTTTCGACACATTTATTACTTAGTAATAAAACTCTATAATTTTCAGCCTAACGTAACATTGTTATATAATAATCACAGCTCATGTTCTACCGATTATTATCATCTGTTTGTAAAGATTAGACTATTTTTACAAGTGTGGAGTTTTTGAAAAAATTATCATTAATATAAATATTTTAATAGAAGTGGTGTTTAATATTTTCTCGAAAACCCTTATCTCATAAAACTAAAAATAAATCACTTCTAATCATTAATAAAAACATGTATTTTGTTCTCTAAATATGAGTTTCGAATATTATAAAAAGGCTCTCTAAGTTATAAAAATTATAAAATGGTTCATAATTGTGAGATTGTTACACTTTACCCCGTTAATATTTTATTTTATTTCGCAACACTTTCGTTTCGAAATATCTTAAGTAAATTTCTTATCTACGATACAAGTGAGTTATCCCGAGAAAATTACATTCAACTACCAACAAAAATTGGATGCGTTTTTAGAAGAGACAAGAAGTTAGATAATTGACTCTACAAAATGAGTGGCATTTTATAGTTTCACAAATTTACAATTTGTGACAAAAAAAGTACATTTTTTTGTGTGGGTGTAAGCTCTACATTTTTACCAAGTAGGCATGGAAGGGAAACAGAGTATCTGACTCTGAGTTAGGGTTACTCTGCTTCCCACAGTCATTGAATCTATTATTAAATTTAAACTGTAACAAATTCAATAGTTATGAAAAACAGAGTAAACCCGACTCAGAGTCCGTTAGTCTGTTTGCGCATGGAAGCCGTTATCCAACGGTAGTAATGAAAGTGTACGTAGGTCCAATTTATTTAATAAATAGTGTACTTGCTTCTACCTAACCAGATAATTTTATTTCAAAATACTAATAAAAAAAATAGTAGTAAAAAGATAAACGAGATAATCAAGAAAAAGGTCCCCATAAATCTAGTCTCACGCTAATGGTTCCACAAATTTTTACTATCACTCATAATTAGGCAACCGGTAGAGTGAAAAGAAACATTGTGAGAAATGATCGCACTACAAAAATAATATACAAATAACTACGAGAATTGTGACGTTTTTTTTTTACGAGCCTATTAGCTACGAGTTTTGTGACGGGTTTGTGACATGATTAGTCAATTTGTGACAGTTTTGTGATAGATTTTGACTCTCACAAAATCAACATTATTTTGTAGTGTCGATTTATATAGTATATTGCTTAATCAATCATTTAGTTCGACCTTCTTTGGTTTCGGCAGTTTTGATACTACGAAACTTCGAACAAACCAAATAAATAAGAGTTGCGTTGAGTTTTTATATGTTGAGTTTTTATACAAACACAAACACAATGTATACAATTTTGTAACACACAAACACAAACAGTTTTGATGCATCTTTCGGAGGCCGTTTTTTTTTTTAATGTTAGGTAAATTACAGAAATAATAAAAACTGGTGTCTAGACATAGGAAACTTTTATAACATGTCGGACGGAGCTGTGATACAAGAATATCGTTAAAGACCGCCGTTGAGTTGGAAGTTAAGTAATATAATCGACTAATGTAGTACACATGATTATATTGAAATAAAATGTGAAAAAAACCAAATTACTCATCCTAATCAGGTCATACCTCCTCTCTACATCTTTTTTAAAATTTTGGAGGAAATTCGTCGAACTTCAAAACAGTGATGGTAAGTACAGTACTAGTAGTGTGTCAATTTAAAACAATGGGAACCAAAATATAAATTTATCTAAATTATGGGGACCAACCTTTTAACTTATAAACTCCATTTAAAATTCTTTTAGATAGAAAAATAGATTTTCAAAACTCTCACTCTCTCTCTAAATATATCATATACTATTATATATATATATATATATAAAATAATTTAACGGTTCGCCGGCGCCGGAGAATTTCAAGAAGATTCTAGAATCCGGCGATTTTCGAACTGTACGGACTTTATATATTTTTTAATAATTTGTTTTTATGGATACTTAATTGTTATTTTGCTAAAAAAAGTAAGGTTAATTTGTGTTTTTAAAGTCATTTTAGTAAATAAAAATGAAATGTATATGTATATATGTTCATTAATTAAAATTGAGCAACATTAGGGTATTTATTTCCCCTCATTTATATTTTCTATCTGAATTTTCTGGAAAATAAATTTACCAATTAATTAATGATCCAACAAATGAAATAAGTTTGTTTATTATTATGTAAATGCTGGTAAGTTGAATTAGTTAAGTAAGCTACTAATTTCAAAATGCTAATTAAAAATAATAAATGAAAAACTAATTTGAAAAATGAAAATGCAAATGCAAATCTAGTAATATTTTAAATGTGACAGTAGGGCTTGTTTGAATTCATCTTGAAGAAATTAAGCTGACTTAACCGATCCTGCGTTTTTTTAAAAAAAAAAAATTTGGAAATTTTTTGCGTCTTTAGTTCAGAAAATCAAAAACCGGTTTTAATATAAAGCTGAACCAAGTTTATTTCTTAGCCTTAAATAAGCCCAGCTAAATTTTCATAAAATCGTAAAATGTGACAAGCGTTTAAGTAACATTCGTTTTGATCGAAGTCTATATTTTCATTTATAGTTACGCATATATTTCGTTTATTAGGGACTGATATTTTTTGTTCTTTATTTCAGCATACAAAATGATCGGGTCGTTTCTTACTAGAGGACTTGTGTAAGTTGCTCTTATTCCGTTCTTTTGTATTAATTTAGGTATATTTGTTTTAACCCAATTATTATTAATGTCTAAATTTAGTGTTTAGATACTTTAAAGGAAAAATGTCAATCAAGGAGGTACATATATATTTAAAAAAAAACGAGCTTTTTCTATATATCTATACAGTGGCTTTATTTAAGATATGTTTGTGTTTGTAGGATGGTGTTTGGGTATGCTTACCCAGCATATGAATGCTACAAAACCGTCGAAAAGAATAAACCCGAAATTGAACAGCTCCGTTTCTGGTGCCAGTATTGGTAATTTTTTCTGTTTTTTTGAACCCTTAAGTTTTCCAAAAGATTATGTATACAGTTTGGAAAAAAAGTTTATTCCGTGTGTTTGGGAAATTTCAGGATTTTAGTCGCTGTCCTGACTGTTTCTGAGAGAGTCGGTGATACTTTTGTCTCGTGGTAAGGACCTTAAATTTAAGCTTGATGCAGATTTACGTCTTATGCTCTGTTATGCTGTTTCTTTTAATAAATATGGATTGTGATATTTATGTAACTATTTTGCTTGTGAAGGGTTCCTATGTATAGTGAAGCGAAACTGGCATTCTACATCTATCTGTGGTATCCGAAGACAAGGGTAGTCATACGTTTTTTTTTACTGTTTTTTAGACCAACCTAATCACGTTTTGTTGACTTTGTACACTAATCGACAAAGTTAAACTGTATTCCTCATACACTTCGTCAATTTAGCTTATAGGCTAGTTTACAAATGTGATAATTGATCAATAGCATAGTGTACAAAATTGATAAATACCAAAACATGACTAGTATAAAACAGTGATCACGAGATCTTGGCATTTTCGGTTAATTTAGTCATTGGTATTTATATTAGGTTAGTTTATCAAATGTCAAAAAAATGATGGCTCCTGTGCAAAATCGTAATTTAACTTATAGTAGTACATTAAGAAACTTTGACATCATTTGATTTGAAAATTATGATGTGAAAATAAATACATCTCATTTGTCTGTAACAGGGAGCCTCATACGTCTATGATTCGTTCTTCAAACCATATGTCGCAAAACACGAAACTGATATTGATCGTAATTTGTTGGAACTGAGAACAAGAGCTGGGGATTATGCAGTTTTATACTGGCAAAGATCTGCTAGCTATGGTCAGACACGAGTTCTCGAGATTCTTCAGTTTATTGCTGCTCAATCTACACCCAAACCTCGCTCTCAGGTTACTTTTTGGAATAGTATTATTTTTCGTGATAAATGCTCGTCTTTTATTTAAGTTCGCTTCGTTGTATGATTAGGTGGTGTAGTCCTAGCCCTCATTAGTGTTATAATACAAGTGGTTGTCTTTTCTAAATAATAAAAACAGACAAGGTGGGTTGTGTTCTTTTTAATTATTGGATAAGCTAAAAGTTGTTTCCTTAGTACCATGAGATGTTGTGTATCCTAAAAGCTCAATAGAATCAGGTCCCATTGTAACTGGCTAAATGGTAAAATGCAATATGTAAGCCCTCGTGTTCTAGTTTAGACGCAGCTTATTATAGAATACACATTGCTGAATTATGATTGTACCAGTCCGTAACTTTAGCTCTCTCATCAAACAATACATTATTATGCATAAATTTAGTGTTTCTCCAAATTAGAACAAATGTTTCATTTATAGAATTTTCTTAAAGTTATCGTGTTTCATAGTTTCTTCTATGTAAATTTTATGCGATATTAGTCATTGAAGGCATGTTTAAAGTTAACAAGCTGAAGTTTACGAGGTTGAAAAAAAAGATGCATATCTGGCTTAAACCGTCTAGCCTTTTCAGGCCAAAATATTAGAAATCTTAGCTTTTAAACTGCTCAACCAAATATAGTCTAGCTATTAATAAAAAGGTAAAATACCGGAGCTTAAAATTGCAACCAAGCATGCTTGTAGCATGATGCCATCATATTCCGAAGGTCTTATTCCTTAGTAATTAAATGTTGGTGATATATGTTGTTTCTGTGATTAAATAAATGATTTTCAGCAAATCCGGAGTAACAGATTACATGATTTACTGCGAACTTGAAATATAACACATTGCATAGATTAGTGTTTTTTACATAATAGTGGGCTTTATACTTCGTTTATGTATTTATTAGTATATGATATGAGTCGCTAATGTCTTCTTTTTTTCCCGAAATTTGATTCATGAGTGACTGGATGTTGGTGTATGTTGCTTTCTTTATTTATAAAAATTATTTTTTCGTTGTCACAGCCACAGCAGCAAACCACAAAAGTTCCGGCAAAACAAAAACCCAACAAGAAAACACTGCCAGTGAGTGAAGAGCCATCTTCTCCAACTTCTAGTACATCCTTTAGCGACGAAGATGTAGAAGAAATACCAGAATCAAGTGCCTCTCAAGCACTTAAGGCAGCTCAGTCTCTCTCAAGCTCGAGCTTACATAGATTAATTTCCGCTCCTGCTCCTGCTCCTGGTGTAACGTCAAAATCTTCAAACGAAAACGACAAAATGGAGGTTGAAAAAGCCTCGTCATCTTCAGTAAACGAAATGGAGAAGCCTCAAGAGACTGTGATAGAGGAACCCATTAGAGAAACTCAAGGCAGATTGAGGAAAAACCGTTTTAAATAATGTAGTTTCATAGTATTTGAACACGAAAAGATATTGGGTCCTTAGCTTTCTATGTACATTTTTGTCGGTTTCATATTCAATTTCGTTATGTTTTTGTTCTGTGCTTGTGTTGGTGATGGAATGGACAAAAATGTGGGTCTTGAATTTGGCAGAGCCTAAGAAAATGAAACTCACTTTTTAATAATGTTGACTGAGAAGATGATAATGGAAGCAAAAATTTAGCTGGTTACTTTTAAATGATGTATAGCTGTAAAAGGTGTTATACTAATTACTATGTAGACTTGTGTTAGGGTAAGGTTTGTTGAAAAAATTTGTGTTGCTTGTACTGCATTTGTGGTCGCTCGACTCAAACGCCGAGCCTTTTTATTTTTGAAAGTGGTTTGTACTTCGTGAATTTCTTAATATCAAAAAAAATTAAACACGCGATATAGCTTACGTTTTGATTCATAGTTCCATTCCGAGATGGCATTACGATGTCATGCATATATACATGGTCGTGTTTTTGAAGATATTAGCGTTCATATCGAACACATCTATCATACTAACATGTCTAATGAAGTCCACAGACGAGTCATAAAACACGGAAAAAAAGATCAAAGGAGACATAAATTTAAGAACGCCACAATGACTTGTCTATCAATGGTAATGTATTAATGTTGACTGAAATATCAAACTCGAAACCCAAATTTAATGTACTAGAATTTACAGTTATATTTGGCAGGTTAAAACCTTACAACCATCTTATCCTGCCACTATCTTAATTCTGTATAGTTTTGACGGGTCGAGTTTGCATAATTTATTCTATGGTATTTTTGGCAAAAGGGAAAATAGTTTCTTAGTTTCTAATCCCTGATTGTTGTAAGAGCAAATAATTACAGGTATAGATATACGAACATTGCCGGGGGCGATGTATCGCTCCTCCGGGTTGAAAATAATAAATTACAGCACTAGCAGCTGTTAATATTATTATGGCATGCTCCATAAAGCAGTTGCACTTTCTTCTTTTTCAGTCTTGAACCAGTAATCATCTTCATACTGCAGAATAAAAGGAAACCGAGACATCCATTAGACTAAATAATTGTTTATAACTATCTCATTCACTGCTTATGCATTAATAAGCATTTGAATTTTTTTAGTAAGATTATAATAAAAAAAAACTTCACTTTTAAGCCTACAAAAAATTTGATAAGGTTGTGTTTATGAAAATTTCTTGACAAGTTGCTATTACGACCGAAAACAAAATTTCAGATTTAGAAGACGTTTCTTTTTACGAATCAAGTATATTTCGAAGACAGATGCAGACTTACGTCAGACTCTGGTACGACAATCTTCTGCAGCCCAGAAACCTCGGCATCATTTAGACTCAAACCATTAAAAGCCAAATCCTGATTTTCGTCACAGTTAGAAGACAATAACTCCATCTCATTGTTTGAGTGTTGCTCAGTATCTATGCTTGAATCTAACAAGGCATCTTGGTCTTCAGCTTGTACTCCACATTTACTACAAGCATCATGAACAACTAGGTAAGGGAGAGAGACAGAGAGAGAGAGAGAAGGATGTGCATAATTCGGCTTTAAGGAAATACCTAAGGAGATATAAATCGATTGGTCCTCTGGAACTACTGATAATAAGTCTAAACCGCCTTTCACCTGGTAAGATGTTTTCCTGCTGAATGAATCAAAAAATGCATTTTCAAAATCCAAGAAATTAAATTCTTCTTTTTTCACGACAACTAACAACCCTTCTTTTTAAAAAGCAATAACTGCATACACAAATAGACTATGCATTTACAAGGTTTAAAAGAATTTCATATTTGTTTAACTTGAGATTCTTCGGTAATCTCTATGATAATGCCTCGAGAAACTAAAGGCAAATGTAAAACAATAAAATGAAAGAAGTCCTTTATCTCAGTTCTCCTCACTCCTTTCCTAGATTTTAATATTTCATTTAAGTACAACCCCATGTACTCAAAAGTTCAAATAAAATAGATCGCATAGTTTTGAGTGTTTAAAATCGAAATTCAGAAGTAGTTACTTACTTCGTCTGGATCAGGTACTTCTATACCGCTAGCACGCGGGGCCTTTATGGCAATTACAGTATCTTCCTGTTATAGCAACACAATTTAGTCGGATTTTGAATGTAATCAACACTAAAATTGGAAAGGAAAAAAAGAGAGAAATAACCGGGGTGTGCAAATAATGAACCTTGAAAGAAGGCTGGCTCAGTATGTCTTCTTCTGTCACAAAGAGGTATCTGTAAAAGATGGAAAAAACATAAATTCATTAAAATTGTGTCGAAAGGGAAAATGTAAAAGAAAAAGAAAGAATAAGAAAACCACATACTTCGAACTCTCTTCATTGTGTTGTAGTCTCCATATAAGATCTTCCATTTCCCTATATATAAATAAAAATTAGCTCGACATCATAGGATAAAAAAGGCTAATTAATACCTTTACAACATGGTTCAGCCAACAACCTTATCCGCTCATCAATTTGGCTTTCTTCATCATACAGTCCGTCATTTTCAGCCTGTCAAATGGATAATAGATAGTCAGAAAACGTAGTAGATAGTAATATTGCGATATTTTCTTAATCTAGCATTATCCTGACAAACTGCATGAAAGAAAACAAACAAATAAAAAAAGTTGTCATTTCAAAGATTTCATATTGATCCTAAAATAAAGAATGCAAGAAGACAACATGAAGCAGTGGCATTTTAAGGAAAATTTCTGAGACTCTTAGACATATTTGGTGTTAATTAATTGAAAACGAAAACAGAACAAAACGATGTGAGAACAACAAACTGTTAAGTCTTCGGACATACTTACAGTCTGTTACAGTCTGTTTATCTACGTTCATTTTCATTTCAACTAGAATATGGTAAAACTTAAGGAGCACATTTGAGTAGCCGTCACCGCCATATCTACTAAGTGCAAGAAAGTCATAGAAATACGAAAGTGTATTGAGTGGCTGTTTTTTCATTGTTTATGTACCTTCATCAAGGTAATGACATCATCTATCATTTTTTGCTCCGCCATCTCAGACCCCCTGTTTCATTGAAACCTTTGCTTAAAAGCACAGACAAGAATAATAAATAAATTATAATAATTAGATATTACTTACATCCAGCTGATATAATTTTTTGATGTCTTCTGTATTATTCCTATCCCTTCGAGAACGTTAGTTATGTCATATATTCTTCTTTTCTGGACCTGTATATTGCCCATTCATGCATCGCAGCGTTAAAAATAAAAGAAAATGAAATTTACTTCAAAAAGATCACATGAAACAAATACAAAAATAAGGTTTTGGTGGCAAATTTATATTATAAATAAACATACGTCCAGCGTAGCAGCAGCATGGTTTAAATCCAGTCTTCCATCCTTTGAGTTTTTCAACAAATTAACGAAATTCCTCGTTAACAATGCTTTCAAAATGAAACATCAGAAGAAGTTAGCAAAATCACTGTCCATTAACATGAAGCGTAAATATAAAATATCAATTATACATTTATATTTACCTAAAGAACTGTCAAAACGACAAGCACCGGTTGCAATCGGACCACCAGGAAGCACTGCAACAATAAACTAGTGTATGAGTAGGTGCGAAATGGCCTTGTTTGGTAGCACCTTGAAAGTCCAGTTCTTTTACTGTTTTTTTCTTTGCTAAGTAAAAAAACTTTGGGTTTACCATCTTAAAACTGAACTTTTCTGGCTATTTGGCTTGAAAAGGCTAGAAGCATTAAAATGGATGCGACTAACTTATATTTATCCCCTAAAATCCAGCTTATTTGCTTACAGTTTGCAGCCAAACAAGCCTATGGCATAAAATGAATTTAAAGAACAAAATCTACCTGCATTTGGACATTGAGTCTGTGATTTCCTTCCGCTGATTGGTCTTGAGTAGTTTGCAAAACTCAAACTATTTTGACTCTCTTCAGATTTAACTGTCTGGTTACTCCGTTGGCTTGTTTCTTGTGTGGTAGTTTTTAGCTCGCAGTTTTCAGATTTAATTGTTTGGTTATGTCGTTGGCTTGATTCTTGTGTGCTAGTGTCAAGCTTGCAGTTTTCAGATTTAATTGTTTGCTTCAACTGCAAAAATTAAAGCAATTGTATATACATTGTGAGACAACTGCAAATCAAATATCTTGAAAACAATGCACCTAAAACACTTTGATTTAAATTCATGAATCAATTACTGAACTGCTTATTGATTTGTACCACTTGTATAAACAATACAAAAAGTTCATTTTGCTGATTGCAATCGTATTCAATAGCCACATGATCAGCTTTAGAAAGTTTAGTTGACAAATTGGTCTTTTTTCTTTTGGAAGTATGTACCTGGTTGACACACGGTAGTTTTTAGGTGGCATATTAAATTCTAGATTTAAAACTTTCCATTTGTTCATAGAATGTTTTTGTTTGTTTCCATCGAAACAACCAAAATATTCCCTGTCTACCAACAGATGGAAGAAAACACAAAGTGTACTAGAAAGTAAATGATTTTCGAAAATATCCAGTACAACAATCTTCCAAATAAATTATCTAGTACAATAACCAAGAGTTAATTCGAGATTAGATTAAACACAGATGTAGATGTGTTTCAAAATCTTCAAAACAGTTTCCAAATTGTTTTAGTTTTCTAGATAATCGGAAATGGAAAACAATTTTGTAATCTCTGCGTTTCATATATATGAAAAATTAAATACTGAACAAGATTGGACTCACAGTCAACCTTTCTCACTAACTAATCTACATAATCGCAAAACAAGAACTATAAAATGCAAATCACACAAGTTAACATACTCTAGCAATAAAAAATCTTCAGGTTTAAAATTTTAATAACAAAACTTCTCCTAAGAGTATGTTCCTCATACAAGGAGAAAGAGATGCTATCTTTATCTAAAGAATCTCGGAAACAGATCTCTAAATCGATATTTCGAGACAAAGATAAACATATGAATGCGATTCACCTCAGACATAAAAGCATCGGTAGCTTAAAAGAATTTCAATGATTGAAAGTTTATACTACAAACAGCTCTTTCACAATGTGGACTATTATTGTATGGTTTTTAATGTGAATCTATTGGAACAAGTTAATGTACAATCATCAATACATAATTTCAGATTGATGTTTACTCATTTGGTTTCATATCATGTATTATGTTTATAGTAGTAGATTTTTCCCCAATAAAAAAATGTTGGTTTTACCCAAAATCTTCACCTTCTTTGAAGTGTAAGGAGACCACTTTCATACGTACAAACGAATATATACAAATAGTTTTTACACATTTAATATGCGCACAAACACTTGTGTACTATAAAATCTGGAGTCAAAAGCATTAATTGTATATCGAAGCATAAAATTAAGATCCCGCCATTAAACACGTTAGCATTTACGTGAATGCACGGGAATCTCAAGCGCCAGGGTAACTACCCGCGTAATACATAAGCATAAACCGTTAATCCATACCAACCTAGAACAGCATATAGCATGAAGCAAGCAAAGGAAGTCTTATATCGCATACTGATTATTTGATAACGCAAAGAAGAGCAAGAACACCATCAAATTTATTACTGATGCCCATAAGCCATAAAAGATGTAGCTCAGTACAAGTTCACAACTACAGTATATTCTCTATTAACAAATCTAATTATGTATTCTGAACAAAAACCCTAACCCTAGTAAACAACATGATCAAGACTCGAAAGTGAAAACTAAAACGAAGATCGAAACCCTTGTTAAAGACTTGAAACAGAATTCAATTTGTCCAAAACTTAGATATACACGCTTTCATATAAAAATCAAACATGCAGATCAAAAGAAGAGAGAAGAACATGGCTAATTTAACTAAATATTCCGAATCAAACAAGTTCAATCAATCAATACGATAAAGCATGAAATTTTGGAATCAAACACTCCAATAAACCAGTAAGAAATCTATCAGCTTTTCAGCAAATTGAACATACATACACAGATTCATACAATGGTAGCAAAACTCAGTTTTCCTTAACTTTAATATACATTTTTTTCGAATACAATGCTAAAAGGCAAACAATACAACCCACCCAACAAAAGAGAAAAGATCATAACCAAATCACAAAAAACCGTCAACTATACCTTAAAATTAACAAAACTAAAACCCTCCCTAAATGAAACAAATTTAATGATAGAGTCTAAAGATATATACCATGATATGATAGTGTTGTATCTAGAATGACACTTTTTTTTTTTTTTTTGGGTACTGAAAACAAAACTTTGATCAATCAAACACAATAAGACCCAAAATAACAAAATTAGTTTTTTTATAAAAAAAAAATCTCTCATTTTCACATAGCAGGATCATGTACAAAATGCAAGAAATTTAATCAATCAACAAGATAGACCCTAAAATAAATAAATAAATAAATAAAAAATAAACCCCCCCCCCAAATCAACATTATATATATATATATAGCAGGATGGTGTCGAGAATTCAACAAATTTAACCAATCAACAAAATTGACCCCCAAATAAATAATTTAAATAAATAAAATTTAAATACCCTCCAAAAAAACCCCCCAAATAAAAAAAAAAAAACAACAACAATAAATTAAATCAGTTTCTCAAAAAAATCACACACACACAGAGACAGATATATACACATATAGATATAAATTAAACAAGTAAAATTTTAAAAACCCTCCAAAACCCCCCAAATTAGAAAACAAAACAAACACACATATATATATAGATAGATAGATAAAAAATATATAGATATATATAAATATATACCGAGGTAGTCGGAACGAGAGGAGCTCTGGACAAAGGCGACTTAGTAAGAGAAACCGATGATGTGGCGGTGTTATCGTTGATGAAGAACGGATGATACCTTCTGAACTTTGGATCGGTTCTCCGATGAAAATCATCCGTCACCGGAGAAGCCTCTACGCCTCCTCCCGAGTTCGATATCGGCTTATCTGAACTCGCCATTATCTCTCTCTCTCTCTCTCTATATATATATATATATATATATATATAGATAGATAGATAGATAAAGATGGATATGTGATTTTAGAGAGAGAAAGTTGAGAGATATAGAGAGAGATAGAGAAACAGCGGGAAGGGGGTTTGTGAGTTCGAATGACTTACTTTTATTTTATTTTATTTACTTACTTTTTTTATTCATTCACTTTCGCAGTTACAAAAGCCTAGTTTTTTTTTTACTACTACTACTATTTTACTTTTATTTTGTGTTTATGGGCTTTTAAATAATTTATGGGTTTTATATTTCAAGGCCCATGTATTGTATTTTGGACATGTGAAATTATTATAGTTATCGAAAAACTTGTTTCACTTCAAAACTCGGCATTTTCTCGATGTCATATTTCGTGAGTTCGAATTACTTGCTTTACCTATTCACTTTGGAAAAACAAAGCCTACTTTTTTACTACTACTACTACTGGTATTTTACTTTTATTTTGTGTTTATGGGCTTTTAAATAATTTATGGGTTTTATATTTCAAGGCCCATGTATTGGAATTTGGACATGTGAAATTATTATAGTTATTAAAAAAACTTGTTTCCGTTCAAAAATCGGCATTTTCTCGATTCATGGGTCATATTTCGTGAGTTCGAATTACTTGCTTTACTTGTTCACTTTGGAAAAACAAAGCCTACTTTTTTACTACTACTACTACTCTATTAGTATTTTACTTTTTGTTTTTGTTTTTATGGGCTTATTAATTTGGGTTTTATTTCAAGGCCCATGTATCAGATTTTGGCGAAGTGAAATTATTTATAGTTATCGGAAAACTCGCTTCCGTTTAAAAATCTAAAAAATCGGTGTTTTCTCGATTCATGTGCCGTGTTTCATTATATTTCATCTTGGATTTTGGCCAGCTGAAATTATAGTTTTTGGGAAACTCGCTTCCGCTTAAAATTTAGTGTTTCTCGATAATTAACTCCATATTTTACTTTATTTATTTTTTGGACCTTATATAATTTATGGGTTTTATTTGAATTTTGGAGGATGGGTATTGGCTTTGGCCAGGTGAAATTTTAGAGAAAATTCACTCTTAAGCAAGAAAAACTCAGCAACACCCAACTCTTAAAAGTGTGACGGAGATCAATGAGAAGTCTTAAAATGTTACAAGAATTGCTTGAAAACTGAATAAAAAGGGTACGAACATGCACTTGTCTCCAATCATCAACTAAATGTTCAAATTAGTGGATTAAAACTTTACTTTTTTCATGTTTATAGAGGGGTAAATCCAAGTAAAGAGAGATTACTCGATCGATATTCTGTTGGTTTTACATGTTTATAGTCCCAGAATGACCCAATCTATAAGCAAAATTCCAGATAATTGATTTGTCAAAGACTAGGAATTACAAAGTCACATAAATTCATGAAGATTGAGGAGCGATCGCACATATATATTTTCCAAATGGTTGTGCCTAGCCTTAAGCATAAATTGGAGTTCACTGTGCTAATTTAAAATCATCAAAAATACTTCACTATCCATTGAATAATTTGTAGTTGCATGTGAACACTAAAGATCCAAAATGTTACTCCTTTATTATATGAATTTTAGCAATTAATCATTTTCTCCCCTAGCAACTTTGGCAATAGATAATAATATGAATTGGAGAGCTTGTACTGTTTTATCTCAAAATTTAGAGATGTATCTGTTGTCAATAAAAGTTATATTTCTCAACGAACAAACTAAGACTTGTATCTCACTACAAAAAAATACTCAAATAACGACGGGATTAGTGACGGTATTTTTTGTTACGAGCTTATTAGCGACGGTTTTTGTGACGGCTTTGTGACAGTTTAGTCAATTTGCGACAGATTTGTGTCAGCTTTTTAAATTAGCGACAGACTTGTGACAGCTTTTGACTCTCACTAAATCAAACATTATTTTGTAGTGTCTACTAGTTTTGCACAACAGCTCAACTCATGTAGCTATCATGATATCTCATTAATTAGGTCAAATGAAAAGCACTACAAGGGGTGAAAATTTTATTGATATCAAAAACAAAAAAATATAGATACATTACATGTACTATATTAGAGGTTGATATTAATTGGTGATCAATTGACACACTTATTTCCACTTTATTTATTCTTTTGTATAAATTTTTTTACTTTTTCCTCGAGAAAAGCCCTCCAATTAGTGGGATCATCAGTTTCTTACTTTTCTTCTTGAGTGAAGGGTGTCTTTGAAGCATCGCAGTCTCAACTTCCGGCACTATGATTTTAGCCAAAGTCGGAGGACTAGCAAAAGTTACATATCTCTTCTTTTGAAACTCGATTGCAAAATCATTTTTCCCCTCTCTTTCAATTCCTGGTCTTGTCGAGTCTTCGACGAACTTGAGATCTTCGTCGGCCTCTTCATCCATAATTTGTTTTTCTAATTCGCGTTCTTTAAGTTGTTGTAACTCGGACTTTGTGTTTTCTAGTTCTTCTTGTAAACAAGATAATGAAATGGCCATTGTCATGCTTTGTTCTCTTGCCTTCTCTAGGTTTTGTTTTGTTTCCTCTAGCTCTGCAGTAATAGTACCGATCTTTGATGGTATATTCCCATTTTCATTACTTTCTTCTTTTCGCATCTGAAGAAATTGTTAGATTAAAAAAGATAAAAATAAAATATAAGTTTTTATTTGGTCATGTGAATTAGCAACTTATTGTACACATGTCATGTGAATTGGCATATCCAGTGGACAAGCAAAGCTATTGATTCTCTACAAAAAGTTCAAAATTAAACCTTGATCTTACGTAACTTGTAATTCATAGCTATATTAGGACACATATGTGTGACATGTTATATGCTTATTCCCCCAAGTAGTAATTTAAATAAAAGATACACGAGTAAAGAGAACAGATTACAGGTGTATCATGTATGCAAATTAATATGTGACAATCGACAATGTAATGTAAAATCCAAAATAAAAAAGTTAGCATATTTGCTTGTTAGTCGTTTGTGTTTACAATTAATTTTCTATTGACAACACGAGTATATTTTGCGATATCAACTATACAAAAAGAATTCATGAAAGATTTAAAGTCGTAGCTAGACAACATAGAAATTAAACGAGTAAAAATGGGAGACAAATTCATTGGATTTTTTTTTTTCCAAAGTGAATTCAAAGATGTCATTTGAGCATACGTTTGCTCACATATTTATAGTCTTATCGATCAAGATACACAGTAATATCTAACAGAGTTAGTTGTACTGGGCACAACTTAATTATCGGCCGATGAGCGAAGTTCAGACGACGCTGTTTCCTCGGCACTCGTTTAGATATTTTATTGACCAAATTAATTTCACTTCTAATTTATCTCTTTTTTTTTTTCTAATTACTATATATCTTGTAGCCTAATAAAATATATCTTGTATACTAATAATATGTGATCGAGTGGAACTACAATTTATATTATGATCATGGTGTTTCTTACAAGCACATAATGCTTCTATAGGCGATAAGTCGATAACCCCATGGTTTGTATATAAGGAAGGGGAAATTCATGTGTCGATGATTACTCTTTCGATATACTCCACACCACATGTATATTGTATTTTATTTCGTATACAGTCGAGACCCGCCTAATGTGTGGTAACAAAATTACTATTATATAATGTTTTCTTAGAGGACTACAAAATCTCTCCTAGTGAAGATAAACTAACATGACCTATATGATATTTAAGAATTACTTATGGATTTCAAGAAATATAATAAAGAAGTTCACCTATATTTTTTATGGAATGACAATTATAAGTTGACTCATGCCATTGATTTAATTATATGCAAAATCCCAACTTCAAGTATGATACTATTATTTATGTGAAGAGGGCTTATGAAGTCTTAAAACAATTATTTATAAAAAAGTCCTATTAATTTATAAAATTACAAAATAGTAATAAACACTCTTATACAAGAATAAAAATAAAAATAACTGCCATTAAATTTCCTCCCTTCATCGAATAACGGATTGCAGATTTTTTATTGGATTCACACCCATCGGGTGGGCAGGTGCGCTAGTATATATAAAGCTCGAAAAGAAAAATGGTTCTAGGTTTACCTAGTACACAAAATAAATATATATAAATCACTCTTTTTTCTAAGTTTATATACTATATATATTACCTCTTTGAGCTTGTTGGCATACACTTCCCCAGCAAGAACTCTCTCACCAAACAGCATCACAGCCTCTTTCACCGACCGAAACGGAGATGTCGTATCTATCTCTGCTCGGTTTGTTCTCCGTATCACTCCATACTCTTCCATGCTTTAGTTATTTCTTAAACTCAAACAAATTAAATTTAGAAAAAATGGGATACGTAACTTAATAGAAGTGAAAAGTTAACACTTAACACCACTTCTTATTAGCTTAATCAGAAAGAGTAATATATATATATATATATATAGATAAGGTGGTAAAGAGGAGCTTCGTTTCTTTGCGTCCACTTCACTATTATTCTGTTAGTGTTGTTACTATATATTACTAGGATATTATCATATTAATTATTGTCTTTTGGGTGACATATTTGTAATTATGGTCCTCATATTTTTTCATCAAAGTTTTTAGTCAATCTCCAAGTTCTAATAGAAACATGTTCGGTCCTGTGATAGTAATTTCGGATCCGGAAACTATAAAAAAAAGGTTAAAGTGAGAAGTTATAACGACATCATTGATTTTCCAAAGGATTTAGATTTGATTGGTAAGTATCGTTCACTTCGTAAGAAATAAAGAAATTACATTTACTTCACCCATACTGCAATAGACGGCGTTTGACGTGAAACATGTAATAAATTAAATATTTGTAAATCTTGGAAACTCATTTTCTCTTTTAAAAAATTTGTTTCTCATTTTCCTCTTTCTATTATTTCAAGCGTAAATGTTAGAAGTTTTTCATTTTTTTTCACGTTTCTGTCTCATGTTTTATTTCTCGCTTGTGTTTCTTATTATAACAACACTAAGTCTTCGTTAAATCTCATACTAATTAACAATATATTTTATCCCCTACCTTTTAATTATGAAAGGACCGAACGCTAGATATACAAACACTAGTTTACTCCTATTTAGACAACCCATCGGGACCGTGATTATTATGATTTCATGATATCTCGATCTGCAAATCGTGTTGTGATGTTTATTCATACCCGACCCCAAATTTTTAGGATAAGGTCATAATTTGATGATTATGTTGATAATTGTGACTTTACTTCATAAAAATGGGTTATATTTTGTCTTTCTTTTGACAAAATAAGAACTATCATGTCCAATTGAGTCCATATGAACCTAACATAAATTTATTAGAAAAATACAAGGGCAATGAATATTTATTTTAAACATATAGAATGTTGATGTAATTAAATAAAATCTGTCTTTCTCAATTGAGGGTGAAATTGGGAGTTGTTAGGCTGTCTTACTATTTAATAGTAACGTATTATCCAAAAATCGAAAATCATGGGTTATATAGAAAGAAACTCTTCACCTTCAAGCCCAACAGAATATGGGTCCCTTTTTTCAATTTTTTTTTAAAAAATATTTGATCACCTAAATCAACATAGTCTCAATAGTCGTGGGCGAAACCAGAAATGTTATATAAGTGGTGTCAAATTTTAAAATATAAAAATAAGATGGGCCAAATCATCGTTTTTAACTTTCACTATTAAAAATACATGGTAAAAAATCAAAAAAGTCATAATTTTTGGAATTATTATGGGTTCCGTCGCCCCCGATAGTCTGCACTTAGCTTCCTCCGTCAGTCACTAGTCACTATGTTGTTTCAAAAAAAATTAAATTCTTTTTTTCTAAAAAAAAGTTGATTTATTACTCTTTCCGTCCTAAAAATATAGTCAGTTTTGAATTTTCGTCAATAATAAGAAAAGTTATTTAGAATAATTAATATGTTTACAATTTTACTAATTTACCATTTGATTAATATTAATACTTAATATATAGAGTTCTAATATATTTGTTATCAATGATCATTTTTAATATGAGTATATATATCAAAATTTGACCATAAAAACAACATCGTAAATGAAAACGGGACCGAGAAAAAAATATTAAATAAGACTATTTTTTGGGATGGAAGAACTACTTGTTAATAGGGGTATGATGTGGATAACGGGACAAGTGTCAAGTTATTATGTGTATACTCCAAAGTTATCATATAATTTTTTTTATATATATAAATTGGTAGGTAAACCCACTATTTCATTAATAATAAATTGTCGTCAAGATTAAACTAATAATAAAAACTTGGATGAAATAGCAGCTTATAGTGTTAAAATAATAATAATAATAATAATCAGACTTCTATATGTTTTTCTACGCACTTTCTTGTTGTAATTTTTCCACGGCTTGTGACATCAATTGAAAACTTTTGTCTTTAAAAAACTGTTTTTGACAAATTTGTGACCGTCAATCAAATCTACGTCAGATAATTATTTGGAATAAAAAACTTTGATATCAAGTTGGTTTTAGTATGAGCGAAAGGTTTTATACTCCACCAAAAGCTAAATAGTTATCATACAACGGTAGTATTTTATTACGCTTGAAATAGTTAATTTCCCAAAGTTGTGATATTGATCAGCTAAATAAACGTCTCACGACGTAGTTTCATATTTATAAATTTTACTAATTTACATTTCTACCAATATTAATGCTTAATATATTTTTTTATCCATGCAACTCATTTATTATGGATATATTTGAAAATTTTGACCCTAAAAAACATTTCGTAAATGGAAGCTGCGTCCCTGACTCTGAGTCATGGGCGCTGCTTCCCTCGTAAATGCAAAGGAGACCATAATTTGGGATAAGAAAAAATTTAAACGAGACTATCTTTTTGGGTCTGAGTGAGTACTTGTTACGACGGAGATGATGTGGATAACGGGATAAGTGTCAAGTTATCATACAGGATTAGTATTTTATTAGGCTTGAAACAGTTAATTTCCCAAAGTTTAGATATTGATCAGCTAAATAAACGTCTCACGATGTGGTTTCAAAATTTATAAATTCTTCTAAGAAGCACTAATAAAAGTTTAAAGTGAACATAGTATTTTGTTACGCGTGAAATAGCATGGCATGAGATAATAAAAGTGATCCATTTGAATTAAATCGATAAGATTTATATGAACCTTTTTTTATCAAGTTTCACTAATTGTATTGTATTAGGATTAGGATTAGTCGGTTACTTATAAATTGCCTATAAATACTTGGCCATACAAACCTTTTGCTCTCTTTATTCATCAATCATAACTTATTCACACACAAGAATTACAAATAACTAGCCTGTGAGTAATTCTTTTTTACATACTAGTTTTTATTACTTTTTTACATACTAGTTTTTATTACTTTTTTACATACTAGTTTTTATTACTTACTTCTATTAATTGAGTAGGCTTTTTCTTGATTGTGTTATCAAGATTTCCTGATTCATATTTTTTCACCTATAGGTTATATATATACGTTGCAAGCTGAGAAATTGTTATCTTTAACTTATTTCTATACTCGAAGTAATGGAGGATTTACGTCTTACACACTGCCGACTAAATAGCAAAACCCGCAACATGGATTCCGAGGATTCATCTGATGATTCTTTTTACGGTTCGAAGATCGCTCGCAATGAGGTAACTTTCCGAATTAATATATATTACGTTTCTTGATTCTGTTAATGCTGATTTTCACTTTCTTGAATGCGTATAGTAGTGATATTGCGGTTTTTTTCTTTTTGCGTTTGCTAAATTTCCTGTTCTTGAATACATATAGAGTATAATCAGGCTTTTCACTTGTTTGTTGACGTTTGTCTTACGAAAATAGTTATAATCTGCATCTTATAATTGATCTGATGTTGTAAAAATATGGTAATCGATCAAAACACGATAGAGAACGCTAGCACCAGATGGATAGGCGTTTTATAGCCGCTTGATCATATATGTTCTGTACACGAACTTATCTTTACCGCATAGTAGACTGAAAAAGTAAAAAAAACTGATCATGCAAAGTTTAATATTTTCAGAATTCATTAGAAGAGTGATTAGCATAAGAACTGGTTCCTGTACTAATAATATGCATCTTATAATTGATCTTGATGCTGTAAAATATGGTAATCGATCAAAACACGCTAGCACCAGATGGATAGGCGTTTCACAGCCGCTTGATTATATATACTATATGTTATGTACACGAACTTATTTTTACCGCATATCTTAGTAGATTGAAAAAGTTAAAAAAAGCTGATCTTGCCAAGTTTAGGATTTTCAGAATACATTAGAGAAGTGTGATTAACATCAGAATTGGGTCCTGTAAATTGAAATTGGTATCTTGTGCTAACTGCTATGCATAGATGAAAAATATAAACTTTGGATAGTTGAAGAGATCAATAATGTATAAAACTGTATGTGACTGCAAATTGTACCCTTTAATTAAAGTTCATATAGTTGACTAAAGGACATTAGCTTAAAAGTATAATCATGTTAATTAATTACACTTATCTGATGTTGTAGTATCTTACTTATGTGTTACGATTTTGTAACAATTTTATTGGTATTTATTTCAGGTACTTAAAGGTGGTTTCCGTATTCGCAGAATTCTTATCGCCAACGGTAAGCCTTTTAAAGCGCACATAATGCATATTTTGTGTATAAATTAGCTTGATTTGAAAAACTATATTTAATTGTCACACTTAATCTGAAAAAATGATGAATACTGCTAATTCATATTTTTATGATCAAAGTTTGAATGTAAACTTCGAGAAAAGAATAAAAGACAAATATTTCAGCAAAAAAGGTTTGTTTATTTAACTATTATCATTCCACAATGAAATTAAATTAGATTATCCTTGCATACAATATTTTTATACTGGTGTCACTATAAACCAAAAATAAGAGAAGCACAATTAATGAAGAAACAAAAACAAAGCATAAATTTCATCATTAATTTACTCAATTAAGTCAACATAGCCTTCTCCGCCCACTTTTCCACAACAATATTTAAAAGGTTTTAAAATTTTTACTTTTAGTTTAGTTTGTTGTTATCTTAACAAATTATTCAATATTTTGTATTTACAAATACGTTTAGAGTAGTAATTACAGTAACAGTTTAGTTCTTAGTAAAACTGTAACAAGTAGTACTAGAAAATTATTTTTGCAGGCAATGTAGAAAACAATAGTATTTTTTTAGCGATCTCGTGTATATATAGAATCTTACCCGTTGACGTGACTATGTAGTTACACCAATGTTCTAAAATTCCTTTCGAGAAATAATACGATGAGTATTTTATTTACTTTTCTGTAACATTACGGTTATCGGTAATAATCGAAGTAGTATATTTTAAATAGAAAGTTCAATAGACCCTACACTGTAGTTCTCTGTTTCTCCTTGTTTTCAACACCATCATATAGTCTCTGTCATAAAAAAATCTCTTTTGATCTTAAAATATATATCTTAAATGTCGATTGCAGCAGCTACACCTTCTGTCCGATCACTCTTCATCCCGCGAACCCACGCCAGAGTACCACGCATCACAATGGGAGAACGTTCAAAAGTGATCACAGCTACACCAAGTATTTTAACCAAGCTGAAAAAAGAATGTGCCACACCAGTTCCGGTTCTTCGCCACGTGGCGGATTCCATGGCTGAGGATATGAAGACCGGTCTTAAGGGTGATGGCGAGAGTGGTTTACCAATGATTTTGAGCTATGTTGACTCTCTACCGACCGGGTATGCTTTTTTTATTTTTAACTTTTCTTGTTATTTATATAGAGATATTTGTAAGTGTTGTTTCATGATGTGGTCACTTGTCTGTTATGATCACACTTTTTACTGCTTTTATTATTTGTATGAGTGAAGGTAAAGAGTACTTCAGTTAATTGTAGTATTTGTTTGTTTTCAAGTCTTTTATTAATGGTACTAATAAAGATCATGTAATGATTAGTACAATTTTGCAATTTTTGTGTTAAGATTAGCAAAGAGAGTACAGATTGAAAAGATCTTAACCCAGGCTGAATTACAGTAAAGTACTAATGTTTGACACGGAATTTACTTCGCTATAATTTTGGACAACGTAGAGGATTCGGGTCCCAGATTTGAATATTTTGATAAAGGATCATAAACAAACTAATTTAGTATCAGAACACATGGATTTTATTATCTGGGACGATATTTTGTCAATAGATGAGGCTGCTTCTGTCACTTTTTAAAACTTGGAACCTGCTGCAAGTAAAATTGATGTAATTAAGCATATGATAATTCACTACTGTTTCTGCAATTTGTTAATTTGGAACTTGCAAACTCACACAGGACAATGGAATTTTTCGTTTTTTACTATTTTTTCGTATGATATGATTTGCCAAGTACTCAGAACTTTCAGTTACTGAATTTACTTTCTTATGTTTTGAGTTGCATATTTCTTCACTAGTTGTGATATACTAAACATGTTTTATTTTATTTTAAAGGAAAGAGAAGGGGTCGTTTTATGCACTAGATCTTGGAGGTACAAACTTCAGGGTATTGAAAGTTGAATTAGGAGGAAAAAACAATCACTCAATTTCCCCTGAATTCGAACAAATGTCGATACCACAAGAGCTCATGTTAGGAACCTCAGAGGTTTGTTTATTTTCCTTTGAGAAAATTAATCACTTTTGCTATTTTTTCATGAATGCCAATACTGAAACTTGTCGTGCGTGCAGGATCTGTTTGATTTTATTGCTTCTGCACTGGCGAAATTCACAGAAAAGGAAAGCGCAGAATCCCAGAAAATGCCAGGTGGACAAAAAAAGGAAATTGGGTTCACCTTTTCTTTTCCGGTGAAACAAACAGCTATTGATTCTGGAATATTGATCAAGTGGACTAAGGGTTTTAACGTCTCTGGGACGGTTAGTTCTTTATACAATACTTGCATAAACAATATTTTCCATAATACATATGGTACTCATTTATAGGTAGAGACAATCAACAACATTTTTGTCTGCTTAACTAACTCAGTGATTTTCAATAATTAACAGCCAGGAAGAGATGTAGTTGCTTGCCTAAACGAGGCCATGGAGAGGCGGGGTCTAAATATGCGTGTATCTGCTTTGGTACGTTATTACAAATCTTCCCAATATTCATTGAAAATACATATAATTCCCTATGTGGATGTTACCAGATAGTAATTTCTTCTTGTATGAGTATTAATTGTTTGTTGTTGATTTTTTGCGATTCAGGTAAATGATACAGTGGCGACACTAGCAGGAGCTAGATATTGGGACAACGATGTCATGGTTGCTGTTATATTAGGAACAGGAACAAATGCCTGTTACGTAGAACGCGTTGATGCTATACCCAAATTCCAAGGCCATTCGAAATCAGGAACAACGGTATGCATTTTAATATTTACAGATGCTAATTGTTATAACATGCTATGTTGAGGGTTGGTGTTAATTACTACTAATACTATTTGCAATCTAGATTATAAATACAGAATGGGGTGCATTCTCGAACGGACTTCCTTTAACTGAATTCGATAAGGATATGGATGATGCTAGTATCAATCCTGGTGAACAGGTAAAGTTTTAATCTAATTTCCTGGGTTAATTACTTGATATGCTTCACTTATTCTCAAGTACCGCTTTCACTGTAAAAAGTTACTATATTTGCTCCCATCAATTTTTAGCAATCGTAAAAAGGAAACAATAAGTAGTTGAAGTGCGCTTTGTAGCATTTTTTTAATTAAGTGGTTAAGGTGATACTCGAGAAAGGTTGAAGACGTGCCAAATATCCTACCTTTTGCTTTGATTTAGTAATACAATTAACGTCTTTATCTCATACAATTTTTATTTGTATGTTTGTGTTGAAAACAGATATATGAGAAGACAATCTCAGGCATGTATTTGGGCGAAATAGTGAGACGGGTACTGGTGAAATTGGCTAAAGTAGGCTCATTATTTGGGGACTGTATTCCTGATAAATTAACGACACCCTTTGCCCTAAGGTATGAATATCTAGTTCATGTGTTTTTAGAAATTTGTTCAAGATTTTTTTTCATTTAATAGTCTGCGTTATTCTTAACTATGCATTGTGACTGTGTTTTATAGGACCCCGCATATATGTGCAATTCAACAAGACAATTCTCAGGACCTCGAAGCTGTCGAAAAGATCCTCTACGACGTGGCTGGGGTAAGTCGACGCATTCCGAGCTCCTCTTATTCAGTTTTATTTACCTGACACAAATGTAAACTGAGACTTATGCCAAGAAAATAAGTGAAACTGAGAATCTAATCTTTAGATTACAAGATATCTTAAGAGGGTGACAACAAAATTATGTGCTGCTCATAATATTACTACTACTAGCATGTTTTCTCATATCAAACCAATAATGTAAATATGATTTCTCTGGGAAAAAAGTCACAGTTCTGGTTTGATATCTCTGAAATTTAAGCAGTCAAGTATTTTCTTATTTTACACAAAAAGTGCAACTCTTTTGTGTGATAATTAAGCATATGTTGGGACAATATCGACTTTGCTGAACAACTCGATTCATAGTTATTTTCTCTGGTAAACAACAGTGGTTATCTAGTTACAAAAACCAAGGTCTGTTACATACTTATTTCAGTAAACTTCAGGTTTTAAAATCTTTGTTTATCTACCAGGTCAACTCAGATTTGAGCGCGAGAAAAATAGTAGTAGAAGTGTGCGACACAATCGTAAAACGCGGGGGGCACTTAGCCGGCGCTGGAATCGTCGGAATACTTCAAAAAATGGAACAAGGTTCGAAAGGTGTTGTATTTGGTAAAAGAACAGTTATAGCTATGGATGGTGGCTTATACGAGCATTTTCCTCAATACCGAAGATATGTAAAAGATGCCGTTGATGAGCTTTTGGGACTCGAGATCTCGAAAAATGTCATCATTGAGCACAGAAAAGACACATCTGGCACCGGAGCTGCATTGTTAGCTGCTACAAATTCGAAGTACGGACACGCTTTTTAGAGTTGAGCCGACCGAATGAAGATGAAGAAATGTATTTTTGCTTTTTTATATTTGTTTGAGTTAGCAACAAGTGTAATTTAAGGTAAAGAATTCGAATTGTCACTTTTGTACCAAATATACGAACCCGTTAATAAAATTTCAATTATTGTACATCAAACATTAATTTGTTGCAAATTGTAACAATAAATGTAAGTTCACCTTTGATTCCTTAATCTTTTCGTTTTGGTATGAGATTACTTTTACTTTACATTAATTCAACTGAAACTAATTATATTGCTCATGTGTAAATTCCGATGCGTTGTCAAAATAATACAAATACGTATACGTATTGTTACTATATTGTTGTACGAACTATATTTTGATGCTTTGATATATTGTTGCAATTTACTTTTAGTTAATATATTGTAGCCTATGAAAAATTTGTAATTTGGTATTTTGAGTTACGTAGGCATAAGTAAAAAATAAGTTTAAGGGACATTAATGCGGCTTATTTGGTTCTTTAATAAGTTTAAGGTATTCTAGTAATTGTATGACTTTCTAATCCTAATAAGCTATTGTTTGATGAGAACGGTTCCCGACAATGGAAACTCATGATACTTGTTTGGTTGCATCATTGGAAGGCCGGTATCGGCTCCACAAATAATGTGTTTGTATGCGTAAAATGCAACCAGACTATTAAATCTGACCTGACTATAAATGATACAGTTTTGGAATATTTTCAGTTTCGTAGGGAGTGTGGTATTATCCGACTCTCAATTCGGACCGGATAAGTAGTACATAGACTACGACTCCCGCAACCAAACGAGCTCCAAGGGTGTAAGAGTTGTCTGCTGCCAGACGAGCCTAGACGGAAACTGGACGGATTTAAGACGGTAGACGGAGCCTAAAAACATAACATATTAGGCAGATTAGACTGTGAATAAACGGAATTAAACTTAATCACATTTTGGAACATTGTTTGCAACTAAGATAGATTTATGGCACTTGTTGGACATGACCAAAAACCCGAAAAAACCGAAAAAGACTGAAACCAAAAAATCGAAACTTTTTCGGGTCGGTTTCGGTTTACAATAAAACCGAAAAACAAAAACAAAACCGAAAAATAACCGAAACCGGACCGAAAAAACCCTAAAGATCGAAACCGAAAAAAACGAATCAAAAAATATGCTCGGTTTCGGTTTTGTCAAAAAGTGAATCGAATCTTAGTTGTGACAAAACTGTATTAAATTATAATAAAGTCAAATTTCAACTCCCATTAAACAAAAACCATCAAAAACCTCTCTCTCTCTCTCTCTATTTTCCACTTTCTTGCAAACTTCAATCATGGTAAATTCTTATTGCATTTTATAACATACTTCTTTTTCTATAATACCCAGATCTTATTTTTTTTTAATTTTTTTTTTGTGATAATTTAATGGTATAATATTAATACAGATCCGGTTTATACTGCTACAAAACAGACAGGGAAAAACTCGTCTTGCTAAATATTATATTCCTCTTGAGGAATCTGAGAAACACAAAGTTGAATACGAGGTTTTTTTTTCTGATTTTTTTATTTGTTTTAATTTCAAATTATTGTTTGATATTTTGAAATTTTGTATATTTTATTTTTATGGGTTTTTGAAAAGATTGCATCTTTGTGTAGGTTCATCGTTTGGTTGTGAACAGAGATCCAAAGTTCACTAATTTTGTGGAGGTTAGTGTATTTTTGAACTTGGTGTTTAGCAAATTAATGATTTTCTTTTATTTTGGTCACTATTCATGTTCAATGTTAGAAATAGGTTGTCGAGCGCCTAATTCTTCTTTATCACCGTATAATTCTCTTAGTCCTGCATAATCTGTTATGTGTAAGGTGGCTTTTAGGCAGAAGTAGGTTGTCGAGCGCCTAATTCTGCTTAATCACCGAGTAAATGAACATGATATTAGGCGTAATGTACATTTGCAGAAATAGGTTGTCGAGCTCCTAATTTTGCCTAATTCCGCTTAATCATCTCTACTCCGTTTAATCACCGTATAATTCACTTAATCCTGCATAATCTGTTACACGCAAGGCGGATTTTAGGCAGTAATAGGTTGTCGAGAGCCTAATTCTGCTTAATCATCGAGTTAATGAACATGATATTAGGCGTAATGTACATTTACATAACTACATAAGTAATCCGCTTCGCCAAATTCCCACCTACGCTTGTCTTTTAGAGCACTGTTCATGTTATTTGAACAAGTTTAAAGAGATCAATGTTAAGGTTCTTTTTTTTTTGAATAGCGATCCAAAGTTCACCAATTTTGTGGAGGTTAGTGTATTTTAAACTTGGTGTTTAGCAAAGTGATGATGCTTTTTATATGTTGATTTTGATATTCTTTTCTTTTGTCGCTATTCATGTTCAATGTTATAAATAGGTCGTCGAGCTCCTAATTTTGCCTAATCATCTTATAATCCGCTTACTCACCGTAGAATCCACTTAATCCTGCATAATCTGTTAGGCGCAAGGCGGCTTTTAGGAGCAATAGGTTGTCGAGCGCCTAATAAATGAACATGCGTTTAGGCATAATTTACATTTCCATAAGTAATCCACCTAATTCTGCTTAATCACCAAGTAAATGAACATGCTTTTAGGCACAATGTACATTTGCATGAGTAATCCGCTCAATCCTGCATAATCTGTTAGGCTCCTGGCTTCGCCTAATTCCCACCTAGGCTTGCCTTTTAGAACAATATTCATGTTAATTGAACCAGTTTAAAGGGATGAATGTTAAGGTTCTTTTGTTATTTTGGGAATCAGCCCAAATGGCCTAACAAGGTTGTGCTTAGCCTGAGTTTGAACTTGGTGTTTAACAAAAAGATGAAACATTTATATGTTAACTTTGGTATTTATTATTTTCTGTGTTCATGTTTTAAAAGGCGCAAGGTGACTTTTAGGTAAAAATAGGTTGTCGAATCCTAATTTCGCTTAATCACCGAGTATTAGATTATGCTTTTAGGCATAATTGACATTTACATTAGTAATCCGCTTAATCCTGGCTCTGCCTACTGCGTAGGCTTTGCCTAATGCCCACCTAGGATCGCTTTTTAGAACACTATTCATGTTAACTGAAATTGTTTAAAGGGATAAATGTTAAGGTTCTTTTGTTATTTTAGGAATAAGCCCAGATGACCTAACAAGATTGTGCTTAGCCTGAGTCAAAATATTTGCTTATTTTGTGGCTGGAAATGAGGAATTTTATGCCGAATGAGATCGTAGCCAGCTTATTTGCTCTAAAGATGCAGTCTAACGTGCCCTTTGTTCATATTTTGTTTATGTACTTTTAATTATGAGAATCTATTGTTAATATAGGCTAGTTGATAAAGTTTCATTTAGTAGGTCTCGCACTCGTACGTTGTACTCAAATATTAATGTTTAATCCTGGCTCCACCTACCGTTCGCCTTTTAGAACACTGTTCATGTTACATGAACTAGTTTAAAGGGATCAATGTTAAGGTTCTTTTTTATGTTGGGAATAAGCCCAAACGGCTTAACAAAGTTGTGCTTAGCCTGAGTTAAGACACTTTAGATTCCTTTGTTTATTTTGTGGCCGGAAATTAGGATTTTAAGCCGAATGAGATTGTAGCCAGCTTATTTGCTCTAAAGATGCACCCAAACGTGCCCTTTATTCGTATTTTGTTTATGTACTTTTAATAATGAGAACCGCCTGTTAATATAGGGTAATTGATAAAGTTACATTTAGTAGGTATCGTTTTCGTAAAACGTACTCATAAAGCACCCGTTAACGTGAGATACGATAAGTATTTGAGACACTGTTGTACGATTATTCAATGAGACAGTTTCTAAATGTGTACGCACGTTTTACTAATTTATGACCTGTATAGATCGGTACAACTTGGTTGACTCGGAATAAGAATGTGGTTTCGTAACTGACACATTTTGTATGTAAATGTCAGATGTTTTTTGAACTTATTCTCCCGGATCAAAGGTAACTGAATTGAAATTCTACAACTATGCTTATGAAGAACTAAGTTTAAAAAAGCATGTTTTTAACTTGATTTGATATTTGTGTAGAACCAAAATCTGAGACACTTACACAAGTCATTGGTCTTGTTAACATATCAGTATATCGTGAATATATTTCATGTCTCATTTTCTGATGTGTTCTTTTGTGAACTTTCTTTCAGTTCCGGACCCACAAGGTTATATATAGGCGATACGCTGGATTGTTTTTCTCACTATGTGTTGACATAACGGATAATGAGTTGGCTTATTTGGAGAGCATTCACTTGTTTGTGGAGATATTGGATCACTTTTTCAGTAATGTCTGTGAGCTAGATTTGGTTTTCAATTTCCACAAGGTTTGCTTTTCTTAATTCTTTTAAATAATTTGAATTAGCCAGTGTTATTTTGAGAGTTCTTCTCGGGGACAAAATGTACCATCGTGCAAATGAAACTCAAATGCATAAACGATCTCTTATTAGAACACAATTGCTATTGTTAAAGAAGAATTCATTATTGGGATGTTACAGATACAATGATAGCTTCTTTTCAAAAAATGATAGCTCATTTGAGTTGCACTATCTATTGGGACTTTAGTTCATGTTTAATATTAAAAAGTTGGTACTTTGACACAAAATCTTACAATATTATCGATGATTTAAGTTCCAGTTTTTTTTTGTTGCTGATCTTATACTTTTACATCTAAACGACAACAGGTTTATCTGATATTGGACGAGTTTATACTTGCCGGAGAGCTCCAAGAAACCAGCAAAAGGGTATATAATGTTTATTAATATATTATGATTCTTGAAATTTTTATAAATATATATCTGTGTATATATATTGACTAGGGATCTGTTTCTATTGCAGGCAATTATCGAGAGAATGGGAGAGTTGGAGAAATTGGATTGAAATGTGATAATCGATAATGGTAGAGTTTGGAGAAGCTGGATTGAAATGTTGTATTTGTCGAATGCTTATGCTCTCATGGGATATTTGTTTCTTATTTTGTCTCTTATCTTGGTCGGACTTCTACTACAGCGTTTGATTTTTCTGCTAAAATTTATGTTTATTCTTCGGATTTCCTACATGACCGTTACTGTGTGCTTGTATTCACCCTGTCTATGATTTTGTACCTAATGCTCGATTATAAATTAAATTTTGTTGCTTCCTTTTCTTTACATTTGGAAATCACTTTATTTTTCATAAAAAAGCGCCATTGAACCGTCGCATACTTCTTTAAGCACTGTTTAACGACTTGTATATAGTCATGCTAGCCACAAAAGAAAGTAGCACAATTTTTGTGATCCTTTTTCAGGCCTCAAATGTTCCGACCCATGAGGCATAGTACGAAATACCAATTAACGAAGGCAAACAATCCGAGATATCGTTAAACTGCTTATTTAGTATAGCCATATTATAAGATGTAGAGACATGTAGAGCATGACAATATATCCAGAATCCACACACATACCATACACACCTTATAGTACAAAGAAACACTCTTTTATTTATTTGTCTCATACCTCAGTATACATGCATATATTTATAATGATCGGAACATAAATTTAAGGGCACTTCCGTTTCCCGCCGTGGGTAGTCATGGTGTAGTAACAAGGGCAAACTTCTTGGTTACCGGAAGTTCCAGGTGGTACACAGTTGCAACGGTAACAACACGTCCCGCATGCCCTGTTGCACAGATTTGGCCTCGACGATAACTGACATCTGGCGGAGCATGCCGATTTACAATCTGAAACACACGATATCAAACTAGATTCTCATTGATCGAGGATGTTAAACAACTGATTAATAGAAGTGATAGCTACGTCGTCAACGAGGAGTAGTTGTTCTAGGCCTAAGCTAGGTTCGAAATTTCAATTGAAATCTTAGATGCTGAAAGAAGAAAATCACATGTGAAAGCAAAGAGTATATTTATCTCGGTTCTTCTGAAAACGCATCAAAAAAAAAAACTATAAAAAAAAAAATTACACCTTGAATGGTGTGAATATTTTTGAGTATATCATAAGCTATATATAATACGCATAATTTTTTTTACATATATTTATACTTATGTACGTAGCAAAGCAAGCAAAGTTATGAAAACAACTTTGATGAACACTCGTTATGAAAACAAACAAAGTTATTAATTTGGTACGAAACCATATTAATTTTGGTTTTTTATGGGTAATTAATTAGGTCTTCTTGTCACCTTTAACTTATAATGAAAGTTTTGAGGATTTAAGGTTATTTATTTCGAAAAACGACTAAGCAAACAGCCAAGAACAAAACCAAATTTATGAACTATACGATGGTAACAGTCCATCGTCTTTTTAGTGTCTCGGCGTCTCGTGTTTCAATCGATCGATATACGGCATGCACCATCTTAATTTTTTTAATCTTATAAATTTCAATCGTCTTTTTAAGAATATTTGATCTCAACCAAGAAGACCAACGTTGTAACTCAATCTTAAAAGCATACCTATTTTTTGAAGTAACTCAGCACCACTTGTGTTAATCTGCAAGACAAAAGACAAAGTATTTACTCGAGTTAGTAAACAAAAAAAGACTTGAACAAACTAAGTCTTAAATATTAGACTCTGGGGAATAAATAACAAGAAAGAATAGTAGCTAGGTTTAAAATTTTATTTATATTTTTCATGTAAAGAAAATAATTTGGTTTACCAGTTGATGATCAGCTTGAGCAAGTTGGAAAAGAATAAGAGAGAGGAAAAGAGAAGCAATTAAGTGCTTAGAAGTAGTCATGTTTAAAGGTGCACTATACTACCACAACTTTGGTATTGTATTTATAGAAGAAAGAATGAAAAGTATTTAAATTTTAAACTATGGAATTGTAGGAATGAAATTTCTAAAAAGTTCATTATCTTGGCAAGAAGGCTGGTTAGTGAAAATTTTATGTAATTATTGAGGAAAAGAAGTTCAGATTTTAAGTTGGTCTATCAAACACTGTATTTTTCGAGAACCTATGATTAAATAAAGCTATATAAATGCCACCATATTACAAACAATGTAATATGTGATTAGGTCTCTTGTTTGATCACCGCGACTTTAACGAAACTATTTTCATTGCATAAGGTTCAAGAAGTTCGGCTTCAACCAAACTCGCAACGACATATATAGGTGAACGTCCAAAGAAGAAACGACGGTGACGCTAATAATATACTAATCTTTCAAGTCATGTAGTCAGATTATAACACGTTTCAAAGGTTGTATCGAGCTATATATATCTTAATTAGTCTCGGGTGCTCAACTAAGTTTGATTGTAATTTTCATTCAAATTAACTCTAGAAACTTGTAGAGGACTTTGAATAATAATTTATCACCGCAAATTCTTGTTCTTCAACTTTCATGCATAATTAAATACCGGTCACCAAGGCACACGCTATGTGTAATTAATTTTGTTTTTTGATGTTTAAAAAATTCAAAATAATCTAAATGTTTTTCTGATATAACTATTTCTAATCTGATAGAAGAAAAAATGAATGGTATTATAGTGGGAATGAAAGTCTTTTTTTAAAATGATAATAAAAGTTATTAACGCGTGACGGTTTATTTTTTAAACAGTTTTTTTTTTATTCTAGTTTGATTAATTAATATGGTTAGTCTGTAAATATTTCTTCAGAGTAAATAAAGGGTGTTTGACATGGATATTGACCCTGTATTAGTAGTATAATAGTACAATATTACAATCAATCAATTATGAATTATTATCCATGAGGAGGAAACCAGATGGAGATGAGTATGAAAGAACACGTGTCACGTTCATATAAGTACATGAAATCAAAATAATTGAACCGTTCATTTAAAACTCAACTGATAAAAAATAAACATATATAACTTTCAGAATAAATAAATAAACAAATCGATAGATAAATATATTGATGTATATAGAGTTTTTTTAAAAAAAATTATGTATATAGAGTTTTGTTTTTTGAAAATTAAATATATAAAGATGTATGTATATGTGTATAATCCCCATGAATAGTTTTTTCCTACTTTATGTTTTTATTTAGTTGAGTTATAAATGAACGATTATATTATTTTGATTTCATATAATATATATAGATATTTGGAGTATGTGACTCTGAATTAGGTATCCCAATTTATACGGAAGATAACAAATTTATAAAAATTGAAGTGCTTACAGCTGTACTCTACTCAATTTAAAGCAAAAGAAGACAACCGCGTATAATCAATTTCAGGTTCCCATATGAGTTAAACTATTGGTATTAGTCAGTCACCTTCAAATCATACATAAAAATATTATGAGCCTGGATTTTTATACTACAGTTTTTCTGAAAAAACACACAAACCGTACAAAAAATGTACGGTTTGCAGTAATTTGGGGCAAACCGTAGATTTCGAAAATATGTCATTATACATCTCGGAAAAAAAAACAAGACGCATATTTGTGTTCCCGTCGTGAAACCATTGAGATTTGCATTAACCAAATCTTGATTTGGAGCGTTTTTACGAAAAAGTGTCTAGTTGGATGTTTTTCATGATGTTCCTATAACATTTATATTTATATATATATATATATATATATATATATATATATATAATATACTAAAGCCTGGTCCAAACTGGAGACCTATAAATAAAAGTGTAATTAAAGCCCACGTCAATCATCTGAAAAATTACACAGTTTCTGAAAAATTACACAGTTGCAAACCGTAGATTTAATCTACGGTTTGCCCCAAATTACTGATGTACGGTTTGTGCGTTTTTTCAGAAAAAAGTGTAGTATAAAAATCCAGCCTCAAATATTATCCCACAAATTAGCAGAACCAATTATGTATTAAATAAAAAAATTAATTTTAATATCGAAGCAAAAATGATTGAAGCCGTCATGTTAACGGATAAGGTTTTTGGATAACTTTTTGAGTGTGTGTATATATATCATTTCTCTATTATTTGTACACTCTTTGTCTTCTTGTAAGTCGACCATTACATTTAAAAAACAAGAGAAAATATCTTTTTTGAAGCTAAATTAATAACACTAAGAAAAGATGTAAAGGTCAAGGTATATGATGCATGCACTTCAATAAATGAAGAACAAATTCCAAGATAGATTGATTTTGATTTGTTACATGAACATATAACTACGTACGTTGTTGTTTTACATGAGCAAAATAACTAGGACACATTTTTACAAGAAACATATGTATAGCTAGAGAATTTATTGTTCTTAAGAAGTTTTGGTTCTATATACTAAAATTAACCTTGGCATGTTAATGTTTTCACATTGATTTTTTTTTCTTTTAACAAATAAAAATGTTCTTTAATTATTATGTTAGAATTTTAACTATACAAAAATTATGGCATTTTGTAAAAGGCTGTTTGATTTTCCGAAAAAGAGAGTGAATTTAATTATTCACAAAGTATTTATTTACAATTGATAGACTTGGTGCTAGCTAAACTACTTCAGTACTTAACAGGCTCATAATCTGCATTCTATAAAAAGTAAAAAACTACATGTAACATAATAATGTTACACATAAATATATCGATGATAGCTTTACATAATTGCAAAATAAATTAAGTTAGAACATAGAAAAAGAAAGATGGATGGCATTAGCTAGAAACAGCTGTGAATCACTGTTTTTTTGTGACGTTGTCACACATTCACACCTCTCCAATCTCCATCTCACTTTCTTTCTTTTTCCTTTTCTTCTTTTGAAATATATATATATATATATACTCGTAAAAATTACCCACGCGTTGCGTGTGAGACGCGTAATGACATAAATCTCGTAATATATTTTATTTTTAACATAATATTCAGATTTGGTATCATTTATTATAGTTATGGAGGTTAAAACGAATTGTTAATTAATTTAGGTTACATCCGTAATTAGTAAAATATAGTGAGAATAAATAGTTAATTAATTAGATTATGTATATTGGTAATTATTAAAATAGAGTAAGGGTATTTTTGGAAAAATTGGGCAAAATTGGGTATAAAAAATAATTATAGTTATGATACAAATACGTGTATAATACAAAAAAAATATTATAAGACTTAAAATAATGTTTGGTTGTTAATGAGTGACACATAATGTTATGAGTTGTTATATTTTATTTTTTTATATGAGCATGATATTATTGTAATTAATAAAAAAGTATAAGGGTATTTTTTTAAAAAAATGATTAAATTGGACAGACTCATTTGACTTGGGTTAACTTATTATAATATGATGGTTCCTCAAGCACCAATAATTATTAATCATAAATATTAAGTTACATATACTACTTTAAAGTGCATGCATGCAGTCCTACTTTGTATAGACTTTTGTTAAGCTTTAATCATACATAGATTAATGAAATACTAATACCTAGGGGGAAATAGAGTTGACTACTCCCGGGAAAAGACTCCGGTGGCTAAGTAAAATAGAATAATACAAAGTCACAAGATGTCAAAATGCCGTTAACTAAAGAAACCTAACAAATAATCCATTCCGAACAGAAAAATCAAAATACACAGAAGGACATAATATAAGAAAGTAATAAAGTCTCCGACAACCAACGAAAAGACACTGAAATATTGTCAAGCAGGCAGATGCATAAGAAGGCCTTTAAGTACTCAGTACGGGTTAGCTCAAAAAAAGCACCATCGGGGTGCCAACACATAAATAAACCCGGTCATAAAAGGTCAACCATGACATAAGAAACTCAATGCAACAACTCAACAGTCTAATAGTCCAAAATAACCGACCGATCAAATCAGGACAAGCTCCGGAAGTACTAATAAATCAAGACCGGAGACTAATTTACATCCTATATAACTATACACTTTTAATATAGGAAGACACTTTAGTCTCAATATGGCACATGTTATAAGTTAATAGCACATAATAATTAGGGCATGCAAACTCCTACTATTCTTGATATTACTACCATGCATAGACATGGTATTTACGATTCTTGATTGGAGATTCAACGATTTAAGTCCAAAGATCGGAAATATAACATACTCAGATTGGTTTTGAGTTGAATAGGAAAACATATCCAAGAATTTTTAACGTTTGTAAAGCGTGTACACAAAATGGCTTAAGACGTACGGTGATCGTATATACTGTTGATTCAGAAATTTTAACTTTTAAGTCGTAAGAAAATAATGATAAAGAGTTCATAGGTATTATGAGAGTTTAACTTAGCTAATTAATATGGTATAGTTTAATTAAAATTAGATACGAATGCTCATTAGATGTCCCTATTTACACTTTATATTTATTTGCTACATTCATGTGCACCAATTCTTAAATAAAAAACACAAATTCAGAATTCTGATAATTAGATACGAAACTATGTATTAAACAATATTAAATTCTCTTAAGAAAAATTGGATTACCTCATTAGATAGAAATTCAATGCATACTGAGTTTTATATTTGAAATGACATGTACACATTCCAAATATATAGGCCCAATGTTTATAGATTATCGACTCTTTTGCCAACGATCTTGAATTTATAAATGCCAAGAAAAAGAATCCAATATATACGATATATATCACATTAGAATCCCCACTACTCAAAAAAAATATACACCGAAACTAATTATTAAAGGATTAATATAACTTCATAGCTTTTAACTCATGATCAAAACCCGCCATTTATTCAAGTCATTGTAATAGTACATGCATGATATATACATCAATGCAATATAATATATTAGGTGTATCAAATATTATTATGCACGTACACACATGCATATAGCTAGCCAGGTTTATACATATATATATATATATATATATATATACGTCTAAGGGCATTTGTGCCTGCCACCGTGAGTGGTCATGTTGGCGTAGCAAGGG
The DNA here is from genome assembly GCA_963920805.1 of Primula vulgaris. Classification (NCBI taxonomy): domain Eukaryota; kingdom Viridiplantae; phylum Streptophyta; class Magnoliopsida; order Ericales; family Primulaceae; genus Primula; species Primula vulgaris. The sequence goes on from OY987216.1 coordinate 35,691,421, forward strand.
CAAACGCCTTCATGACCGAAAGTGCCAGGTGGTACACAGTTGCATCGGATGCAGCAAGTTCCGCAAGCTCTTAGGCACAGATTCGGCCTCGATGAGAGACTACAACGTCTCCTGCACTCTCTTCCGCAATCTTCATTCACAATATTTATCACAAATGTTAATACAAGATATAAATAATATGTGACTTTTGGTTTACTACTATTTTTGAAATTAGTTAATTAGCAAAAGAAAGGGACCAACTATATACAAATTAATTACTATTACTAGAAGTTTAGGAACTTAAGTGTGACAAACAACTCATAAAGTGCCACAAGTCTAAATTCTTAGAAGAATTTAATGCATAATTTGATTTGTTAAGCTTTCATACTATATATCCATAAAATCGAAACTCAAAGTACTGTTCTTTATGGTTTCTAACTTAATAAATTGTTATGCATTTATCAAATGCTGTGCAACAAAATCTTGTTAAAAACTAGTATTGTAGCTCATAGGACAAGATTGATAGATATGTACCGATTTTCGGCACGGGAGCAGGATCCATCTCCGTGTCGCTCGTCTGTTAAGAAAAAATAAAAACGCATAAAATTAATAAATTATTAGGACATGTGTATTCGAAAATTTGTTAACTAAAAGGAAAAACAATATAGTAGCCTTACAATTGCATCGGTTTCGACTATATGTATGATGAAAAGAGAAATGAGAAGCGAAGCTATTACAACCTTAGAGATAGTCATTTGATGCTTTTATTATATATATGAAAAAATCTTGATACAATAATTAAAATTATTGTTTGCAAGATCAGATAAAAAATAAGTGTATATATAGAGAGAAAAATACTGGTATATATATTGATGACATTTCTTTTAGACGCGTACAAGATTTCATTTTTCACCTGCCATAAATGCTAAATATAAAGTAGTTTTTTAAAACTTTTTATAGTGATGGCGAAGTAGTTCTAGGGCTGGGTTCGGTCCGTTCATTTCAGTTTTTGGCAAAACCGAACCGAACAGATTTTTCAATTCGGTTTTTTTCGATTTCGGTATTTTTATTTTTTGGACCGAACCGGACAAGGTTTTTTCGGTCCGTTTTTTAGTTTTTTCGGTTTTATTTTTGGTTTTTCGGTTTTGGTATTTTTCGGTTCGGTTTTATGTAACACTACAAAAAAAATACCCAAATAGCGACGGCATTAGTGACGGTATTTTTTGTTACGATTTTATTAACGACGGTTTTTGTGACGGTTTTGTGACAATTTAGTCAATTTATGACGGCTTTGTGACAGCTTAGTCAATTTATGACAGGCTTGTGACAACTTTTGACTCTCGCTAAATCAAACATTATTTTGTAGTGTAAACCGAAATCGATCCGAAAAAGTTTTGGTTTTTCGGTTTCGGTATTTTTCGGTTCGGTTTTTCCGGGTTTTCGCTTGGCCGTAGTTATAATAATTAGCTAGTAACAATTACTCAGTCTCATAGGTTTAAAAAAGAAAAAAAAAGACAGTATCTATTAGACTAATTGGGATGGAGATAAAATTCACTCATGAATAGTTCCGATTAATATCCCTTCATGCAGAAAGAATTATTAATTATATTAATTGTCACATTTGAATATTATAGTATATATGTTATGCTTTATTTTAGTCACTTTGAAGTAGCAAATATGAACATTAATTATGTATGTAACTTGTACGAGTAAAATTATTAAAGTTTGGTTCAAAAGTAGGTCGTTACTTCCTTTTTTCGGAATCCATACAGAATGTGGATTACATCATTAAAAATTTATCTTAAAATTTGAAACGTTTCTCTTTAGTATTCAACGAAGTTTTGAAAGGACACACACGCATTTCGGAAATACTTTTTCCGTTAAACGTGTTCCGTACTCGAAGATGAATTTCCTGGTAACTATGCATTACATAATTTGGATTTTTATTTGGGTTTCATCCACGTTACAACAAATTTATAAGTTCGCCAACTGAAATATCGATCGGGACTGATAGAGAAATGAAAAACAATAGATGAAACTTAATAAGCTCGAACCAAACAAACTCAAGTACTAATTAGCTACCAATAAGTTGAGCAAGTTGTCACATATCTTGTTGTGGTCCAAAATCATGAAATACTGAATCATTTTCACAATTATTTTTCAGCTTCTAGTTTAGGAGCTCTTGTTTCAACAATATTGAGAATATTGAGTGGTGGATTTAGGATTTGCTCGAAACATGTCTGGACTCGCGTATATAAGGCAGATTATCGCGATTTACGGACTGAAATTGTTTGAATCAACCAAAAAGTTAATATTATTCCGATATCTATTTATAACATACATTTTTCAAGATAAAAAGCTAAAGAAAAAACTCCAGATCAACCAAATGCAACTCGCATGATAGACTACTCCCTTAAACGCAGACACACATAAATTTTGGGCATTATAATGGAAATTAGACATAAGTTACATTCTCAAGCCTCAACATTACTAATTGGCTGAAAATTTTTAAGAGGCATATATACTACCCGAAAAGGCAAGTCTTACCCTATAGAAATCGGAATTGAACCTGACAAGTTGTTCTCTCCAAAGTATTCGGTAAGACCAATTAGCTGACCAATCTCTCTCGGAAATGTGCCAACAAGTTTATTGCGCCACAATGATAAAACCACCAAGCTGGACAGGTTCCTTATAGGACTCGGAATTGAACCTGACAACATGTTTTCTTCAAGCACCAACTCTGTGAGAGACCTTAAGAAACCAATTTCTTTCGGAATCATGCCAACAAGTTTATTGCGCCACAATGATAAATAAACCAAGCTGGACATGTTCTCTATATAACTTGGAATTGAACCTGACAGCATATTTTCTTCAAGTGCCAACTCTGTAAGAGACCCTAAGAAATCAATTTCTTTCGGAATCATGCCAACAAGTTTATTGTCATAAAGCTGCAAAATTGTCAAACTAGACAAGTTCCCTATAGAACTCGGAATTGAACCTGACAAGTTGTTCTTTCCAAACTGCAAACTGGTAAGACTCGTTAGCTGACCAATCTCTCTTGGAATTGTGCCAACAAGTTTATTTCCTGCTAGAAATAAAGCCGTCAAGCTGGACAAGTTCCCTATTGATCTCGGAATTGAACCTGACAAGGTGTCGATTTAAGCTCAAAAATGTGAGGGACCTTAACGATCCAATTTCTTCTGGAATTGTGTCATTAAGTTTATTGTCCCCGAGAAATAAAATCTCGAGTTTATTGGCCTAACTGAAATGGAATTGTACTGGAGAGTGAGTTGGAAGATAAAATAAGAGAAGTGAGTCTCCCAAGTCTGCCAATTTCTGATGGGATGGTCCCGTAAAGGGAGTTGTAAAAAAGATCGAATGTAGTCAAATGGTGTAATGATGAGAAGTTAAGGTCGGAAAGCATACCTTTCAAACTGTAACCATTTATGGTAATATTGTCGACTCTACCGGCCTTGTTGCAACTAATTCCGAACCAACTTTTGCAATGGCTAGTTGGGGTTGGGTTTATTATTACCCAAGATGATAAAAGTGTTTGGCTTTTTTCGTCGAGGCTAGATTTCCACTTCAAAAGGGACAATGCCTCTTCGTTATTGGCTCGTAACTGTTTGTTAGTTACAAACGAAGAAGTTGAAGTAGTAGAATTAAAAGGAAAGACGGAAGCATAAAAGATCACAATGAGAAAAACAACCGATGCATGTTGCAGGATTCTCATTGTTTTCGCTATCATTGACAAAATGTCATTGGTTACTGTGTGAACAACCTATGCTCATTTTAAATCTTTGAAAAGAGTTGCTGATTTGTTTCCTTAGGGATGTAATGACTAAATCTTTGAAAAGTCATTACATCCCTAAATAAAGGGTTGAGACTATCTGGAATCACGTTTTGGTCGTAAATATAAGGGTGATCGATAATTCGATAGTGTATTATCTAGAACATTGATTAAAATCTCCATCATGCCATGCCATAGCTTCAGCTACTTCTTTTGTAAACGTTTTTCCAGCTCCTGATGATCCTATCAACACCGTTGGCTTAAATGTCTGATTCGGGAAAAAAAATAACAACAAGTAACAATAATAAAAACTAAGAAGTTTTGCAAAAATGAAAACTGATTAAAAAAAAAATCCATGGGAGTTCAGTGAAAAGGTATAAGAAAATGAAGAGTAGGTGGTTCGCACCTTGACAACATCAACGAGAGTCCTTTAACTGGTTCGTGATCATGTGCCCACAGCTTCTTGAAATGTTGAAGTGTATATATCGAGCCGGGAATTTGACAATCAAACCCTAGAACGATACAAAAAGAATAATTTACACAAGGTGCGAAAAAAGTTAAAATCTGCTTCTCAAGAGCGGTTGAATATACCTTTGAGTCGATAAGATAAATCTTCTTTCGGCATTCTTCTACTCGGACTTTTGTCTGCACGCATGTAAACAAAAATTATACATCTGTGTGGTAATAGTAACAATTTAGTAGGATTTAAACTTCAAAACTCTCAAAATTTTCTTAGGGAAAGTATGACTTTTAAATACCAACAAATCAGCTGTAACAATTAGTACATCATAAACTCACAGTTTAGAAACCAATCTAAAAAACTTGGAATTACTTGAGAAAATGTTAAACTTTACGTGTCGATCTCAGTGTATGCAACACTAATCTACAAAAGGTCGAATAACTAGTACATCAACTTTAGAGTTTAGACTTTTTAAGCACTTATTTATCTACTAATTGTTCTTTTTTTTTGTATAAATTGGTGTTTATATTGTCGGGTTTGATATGAGTTCGTGTATAGTCTAAACGTACATGATGGTATTTGATAGTAAAGTGTACTACCTAGCTAGTTAAAAGTTGATACTTTGGTGTACAAATAGTTATGTTTGCCTACAAATTACAAACCATTAGTGTAGAGGAAAAACAGAATAAATCATAGAGTGGGAAATGTCTTTACCACATAATAGTAAATTGGTAGGTTGTCCTCCATGCAACTTAAAAAGAATCATGAATATTACCGAAATTGTTGTTATAAACATGAAGAAATTAAGTGAAGTGTGTATTTCATATTCCATAAAAGAGCTGCACAAAGAGTGTAACACTTAGGAAAAATATACATATACTCAAAATTTAGGGTTTGACATCATACATTAACGAAATTAAAGTCATTATATCTCAGATTTAGAGATCTATATTTGATGTATAGTAACACAATAGCACTCATCATTCTCTTAATTGGATGAAAATTGATAGGCCATGACCCAAATTGATAAAACTTAAATGCTGATTACTTAATTAAAAAAATCCAATAGTAAAACGTACCCCATTCGTTCCTAAATAATTGTATCTTATTTTATTTTCGATTGTCTTAAATAATTGTCTAATTTTCGAAAATAGTAAGTTATTTTATTAGTGATTACCTTTTTACCATTTGACTTCACTATATAAAATTATTAAATTAAACTTTTTAATATGATTTGACATAAAACAGAGATAGTATAGTAAAATGTGATACAAATTCGATTGATCTTTATTAATATTTGTGCAAAATCAAAATAGACAATAATTAAACGACGAAGCAGGTAGCATTGACTTCACTATAGAAAATTATTAAATTTAATTTTTTACTATAATTCGATATAAAGCAGGAAAAATATAATAAATGTGATATACATCCGATTCATCTTCCTTAATAAATGTGCAAAATAAAAAATAGACAATAATGAAGGGAGTGAGGTAGTATAGTAAACAATATTTTCAAAAAAATAAAATAAAAAGAAGAATATTCACTTTTACACCACAACTTAGTATTATACATATATATATAGAGAGAGAGAGAGAGAAAGCGCATATGCATACATACAAATAGATAAATATATATATATATATATACATAAATTCGACCGTTGGGAGATTTTCTCCTAAACCCACAAACAAAACGGTAAAAAAGAAACACTTAATCTCCTCTCTCTCTTAAACACCCCCTCTAATTTCAAAGCTCTTTCTAATTAAACCCTAGATTTCAATTTATGACAGATTCAACCATGACGAAGAAAAAAGAATCCGATTCCTCGTCTGATCGTAAACAATGGGAGAAGATATTCGAGTCTCTAGTTGAGAAATTACAGATTGTTTCCGGAGAGAGACAGTTTTACCGTGATCGCTTGATTTCTGATACTTTTTTATATAAAGAATTTATCTCACAGGTACTTTATCTTATTTCCTCTCTTTTTTAAAAAAAAAAATTAGCTTCTGGGTTTGTTTTTATAGTAGATTTGGTTGTTTTTACTTCATTAATCTTGCTCGATAAATTTAGGATTTGAGTTATTTTTAATGTTAATTTATGTGCTATTTCTAGTGTAATTAAGAACTTGTTAATTTTATGGTTAATTGAATTTAAGTGAATATGTTTTTTTATGATTCTGTATGTGCCAATTGTGCTATTAATATTTAGGTTTTTTTTTACCGTGTTCGGTTAATTTCTGATGCTATTTTATATAAAGAATTTATCTTACAGGTACTTTATGCTAATTCCTTTTATCTTTTTCTTTTTTTAACTTCTGGGTTTGTTTTCATAGTGAATTTGGTTGTGTTTACTTTCTTATTAGGATTTAAGTATTTTTTTTATATTTAATTAATGTATGTTCATTTTTTAGAAAATTTATCTCACAGGTACTTTATGTTAATTCCTTTTATTATTATTTTTATTTTAACTTGTGGGTTTGTTTTTATTGTGAATTGGTTGTGTTTACTTTCTTATTCTTGCTCGAGAAAAAATTAGGATTTGAGTTGAGTATTTTTTTCAAATGTTAATGTATGTGCTATTTCTAATAAAATTAAGAAAACATGTGAAATTCCTTTTTTTTCTTGTTAAATTTATTAATTGACGTTTAGTGATTTTTTTTATAATGATTCTGTATGTGCCAATTATGCTAGTCATATTAGTCAATTATTTTTGTATATATACGTGTTGTGTATATATTGTATTTATGGATTATTTATGAATTCCCAGGTATTGATTAAATTCTCTTTTTTGGTAATGGTTTTGCTTGTCTGGTGATTTTGGGTTTTGTTCTTTTTTATTATTGCTTGGTTCAGGCCTCTCTTTTGAACTCATGGTTTTGTTTATGTGGCGAATTGAGGCTTTGTTCTTTCTTATTCTTGCTCGACAAATACGGGATTTGAGGTTCTTAATGATTCTGTGTGTGCCTATAATGCGAATAAAATCAAGGGAGAATGTTAGTCAAGCAAAATTATTATACAATGTTTCTTTTTTGAACTCACAGGTGTTGAATTAAAACCTCTTTTTTGAGATCTTGATTTTGGTTATCTAGTGAATTTAGGTTTTGTTCTTTCATACCCTTGTGGAATAAAGCAGGATTTGAGGCTTTTTAGTGGTTCTGTATGTAGCTTTGCTAGTAAAATTAAGCGTAAATGTTAGTTACATCAATTATGCATCACGCTGTGATGTATTGGATACCAAAATGGATATAACGCTTGTCAGGTTGACTGTTTCCAATTTATGTGTATAAAAGTGACCGCCTGCTAATTTATGTAGATAAATAAACCTTTATAGCGAGCTCTCATTCATGTTTGTTTAGTTTTCTTCTTTCCGATGCTTGCTTGTGAAAGACGGGATTTTTTCTATTTTAATTATGCATTTGTGTTTGGTGATGCTGATCTTCATAAATATATTTTAGTAGTATTGGGAAAATGGAGATTGCTAAGGCATATAGAATCATGGACTATTTTGATACAATATCGATTGGAGGTTATGCCATTTAGAGGCATATGATGGGTGCTTTCTTTTCTTTTTAATGAGTTGCTTTGGTTAGGAAATTTTAAGGAAACCTGAACTGGAACTCATAATTGTGTTTATTTGGTGAATTTGGTTTTGTTCTTTCTAATTCCTTTTTTTCTTTCCCTTTTGAATGAGTAAGTTTAGTGATTTTCAACCACAACATGTATATGCATAATCTAGTATCACTCTTATACCTGTATATAACTCACAATCTTGTTGATCTGATGTATTTTTGGTGTTGGTCTTTCTTGTTCTTTCTAAGGAAAGTCATGATCTAATATTTAATTATGATAAGTGTTTATCATTACTCGTTTCGGTTAAGTTAATTCTCACATAAGTAAAAGATAAGAATATGCTCCGCAGACAAAAGTTATTATGGACCTTTTGATGTTAGAATCACAGTTCATGAGGTGTTCTCTTGTAAATGATTAGATAAGTGATTGCCAACTAGATTATGCATATAAAAAAATATTTTTGTTTTATTTTTGTTATTTCTTGTTATTGTTTGAGAAGAATTTGGGGGTGTCTCATTTTTGTGCTACTGATTTGTGTATCACAGTTGGAGAGTGAGAAAGCAACCTTGCAGATGATTCAAAACGTTGACAGGTTAAAACTGGAAATGATTGTGAGCTTGAAAAGGAGAAATGATGCCGTCCACAACGCTAATTATGGTTAGTCCTTTTTCCTTTTGGTTAATTCCTTGTTCCATTAAAATAATCTTTGTATTTTTATTTATTGGATGCATTGACATATCTGGGCCTTGTGTATATGTTACAATCTTACATGACAGAGAAAGAAAGAAAGTATTGGTACTGTGTTTTCCTCCAGGAATAGGTGTAAGCTAAGTAAATATGTTGTTGTGCAAAAATATGTGGTCTTGTAAAAGTGGGAGTTCTCTGCATAAAATTGAATATGGTAGTTTCTGTATAGTGTAGACCATGCATTTTTTCCCCTGGGAACCCAGCACTCATTTGTATAGTAGTAGGCTACATTTTAGGTACCGACGACATGTAGAAGAAGAAAGAGGGGTTAATTAAAATTTCAAACTATTGAAGTTAAGTTACTATAAAAATGTTGGATTGTCTTCTTGTATATTTACTGTAACATCTGCCTAGACTTATGTCACAACAGCCTTTTCATAAGGAGAGTAAATACTCCAATTGCAGATTTTAAGCTCGTTTATTTATTATTATGTTAAAGGTGGACTACATGCTGTTGATTAACTTACAAACTGCGCTTTTCTGTATTATTGGCTTAAAACAAAGCTGGAAGTCTTTTTGTACTATTGGTTTCTACCATTTTAGTACCAATCTTTAAGTTTTGCCAATCTGGATCCCAACTTACCTATTTCATCCAATTAGGAGCCCCCAACATCCCACATTTTGGGATCTATATGTTAGGTGAGAGCAAGTGACTGGAATTCTGTCATTTTAGTTAACACCAGAGTCCTCTGGTTGGATGAAAACAGGTAGGTGTGGAGACCTGAATTGAGAAAACTTAAAGAGATGGGTGGATACCAAATTGGTAAAAGTAAACAGTTTGAGGTTCTAACATCTTTTCCCCCTTTTTCTTGCATTGAAATTTGCAACTAAACGTGTGTCTGAAACTTCAACTAAACGTGTGTCTGAATTGAGAAATCTTAAAGACTGGGTGGGTATCAAATTGGTAAAAGTAAACAGTTTGAGGTTCTAACAGCTTGTTTGAGGTTCTAACAGCTTTCCCCCCTTTTTCTTGCATTGAAATTTGCAACTAAACGTGTGTCTGAAACTTCAACTTGTTAATATTTGATGTTCTTTTGAGTTATTTTTGTGCTCAGGTTAATTAAATTTTAGATTTGATAGTGCTGTTATTATAGCATACTAAATTATTATGTCTTTGAATGTGCAGATAGTACAGCCAATGACTTGAAGGACTTAAAAGCTGCATTTGACTGTGTCACCAAAGTATGTATCACTTTGATTCATCTGTTTCATATATTTTATATTTTCCTTTTATTCCTATGATTCAAATATCATATTCAGCGGCTTTACATTCATTTGCAGGAAACCAATGCTATTACTCAGATTGCGGCTCTTAAATCAGAGAGGGATTTCGTTTGGAACCAATACAAAACCATGGAGCGTGAATACACTGGGAAATTAAAATCCAAAAATATCGAAATCGGTCAGGCTAATGATAAGATTATGACACTTCTGAAAGAGATGGAGCAATTACGTTCATCGAACATTGAGAAGGATTCTACGATACGGAAATTGAAATCTGATGTGGGTGATTTCAGAGCTACCGCAGTGAAAAGTAGAGAAGAAATTGATTTGTTAAGAAAAAAGGCTGGTAGTGGTTCAGCTGCTCCTTCATTACGTGGGTGTACTGTTGTAAATTCGCGTATGCGGGACAGAGGAAAAGGGATTGATAATGGTTCAGCTACTTATTCATTACGTGGGTCTACTGTTGTCGATTCGCGTATGCAAGACAAAGGAAAAGGGATTGATGATAAGAATATTGTGTTAAAGATAGAGGGAAATCCTTCCGGTCTACATGAAAAGGTAACTTTTATGTCACAGGATTATGACATCAGATGCTATTATGTTGTTTAAGTTTTTGCCTTTTCAATCTGTAGTAAAGATTAAAAAAGATAAAGAGTCAAATCCTTTAGAAATTTTTAGAAAGGTAACTTATATATATTATAGTTAGGGATAAGTTTAGCTTTTGACTTGCTATTTGAGCAAGCACTTAAAATTGGGCATTGAAAAATGTAGGCTTGATGTTGTTTTGTGAACCAAACTTTCTGTTCTTCTAAATTTTGGGGTGTAATTATGGTAAATTTAGCTTTTCACTTGGCATCTGAAGAAACACTCTAAATTGGGGTTTGGAAAACATCGGCTTCAACTCTTACTATATTCAATTCTTTATATTGGAGGCCTTGAGGGTTTATTTGGTGAGCAATTTTAAGTCAAAATGTTTTATTTCTGTCTAAAGTTGGCAATAATCCTCTGTCTTGAAGCTACTAAAAGAATTAGGAACAGGATATGATTATGTTATATTGACCGATTTTATTCTTTACAATATTTAGTTCTAGTTGTTGAGGAGTTGTTTGGTAATAGCGTTTTTGATTATTTTTTTAATAAGTTGGCATGCACAGTTAGCTGCTGTCTTCAACTACCAAGAACACTACAAGTTTAAGTCTTGATCCAGCTAGCTTCCCTTAGTTTGATATAAGCTGATATTTTGCTAAAACCTATAAACAAATTTGAGTGTTAATTTTGGTTTCCTATTGTTATATCTATATTCTGATCCTTTACCCGTTGATGTAATCTGAGTTATTGTTTTATCTTCCGAAGCATTTTCCCTTCATTAATTGAATTTAATGATTATTCTTTCCATTGAATTATCTTTAGCTGATTCTCTTTTCATTATCTTAGAAAATGAACCAATGTGATTATTGCAATGTACTTTCTCAGATATGTATATCAACTCATTAACGGGTGTCATATATTTGTCTTGATCTTTGTTTACCAGGAAACCAGAAGCTCGAAGAGAAAAGCAGCGAATTCTACCCCAATAACTCCTAAATTGTTTTCCTCGGCATTCAAAGTCCCCAAGCTGAAAAATCCGTCTCCACGTTTAAGTATCTAATTGGCGTCATCCTTCTAGTCTTAAGTTAATTAGATTAGGTAGTTATAACGTGTATTCTGGTCTATTTTAATTAAGTCAATTTATTGGCTCGTCTTTGGTTCTTTATTTTGGTTCAGCTTGCCAAGTGGTGTTATTAACCTTGCGGAAATTCGTGTAGCAATTTCGGCTCTGAAATTTAAGTAGTGTGTATTATACACTTAAGCCAGAATTAGTCTTTGTTTGAGCCGTCGAGGTTTTTTGTTTATGAAGTTTGAAAATGCAGCTTGTGTATCAATCTGTGTACATTCATGGATATATATCATGTAGAGATTATTTTGTTGCCAGTAATGAGATTTGCTTAGTTATGGAGTTTTTTGTATTTTTATTTATTTATTTTAGTGGTGACTTTGTACCTCGTTTTACAAGCAGTAGAGTGGACCGTCCGAATTTGACAAAACTTTCACTGAAGTTCATTAAACCCTGTACATTATTTTCCGAAAAGCATGTACACATTAGCACGACAGAATTCAATTTTTGAGCCAACAAAACTTATGCAAAAACTGAGGACATCAACTAGTTGATTATAGTTTGCAGCTGGTACTAATTAAATTACTCTATCATGTTAAAAATATTCTAAGTTCAGATTAATATTACAAGTGCAATAGAAGAGTTTTTACAAGAACGGGAAAAGACCAAAAGATGATGATCTATACACCAAGGAATGAAATTTTTAAAAATTTTTTTTTAATTTTTTTCCAACGTGGAGATGTTTAGTAATAATTCACCAAGTCTATACCATATTTTCAATGTGCTTAGTTCTGCTGTTTTGCTCATTGTTGGAAACCCACATAAACACTTTAATCCGAGTCTATTCATGTCTTCGCTATTCTTGGCAGACCGATACCTTATAGTTGTAAAATTCAAGCCGCAATTATTTGAAGTGTATCGGCTCCAAAACTGAAAGGATAGTCATCACTTTGAAACGTATTTAGTGAATGAAAGCACAACTAATGTACACAAGTACTCAACTAAACATCGTGTAAGAGCAAAATCGCGAGATTACATGACAATTTCTGTTAATTCTCCCAAACGGCAACCTTATATTACGGTAAAAATGTATACATCAACACAGGCTTCAGCACAAGTGCACAACCATCATCATACACAAAAAGTCGAAAAACAATTACAGAACAAAATAAGAACCCACAAGATTGCCAAAAAAAGGTATTGTATCACTACGCAAACATATATTGTATTGATACGCCACCCGACACTATTTTAAGTTTTACTATCATAAATTTCTATAACTATGAGCAAAGGCTACGCGGTCGGATTAGCAACCAGATCCGGAGAAACGAGTTCATGGACTAACTCACGACACCATGTATTATATTATTTTTATAAAATACAAATGATCTCATAAACTGCCACATGACTCGATCTAGTTCCGTATCTGATTCTCAATCTGGCTACATAACTCTACAAAGTATAAACTATGTCATATCAACCAACTGGACCGAAGATAATTCTGATACGAAACGAGAACCAACAAAAGCACCACAACCGCCGCCACCCAAAACGGCGTCAAGTCCCACTCTTGTGGCCTACGCCACCTCATCGCCGTCGTTGTCCGGTCACTAGTCATGCCAGACGTCAAGTAAACGTACAAAATAATAACAACAAAAATCAAGAAAACATAGAGCTGAATATCAAGAAGGAGAAGCCTTATCTTGATCTTCGTATTGGAATTATACGAGTAGCTTAAAAGGAGTATAGCCAAGGCAAAGAAGACTAGTAGAGGGACCGGGGTTTGTGGAGCCGAGGCTAAGGTACGTTCGGCCCAGGATTGCTTCCACCATGGACCTGTTCTCTCCCTCAATATCCATCCTGCCATCTTTTTTATGTATCTGTATAGACTTTAATTGTATATATCTTCCTTTCTGTAGATATCTATGGAATTCATTCAGTCTAAGATTTTGCTAAAAATAGTTCAAGTCTGGAACTTGGTAATAGTGTAGCCGACTTAGGTAAGTTTTGGATATAGATGTGATATTATAATATTCATGAGTTAAAATTGATATATACATACATGCTATTTAAGGAAACAAACGTTTCTTCAGGAAAACGTCATATATATGCATTATATAAAGTATATCTATATGAGAATATATGACAGTACTCGTATCTGTGGTTAACGTGAATGTACCATAAACAGTCAACTTATAAGTTGACTGTTCCAAAGAGACATTCCTTCTATTGTTTAAAACAAATACGTATTTTAAAACGTCAAAAGTTGCAATATGCAAATATTGTTCTAGAGGTGCAACCATTAGCTATGCACGATAAGAATACAGACATTTCTCTTTTACTCTAGAACTTTTGGTTGTACAATATTTGAAATGATTGATTGTCATATAACTTTGGATCTCATATTGAACATTACAGTTGTTTTATAATAAAAAAATTCGTATTTCATTTTGTAGCATCTTCAACATTCGGAATCTTTTGTAGTTATGTTGTACTTGTTCTAGGGTTTTCCTGATGATGTTTGATATAAAGGAATGTATCAAGTCGTAAACGAGATTCTTTAGGGAAAACGGAATCTACTGAATGTTGGTAGTAAGTACTTAATCGGTTGCAACTTCAAAGCAAATAAGCAAAAAATATAAGTTGATGAAAAAGCTTCGATCTCAACTGATTACAGTTTTAACTTTCAAATACTATAACCTCATAAGCCAATCTAACAAGCCTTTAGTTGCCACCGGGGGTTGCCCCTATTTTGGCTATCGATCGCCGATAGAGCAATTTATTTATTTTATTTTCCTTATCCATCTTTTGTTCTGCACTATTCGTATTCAAAATAAAAAAGAGCCGAAACACGATTAACGACTAGTATTTTCTTTTGCGTTTGAGAATAAAATCTATGAAGGATGGTGTGAGTAGAGACTTTAAGACATATGCTCTTTAAGTCACAGTTAATGTTACCTTTGTAACTTCAACTCTCGCAAAACGGGAGACGGAGATGGGAAAATGTACGAGTTGTGGACATAGCAGAATCTGAACAACCTTAAACTCGACCCACAGGCAACCGACCCATTGGTAAAAGGAAAAGGAAAAGGAAAAAAAAACGAACAAAAAAAACACAGAAAGTATAAGGAAGAACCACCAAACATTTTAAGATCATGTAAATATTTCAAACAAAAATCATATCTCGTGGTTAGTCGTCTATATTTTCCCAGGTCTACTTGCGGATGTTAGTCTTGTGAGTAAAAACATCTTATAGATTTGATTTCAAGTAGCTAATCTCGGGGACTAGTTCTTAAAATTGCCAACTAAGTCAATTAAGATGTTCCAAAACAATTCAACTTTTTTGTGTGTATTGTATTCCGATGAACGATCGAGTTGCATTGTATTCAGATGAGCGCGATGCTAATGGAACTATTTATCCTCTCATAATGCAGGTCATAAAAGCAAAAACACTTAACGTTTTCAATCAATCAAACTCAATACGCAAAGAATTGCTTGTATGGACAAAAATGGAAGGATAAAATGGGAGCCTCAACAAAAGTATATACTCCATTTAAAAGGAGTAAAAATAATAATCGAATAACACAAGTTTTTTTAAGTCGGCCTAAAATGTGTAGAAACATAAAATAACTTCAAAACTTAACAAAATTGTTAATGTTAGCCATTGAATCTAATATATTATTAAAACCTGGAAACTTTCTTTCAAACAAATTAAGCCTTAACATTCCACTCATACGAAATACAATATTTTGTACATGGTAACATACCACTCATACGAAATACAATATTGTGTACATGCTAACATACCACTCATACGAAATACAATATTTTGTACTAGTAACATACCACACTCATACGAAAGACAATATTTTGTAAATGATAACATACCACTCATACGAAACACAATATTTTATACATGATAACATACCACTCGTACGAAACACAATATTTTGTACGGGAAACATACCACTCATACAAAATACAATATTTTGTACATGGTAACATACCACTCGTACGAAACACAATATTGTGTACATGTTAACATCCCACTAATTATAAACATACTATTTTGTAAATGGTAACATGGCACTCATACGGTCATAATACCTTATAACAAAATTTTGTAACGCATATCAATTTACGTTCGACGAACATTTTTTATACATTAAATATTTTAACATATGTGAAAAAAACAACTTGATGTTGCGTTTGTAATTTATGGTTAAAGTACATGCATGGGTGGTGTTTGTAATAATATTTTGTTCGACTTGACGAGGGCTTCGACGAGGGCTTCGGCTTTTAAGATTTATGTTTGGTGAATCTCTTAGGCCATAGTATGTTAAAGGAGACAGACAAATCATAAATACTTCAAAAAGATCACACCGCCGGTTCTTTAGATATTTTAGGCCGAGTGCTAAATTTGAGAAAATACCCCTTGCCGCAATATTTTTCTCAAAATATTTCGTAATTTACTAACACAAAACATTTAAAACAATGCTACAATAGCAAGCGGGACGTCGTGGGGTCTGGGACTCGTGTCCAATTTCCCGAGTCCGATGTCATATGGCTCAAGAACAAGATCCGGACGATGCGAGCTCGTGGTACTATAAATAAATCTAAGGCTCGATCCTTGTTGGATGTGTCCCGAGAGTGTTACTTGAGCTTCTTGGACGTAAAAATGTGGGCTCTAAAATAAGTCGGTTTTTTGGGGCTATATGCCCGTGTCGTAGACCCAAAATCGACCCGCAAGCAATTTATCTATATATCAAAATCATGGTCTATTAAGCTTCTATTAAGATTCACTAAGCAATAATTCAAGTGGGTGTGGTGGTATTTTAAGAGATCATAAAGGTTTTCTAATACTAGCTTTTGATAATTATATTGGAAACCGTACTAATACCTATGCTGAACTTATGCCTCTTAAAAATGGTTTATCTATTTGTTACACTATGTGGGTAACCAATGTTCTTGTTGAAACTGATTCTGAAATGATTGTAAATTGGTGGAATAGTAATTCATCTCCAGGCATCAAGTTTTCTTCATTATGGGGGCTATTATCACCCTGATGGATTATATCTGCCTAACAATGATGCATGTTTTTAGATAACAGAATCAAGTTGCGCATGGCTTGGCTAAAATGAGGTCAAATGGTAATGATTTTATGACTTGCAGGGCCATGGATTTATCCAAGAATATCTACGCTGCTTATTTCTTGGATCAAAATAACACTACTTGTCTAAGGGGCATTTATTTTAAGATATAGGAAGGTTTTAAACCAACGAGGTTTACTGAGCTTTTTAACCTTTGATAAGAGTCAGTTTTATACTACTGAGATATTGATCTTATTGGCTTATGAGGATAATTTTCAAGGAGGACATTGGTATGAGAAAATGTTGTGCGCTTTGTTCATGCATATTATTTGATGTGTCAAGTTACACATGATAAGAACATATATTTAAGGCTTATGAGGAAAATTTTCTGAACCTATTCGTTGTTTTAAAGGCAAATTTTTAAGGAGAACTGAGTCTGAGAACGTTTTGCTACTGGAATATGCTGGTGAGAATGCTAAGAAGCCTTATCAATTTCCTATTACAGCCTACATTCTCATTTTGTTTACACTGTTGTGTTTTTACTAAGAGTTGTATGGTACTTTTTGTAAAGTTACTATGAGGTTTTTGCTAGTGAGGTACGACTAGAGCTTGATGTTATTTGGGATTTGAGTATCAAAAATTATTTAACTTAGATCACATCTGATCTATATTCGGAGATATAAGGTTAGGAGGTATCATCTGATCTATATTCGGAGATATAAGGTTAGGAGGTATAAGGAGAAAGTCGAGTTTTTTGTGCTCATTTTCTTTTGAAATATTAAGCTCCGAGTCCTTAGTTTGTTTTAAAAAAAAAAAAAAAAACTTCTATTAAGATTCAACCGTGGTTATTATGTAATTTACTATAACATTTTAGGATTAAAGTGCAAATATGTTTCCGTATTCACTAATTTCATTTTGCTTTTTTTATATGTATTTGTATTTTTCCAAACAAACAATTGAACATAAAAAAAAACATATAAAAGATTAAATTTTAAACAAATACTATAGAAATAAAATAAAACGTTAATTTAAGTAAAACCAAAAAATAATTACGAATACAAATGAATGAAAAACCCGATATATAACTTGAAAAAAACAAACCATACTATGAAATTTTTCCAAACAAACAAATGAACATAAAAAAAATATATAAAAGATTAAATCTGTTTTGAAATTGGTTAAAATTAAGTGCAATAAAAATAAAAACCCTAATTTCTACTATTATGGAACCAAATTAAAATCAAAATTTCTCCCCTTTTGATTCAACTCTCTCTCTCTCTCTCTCTCTCTATATATATATATATATTTTTATATCTATATTTTTCTTAAAAAAAATGTCTTCAGAAGACTCAAACACAGTTAAAAACGAGGAAATAAAAGACAAAAAAGACGATGAACAATCTTTTCTTAAAAATTTTAAAATACCCAACAAAAATAATGTTAAAAAAGAAGATTCCGATTACAATGAAGACGATTTAAAGGTGTTTATTTTAATGTTATTTTTTTTTAATAATATATTCATTTTATTATTAATGTTCCTGTTTTTTTTTCTTATAGATTGTTACACATTGTTTACAAGCTCACTAAGTGTTTGATAAAATGACCCTTTTACTTATTTTTGATAAAATATTCTATTTATTATTAATGTTCTTGTTTTTTTTTTCTCTTGAAATATTGCTTAATATGACTTAATGTGATATATTTCATTTGATGATAAAAAAGAAACTATAAATTCCATTTTATTTTATGTTATTTCATATTTACACTAAAGCTCAAAAGGTGTTTGATAAAATGACCCTTATTATTATTATTATTTTTATATAAGATTCAAATCATTTATTAATGTTGCTGTTTTTTTCTTGAATATTTGCTTTCTATGATTGTAATTGTGGTGTAATTCATTGATGAAAAAAAAAAATGAGTTCCATATTATTTTATATTATTTCATATTTACACATTACTTAGAAGCTCAGTTAAAGCTGACAAGGTGTTTGATAAAATAACCCTTTTTTACTTATATTTAAGAAACTATTCATAATTATTGCTATTAACTATTTTTCTTTTTAATATTTAGAAGGAAGATTCTGATTGCGAGGAAGACGGTGAAGATTTTAAACCCATTGCGAAGAAAAGCTTAGCTAAAGCTCTAAAGGTTTTCGATAAACGACCCTTTTACTTATTCTTAATAAAACTATTCATAATTATTACTATTAACTATTTTTTTGTGAATATTTAGAAGGAAGATTCTGATTGCGAGGAAGACGATGAAGATTTTAAACCCATTGCGAAGAAAAGCTTAGCTAAAGCTCTAAAGGTGTTCGATAAACGACCCTTTTACTTATTCTTAATAAAACTATTCATAATTATTACTATTAACTAATTTTTTTGTGAATATTTAGAAGGAAGATTCGGATTGCGAGGAAGACGATGAAGATTTTAAACCCATTGCGAAGAAAAGCTCAGCTAAAGCTCTAAAGGTGTTCGATAAACGACCCTTTTACTTATTCTTAATAAAACTACTCATAATTATTACTATTAACTATTTTTTGTGTGAATATTCTAGAAGGAAGATTCTGATGACGATGAAGATATTAAACCAATTGTTCAGAAAAGCTCGGCTAAAGCTCAAAAGGTATCCGATAAAATGACCCTTTTACTTGTTTGTTTAGAAAATATTCAAATCACTAATTACTGTTCCTGTTTTTTCCCTTCGATTATTGCTTTTTATGATTGTGGTTGTTGTATAATTCATTGGATGAATAAAATGACCCATTTACCTATTTTTGACAAAAGATTTATAACTTGTTCTTGTATAATTGCTTTTTATGGTTGTAGGGCTTAATGTGATGTAATTCATTTGATAAAGATTTTTACTTATTATTGAAAATTCCCCAATTTTGTTTGAGAGAGCTTCCGAAGCTGATAAGGTGTTTGATGAAATGCCCTTTTAATGATTAGTATTTGCTTTCTGTGATTGTAGGAATTAATGTGATGTAATACATTCGACGGATAAAAGAAACTTTTTTTGCCAATTATTCTTTCAAAATGCTTAGTAAAGCTCAGCTAAAACTCACAAGGTGTTCGATAAAATGAACCTTTGCACCTATTTTTGTTAAAGAATGAAATTTTGTAGTTTCTTGAATAATTGCTTTCTCTGATTGTAGGAATTATTGTGACGTGATGTAATTCATTTGATGAATTAGAAAAACCATGTAATTCATTAGAAGGGTTCTAGGAAACTGATAAGGTGTTTGATAATATCCCCCTTAGGCCATTATGCTTTTGATGACTGTAAAAATCAATATGATCTAATTCAGTAGGAAGGTTCTCGGAAGCTGATAAGGTGTTCGATAATATCCTCCTTACACCTTTTTTTTGGAGAAAAATAGGTCATGCTAATAGCTTGTATTTTGGTGTTTTTAAAGAATTAACAGAAAATGTCGTGTCTTTGAAAATGTGACTATTTAGATTGATCTTCGACTTAATTTTATTTGCAGAAGAATCACATGAACTAGTTGTTATGGTGTTTGTTGGGACTTTACTGCTAAGATTATGTCCTTCACGACTGCCCATTTAGCCAGTTGTTTAATTATCCAAACTCTCATGGTTTACAGGTGCAGAAAAAGAGTACAATAAAAAAAGAGGAGGCGGTGGAGAAGAAGATTAAGGTAAAGAAGGATGAGGTGGCAGTGGAAAAGAAGAGTAAGGTAAAGAAGGAGGTGGTGGCGGTGACGAAGAACAAAAAGGGGGGGAAAGATGCTAAGCCGATTGTTAAGAAAAGAGAGAGAAAGGCTTATGATTTGCCCGGTCAGAAAAGAGACCCTCCTGAGGAGGTATGTTATCTGTTGATCCCTACTTCCATTTTATTTGATTTCCTATCACATGTAATTGTTCTTTATTGTTCTTATGTGAAAGCTTTTGTTTTCAGAGAGACCCGCTGAGGATTTTCTATGAGTCTCTGTACTCCCAAAGGAGTGACAGTGATATGGCAGCTTTTTGGTTAGTAAATCCTAATCTTACTTTGACTTGCTTTTTATTTACTATGGGTTATGAATTAAGAGGCTGTCATTGATGTCATCTGTATGTTGGACAGATTTTGCATTGAGAATTTCATTTGTATCCCTTTGATTTAGGTTTGTTGTCCTGCGACGTTGCTATTTTCTGCTTTTTCACATAGCAAAAATTAAAACTCGGACCTCAAGTCAAAACATGTTGATATAGCTCAAAAGGAAATTTTATATATAAGCGTTAACCACTTCGGTTTTTAAATTAAAACATTTTTTTTACCAGTTGAAGTATATACGTACACATTACTAACCTGTGTTTAAATCGCTGGCTTATGTGTACGCATTCTCTACTTACATATTGCGAGCTTATGTGTAAATCACTGGCTTTAATATACTATAACTGTCAAAAGAGTAAAGTGTAAACCACATTTTTTCCATCCTAGGCTAGGCAAGACAAGTATATGAATTAATATTTTGCTTATTTTAAGTTTTCATTGGCCTTCAGAGAACTAGTTATCCATACTATGGAATGTTTATCCTTTTATAAGAATAGCCTGTAAGTTGGTTTGGTGACTTTGATTTTCATTTGCACTTAATGGAGTTCTTTTGTGTAAACATGTCGATGCTCGATATTACTTATGGCAGATTCTTTTTCTGGACCTTTTATTGTATTATTGTCGACTGTATATAGTCTTACAAACTTAAGATGTCTAATTTATGCCGGAAATCATATTTACTATCTGTTCGTAGATAAAGTCCAGAAAAATGAATGTGAGAGGACTATTTCACCACCTAGACCCTGCCTAGCGATTTTTATGATCTTGATCAAAACTTTGCTTTATCCGCACCTGTGTATTGAACTTGCAAACTGTAATTGCTTTTCTACTGAGATTTTTGTAAGCTATTGATCTGAATGATCTGCAAATAAGAATTTATATGTATTTTTCTTATACTTTTTTGGTTAAAGAGGATTTATATTTAGATTGGCTTGTAAAGTTTGGTCTAGTTCTGACACTCAGACACTTGAAAATGCTTTTGTTTACTCAAGTTCCTATGAATGCACTTAACTAGGATCCTATTACTTCTTTTTGTTCTTTCCAAAACCTCGTTATGAAGAAAATCGTAACCATCCTAAACTCAATTCTGTAGCCGGTTAAAGGCAAACTACAGTGCACCATTGTTTCTAAAATATAGTAGAATTTATCCTACAATAGTCAATAGACTCGTACCTATTCCTCTTCATTTTCATGTACCAGACTAGGTAAATTTTTGTGGCCCCTTGGATTAATTGTTTTTTTTTTTGGTTAAACAATCGAATTTAGGTTGATGGAATCAGGCTTGCTCTCTAAGGACGTAGCCAAAAAGGTATTTGAAAGGAAACAGAAAATGGCTCAAATGCAGAAGCTTGGTTCACCTATGAAATCCACAACTACGAAAGTTACTACCCAATCTGTTACGGTGAAGAAAAAAACACAACCTTCCCCTGAATCATCGTCGCAAAAAAAGAAAACACCTGCATCTAAACCGACAAAAAAGCGTAAGGCTGAAGATTACTCCGATAGTGATTCTGATGATAACTTTGTTATCGCTAAGAAGATGAACAAAAAGCAAAAAGCTGCTTAATTAATGAAACGAGCAAGTGCTGCTGATAATGGTAGTTTACTTTCGGTTAGGACCAGAATCGATTTCTAATTGGCACTCATTTGAAACTTTCTCTGGTTCTTCTATTTTGGTGTGCGTTTTATTCCAGTGTAACCACAAACAAGGTTCTAATGTAGAACTAATAGCAGTGCCTGAAGAAAATTATCAAGCGTATTTGTTTGGTTCTTGTTAAAATTTCGAACTTGACCGACTTGCACTTCACATAAAAAGTAGGTCACAATTTAGAGTTGTAGCCAAATTCTACCCTCTTTAACGTTTTTTCATTACTTTATTCCAATTCTTAATAAGTTCATTAACAGTTTAGTATATTACATGTACTTCCTTAGTAATAAGAGCTTGTTAAGCTGTCATATTTAAATAAAGAAGTTGACGTGTTCAGTGGTTTGAGACTGAGAAAGAAGATGAGTTATACATCTTAGAACGTTGAGCTTTTCTGGCTAGAAAACCAGTAAACAGTTGGCAGTAAGTCAGTAATGATAATCGGCTAAATGTTAAGACTGCTAGTGATTGAAGACTCTCACAAGGTCTATCGTTCGAAGTTCAAACTTTTGAACAGGGTGAAATTCGAATAACCCTATGTACGATAGTCGATAATAGACCCCCATGTACTGTATTTTCGTTTGTAAAACAAACCTGCGATATCCAATTTTAACTTAATGACACATTTAACATACGGTAAAGCGCAAATAACCCCATGAGCTAAGTTGTTTGGTAATTTAACCTTCATAAATTTTCGTTTTCTTTATTAATACACACATGTATACGAAGTATTGCATTTCAAGCGGTTTCTTTCTCGAAAAGTCCAGTAAAAGCGAAAACGGTGTTTCTTTTATAAAACTCTGTTGCCGAACCGTATTCGGATCCTTCTAATGATAATTTACAAAAAAAAATTGTTCAAAATGTGTACACCTAGCAGTAGCACATGCCACATAGTTATTCCAATTTAATGTAAACATGTGATTGATTGCAAAACACGGATAGTACACATAATTTTATTACCAGAAAATGGACACCCAATATATATATACATATTCTCTTCAAGTCAACAAACTAAATCTTGCAGATTTTACATTCGTGAGGAGTTGGTGAAATTCAGTAGGAAATATATAATCCCTCCAATTTTACCTTCTAGAAAAAAAAAACTCTCATTGACTTTCTGGCCGGCAATGAAGAATTTAGTTTTACTATGTAATTATTATTATTTTCTTATAAGTTGCTATCATTTAGTTGACTTGTTGTGATGGTTGTTATGATAGAGTTGAATATGTGCTGAACTGTTGATTTATATAGACCATGGTTGAATACTTGAATGTATCTGGAAAATGACCATTTTGTTTTTATGTTTCCTGCATAAACGTATTGCCTACACAATCGTTTTTATTCGGCATTCTTTGTTTTTTTTTTTTAGTTTAGTAGTTGTAAGCATCGACCAGCATCCAAGCCATCATTGGTATTTTGTCGTCGGTAAGTACAAAAAAAATTCTCTGCGAGGTTGCAAACAGAATTTTTATGTGTTATTCCGAAGAAAACTTTGTAGAGAAAAAGTAGCATTTTTGTAAATTGTGGGTTGCCTCGTCAATTCCATACCCCCACAAACCTCATTGCCCGAGGACTGCAATCTGGTAGCCTACCCAAAAAATTGTGTTTCCCTACTTTTTGCTATTTTAGAAAGCTAGAGGATTTAAGCTAAAATTTGTGCTGATTTATGAACCTAAATGGGCTGTAATGCTGTATGTATCTAGAAAATGACTCTATTATTAGGTTAATTTCCTGCATAACCAAGCACTCCGTACACAGTCGTTTTCTAGTATAGGGCTTTTTTTTTATTACTATTTGAAGGCTTGTTTGTTTCTTTCATTCTAAAGCGTTACGGGCTGCTAGCTCAAAAGTGAAAAGAGAATGACGCAAAGCGAATTTTTCCAATAATGACAGTTTTGTAATTTTTTTTGTTGGGAGATCTGGAATAATGAAACATGATTTTGTCCTTCTAAATGAGTATATTGATTAAGTGTGTCAAGTAGATCATATATACACATGACTTTTATGTGTCTAGCACTACTTAAAAGTCAAATAAGCTGGTTATTTGTTAGTGGCTTTACACTAGTGAGAGTCGTGTGAGAGTTATCTCTAGATACTTTCCAGAATCCATGGATTAGTGCATTCCATCTTTTCTTAATTTATTAAAAGGCAAAGTTAGGCACCATTATTGGCCACTAATCTGTTTCCTAAAAGGGAAAACGATTGAATGACACATTAACAGTATACGTGGCTTCTTCCATAAGCGTATTCTGATATTTTTGGCCTTTTAAGAGAACTTACCGTCTCCACTGATCGAAGTGAAATAGACGCGTAGAAATGGATATATTAGCTGACTTCTTATTTTTCTGTTTAATAAACAACCTTTCTTGATGTCCCTTGAACTGTTTTTGAGGGCCTTGATAAAGGACAACTAAGTTTGCTTGTTTTTTAATAAAATGGGCAACTTGTTAAACATTAAAAATTACAATTTGGTATTAAGTTTTTATTCTTTGACAGCAAAATGACAATAATGTTAGTACAAGGGGAGACTTTTAGCATATTTGTATGTGAATGTGCTATGTTTTGTATTTCACACTTGTAGTTTGTACAATGATGTTTAGAGTCAAATACAATATAAGAACTCAAGTTGTGTCATCCTCTTATTTTTGCTCTACATTTGGAACAGCATATACCATGTGATGGATTGTCATTATGCCTAAGGCCATTTGTGACAGGTTAAAAGTCAATGATAATTATTAATATCAATGATGTTTACACTTGACTTTCTCTAAATAAATTAGTAAATCATGTATCAGACTATACTAAGCACCAACCTCTACCAACCTCTATATGTGTTTCCTGGTTTATACTTTTTAACCAAGCAAAAGCTTAACCATTGGTGCTGATTTTGTTGGCATTCACCTCTGATAGAAAAAAATAGAAGACAGGAAAGGGAAAAAGCTGGAAATGAGTAAATGATCATCCGCTAGACGATAGCATGGTAGCCGATAAAAGAAAATATAGCCCATTTATGTCCATCTTTATGCAAGTTGATGGTTATGATTTGTTTCTGATGATACTTGGTTTTATAAGTACTATTATAGATGGGATTTCAATACCAGTGATTATTTTTGTGAGTGCTAAGCTGATGGATGATATTGGCGGTGCGACAAATTTGATCAATGAATCCTTCACTCACGACATCAACAAAGTAATCACCTAGCTCTTATGCTTATACTAGCATATTTTTTATTTTGTTCTCTTACACAAAATTAATCAATTGGTTTTTGGTTTCCAGAATGCTTTGATGATGTGTTATGTGGCTTGCGGACAATGGGTTGCTTGTTTCTTTGGTGAGTACTAATCGGAGTCTGTTTCGCCCTTCATTTGATTAGTTTCAACCGGAAAGAAAAACGAGATTTCTCATATTACTTCTGTTTATCCTTTTTGCTTAGAGGGTTATTGTTGGACAAGAACGGGTGAGAGACAAGCTTCAAGAATGAGAACAAGTTACTTAAAAGCAGTTTTAAGACAAGATGCCGGATATTTTGATTTACATACAACAACCACTTCTGAGATTATCACAAGTGTCTCGAATGATACCCTTCTCATTCAAGACGTTATCAGTGAAAAGGTTAGCTGTTTTTTTTTTCCCGGTTTCTTTACTTTTTGACACCCAACTTCTCCACGCTTTGTCGATTCTTTACAACAACAGTTTTTTTATTGATGCATTGTTATCAGGTTTGTACACTTTGGTAAGTCACTTGTAGTCTCATGCTGACTTTCGTACACTAATCGATTGTTCTTTTCAAAAAAAACCAAGCGATTGATTAATTACTTAATTATCACTTTGGTAAACTAATTTTTAAGTATATTATCACCTTTTTTCTGTTAGATGTAAAATAATTTTGAAGTATATTTAAACCATTTTCTGTTAGATGAAAACTACCCTTTTTCTATAAGAATTAATGGAAATATACAAAAGCGATAAACATACAGAATAGTTATCTAATAATAAAAAAAGAATGTCAGTTACGCAAACCCGAAAAGAAAATTGATGAGCAGAAAAAAAGATAAATTCCTCATTTTTTGAACTTCCTATAAGCTTAGTCTTAGTTGCAAAGAGTTTCACTGCATTTTCGATATTTGTGATATCTAATAAACTCGTACATGATGCTGTTAAAGCTCTCAGATACCTCTCTTCCTGCGGAGTTTTTCAACTTTTCTCGGGTCGTATATTCTAGCTCTGTTGTTGCTTTGGAGACTAGCCATTTTGGGGCTTCCACTTGTGATTCTTTTGATTATACCTGGGATTATACACGGAAGAGCCCTTATGAGCATTGCTAGAAAGATGAAAACTGAGTATAACAAGGCAAGTTCTATAGCAGACCAAGCAATTTCTTCGATAAGAACTGTCTATTCCTTTGTCGGAGAAGAGAAAACCGTAAACGAGTATTCTAAAGCTCTAAAGTGTACTGTGAAATTGGGGCTCAGGCAAGGTTTGGCTAAAGGCTTGGTAATTGGTAGTGGTGCTATAGTTTTTGCAATTTGGGCGTTTATGTCGTATTATGGAAGCAGAATGGTCATGTACCATGGTGCCGATGGAGGTACTGTGTATGCAATCGGCTCAGCCATTGTGGTTGGTGGAATGTAATTTCTTGTACCTTCTTTGAAATTCATTTTCTTTTTTCCAGTAAGTTTGTAGTAATGGCTTGTCTGTCTTACCCAAACAATCCTAGACTAATCTATAGTTTTCATTTCAACATTTTAAAAAAAATCGGTATTGCTGTTAAGTGTTAGCCTTAGGGGCAATGTGAAATTTAATATAATGGGAAATAGTTGAACTGCCCAAACTTGTTTAGTCAAATATAGATATCTTTTCGTGTTACACTTGAAAGCCAAAAGTGACACAAACTAAGTGAGCTTTTGGGCAACGGCGTTGCTAGTTAAGTGCAACTGCAACTTAGCGCGAGACAAAGCATTTTATGTCGTTTTGGTTGATGTTTCCTTCTGTGTTTTGCTTTAAATTTCTACAAGTTTAATACAAGGCTTTAGCTGAAATTTTCTCTTATCTCTTTTAATTAGAACATTGGGTTCTGGACTATCCAATCTCAAGCCCTTTTCAGAAGCCTCAGCAGCCGGAGAACGCATATTGGAGGTTATAAAGAGAGTTCCTAAAATCGACTCAGAGAGCATGGAAGGGAAAATATTACAAAATGTCAACGGAGAACTAGAATTCTTTCATGTTGAGTTCGGATACCCATCAAGGCCAGATACTATGATATTTAAAGACTTAAACTTGAAAGTCCCGCCAGGTAGCACAATGGCATTGGTCGGAGCCAGTGGGTCGGGTAAATCAACGATGATTGCTTTACTGCAGAGATTTTACGACCCATTTGGAGGTGAGGTTTTATTTGATGGGGTTGCGATTCACAAGCTACATCTCAAGTGGCTTAGATCTCAAATGGGGTTAGTAAGTCAAGAACCGGCTTTGTTTGCGACTAGTATTAAAGAGAATATACTTTTCGGTAAAGAAGATGCAGATATGGATGAGGTTATTAGTGCTGCGAAAGCTTCCAATGCTCATGATTTCATTTGCCAATTACCTCAGGGATATGATACCCAGGTATCGAGTCACACAACTCATAATTTTATTTCTTATTACATCGTATGTCACACGAGAAAGTTTATTAAGATTATTACATCGGCAAGACTAGGACGTAAATAAGAATTAACACACTCTAAGAGTGTTTAGATTCTTTAAAATGAACGAATAAGATATTATTATAATTAATCAATGCTCCCTAACAGTAAGTGTACATGATGACTCCTAATCAACCTGGAAGGCTAGAATGAATTACTTTTCCCTACTGCAATTTAAATTTTCATTAGTGCTAATTATGTACCTTTATTGGCATTAACCAACCATAATCACATTCTAATTAAACTTTAAATATTTATTCTTAGGTTGGAGAAAGAGGAACTCAAATGTCGGGAGGGCAAAAGCAGAGAATTGCGATAGCTCGAGCCATAATAAAAGCGCCACGTGTCCTCCTTTTAGACGAGGCAACTAGTGCACTTGACTCGGGCTCAGAGATTATTGTGCAACAAGCACTTGAAAAAGCCTCAGAAGGGCGCACCACTATAGTCATCGCACACCGTCTCTCCACAATACGAAGTGCTGATCTCATCGCCGTAATCAGCGATGGACAGGTAGTTGGCTTTTTCACCTTTTCATATTTCTTCACATAATATGCCAATTTGCCGGTGTTAAAATTGGCATATTATGTATGTAAACGTTGCTTTTATACTTAAAATGAATTATTCATTTGAAACAACAGGTCATCAAAACTGGTTCCCACAATGAGCTGATCCAAGACGAGAACGGTCTGTACACGTCACTTGTTAGACTACAAGCCACAGAAGAAAATGCAGATGACAGTTCAAAATCACCTAATGTTGTTGTTACCAAAGAGGAATTAGAAAATACGAGCTTTTCTTTAGCATCGAAAGTTAGTCATTCGAGTTTGAAGCCATCGCCACATGTTCTAGAGAATTGTATAGTACCAAAAGAACGAATAACACCTTCATTTTGGAGATTGCTAGCTATGAATATACCCGAATGGAAACAAGCCGCTATAGGGTGCATAAGTGCGATTCTGTTTGGAGCAATACAACCAGTTTATGCATATGCAATGGGATCTATGGTATCTGTGTATTTTTTAGCAGACCATAGTGAGATACAGACAAAGACGAGGCTTTACGTGTTGTGTTTTGTAGGGTTAGCGGCGTTTTTGTTCTTGGTGAATGTTTGTCAGCATCATAGCTTTGCATACATGGGAGAGTACTTGACCATGAGAATTAGACAAAAGATGTTGTCGAAGATGTTGACGTTTGAGGTTGGGTGGTTCGATAGAAATGAAAATTCGAGTGGTGCTATCTGTTCATGGCTCGACAGAGATGCAAACATGGTATGACTTGTCAATCTTCCGCTTTTTATTTTTTGTCAATCTTTCGCTTAATGTTTCCACTTATAAGAATCTTTTCATTTTTCGGGCTACAAGTAAATATATAAAATTTAAGAGGGTCGAACTTAACCTTTTTCTCGAGACTCGAATAACACAGCTTGTTTAATTAAGCCCTACACCAAAGAAGCCAAGCTTGTTTATATAGCTTATTTCTTGTTAAGCCACCTCAGGTCATACCAAAGAAACAAACTCATAGCTAATAGTGTTATACTAATATTCAACAGGTAAGATCTCTGGTAGGTGATAGAATGGCACTCCTAATACAAACCATATCAGCAACAATCATTTCTTGCACTTTAGGCCTCCTAATCTCATGGCGACTCGCAATTGCCATTATAGCAATACAACCGCTCCTCATCACGTGCTTATATTTTAAGCATGTATTGCTTAAAAGCATGTCGAAAAAAGCCATAAAAGCCCAAACTCAAAGCAGTAATCTTGCAGCCGAGTCCGTCTCCAATATCCGCACCATTTGGGCTTTCTCTTCCCAGTCTCGAATTTTGAACCTGCTCGTTAAGGCCCAAGAAGGCCCACGAAAAGAGAGTATGTGGAGGTCGTGGTACGCTGGTATCGGGCTAGGGACTTGCCAAAGCTTGTGGTCATGCACTTTAGCATTTGATTATTGGTATGGTGGTAAATTAATTTCGGAAGGGTATTTATCCCCCAAGTCGCTTTTTCAGACTTTTATTATTTTACTGAGCACCGGTCGTGTTATTGCCGATGCTGGAATAATGACTAGCGATTTGGCTAAAGGCTCAGATGCAGTAAAATCGCTCTTTTCTGTGTTGGATCGTGCTAGCCTTATCGAGCCTGAAAGCCAAGAAGGGTACAAGCCCAAGCCCGATAAGTTACCAGGCCAAATCGAGCTACACAATATTAGTTTTGCTTACCCATCTAGGCCTGAGGTGATGGTTTTCGAAAACTTCAACTTTTTAATCGAGGCGGGAAAATCGACGGCACTAGTTGGACAAAGTGGATCAGGAAAATCTACCATCGTCGCTTTGATTGAACGGTTCTACGATCCTTTCAAGGGTATGGTGAAAATCGACGGTGTCGATTTAAGGACATACCACTTGAAGTCTTTAAGGGAGCATATTGCACTTGTTAGTCAAGAACCGACTTTATTTTCCTCTACTATACGTGAAAATATTATATATGGTGTTAAAGGGGAAGTAAGTGAAACGGAGATTATAGAGGCCGCTAAAGCATCTAACGCTCACGATTTCATCTCGGGGTTAGGTAATGGATACGATACATGGTGCGGAGACAAAGGAGTACAACTATCCGGTGGACAAAAGCAACGTATTGCAATAGCCCGCGCTATACTTAAAAACCCAACAGTTTTGTTATTAGATGAAGCGACAAGTGCACTCGATAGCCAATCAGAAAATGTTGTACATGTGGCGCTCGAGAGAGTGATGGCGGGAAAGACAAGACTTGTGGTGGCCCACAGGTTGAGTACGATACAAAACTGCGATGTTATCGCGGTTTTGGATAAAGGCAAAGCCTTGGAAAAGGGGACACACTCTTCATTGTTAGGACAAAAAGGAGCTTATTACTCTCTATTTAGCCAACAAAGAACACCCAAAGATTGAGTCAATAAAGAGAGTTTAGATAGTAATATAGCAAAGAAAATGACTATAAGACGGAAGAAGAATACCTGATTCTGAGTTAGGGTTACTCTGCTTCCCACAACCATTAGATCTGTTATTAAATTTAAACTGTAGCAGATCCAATGACGGTGAAAGGCAGAGTAACCCTGACTCAGAGTAAGCTACTCTGCTCCCCTATAAGACATGGTAAATAGTAATAAGCTTCTAACTCATATATATCACAATTTAAAATGTATGCATTACCTATATATAGCTGAATTGGAAATTTTAGCTTAGTAATAAACTAATATTATTGACTTGTTTGAAAGTTAATTCAATTTTTTTTGTATGTATTCAAATTAAGTCAATCTCATGGTAGAACAGTAGAATGGTATACAAATATTGTTGTGAGACAATTAATAAGGAATATATGTCCAAATGTTAAGTTGCTTAATTTCTAAACGTGTACCACTTTTGATGTGATAAGCTAATCGTATCAACAAAACTTCTGTTTTTCTATTTGTCACAAGCGATAGATATATAGTATCAATCGTTATTAATGTTCCTTAATCTGAAGATAATTTTGTTTATAATTAACTACAAGTAATATTATTTAGACTTCAATGTAATTGTTGTAAATTTTATGGTGAACTTAACTTCAACTCATTATCTTTATTTAAGTGTCCCAGTGGATATTATTGACCAATCTTGTATTTTCTTACTATCTGTAATTGAATGTTATATCCGTTTACTCTTGAATTGTGTAATTATTTGTTTTTAAACGGTATAATCATTTGTTCTTAAAAGGTGTATCATTTTGTTCGTTAATGGTGTAAGTATTTGTTATTGAATGGTACATCATTCAAGCAGAACAAATAGATACACCATTTAATAACAAATTGGTACACCATTCACGCGCATATGTCTACATAATTCAAGAACAACTGGGTACACCGTTGACGACAAATTGATACATTTTTGAAGAACAAATAGATACAACATTGAAGCACAAATGACTACATTATTCAAGAACAAATAGCTACACCATTCAAAAATAAATGCCTACACTATTCAAGTACACAAATGAGTACAGCATTTAAGATCAAATGGCTACACAATTCAAATACAAATGGGTACATCTTTCAATAACAAATGAGTACACCATTCAAGCACAAATGACTGCACATTTCAAGAACAAATAACTACACTTCAAGAACAAATTTGTACACCATTCAAGCACACAAATTGGTACACCATTCAAGATCAAATGGATACATCATTTAAGAACAAATTAGTACAACATTCAAGCATCACATGGGTACACCATTCAATAACAAATGGGTACGCCATTCAATAACAAATGGGTATATCATTCAAGCACAAATGTCTATACCTTTCAAGAACAAATTGCTACACCATTCAATAACAAATTGGTACACAATTCAAGCACATAAATGGGTACACAATTCAAGAACAAATGGTTACACCATTCAATAACAAATTGGTATACAGTTCAAGAACAAATGCGTACATTATTTAAGCACCGTATGGGTACACCGTTTATGAACAGATGGGTACACTATTCAAGCACATCATGGGTACACCGTTCACGAACACATGGGTACACCATTCAACATACATGGGTACATCATTTAAGCACAAATGGCTACACCATTTAAGCACAAATGCCTACACCATTTAAGCACAAATGGCTACACCATTCAAGCATCGATACGAATTGTACTACATTATAAATATGGCTACACCGTTCACCCATGGGTACATCCATTTATTCGTGAATGGTGTACCTATTTGTTCATAAATGGTGTATTTATTTGTTTGTGAATTGTGTAACTATTTATTCGTGAATGGTGTAGGGTGCCGGAACAAATGGGTACACCAAAACTAATTGTACTACACAAATGGGTAAGAATGGTTATCGATCCGTTTCGGTTTTTCCCGTTTTTCGCCCATCCTACTATGCAAGACGAAAACCCGGGAAAAACGAACCGAACCGAGCCAAAAAAGACCGAAACTGAAAAATCAAAACTTTTTCGGGCCGGTTTCGGTTTACAATAAAACCGAATCGAAAAAAACCAAAAGAAAAAACCGAAAATCCAAAAATAAAACCGAAAAAAACCAAAGCCGGACTGAAACAAACCGGTTCAGTTCGGTCCAAAAAAAAAAACCAAAAAATATATCCGATTTCGGTTTTGATAAAAATCAAACCCAAACGAACCGAACTAAAGTACAGTGCTAGTAGTAGTGAGGCTGGATTTTTATACTGCATTTTTTCTGAAAAAACGCAAAAACCGTACATTTTTTCTACGAACCGTACATTTTTTCTACGGTTTGGGCTGAATTGCAATTTTTACGAAATGCAGGGACTGAAATGTAAATTTTGTAAACTTCAGGAAAACCGTACATTTTTGTACGGTTTTCCTAAAGTTTACAGAATTTACATTTCAGTCCCTGCATTTTATAAAAATTGAAAACTAGTCCCTTGAATAAAAAAAAATGATTTTTTTTAAAATTAAACATGAATTTTTTGCTATACAAAAAACTAAATTCCCTATTCCTATATTTACAATAAAAGGAACTTTTTATAAAAATTCTAAATCTTTTAAAAATTCATGTTTAATTTTTTTTTAAATCATGTTTAATTGTTTAAAAAATTCATGTTTAGAATTATAAAAAATCCATGCATTTCGTAAAAATTGCAATTCAGCCCAAACCATAGAAAAAATGTACGGTTCGTAGAAAAAATATACGATTTTTAGGTTTTTTCAAAAAAAATGTATATAAAAATCCAACCTCCCTAATAGCACCAGATAGCAAAAGAATAAATAAATAAAAAATGAAAAAACCCTAAAAAAATAAAATAAAAAAACATCCCCTTCTGTCGACTCGCCACGTGGCACCAGACACATCACCTCTTATTCATACCCACTCTCTCTCCTCTCTCTCTCTCTCTCTAAAACCCACAACAACAACAACAAAAAAAAAAACTGAAATATTTTAATTTAAAAAAAACAAAACAAAACATGGCAATGGAACAGAAAACTAAAGACTATTTATATATCTCTAATAATAATAAACTCAGTTCTAAAGAGAAAAAAGTGTGTAAAATACTATTAAACCTTTCTTTACTAATTAATATATCCGAGCTCGGTGTTGATTTTCCTGTTTGGGGAGCTAAGAAGAGAAGGTTGCCACGTCATCATCATCTTCCTGATAAGAAGTTGATATTACTATCCCGATATTCGAGTCCCGCAACAACTCTTTCTTTTCCTCCCAGTGATCACTCTGATGATACTGTTTTTATTAAAGTTCATAAAAATAAGGTCTTTTTTTGTTTGTTTATCCCCTGTTTTTATTTTTTTAGATTTTTAGTTTTTTGTTTGTTTTTTGGGAGATAATAAGGAAATTGGATTCTGGGTTTTCTAATAAATTGCTTATAGTTTTCTGGGTTTTGGTTACTTCATATTTAATTTGATTATCTATCCACTGTTTTTTTTTTAGCTTTTTTTTTTTTGTTTATTTATTGGGAAATAATAAGGAAATTGGCTGTTGGGTTTCCTAAGAAATTGCATATATTTTTTGTGGGTTTTAATTTACAGTAGTATATTGTATCATCATATCCCATGTATTTTTTTTATAGGTTTTATTTTTAATATTTTTTGCTTGTTTGTTTATTGGAACATTAAAAAGAAATTGGCTTCTGGGTTTTGTACGAAATTGCATATACTTTTTTGGGTTTTTTTAATTATTGATCATCATATCCCCTGATTTTTTTATTTACAGATTTGTAGCTTTAAGTTATGGTTTTTTTTGTTTATTTATTGGGACATAATAAAGAAATTAGCTGCTGGGTTTTCGAAATCGCATATAGTTTTGTGGGTTTTATATATTTTCTGGTGATTTTTAAATTATTTTGGTTTGTTGATCCATTTATATATTTTCTAGTGAAAATAAAAAGATTGGTTGCTGGGTTTTTTGTTAGTTTTGTTAGTTTTATACTATGTGACAAGGGTTTTAGTTTACTTAATAATGTTATTTTCTATGCTATGATCATGTTAATTATTTGATGATTAAATTGGCATTCTATTATCTTGTATTGATTAATAATCTCAGTTAATTTTATATGTGATGGGAGTTGTAACTTCATCTTGTTATACTTTCTCATATTAATTGACTATTAATTAGTAGCATTCTATTTCTAGTAATGTAAATAAAATTTGAATTTTATAAAAACTTATGAATATGATAACTAGACGTGATACTAGTAGTTCATATTAATTGATTAATGTTTATTACTATTTCAGACTAAAGAAGAATTATTGTCGACTTTGAAGGAATTAGTTGAAACAAAGGAAATCCTAACAAGGGTAAGTTTCTGATTATTATTTTTAGAAAAAAAATTGAATTTTTTTTTTATATATTTTTATGTCTCCACATTCCAATACTGTTTTGTTTATTATCTTCTTCATTCTTCTTTTTTATTTTCCTTTTTACTGCATTGTCTTTTTACTGCAACATGAAAATTGCCAATTTGGGAAACATATTATTAAACATTAATAATACATGAACATAGTACTGTTTTTTCTTCTTATTTATGAATTGCCTAGTAAAAGAGACAAATCACTGGTATAAATCAAACTTAATTACCAAAAAGAATTTATGATCATGGCTTCTTTTTTTTATGAATAAAGGCCCCTTCAAGCAAACTTGCAAAATAGAAAATTCGTGTTTAGGTATGATTTTTAATCTCAGTAAAAGTATCTTTTTAGATACCAACATATTCTTCTTATAGCATCTTATTAAATCTTACTTTCCATTGACTAAATTGTGGTATAGTCATAAACTATCAATAATGCTATATACCCAGACATTGGAAACAGACTGTATACCAGACTGATGACATGTCAATAGACATTCCAAATTTAAAAAACAATATCTCTCAAATCTCTCAAACAATTAACAAATATCTTTCTTCTCTCTCTTCTTTCAAAACAATATCAATTCCACCGAGGATCTAATGCAGAAATATCGCACCAAATTAATTTTTTCCCAATTTGTGATTTATTCCTCCTCACCCAGCAATGAAACGCAATCGGTTTTGTATAAAGTAGCATACTTTAATGTACAACTACAATACAATTAAGTTCGATGCGGCCATGCCAATATAGATGTGTATGTTGAAATTAGCTCATAATGGCTCATTAAACACATCCCAAGCGTAGCCACTAATTGCTTAAAAGTTGCATACCAAACAAGCCCTCAATGACCATTAATTGTTTACAAATTTCAAAATCAAACAAGCCTGGGAAAATTCAACAAAACACATTACACGAACATGTAAAAATATAAAGGGTACTCATAGTCAAACTACATAATCAAACAACCATCTTTTGATCCATGGATATGCACATGCATAATTTTAATTATCTCAGAAAATCGAAGTATAATCAGACATGGAGGTGATTATTCTATGGGGTTTTGGGCTCTTAATTTGAGTAGGTGACTGATTTTATTTTGAAAGGAGGGATTGAAAATGTTTTGAAGGAGAGAGTGGACAGATCTCTTATGTATTTACTTTGAGAGAGGAGAATTGATATTGTTTTGAAAGAAGAGAGAGAAGAAAGATATTTGTTAATTGTTTGAGAGATTTGAGAGATATTGTTTCCAATGTCTGGGTATATAGCATTATTGATTAACAAATATATTTCTTCTCTCTCTTCTTTCAAAACAATATCAATTCTCCTCTCTCAAAGTAAATACATAAGAGATCTGTTCACTCTCTCCTTCAAAACATTTTCAATCCCTCCTTTCAAAATAAAATCAGTCACCTACTCAAATTAAGAGCCCAAAACCCCATAGAATAATCACCTCCATGTCTGATTATACTTCGATTTTCTGAGATAATTAAAATTATGCATGTGCATATCCATGGATCAAAAGATGGTTGTTTGATTATGTAGTTTGACTATGAGTACCCTTTATATTTTTACATGTTCGTGTAATGTGTTTTGTTGAATTTTCCCAGGCTTGTTTGATTTTGAAATTTGTAAACAATTAATGGTCATCGAGGGCTTGTTTGGTATGCAACTTTTAAGCAATTAATGGCTACGCTTGGGATGTGTTTAATGAGCCATTATGAGCTAATTTCAACATACACATCTATATTGGCATGGCCGCATCGAACTTAATTGTATTGTAGTTGTACATTAAAGTATGCTACTTTATACAAAACCGATTGCGCTTCATTGCTGGGTGAGGAGGAATAAATCACAAATTGGGAAAAAATTATTTTGGTGCGATATTTCTGCATTAGATCCTCGGTGGAATTGATATTGTTTTGAAAGAAGAGAGAGAAGAAAGATATTTGTTAATTGTTTGAGAGATTTGAGAGATGTTGTTTTTTAAATTTGGAATGTCTTGACATGTCATCAGTCTGGTATACAGTCTGTTTCCAATGTCTGGGTATATAGCATTATTGATTTGTTAATTGTTTGAGAGATTTGAGAGATATTGTTTTTTAAATTTGAAATGTCTATTGACATGTCATCAGTCTGGTATACAGTCTGTTTCCAATGTCTGGGTATATAGCATTATTGATAAACTATGGGTTCGTTTGGCAACAGATTTTTTTAGTGTATTTTTAAATTTTAGATTTTGAAAAGTGTGGGTGTTCGACAAGTCATATTATTCAGCTTCTGAAAATCTGATTTTTAGGCTGAAAAATCTAAAAAATCCAGAATTTTAAAATATAGATTTTCAGTGGATTCTCAAAACAGATTTTATATATGGGTTAATAATTGAACTAGATTCCTTAGGGTTTTTTTTTACATTAAAACAAATGATAATAATAAAATTGAAAAATGAGATTTAATTTTCTGTTTTTTTTTTTTACAATTGAAACAGGAGTTAGAAAAGGTGAAGACTTGTCATAATGAGAGAAAAGCTTACAATGCATTATTGAAAGCAAAGCAAGAAGAGGTACTTTTTGCCTTTTTATGTACATTGCAATTACATGTCCATATATAGCATGGTCATATGATGAACTTATTTCCTATTATTCCACTTTTTGACTTTTCTGATATGTAATACAGTTATAGGGTATTTTTGCTTGGTTTACATAGCAATTACATGTCCATATATAGCATGGTCATATGATGAACTTATTTCTTATTATTCCACTTTTTGACTTTTCTGATATGTAATACAGTTATAGGGTATTTTTGCTTGGTTTATTTGGGTAACCTAACCTATGGAGATTGTCCCATAATTTTATGACGAACCAAATTTGGTCTAATATAGTAATTTACTAGCTTATGAATGAGAGTCATAGTAACTGATGAAAAAAAAATTCACTTTTTAATCATTTTATTTGATTGATTTTAGGTTATGCCTTTCCTCTTATACTATAGCTTTTAACCATAAAAATGTTCATGTTATACTATGATCACATTACTGATTGAAACAAAATGATGAAAACATCTCCGTTATCTTGATGTCGGTACCAAATTCTGCTTTCTTTTCCAAAATTTTTGTGCTATTGAAATTTAACTTGAAACTACAATGATCGGCTTTATTTGTAAAATCCTTTTGTCATCTGTTATGTTACATCCGACCTAGCTTAAATTAAGACCTTTTTGAACCAAAAACATAAGGAAATTGAAAATTGAAAGTTGAAACTAGGCAATATTCTCATACAGAGAGGTCTGGTCTGGTTTCTGTTTTTAAGCTCGACCTTTCTCACGTCCTGGCTTAATATTTCTACTGCATTTCGCCTGAAAATATTAAAAGCTATAAGCTGGATATGTTAGCATTTTTGTCAACCTGATAAAGGCTGCGTTATTTGCTTTAACACAGGAACCAAACAAGCACAAGATTTCTAAGAAAGCCATTATAATAAACAAACAAACAAAAGCATTATTTAGTCTAATTTTTAAGTTGTAACCATTCTTATTTTCAATTTGCAGTTTCAGATCAGGGGGAAAGAGACTAATAGCAAGCGGGGCCCAAGTCTGAATCTTGAAATGGAATTAAGCAAAAGCCTAAACCTGGAAACCGAGCTAAACCAAAATATGACACCATTTTCACTTTCAGTCGAAAATCACCATGCATATTATCCTAATTTCCTTACTCTTATCCAACAACAACACCAACACAACTACATTTTCCATTACCCTTGTCGACCTGGTCTTCCGGATCTAAACACTCGTTTTGATGAGGTGGAGAATTTACAACCGTTGGATCGCAACGTACAATCTCATGGAGATGATGATAGGCAAAGAGCTGCTAAAGCTAGGAAAAGAAGAATAGTCAGATTGAGAGAGAGGAAGTTGAATCTTTTCTCATTCAAGACATCAAAATGCTAGATATATATATACAGATACTATATACCGTATGGAGTAACATTATATATCAACTGTCGGAGTTAGTATTTTTTGTAGTTTATTCCATTGATTTAGGAATCCAAGTGTAAATGAGAGAGGCTGCTCTATAGGGAGATTTTGCACTCCTTTTACTCCATTTTTTTTTTTCAATCTTGAGATCTTATCAAAATTAGGAAGGAATTTTTTGTAAGAACAAGTTGCGAGTTTGTGAACAAATTCTGCTGCAGAGCATTTGAACTCCTGGGTATGAGAATCGAGGCACCCTTTTCCAGAAGTATTTTTATTTTCAGCTTTTTTTTTTACTTTTAAGTGGATATAACTAATTTGTTGTTCAGCTTTTACACATGAGTTTTTTCTGGCCCAGATAAGTAGCTAGAACCCGTCCGGCTTTGACTGTATGAAATTAGGCACCAACAAAATTGTTCATAAGCTGCTATGTAAGTTTTTTTTCCTTTTTTTGACTCGTTCAAGTTTATGGCTACTATTACAGAACAAAAATGTAAACTGCGAATATATAGTACTTCTATGTACACAGAATCATACATAAATTAGGTTATATCAAGACTCACAGTGATCTTCATAAAGATATTTTGAATATCAGACTAATCATCGGAAAAAAATAATATAGAGTATGGAACAAAACGACACATGAAGGATTTATTTGTGGATTTCATTTCTCTTAGGTGAATGCGAATGAATCGTAACTGAATAACACAAACGTAGACCTAAGGTGCCCGGCAACCTTCTAAACATCTCCAGAAAAGATGCTGTATTCCGAATAACAGATGACGCAATCTTCATTCCAATTGTCGGAACAACATAAACGCTTCATTTCACCTGACAAAGTATGGCGAAGTCTTGTAGGTTTAACACTAGAAGAATAAAAAAAACACAGATTGCGTTCGGGGACAACAAGGCCACACAGACTATTAGACATCTGGTATATCGCTGTAAAAATTGGAAAAATGCATACAAAACTCATTGGCACCTGAACAACATCACCTACACCAAATTGATTTTACTTTGTAACACGAACAAAACAAGTTTTGTTAATCACTAAATCCAATGTACCAAACAATCTATCCTAATACTATTACTTTAATCTTAAATACAACAAATCTCATTCAACATGCATGATAAGAGTCTTCAACACCAATAACAAGAAAACATAACATAAATAGTTAAATACATACATATGATAAGCATAATAGTATTTCATAAAAAACCAAACAATCAAATCCCGCTCGAATATCACTCAATCTACGCCGCCTCTTGTTGATTCTCCTCGTACTCCTCCTCCTCGTACTCCTCGTCGGCAGTCGCATCCTGGTATTGTTGATATTCTGCAACCAAATCGTTCATATTACTCTCAGCCTCAGTAAATTCCATCTCATCCATACCCTCACCAGTATACCAATGAAGAAACGCCTTTCGCCTAAACATAGCTGTAAACTGCTCACTCACCCTCCTAAACATCTCTTGAATGGAAGTCGAGTTCCCAATAAAAGTCGACGCCATTTTCAACCCAGTTGGCGGAATATCACAAACACTAGATTTAACATTATTTGGTATCCACTCAACGAAATAAGACGAGTTTTTGTTTTGGACATTGATCATCTGCTCATCCACCTCTTTTGTGCTCATTTTTCCTCGAAAAACTGCTGAGGCGGTTAGGTAACGTCCATGTCGAGGGTCAGCAGCGCACATCATATTTTTGGCGTCCCACATTTGTTGGGTAAGCTCAGGAACGGTGAGAGATACATATTTTTGTGCATTACGTGAGGTGAGAGGGGAAAAGCCAACCATGAAGAAGTGGAGACGTGGGAACGGGATCAAATTCACCGCGAGTTTTCTTAAGTCGGAGTTGAGTTGACCAGGGAAACGGAGACAGCATGTTACACCACTCATTGTGGCGGAGATCAAGTGGTTCAGGTCACCAACTGAAAAATAGATAAGGAAAATTAAGTTTTGGAACTGTAAATAAAAATTGGTACTATTAGATAAAACACTAAAATAAACCTCTCACTGAATTTCAACTATGCAGTAAGATAGCAGCAAAAACATGTAATTATTTGAATCAATTGCATTCAGAAATGGATTCTTGAGCTAAAATGACAATCACATTGACAAAAGTTGTATTTCTTTATATCATGTATTGAGTTAAAAAAATTCCTAAACTCAGTTATATGTATTCGGGTCCCCTTTATTGAACCGTGATGCGTAAATAAAAAGTAATTAGCGAGGCTGATTACTTTATATCAACTAACTCCAACTATTGGAGCAGAATTTGGTATATCTAAGCAACAAAAACATATGTAAAAGCTTGTTTGACTATGGAATTTCAAGATCAAGTTTCTTGCTTTGGAATCAAAGACTCTTATGCAAGATTCCACCCACTCATTCCAGAAGATTTTAAATGTAAAGCAAAACTAGACCTTTTTTTAGCTTGAAAGCTATCAACAAACAAAGCCAAAATGAAGATGCATAGGTAGAAGGGGAATAAATGAACTTGTTTTCCATGAGTTTCCTGGGCTTTTTCTTTCTTCTTTCGGCATTTATACAAAGAAACTGGGAGTTTTAACCTGTGTTTTTCTCTCTTTTAACTTTTGTTGTAAAACTTCATTTTTAATGCATTTGAGATAACAGCCGCGTTTAATAGATACAACCAAACAATCCTGTAAAGTACACACATACGGAAGGTACTAGTGCTTACAGCTAGGATTGGCCAACTTGAGTGTCCTTAGACAAATGTCATAGAGGGCTTCGTTATCAAGGACCATACACTCGTCAGCATTTTCAACAAGCTGGTGAACCGACAGAGTGGCATTGTAAGGCTCGACAACAGTGTCGGAAACTTTAGGAGAGGGGAAGACAGAGAAAGTGAGCATCATCCTATCTGGATACTCTTCCCTTATCTTCGAGATCAGTAAAGTCCCCATTCCTGATCCTGTTCCACCACCGAGCGAGTGGCAAACCTGGAAACCTGTAATGTAACGGTATTAATTATAACGAAATTAGAAAATGGATATATAAACATTAAATGCCTACATACCTAATTAACAGGAAGAAATCTTTAATGACTGTAACTAGCACAAATCTATCAAACTACACAAATTGCTTAGATGACATTGAACCTAATATACCATCTTATTTTAATTTTTTAATCAAGACATAATCATATCAAATGAACTTCAAAAACGGGAAACACACATCTCATGTATACATGAAGTTGTACGTGTCTGTTCAAGAAACTTAAGAGTAATCATAAACCAGATTTCTTGAAACTGTTTGTCTATCAAGGTATTCCATACATCATTATTGGATAATAATTGATAGAATTCGAGCATAAAAGGAACTGTTGCTACAAGTGACTTTAGTACATACTAAGAGCATCTACAATAATGTTGTTATCTCTATTTAATTAAAAATGTTAGCTAACAATACAATTAAAAACATTGTTAAACATAACAATCTTTTTAATTGTTATTACTTGATGACATGGCAAAAAATATATCCACAGTCACAATTAACTCTTATTTCTCAGTTATATCTTTTATATCTCTACCATACTGTTATTTATTTTCTCCCAACATATATCAATAGTACTATATTTTGAATAATTAATTTTTAATTAAAATAGATAACATTGTTAAAGTTAAAACTAATGTGGGTGTTTAACTTAATATACATATGTGTCATTCAATAGCTTTTTAAACGATGATGTGTCAATAGTTAACAATAAAAAGATAACAAAACTATTGTGAATGCTCTAATGTTGTTTTGTTCAATACAGTACTTTTCAAGTATTGAATCATTTTTCGGGATATGAACAGTTTACTACCCTGTACTTTACCAAAAATTCAATTTTCTCCCTTCTACTCTACTTTGTTCATTTTAGGGCTCTGTACAATATCAATCCAACTCAATTTTGTACCTCATCCGTCAATTGCTTCACAAAATGGACGACACGTGCCTGCACGTGACTAACTTTTGCTGCTTTTATGAGTTAGGTTTATGTTTGGTAAGAATTGGGATGAACCAAAGATAGAAAAATGTATTATTCTGTCCCTTGTCTTTATTTTATTTTTTATTTTTTTATTGAACTTATGTTATAAATGACCAAAATACCCTTGTCGTTAAAATAAGTTAATAGAATTTAGTCACGTGCAGGCACGTGTCGTCCATTTTGTGAAGAAATTGACGAATAAGGTATAAAATTGAATGTATTATATTGTACAGGGTCCTAAAATGAACAAATTAGAGTAAATGAGAAAAAATTAAATTTTTCGTAAATTACAGTGTAGTAAATTGTTCATATCCCTCAATTTCCGCATGATTAGACCAAAAAACTTATCATGTGCATTATCAATTCATAACAAAAAATTTCCAACTAAACCAATCAGAACACAATAATCTCAAACAAATATACGCAAGAACTAAAAATACCTTGAAGACAATCAGAGTTCTCAGCCTCTTTGCGGACAACATCGAGAACCGAGTCAACGAGCTCGGCACCCTCTGTGTAATGGCCCTTCGCCCAGTTATTACCAGCACCAGACTGCCCAAATACAAAGTTATCAGGCCTGAAAATCTTCCCATAAGGCCCGGTCCTGATAGCATCCATTGTGCCTGGCTCAAGGTCCATCAGCACTGCCCTCGGCACAAACCTTTTATTTAAAATCAAAACAAAATTAAAAATGAGATATTGTTTTTTTTAAGTTATGTTTGAGTTATGTCAGGTCTGATATCAATTGTAAAAGGGAATAAGATCACTACTAAAGGAAAGATAAGCATTCTAGATTTACAAAACACCTTATTATTATCATAGTTTACGATTTGTAACAAATGAAAGCCTTGAAGTTTGATTCCAAATTAAAATTTAATTAAATTGCATGGTTTATGAAATAGATATTTATTGTCAATACAAGGAAAAAAAGTGAACAACCCTACCATTATTCAGAAAGCCTTATTATCATTGAAAGTTATGATTAAGTTTTAATTCATAAAGTAAAACAGATATGCCTATATTAATTTAGATATGGCTTGTGAAAACGATTTTTTAACCAAATAATGATTTTATCCCTGATCACTATGACAATGAACCACA
The DNA here is from genome assembly GCA_963920805.1 of Primula vulgaris. Classification (NCBI taxonomy): domain Eukaryota; kingdom Viridiplantae; phylum Streptophyta; class Magnoliopsida; order Ericales; family Primulaceae; genus Primula; species Primula vulgaris. The sequence goes on from OY987216.1 coordinate 35,735,753, forward strand.
TAAACATTGTATCATCGTATATATTCATTTCAAACCAAATCAAAATTATAAGTTGTAATTTAAATTGCAAAAGTAAACCATTGGCATAAAAATTAGTATCTGTAGTAGATAAAATTAGTCTCACTATTCATTACAATAAGGAATGAAATAAAACCTTAACATGATCATAAAATTTCAATATCATACCAGATAAAATTCTTAAAAACCGAAACTAATCAGCTTTCTATAAATAAATAAAAATCTCAGTTCGAAATCATTATTCTAAAATCATACATTGCCAACACATTATTATTATTTTTAGAAAAAAGTAAGAAACCTTCCGCCCGACGCCTCATTGAAATAAACATTGATCCTCTCGAGCTGCAAATCGGTCGAGGTCCCATTCGTATTATATTTCCCGTCGAGATCAACACCGTGTTCTTCGCAAATAACTTCCCAGAATTTAGAACCGATTTGGTTCCCACATTGCCCACCTTGAATATGCAAAATCTCCCTCATTTTTTTGTTTTTTCTTGATATTGTTTCTTTTGTTTATTCTATTTTTCTATCTTTCCCTTAATAATATTGTGATAGTGAATATATGAAGGGAAAATGTGAGGGGGAGAGAAATAACCGCTAATAATAACCGTTATGAAAGTGCACACGTGCGAAACCGCTATTTCTTTATTTTTTTTATTATTATTTATTCATTAGTTTTGGTAGGGCTGCGTGAAAAACCAGAAAAACCGACCGATAAACGAACCGAAAAAGACTGAAACCGAAAAATCGAAAAAAAATCAGGTTAGTTTTGGTTTTCAGTAAAACCGAAAAAAACCGAAAACGACCGAAAAATCAAAAATAAAATCGAAAAAAACCAAGAACGACCGAAAAATCAAAAATAAAACCGAAAAAAACCGAAACTGGACCGAAAAAACTGGTCCGGTTCGGTCCAAAAAATAAAAATGCCGAAACCGAAAAAAATCGAATCGAAAAATATGCTCGGTTTCGGTTTTGCCAAAAACCAAACCGTACCGGACCCAGCCCTAAGTTTTGGTCGTGGGACACGTGGGGTCTTGTTGTCTATTCATAGTTTTAGTATAATAATTTAGTTTAATATTACATGAAATTTATCTATTATTATTAGAGATAAATGTCTATTACAAGACATACATTTATATCATGACAATGTGTTATTAGCGATGATTTGTTCCTTTCTATTCATTAAGAAATTTCCCTACTATTTTCAATTTAAGGATCAATATATTATCTATAATTATATACAAAAATTATGTGCGTAAAATAACCTGATGTTTTTGTTTGTTTATAAAAAGTTTGAGCTTAATTAACCCTGAAAATAAAAGAATTTTTTTATGAACACTTTTTACATTTGAAAAATTGTATGAATAAGACAATAAGAGTATATAAAATGTAAATATATATATATGATATACCTCGTCAGGTAGTTGGGCTAAATATGCTAGAAATGTGCCAGTATCAGTCGAGTCTGAGCATGTGATGAGTCAATTTAAATTAGTATAAAGCCTATACGTTACAAAAAAATGTCAGCTTACTATCAGAGCGTCTGTTGCTAAACTGTTGGTAAAGTGAGTATCGTTAAATTTAGCAGCAGCTAGCAGCAGTTTTTGTTGCTAAACTGTTGCTAAAATTAGCGACACTTACTTTACCAACAGTTTAGCAAAAGTAAACTGTTGCTATCTTTAACTTTTTATTATAGTGAGAGGGGATTAAGAAATGCATTAAACACGCAACATGCCGTTGGATACGGGTCCTTACTCGAGACGCAACCGAGTACTAGAGGCCTTGGCTAAAAGTCCTAATCGTTATTTAATTGTTATTTACTTTTTGCTATTAGATTCGTTATTTCCTTTTAGGATTATTAATTTCCTTAGATTCGTTATTTACTTTTGGGATTACGATTAGTAGTTTCCTTTTGGAATTCGTATTGGACTCTTATTTTGAGAACGAGTTGCGGTAACCAACGTAAAAAGTTGCCCGAAGTTTTAAGTGTTGCACCATATAAGAGCAAACTTAGGGTGGATTTATCTTCTGCTTAGGGTGGATTTAGACCCCCTTTAACATGAACCAACCTCATATAAAGATCCCCAAGCAAACAAGGCTCATACAGAATTCATCGAAGAGACATCATGAGTGTTGCGAAACGAGTAAAAAGTTGTAGTAAATGAGAGGAGGGGGGAAATCCTACCAAACACGGACAGTATTCCCGGCCTTGTTCTTTCTGTTTTGTTGCAAATCGTTTTTTTTCTCCTCTGATATTTGAGCATGTCATTTTCTTTGGTTACATTTATTCTCTGTCTCTTCAGAATGTGCTATTTAGCATTAATTAGGCTCTAGGCAACTAACTACAAGAGTGTTTTGTTAATAGATACAAAACAGAGTAATCCTGACTCAGAGTCAGGTACTCTGCTTCCTCTTATTAGGAAGCAGAGTATCTGACTCTGAGTCAGAGTTACTCTACTTTCCACAGCCATTGGATCTGCTACAGTTTAAATTTAATAACAGATCTAATGGCTGTGAAAAACAGAGTAATCCTGACTCAGAGTCAGGTACTCTGCTTCCCTCTTATTATACTTTAAGTAATGGTTGTTTGGAACAGTTAAAGAATGGACGCAGAATATGGAACATTCTAAGTTAGAGCTGTGGTTAAGAAAATTTACGGAACCACCGCCTAACTAATACGAAACAGTTTTCAACATGCAACTCATTACTTAAGTATGTGAATCTCTATGACAAATATTTTATCGTTGAGTAATTAATTATATACTTTTAAATAGCATAATCTATATCGACCTGCAGCGGTTACGAGCTACCCTTCAACTGATATGTTGATCTGCGCAAAGTAGCTGAGAGGACTAAGTTCATATGAACCAAGATTGAGCCCTAGTAGAGTTTGAGCAAAAACTAATTACCCACCCGGCCAGTTTTGTACTTATATATAAGACGGGTAATTACACATTACTCACACTTTTGATACTTTATCCCAAAAAGCCAAGCTTAACGTTGCCTAAACCAAGAGCATTTATTTTCGTAAAATATTGTACTCATAGCCATACATGCGAATTATCTCTTAAAACCAGAATTTAAAACGGTAATTAACAATGTCATTTAAAATTAGTATCTCTTCCTTTTATTCTTTTTCAGCTGATACGCTTCCAATCTACTCTTCCTAACTTATATGAAAAGCGAATAGACAAATACCAAATTCATTATAAGCTCTTAAACTACAAAACGTTACAGTTAAAAAAAATTAATTTAAGTAAAGTAAAGTCACTACAAGAAATCAAACACAGCTAGTAGGAACAATCATTAAATTAGGAAGAAAGCTAGTAGATTACACAAAAAATTAAAACTCTTGTAAAACATGCATGCAGGAGCACAAATAATGGTATTTTCTGCTCTATATTAGCTCCAATCTCCAAACACAGCTAATCACAATCAAACTCATGTAAAGCGACGAAAATGTCAATTTAAAACGGTAATAATCTGGAAAGTGAGTGATATTTGTACAAATATTAAACATTATATGGAACCGGTTAGAACTTAATAAACCGATCACATGAGTTGAGCAAACCCAAAAGACATGAGCCAAATGTAAGATATCACCCAAATCCGGGAATTGAAAATATAGGTACTGATGATGACGATAAGAGAATTGAGCAGTGATCAGTCGAAGAATTAAACAAAGATAGGAGTCACCTTTACGATGTTTTTAAAAGTCGTTGCCAATTTGTAGGTAGGTATTATATAGAGAGAGATATGTGAACAAGGGCGAGAGAGATGTCTGCGTGAATTGTAGCGGTTGTACGAAGAGAAGAGACATGCCATATTGTCATTAATGTTTGAAACCATATTTACGTTTTAAGAACTTGATACTTTAGTTTCGATTAACTCTGAAATCTGAATCACATCATTTTTTGCCTAGCAAGAGTTCAAGAATTTACTTCTTAATTTGCCCATGAGGTATCTTTTACAACTCGGTATACAACCCGTTAATTGTTGGATAAAAATAAAGTAACGCGCCAATGTGACTCGAATTATTTCATGATGTCAAGGCCAAAGCAAAATTTGATATGACAATATAATCACATGAAATTGCCTTCCTTTCTTAGCTCACATTGTTATCAGCAAAGAGGCAAAAACCGGAAACACCCAAAAAAATATTACAGACAATCATCAAAAAGGGTGAAGTTGTAATCCATCGATCTATCACGAGACATGCGTTGATCAAAATACCCTCGGCGAATCTTACCGAAAGTCACATATGTATATATCATTACCCATTAATTAAGTTTGAGATATTGTGAGGGGTCTTCCAGATGAGCGCTCGTCAATAAAAAGAATTGAACCATGCATCTCAATCTAGCTTAAAGAGTGTCCTCTATTATCTACTCGCCTAACTCGTTTGTGATGCTTTTTTCCACGAATTTTTGAGAGTTCGATTACGAGATTGCAAGTAAGCAAGTAACAGCAGTCATTTTAAGAGTTATAGCTATTCTATTTACTCATTAATTATATATAGTTTCAATATTTAAACAATGTTTTTTTTATATATGTCGATGGGGAATCAAATAATGTTGACCTAGTTTTAGAAGAAGAAAATAGACTTATGAATTTGGTCTTGTTAATTATACAGTATCTCCTTAATTAATTTTGAAAATCTTGAACAAGGGAGCATTACAAAAAAATACTCAAATAACGATGGAATTAGTGATGATATTTTTTGTTACGATCTTATTAGCGACGGTTTTTGTGACGGCTTTGTTACAGTTTAGTCATTTTGCGACAGATTTGTGACAGCTTTTTAAATTAGCGACAGACTTGTGACAACTTTTTAAATATGCAACAGTCTTGTGACAGTTTTTGACTCTTATTAGATCAAACATTATTTTATAGTGGAGGGGGATATATTTTTTAGTAAATGAATTGACAAAATGCTAAGAATATAAGTTAATTACTTGGAATACGGAATAAACCACATGCATGACTCTTCATCCTCATGTTTTCACAATATACAATGAGTTTTCAATTTTCATTCATAATCTCCAAATTATGAATGTCCCTCTCGATACATGAGAATTTTATTGTTGTTTTTTAAATTATAAAGGTCATGTACGTACCTTTTTCTTTTACAGTATATTGAAACTAATATGTATATATGGACATAATCTCCAAAATGCATGTCAAAATCATTTTCTCACACCTTCTGCTTGTAAATTGTAATTTAATAATCTTTGGTGTAGTATATATTATTATTGTGTAATTAAGAAGGTGATGATGATGATCATAAGTTAATTTTTATAAGTGAGAAAAAGACGTAAAACCAATTATAGTAAGACACGTAAGCAAGGTCACAACCTCAAGGCACGACCGGTCTGGTAAATCATAGACTTTTACACATTAAAAATAATAAAAATAAACTGACCATTTCAATTCAAAACTAAGCCAAAAGAAGGGTTCTTAATTAAAATGACAAATATGCGACCTAGTAATTTGTACCAACTTGTACTTGTTGGTCATGTCGACTAGTATTATTTACTAATGGTAACATAAAAGTCATGTTTATACTTGTTTTTGCCAATATTGTAAAAGCAAAAGTTGTTGAGGACATAATAAAATTCTCTTGATTATTTTGGAGTCAACGTGATGGAAAGGTTAACTAGAACCAATTTGAGGAAAAAAAGAACTCTAAATAGTAAGTGTACCAATTCTCTTTATTAATTCTCCTGTTTTTCACTATTTATATAATCACCTAACTTCTGTTTTATTCCAAAAACATGTTTATTTAAATCAATATTGCTAAATTAAACTTACTATAAACGTGCCTTAATATGCTCAAAGTCACAATTATGGTCAAACAAAATTTACTACTTCAAAAAATCAATTCACTTCAAAAGATATTGCTACACCTTTTATATATCGGGTAAACATTTAATTTACTAAATTCTTACAGTATTTTACATTTCGAAAATGTTAGCTTCTAGTCTTACTTTGTTATTATTCCACTGATTAGTGATCTTCTCATGATGGTAATCACTATAATCTGTCTCATCCCACTATTAGATCCAAACAGAAAAGAAATAAAATGAAGTACATGGAGTTTTTAAAAAAATTCAATCTCGTCGGTCATTGATTCACCGGTCTTATTTGGTCGCATTTTATAAGTACAAAACTATATTTTGTTTATGAAGGTTGAAAAGTATATACTTATAATGAATATAGTTTTAAGTATTTTGTAAGTTTGTTTGATAAAAATTTAAAAAGTATATCGGGAGTAGTGAAAATTAATTGATACTGATGTATTATTGTTAAAAATTATACTTATTTAAAAAAAATATCAAATTATTTACTTAAAATTAAATATAATATTTTGTCTTGAAAACACAAATAACTATATTTTTTGGGTGTCAACCACACAACATATTTAATTTTAGTAATTACAATTAAATATAAGTAAAAAGTATAACCCACCAAACAAGACCATATATATTCTAAATTTCTACGGTAAGTAAAATTTTTGACAAAAATAAAAGTAAGAAAAGTAGTGAAAGTAGCAAGCAGCGTAGGTGACTCTGAGTCAGAGTCCACAGCCATTAGATATTACTACAGTACATTTTATATTTTAACTGTAGCAATATATAATGGCTGTGGACTCTGAGTCACCTACGCTGCTTCCGTGAAAGTATGAGTAAAAAAAAAGCCCGACAGGTGGTAGGTAAAGACAAGAGACAACCTAAGTCAAATATCCACTTGTAACACTTAAAAAGTACATTAATGAGTTTCATCATAAAAAGTACATTAATTTCATTTATGCCTCATTTCTTTTGTATTGGAACATTAGTAGTTTCCAACCTTCCAATATATAACGAATTCTTTTCCCAAAATCAATAAGGTAACAGATTTGGTAGTTTTTAATAGAATATTATACGTGAAATCTACAATTTCTAAATATTACTTGTAGTTAATTTCTATATAAAATAACAAATGCGAGAATTGGCAATACTTATCATCAGTCCCTTCAAATCAGAGACCAAACAATATTACCTTTTTAAAAACTTACTTATACAAACTACATAAACCGTTCTTATAATCAACCCTTCTCTCAACAACATCCTAATAGTGAATCGGAGTTATACCACTGATCATGCCCGATATTCGAAACCATTCTAATGAAATATGAATTATCTGGAATGACCAGAACATAGAAACTACGATAACCATCCTCGTAATAAAGCCTTCTCATTGTGATCAAACTAGTTTGTTAAATTTAAAAACTCAACCAAATTAGAAGCGTCAATTTTTCTACAACTGAAGTCAAGACGACAGAAACCAATCCAAACCCCGAGAAGCGATAAACAATTGCATCAAACTTAAAACTATATAGACCAAGTAAAATGTTGTTGAAACTATAAGAACCACTTTTATAGTCAACTTAATCATCAATTTCACCAAAATATAAAAATAAAAATAAAAAACCCCATTTCTCAAAATAGCAGAGGCTATAAAAGACTTTTATGCCTAATATATATAAAAACACACATATATTGTATATACATATATATATATATATATATATATAGAGGGAGAGAGTCTAGAGAGAGAAAGCTTCTAGTCCACCATTACTGCTGCTTATATTGAATTTCATTATTTATTATTTAGATTTTATAATTTAATACTAAAATTGCCACAAAAGTCAAATTCTGTCCACACAATCATATTTCACGCGGTATTACTCTGTTCATACATATTTATATGTATGTTTATGTTTTTCTAAAAATAATTGACAAGTTTAGACCATATTCTGCATTTTTGTGATCTTTGGTATTTTTCAAGCTGAGGTGAGTAGGTGTTTATTTTGAAAATTTATGAAACTAGGCATGTTTTTTTATGGTTTTTCTTAACTTGGGTAGTTTATTTTGTAGGATTATAAGTTTTTTTTTTGACAAGTTTAGACCATATTCTGCATTTTTGTGATCTTTGGTATTTTTTAAGCTGAGGTGAGTAGGTGTTTATTTTGAAAATTTATGAAACTAGGCATGTTTTTTTATGGTTTTTCTTAACTTGGGTATTTTATTTTGTAGGATTATAAGTTTTTTTTTGACAAGTTTAGACCATATTCTGCATTTTTGTGATCTTTGGTATTTTTCAAGCTGAGGTGAGTAGGTGTTTATTTTGAAAATTTATGAAACTAGGCATGTTTTTTTATGGCTTTTCTTAACTTGGGTATTTTATTTTGTAGGATTATAAGTTTTTTTTTGACAAGTTTAGACCATATTCTGCATTTTTGTGATCTTTGGTATTTTTCAAGCTGAGGTGAGTAGGTGTTTATTTTGAAAATTTATGAAACTAGGCATGTTTTTTATGGTTTTTCTTAACTTGGGTATTTTATTTTGTAGGATTATAAGTTTTTTTTTTACAAGTTTAAGACCAAATTCTTCATTTTTATGATCTGGGTATTTTTCAAAACCATCATATTTATTAAACTGATGTAAGTAGGTGTTTATTTTGAAATTTTATGAAACTGGGCATGGTTTATGATTTTTAAGTTGGGTTTTTTTATTTTGTAGGATATAAGATATTATAGGTAAAGTTTAATGTGTGTTTTAAAATGGTTTGTTTTCTTATTGGATAATTATCTTCATGATTTAATGTTTTTTGTTTTTTGTAGTTATATTCATTTTATTTGAGAACTCTGGATAAACATTAAGGGCTTGTATGAGTTTTGCAACTAGTAGTAGAATTATCCAGCTTAAAAGCTTCTTTCTTTTTCAGGACAATAAAAAAAATAACAGAAAATATTCATGCTTTTAAGCTGATCACCGAATACACCCCGTAAGTTTTAGCAGAATAGGCAAAAAGGCAGGCTTCAATACTGCAACCAAATAAGTCCTAAGGTTTCTAATTTGAATTTTGCAGTTTTTTTTTCTTTCAAAATTAGAATTTACTCATTATTCCCTTATTTGAACACAAGTGTTTCCAATAATATATAAAGTCTAGTTTCATGGAAGTTTATGTCAATGCAAATGAAATGCATATTACATGCTAATTGCAGGGTATACTAAAATAGTAACTATTCGTATTTTTACCATCTGAATTTTGTAATATCATCACATTGGTTGAGCTGAGATAGCTTCTGAAATCTAGATTTCTCAAATTCAGCAAACTCATACATGAACTCATTGTTTTTATAACGGATTTTTTATTTAATGGTATTAGAATGTAAAATACATTGAGAGCTCTGCAGCTCACTTAATCTGCCTTTTTTTTTCCCGTAAAGGCAGTGTGTTTCGTGATCCAACTTGAAAAATGCATTTTTAAGTTCCTTGCGGATAGGACTTGGTTCCTGACATTTTGTAAACCAAATATGATTACTTCCGGAGTATTTTGTTAGGACAAATCCTATTAGAATAGGCTTCTTTACTGTTCACCTCGTTAATGTTGCTTATTTCAATTTATATCTAACGCTCTGCCTTGTAAATTTGTTAATAGGTAATATTAGCAATCATTTAACTTGGATTATAAAGATGGGAGGTCTGTGTTCTACGGAAAGACAGAACACCGGATATAGAGAAAGAAATTTGCGCTTGTCGGGAAAGCGTAGAACCAAAAAAAGCTTCACTAAATCAAAGGATGAAAATTATATAGACTTTGAATCGAAGACTCTACGTACATATGATTTTGGAGAGCATGGAATGTCCATTTCTCAAGAACTAAGGCCGTTAACGCCTGCCAGGATGTCACATGTCAAGGTGACGAATCCAAATCCTTCATTATAATTTTGTGTTAATTTGTGAATTCAATTTTTTCCTTTGATCCTGTTCACAAGCAATTGTAAATGATCTATATTTGGTTCACCATGAGCATATCGATTGATGTCAGGTTATATTGGAATCAAATTCAGAGAGGTGGAGCGGAAGTGTTTTTATAAGAGGATGGGATTTAAATATTTAATTTAAAAACGTGTTCGGATGTCCTTTTAAGTTAAGTATGATGTTTGGGTTCGTCCCGCTCAAGATTTCCGACTTTTTTGGCCAAAAAACCAAAAGCGGACTAAGTAAAACACTTGCTTTTATGCAAAAAAGAGCGACAATCAATATAGGTACATAGTACAAGATAAAACTGAGGCGCACTTATCTGCTTCTCTGAAACATAGTGGCGACAATATCTGCTTTCACTGCTTATCCAATAGAAAATCGGTATTAAGTAGTAATAGTCCGAAACCGCTCCTTGTGGAGTTGTGTAAATCGAGATACAGTTTTTCTTTTTCCTTCAAGGTAGAGAGGTGACGGTGAGCAAAAGTAGAATCCTATTATCAACATGGTCTGTGTAAAAAACTCTAGGGATTTGATGTTCGAAGGAGTTCTTATTGGCCTCTTTAAGCACGGAACTTTATCATTAAACTTTCCATTTAGAATAACAGGGTAGTCAATCTTCTTCACCCACAATGTGATGAAGCTGCAATAATGTAATAGAGAAGATGACTCTTGGTTTGCTCAAAACCCGCTAAACCACAATGATAAATGTCATCCAACTCACCTCCGCTTGGAAATTCCATTTTATTTAACAATTTTGTTAGAAGACGTAGACACTTCTCTTCCAAGCCTTTTTTTTAATAGAATTTGGATACAAAATGGGTTACTTGAAGTTTTGTATACCGAGTCATAAAACATTACCAGATATCAATTTTTTAACCCAACTTTCGGAAATTTAATTCGTATACTAACGTTACATTACTAAAGATAATTAATGCACTAAGTTACCAAACCGAAAAAAAGAGTCATATGTTGGGGTAGTAAGTAGTTAAGAAAACAAAAAAGTCCACTTTTCAATCATAGTTTTATATATTGTGCACTATTTTCCATGTTATATTATTTTTGTTCACAATATGGTTCTTATCTATTTTAGTACCTAATCTATGGTTGTTTCGCATGTAATCTTCTAAATTTGTCGACAAATGTAAGGGAGTATACTTTTTTTTTGAAGAGTTAAGGGAGTATACTTATTGCTAACATTTGAAGTTTGGTGTACAAATAAAATCCGACAATGCCCTAGTTTACAAAATTGTGGTTTTCCCTAACAAAATTGCTGTTTCATTAGTTAGGAACTTATCCTTAATTAATTTTCTCTTATTACAGACGCCTCATGTGAGCTCATTTCTGGGAAGAGCTGGAATAGCTGGTTTAGAAAAGGCCGTAGAAGTTTTAGACACACTTGGAAGCAGCGTTACAAATTTAAGTTCCCATAGTGGATTCATATCTGGCATGGCTTCTAGAGGGAATAAAGTATCTATTCTAGCATTTGAAATTGCTAATACGATAGCAAAAGGTGCAAGTATGATGGAATCTCTTTCAGAAGAGAGAATTAAGTCTTTGAAAACCGAGGTTTTGCATTCGGAAGAAGTTCGGTTATTGGTTTCTGTGGACATGAAAGAGTTGCTTTCCCTTGCTGCTGCCGACAAAAGGTCAGTTTTTATCACAAAAAAGGGCCCTCTGTCCAATAAAGAAAATCCATCGTTCTTTTATTTGTCTGTACCAAATTATAGTTTTTTCATCTTTCATTTACATATTTTATTCAACTAACCTTTCTTAATTTTTGTGGGGAAAAAATTATGTCTTTTGGAGGGAGTGTCTAATTTCTATTGTGTACATCAGCCTGCAGAATCTGGCGATTAGTCCACTAACACTGTATATTTTAGCCATTCAGTCAGTCGCAAAGTAGTCAAAGATTGGTGTGCCTGATAGGACTTAGCACACTTAGTGTACCAGATAGGAAAAATAGTCATAAGATTGGCTAGCTAGGAAAGTAAAATGCTTCATACATATTCCACTTTTTTTACCGCTTTCGTAGACTACTATATCACATCTTCCAAAGTTAAATCCCAAAGTGTTTTTTTTTGTGGTGTACAAAAGCAATTGAAAAATGTTGGGTTATGGTAGTAATTGCTAAAGGTGCATTTCAATGTACAAAACCGAAATCTGACAAGTTGGTTTATACTATTGTAATTTACAAAAAAAAATACAAAAATTAATTTCCTTAACCACTTCCTGTCTTCCCTTTGTTTCCATTGCTCTTATTTGTTGTAATTTTTTGTAGGGAGGAGTTTGATGTTTTCTGTCGAGAAGTAATTAGATTCGGGGATCTATGTAAAGACCCACAATGGCACAATCTGGGAAGATATTTTTCTAAGTAAGTTCAAAATGCACATTCACCTTAGTAGGTCCTCTTTGGCTAATTTTAGAATAATTTTTTTATTCTAATTACATTTGCCAGGTTAGACACAGACCATGTCACCCATAAGCAACAAAGAGAAGAGGCACAAAAAACGTTGGAAGAGCTAGCTACATTAGCTCAATATACTTCTGTAAGTTCATTGCTTAGCATTTATTTTTGATATGTTTCTTATACTTAAGTTATTTATGCTAGTTGAATTTCTTTTGGCCTGTATCTCTATCTTATGCGACTTTTATGTACATAATCAGACTGCCATTTAAGTTTATTTATTTTATCATTTGTTACAATTGCAATCACTCTGTCATGAATAATATAATGCGGTAAATATCTACACATAGATTTATGTGTATTGGATCAACATTTCATGATTAGGTTTATTCGTTAATGCGTATGGTGTATCACTTATTTTGTAACTCATTGATTTGTAGGAATTATATCATGAGCTAAATGCTTTGGACAGATTTGAACAAGATTTTCGCCAGAAGCTTGAAGAACTGGAAGCATTACATCTCCCTCGAAGAGGTTAGAAGTTAATAATAATGCGTGCTAGGTAAAAAATAGGTCATTATTTTACTTTGTTACGTGTAATAATCATATACGACTCTATCTTGTATATGTTTACCGATAGATGACTTTTCTATGTATAGCCGGTCAGCTTTAACATATAACTAAGTTGTCTAACATCCATGTGCTATTATTTCGTGTCCTGGTTGCTGGACTTTTTAAAACGCCGCTCAGCATTTATTGAGACTTTTCGATACCCTTTATGAACGATGTAAATTACTGCTAATGATTGCCTTCAAGATTTTTTCTGCTATATTCCGTGCAAATAGTGTCCTTCCACTTACTTTTTGTCTCTGTGGTGTAGGAGAGAGTGTCACTATATTACAAAGCGAGCTTAAACACCAAAGGAAACACGTAAGGAACTTGAAAAGGAAATCTCTCTGGACAAAAAGTTTAGAGGAGGTACTTCTTTGTTCTCCTTTCGCTGGTTGAATAATGCTGTCTTTTACCTGCTAGTTCATTTTCAACTTGCTTGAAATATTGATGATTACGGAGTTTGTTTTCATTCTTTCAATTATTTTCTCATTATATCATCTTCCCATTTTCTTGAAAATAAAATTCTAGTATGCTAAGAAGTGCCGCCTGAAAGGCAGGGAAATAATTTTACGTAGCTATGACGCATAATGATTGGTACTTAGCTTAACAATGATCCAATTTCTACTGTTATCTCTGTTGTCTTCTATAGTAATTCTGGAAGAAATATTTTCTATATTGCTGCATCATTGAATTTCTTGATCCAATTTTATTGGTTGTTATCTCTGTTATCTTCTAAGGTAATTGTGTAAAGAAATGTTTTGCACATGACTGCTTAGTAGAATTTGTCATTCTTTTGTACTAAACTGAAGGGGTTTAAAGAGATGTTAAGTTTTAATACATGACTGGTTTTTGCCTTTATATTTTGTACACCGTTCTAAACTATATATATATCGTATAGGTTGTGGAGAAGCTAGTTGATGTAGTTACCTTCATTAATCAAGAGATCTTTGAAGTATTCTCTGATAGTGGTAAGATATTAAAGGCAAAAAATTTAACCCTGTATAAATCTATTCAATTAGCCTCAGTTGTATGATTCTTTCTGTCAGGTTCAATAACGCCTAATAGCGAACCACCTAACAAACCAGAAAGACTAGGCGTAGCTGGTCTTGCCCTGCATTACGCCAATGTAATCAATCAAATAGACAACATTGTGAGTTCTATTCTCATCTGTTTTAAGGAAATTCTCATTTCAGCATTGCTTTCTGGCAGCTGGCAGTTCTTGTCTACACCTTTTAAAAAAAAACTAGACTGCTTCTATCTAATCAGCTTATTATCTGAACGTTTCTGGGCTTTTTGTCTAAAAAGCTATAAGCCGTTAATCTGGATAAACCCACTTTTTTCCGAAACTAAAAAAGACAGATTATGCCTATAAGATGATACCAAACAACCTTCTAGTGTCTGGATTCTGATATGCGTTTATTAATGTCACATCAGTCATCTAGGCCCATGTCACTCCCACCTAACGTGAGAGACCAATTATATCAAGGGTTACCAAACGTTGTCAAGGTTGCTCTGCGGTCCAGGTGTCAACCAACTGATACTACGAATGAGGTATATATTGTAATCTCTGTATTCTTAAATTATCACCGCCTAGTCCGCTTCTTCACCGTTATCATCCTCCTTCAGTTTCATGTTTTGCAGTTTTTCAGTTGAATACTTATAGTCCTTTAATGTAGACAAGTAGTCATTTCTATTGCATTTGCACACAATTATATCGATGTATACAACTCTAGTAACTTATGGACTTTTGCAGCTCACTATGCCTCAAATTAAAGCAGAAATGGAGAAAACCTTACATTGGCTTGTTCCGGTGGCTACAAATACTACCAAGTACGTAAGCTTTTAAATTTAAACCCAGATTCTGGCAGTTTTTGTGAATTGATCTCTTTATACTCATCTGATCATAATTCTTTTGCTTTTGTATTCTTTGGAACAGGGCACATCAAGGTTTTGGATGGGTTGGAGAATGGGCAAACACCGGGTTAGTTATTATCATATGTCCATAAGTGCTTATGCTGTTATGCTATAATTAAAAACAAAAGAATGTTGAATGGATGAAATTGTTGTTTAAATAAACTCAAGTTTTTGTTACTTTGTTGCAGTAACGATTTCGGCAAAAAGGCGGCATTGAATAGTAACATTATCCGATTACAAACACTTTACCATGCAGACAAACAAAAAGTGGACCATTACATCCTCGAACTGGCGACGTGGCTTCATCGCCTTCTCACAGTTGCGAAACAAAGAGATCACAAGATCTGCGTTTTACCCTTTCGATCACCCACTCATAAGGGTTTAAACCGTACTACTTCTAAGAGTGATACTGGAGCGATAAAAACTATAAAACTATCCGAAGAGGAACTAAAATTGTTAGATAGAGCAATGAGCAGGAAAAGATTAAATCCAGGTATGAGTAAAAGCCAAGAATTTACGTTGGTAAAGAATCGAGGGAGCAAACTTTGGGCTGTTAGTAGGAGTACTGGGAATTCTCCAAGGCGATTAGTGCGTCCGAAATCAAATTGTTTAGATGTAATAGATGGTTTAGATCCGTATTTCGAGGGGGCTTTTGTTACATAAGTTTTGGTTGTGTTAAGCTTTAAGGCCACCCCTGTACAGAAGACATGTTATTGCTATGTAGATCGGTTTTGAATGTAATATTATTACTTTACAATAACTTTACTGTAAAGAAAACTTTCATTACTCGAAAGAAATGTTTAGTGATTGTGGATTTTTTTTTAATTTCTAAAAAGAATTTGACTTTTTTTAGTGATAAGATTTCTTTTGGAATTTAATTATTTTCCAGATTTTCCAATTTCATTATCCTTTTTCTGATCTTTTAAAATTGTTTCACTATTTTTTTGAATTTTTTGAGTTAATTAGGTGGAATTGACATTAAACTTAACTAATTTATGAAAATGGCGCAAAATTTAATGTAGTTTCAAAGGTGATACCCACACAAAATTTTACATAGAAATATTTAGCGACTAATAAAAACACTTGGAGTCATGTTTTCGAAATTACCTTTCCAAATTGATTTTTTTTTTTAAGAATAAGAAAAGTTAGGACATTCAAGAATATTTATTAATGCTACCATCAAATTCTTAGAATTTTACTCCCTCCGGCCCAAATTATACTGATACGTTAATAACCCAACCATTTAAGAAAATCAAGTTGATGTAATTGTTTATATGACCTTTTACTTTAGTCGAGTAAAAAAAAAAAACTATTCTCAATCAAAATTAAAAGATGGGTAATAAAGTAAATTTGTTGCCTTTCGAATTCCAATTTTAGGAAACTTTTATTTAAACTGGTACATCCGAAATAACTAACAATCAATTAAATTGGGACGGGAGAAGTAATATAACTTAACGGGAGTATTTTATTTGATGGATTGAAGATTCAAATAAGACAAAGAAGTACACAAATAAGACTATTTGGACAATTTATAAAAAAAATGTCAAGAAAGATCAACATAACAAGCATGTGCGCCAAATAGATAATTAATTATAAAGTATTGGATGTATTTGTTAAGGCCACAAAAAGGAAGCCGGTCACAATTGGAGCTGTTTCACGCTTTTTCTATAATAAATATGTTATAAATCAAATATTCGGATTCTAATAGTGTATCACCTAAATCTATGGATACAAATAAATTTTAAACTAAAACTACAAGGACTAAAATGTAATTTATGCAACCCACATAACTATATAACAACCGCTACAATTTAAGTACGAATCAATGAAATTTTAAATTTTAAATTACAATTATTATTATGCATGTATCGATACATTTTAACAATTATTTTAAAGAGAAACGTCACATGTAATTTAATTTTGAATAACTGAAAAACTAGTATTAAATAATTATTGAAACTAAAAAAAAAAAACGTTTAGAGCTATATTTTATCCAAATCTTATGAAATTTGCATATAATATATTATAAAAGTTTACAGCAGTGCGAAATAAGTTTTAAAATTTGGACGAAATAACTAAGGGGCACGAAAGAAAATTTAAAAAAATACCATATCCTATCTCTCTGCACTATTATTTTTGGCTCATGAAGTAATTAAATGTGACAAGCAAATGTGAGACATGTTCAGAAATAGTGCATCAAACATGTTAGTATTTTGTTTAGTTGTCTGCTAAATGTGAAGCGTTAAAATTAAAGAGTCGCCTAACATAAGAGAACTAACTAAGAAGAATAAACTGACACACGTTCGAGTTGGCGGTTAAGGTCAGTACAAGTTTATATTCCGACAATGGGATTGAGGCCAGAATGAATACGATGAAACCATGCACAAGCAATACATGACAAATAACATATATGACCGAGGAGAAAAGTGAATAAATATTATCATATTAGAAAACGGAAATGATACAGACACGTCAAAAACGCTTCTTCTTTTTTTATCGACCCTAGAACTAAACTTTCTGGCCTTCTGGGACAGCCTAAAACAGCGTAGTATAGATTTGAGATTTCCATAAAAATAGACTGAAATAGTAGCTAAAATACTACTAGTTAGCATCATCTGTTGCATGTTTTTCTCAGTTACAAAACCACACATTTGGCAAATTTGAAACGCTCAGTTTCTATACAAACACACTTATTCCCAGTTTCCATCTAATGATCTCTTGTAAATTGCTTGTTTCAATATTCTTTAAAAAAAAATTGAAACTGCGGTCACGGCTTGACCCAAATCCACATGTGTGATTTAACCGGGGCTGGTCAAAATCACCGGTTAGTACTATTCCGCTTCTAATTTGTTTAGATGTATAATTATGCATTTTCTTAAAAAAAAATATGTAATCCGTAATAAATCAACTTCAATATTATGAGCTTCTGTTTGTTTTTTTCTGTATTACCAAAAACTTCATTTGAAAACGTAAAAGATATCTAAAATAACATTTATTTTTTGTAAAACCAGTAGTCACTATAAGAATAACTCTTCACTTGCTGTCCATGACCAACTAAAAGAACAAGAGGCTAACAACATTTAACTGCAAAAAATTATAACTGATCATAAAATTGTAAAAGTATTGAGTAAAAAACTATTTTTCTCTTTTGTTTGACAATTGAAGTAATGAATCATATTACAATCCGGAAATCATAAATTTATTTGATAGCTTTATCGGCTTCCCCCTCTCATTATAATCCTCAGCTTCTCTAGATAATAGTAATAATCTACATCTCTATCAAGAAACACTATTCCTTTCCGGTTAAGTTTCTAAAAACTGCTGAAAATAGATAGAATAACCCAATTATGTATGTATAAAAATATATCTATTTCCACTGATGATGCTTATAGTCGAGCGGATACTGTTCCCACCCGCCATCTGGCTCTTTCCGTTTCCCAGAAGAACTCGAAGGCTGAAAATTCTGATTCGGACCCAAAAACTGCCTCAAAACCCCGGAGGCTTCTCTGTTAAAGCCCAAATTCAAATCAAAACTGGGCCGTGAAGGCCCAGGCCCATTAAACCCCCGTGGATGCATCCCAAAGTTGCCCATAAACGGAGGTTGAGAGCCCATAAGTTGGGGTACCACAGGCCCACCTCTCGAATCTACCATGTAAGGTATAGGCCCACCAGGCCCATACATAAAAGCCCCTGTCGGCCCAGTTGTAAGCCCATTGTATGATAACATGCTAGGATGGGGATAAGGAACCGGAGATGAGATTCCCAATATGTTTCCACGGTTGATATCGAGGGCAGGCTCGAAGACCCTTCCATTTGGCAAGAAGGGAGGTTGGGTAAATGTAGGTTTTTGATCGATCACCACTTTCGTACCCATGATGGAGATCACGTTACCGTTCGATCTTGGCACCATATTTTGAGATGACGACGAATTTGCAAAGAAATTAAGCTCCGAGTTATCCTTTAAGAACGAAGGTTGATCGTTCAAATCAAAGTTCCTCATTGACGATGATGATGAGGATGGGGAAGCATTATGATAGCTGTTTCTCAAGAGTAGTCTCTCTGTAATCCTAGATACAGAAGCGTCTCCCTCGTCGCGCTCATCGCTAACGTGATTAAGGTCCAAAAAGACTCTACCTTCTCCCGAAGATTCACCAGTATGAAGAAATTGTTTTTGGTGGATGATTTCGACTGCTTTTTCTTCCCCGTCTTCCGACATATTAAGGTCAAAATCGAGAAGATTTTGATTACTTTTAGAATTATTATCGATTGTGTCGCTTTTACGAGGTGACGCTGTACGAAAAGCACTCGTAACGGCAGATCCTTTCCATCCATGAGCACCCTCAAACTTCAACGGCGTTGCAGGAAAACCTGATGCTGCTGCAGCCCTAGATGCAGATACGATAGACACGTATGCAGAGGTCACATCTAACGCCTGATCGGTATCATCGGAGCAGCAAATATCCTCATTCAGATCGAATATTATTCCTTTTGGTGGTTTATTTCCGGTCACTTGCACGTCGTCGTGGAGCTGAGAAGACTCGACATCAGGGTCATCCAGTTCTTTTTGGTCATTTTCGTCTGCTTGTGTTTCATTTCTATGCACAGATATCGGGCTACTCGGTGGCGTTGCTTCGATTTCACTATGCTGGACTTGGTCATTTTGGTTATTCTTTTTAGAGGAACTGCTGCAACTTGTCTCTCTCCGACCTTCAACTTCTCTCTCTACTTCGTTTGCCACCAGACGAGCGACTTCCAGAGGGTCAACCAGGCCATAATTTAGCTCAAAATCCGACATATTCTTATTAGGCCCGGTGTTACCTTTTGCTTTCGCCTTAAAAAAGTCGGCACACTCACTTTCATTACTATGCTCGCTACTCGAGAAAGAAATTTCTGGGCTCTCAATATTTGGCGATCTATCATAGTTTCCAGAACTACCCAAAACATTTGGAGACGCCTCCATGGTTTCGGTATCATTTGGTGGAGTGTCAACAAAACTTCTGCCGTTGTTATTTTCTGATGACAATGCAATTTCAGCTCTATGTTCACTTGTAGCTAATATTTCTGAGGGAATATCAACCTTCATAGGTTCTGCATCTTCTTCCATGGGAGACGGAAAATTTTCCAATGCAGCTAATATTTCTGAGGGGACATCAACCTTCTGAATATGCTCCTCATTTTCACTGAACTGATTAGACACGATTCCATCTGCAGAGGAGATAAAAACTATGACTTCTTGTTTACATTGATAAGATATATCAAAACACCAAACTCTTTACATAAGTTTTACAAATTTTACTTTCAACTAATTTCCACAACAGAATATTTAAAATACATATGTATTTATGAAATACGTCCTCAAGGCAGATTATCTAGGTTATATGTATAACACAAATAGCTAGAATGAAGGGAGAGATCATTTAGTGGAGAGAGGATAATAAGAACTAATAATGTAAAATAGATGTGATGGTATAAAAGGCTTAATCCAAAGGAAAAAAAGATGATTTCCCTTTCAAAGTAGCTGTTCTGGATATGGCTGATTAAATTATGAGCTTAGAAAGGCCCTTTGTATGACATTTCAAGCAGATTAGATAAAACTTAACTTAAAATATCTACTTGTGTTACTTATCTGTAGTGAGTGCTCTCAGATGACTTAAATTATTGACACCACATCCCCACACAATGTAAATTAGATAAAACTTTTTAAAAGGAAAAGAATTAACCTGAATTATCTTCTTTTGCGACCACAACAGTAGAGGTACTGTCCGATGGATTTCCTTCTAAATGACATGTCACATGTTCACCCTCACTACATACACTTTCTTCAAAAGGCTTATTTACAACTGGCTCCTCTTCTTTTATATCCTTATGGTGTAAAGCTTTTTCCTCATCATCCATTCGAGTCTCTATCTCATCAACCTTGTCATCATCAACTGTAACATCTTTCTCCTCCTGCATAACCCCTATATTTGGTTCAATATCTCCATCACTAGGTGTTGTTTGGCCACTATCATCTTCAAGGCCTTTAATAGCTTCAGCCTCATCCATTTTTTCCCAGCTTCCAAACAAGGCCTTAGCCTTCTCCTGTACCACAACACTACTATGACTTAAAAGCTTTTCAACGCTCTCTCGAATTCCAAAATCCATCGATTGTTCATAACTTATTCTCAGCTTCTCAACTGCATTTAATAACACAAAAATCGACTCTTCAGAGCCAGAATTTTGAGTCTCTTCGAGCCACTTATTTATAAATGAAATCCCATTTAATTCAATAAAACGGTTAAGACAGTCCTTGTCCTCAGTGATTGATATAGTGTTGGCAACGATCTTTGCAGATGCACAATCTTTATCCTCCTCAAGCATGAGGTTCATTAAATCTTTGACTCGGTCAGAATCTGTGAGCCCATCTTTTATCTCAGCAAGGCTAAAGAAATCTTTGAGTGTCATTGTGTTTCACATACTACTTACTGCTTCAAAAAGGACGGATGTGATGAGAACAGTGGGGAAACCTCAAAGATTAGTAAAATCCTACCCTGGAAATATTGCAAATACAAGGAATTAAAATTTTAAGTATTCAGAATATATTTCTTTTAAAATAGTAATCCAATGCAAGAAGCAACTAAAAAGAAAAATAAAAACATTTGGAGCCATGAACCGCCAAGAGTTGATCGAAACAGGATAAAAGTGCGAACTTTGTTAAAACAGGATATAAAATAGCCAAGATATCCCTTTAAAGTAATTTCTGAAATAGATTAAAATCGTAGAATGTAGAAAAGTTCTTCCAGAATCAATTGATTCATCACAACATCATCAATCCGGTACACAGTTTCCCGTCGGATATATAAAAAGTGAAAATTTGATCAAATCAAATAGATGTTACACAGACAAAGTTTTGCCACCGAAAGAATAATGGATATACAGAAACATGGCAGTATGACTAGACAAAATCTCAATGCTGTAAGGTGAAACGTATAAATTTACTAACATGAAAGGATCTAATTAAAATCCTTCCGTATGGAAACAAATGTCATAATGACCTTGACAAAGTTTATATAGGGACAAGCCGACAACATTTACACGTGTCGGAAACTGAAATTTTGTATGGTTGAGCAGTAGAAAGTACAATTATTTTGACATCATTGAATTGAGATGTAACCAAATGCTCAAATTTCACGTTTCACATCTAAACAGAAACAATGCATATAAAGTATCCATCCTCTAGACAAAAAGCTGAACCAGAACATAAATTAATATGACAGGAGAACAAAAACTTAAACTGCAAACGATCCTGATAGAATAAAGAAAGCAAATTTTAATCATTTCGAAAAAGTAATAAGATTACCTATTTCATCAAAGGATGTGATTTACAGCCAGTTACTGAGTATACAGCTGTGCATATAATGAGCACTAAATTGACAAATCGCAACCAAAACAATCTACTGGAAGCCAGAATACATGATACGTACATGAATACGGACAAACATATCCTAATTGTATAGAAGCTGAGTTTAAATATGACTAGGTACCTAATAACACATATCTGGCTAATTAATATCAAAATAAAAATAAAACATGTGATTACTAGCATGATTGAATGGTGTGATCTAGAGCCAGTTACTAACTACAAGCTATAAGTTACTATTGTCTACATACAGATTTTAAGCCCAAGTTATCTACTTTCGGATCATCGGACCATTGAAGAGTCAAAAAAATATGAAACCTGATGAGGTCCATTCATTTCTTTAATTTCAAATAAATCAGCGTATTTACTTAAAGCTGCAATCTTTAACAAGTCTATAGTGAATAAATCAGAACCCTAAAATCAATTAGGGTTTATCTACAAAACCCAAATAGAGAACTATCATACTGATACTGAATTGACCAAAAAAATCACCAACTGTAAATAATAAAACAAAAAACCCTAAAATTTAGCACACACCAATCAGGGTTTATTACCAAACCCAATCAACAACTCAGACTCAAAATAATATTCAGACACGGATATTATGCACCCCTCCTAGACACTTCATAAAGTAAGACAAAATAGTAAACCAATGCAAGAAGCAACCATTAAGGAAAATCTATGAACCGCAAAGTGTTAATCCAAACATGATAAAATATAAACTACCAGCTTTCAAATTCTTCGATGACAAAATTCAAGTAAGCAACGCAACAATTAATCCAGTACTTAAACCACGAAACCTAAGTTGGGATATAAAATAGCCAAGATATCCCTTTAACGTAATTTCTGAAATAGGTTAAAACCATAGAATGAAGAAAAGTTCTTTCAGAATCAATTGGTTACCTTTTAAGAAAGGTTTAAAATCCGTCACAACATCATCAATCCGGTACACATAGTTTCCCTTTCTGATTTATAAAAAGTGAACAATTTAATGAAACCAAGTAGATGTTACACAGACAAAGTTTCACCACGAAAAGAATAATGGAAATATAGAAACATGGAAGTATGACTAGACAAAATCTCAATACCGTAATGTGAAACGTATAAACTTACTAACATGAAAGGATTTTTTTAAAATCCTTCCGTATGGAAACAAATGTCATAATGACCTTGACAAAGTTTATATAAGGACAAGCCGACAACATTTGCACGTGTCGGAAACTGAAATCATGTATGGTTGAGCAGTAGAAATTACAATTATTTTGACCACATTGAATTGAGATGTGACCAATGCTCAGATTTCAAGTTTCACATATAAACAGAAACATTTCATATAAAGTATACATACTGTTGGCTAAAAGCAGAACCAAAACATAAATTTATACTACAAGAGAGCAGACACGAAAACTTAAACTGCAAACGACCCTGATAGAATAAAGAAAGCAAATTTTAATCAGTTTGAAAAAGTAATAAGATTACCTATTTCATCAAAGGATGTGATCTACAGAAGTATACAGTTGTGCATCAAATGAGCACTAGATTGACAAATCGCAACCAAAGCAATCTATTGGAAGCCAGAATATATAACAAGTACATGAAATTCATGAATACGGACAAACATATCCTAATTGTAACATGAGTTTAAATACGACTAGGTACCAAATAACATGTATGAGGCTAATTAACATCATAATAAAACATGTGATTGCTAGCATGATTAATGGCGTGATCTAGAGACAGTTACTAACTACACAGCTATAAGCTACTCTTGCCTACATGCAGCTTTTAACCCCAGCTTACGTTCTTTCGGATCATCGAATCATTCAAGAGTCAAAAAAATATGAAACCTGATAAGATCGATTCATTTCTTTACTTCAAATAAATCAGCTTATTTACTTAAAGCTGCAACCTTTAACAAGTCCATAGTGAATAAATCAAAACCCTATAATCAATTAGGGTTTAACTACAAAACCCAAATGAAGAATTATCATACTGACACTGAATTGACCAAAAAAATCACCAATTGTAAAAGATAAAACAAAAAAACCTAAAATCTAGTACACACCAATCAGGGTTTATTACAAAACCCAATTAGCAAATTACAATATTAAAACAGAAATATTTAGTAATTACCAAACTGATATTGAATTGACCAAATTTGTCACCACTTTAGAAAATTAAACATAAACCCTAATATTTAGTACACACCAAATAAGGCTCACTAAAAAACCCAGTAATCAAATTACATAATTAAAACAGAAGAAAGTAAATTCAATTACCAGATTATGATATAGTTGGAGAAAACTCACTATCAAAAATAACCAATTTTTTTTAAAATTAAAGAGGAAATCAAAATTTTAATCAGAGAATGATGTGAAATTAGCAGAGAGAGAGAGAGAGAAGGGTATTGAAAATAAAAAGATTTAATTAGATATTGCATTAATTAATGCAGAGAGATAAGGAAATTAAAAAACAGATTTGCTTAATTATGGTAGCAATTGAAAACAAGACTAAATCAGTAAATTTAAGAAAATCAAGGACCCAATTGAAATTACTAAACTGACCTGTTATTCACGTAATTGGGTATTTGGGTAACCCTAAAAACAGCCCCTTTTTTTATTGAGAAGAAGAAGAACAAAAAAGCTGAGCTTAATACCAAAAAAAGCTGCTTTTATTTATTTATAAATATATATAATACAAATAAGTATACACCTTTATAACTCTCTCTCTATATATATATAGATATGTATGTATCTATTTTCTGTAAGAGTTTAGTTTGTTGTTCAGTTCAGACTTTTTCTTTTGTAATTTTCTTTTTTGGTTTTTATTATTTTATTACATCAAATTCTTGTTTTCTATTATTAGTATTGTTCTCTTATTAATGGTTGGAAAGTTATGTCTAATCCTTTAAGTTTCGGTTAATTTCAGTTTAGTTTCATAATTAACAAACGATACCAATTGTAGTGATTTTAAATGATTTTTAGATCGGAAAAATTAGTATATTTTAGTAGGTAAGTACTGTTAGAAGTGATTTTAGGTTCATGTTTTTTTTAATAAATTAACATACTTCATAGTAATTAAAGTGATCACTTTTAATATTCTCGTTATACTTGTTTTGAAATGTTCGGAATTTTATTTTTTTTGTGGGGAATTTTTATTCCGTAAATATTTTTTCTCTAATTTCTTTCTCCATAGGAAGTTTTTTTCGTTTTTTCTTCATCAAATTTTGGAAAATATTTTTCCGTGGAACAAATTTCCCGGCTAAACAAACTTACTAAAAACTATATTTTTTTTCACCCTTTATTTTGGAGCGAAAATACAAAGTCAAACATCTTTTTTCGGTGTACTTCTCTTATAAGAGTATTAGTAAAGTCAATTTAATTAGCTTTCAAAAATTTTGTAATTATTTTCTAAATAGAGATGTTATACTAATTAAATGAGAGCTTAGTTTTCACTGGTTAGATAAAAATTTCGTCATCGATCTCTTCCGGAATAAAAAATAAATCTACGTTTTTTTCAAATTGGGATTTAACATGAAATTCTCCATTCATTCTTATTACTAGTGGTTTTTCTTACTCATTTTCATTTCAATTGGAAATTCTAGCTATCAAAATAATAGAAAGTGAGTTTGTAATTATAGTTTCTTCATTTTTCCTTTTCAAATGTTCCGTTCAAACAATTATAATTTCATTAAAAAAAAATATAACTCAAATGATTTTTATATCTTTTTTTTTCAGTAAAAAAGGGCGTCATTGAGCAAGAAAACACTACAAAAAAATACTCAAATCGTGACGGGATTAGTGACGGTATTTTTTGTTACGAGCTTATTAGCGACGGTTTTTGTGACGACTTTGTGACAGTTTAGTCAATTTGCGACAGATTTGTGACAGATTTTTAAATTAGTGACAGGTTTGTGACAGATTTTGACTCTTACTAAATCAAACATTATTTTGTAGTGAAATATAAACATTTTTTTGTTACATGCACTTCCTTATGTCCCTAGATAATTAACCAGAAATTGGTTATAAGACTTGGTTAGTTAAAGAACCCTAAAATGATCGTTTCAGTTTGATTTTAATCACAAAGTTTTTTTCATGTGAAGCTCAAAATTTGCAAAACATTATGTATATCTGTTGAATTTTTGTTTCCATGTCTACAAGTAAATATTTACATATGTTGACGTGTTTCGAGCATCTTACATTGATGACTTGATATGCTTCAAAATTTATTTTAAACTCTGCTCAATTTACTTGTCAACAAATCGAGCTAGGTCTAACGATCTGGATGGAAAGGGAATGAACTTCATTATAAATTATATATTGATACCGAACTAATGTAATCTGTTATAATCCAAAAATATTTACGTTGAGACTATGTCTAACATAGTGATAAGAATTTATATGCTTAGAGCATCCACAACAATTATATTATCTCTCTTATTGGATAAAATTGTTAGCTAAAAAGTTTTTTTTTTTTTTAATTCACAATGGTGTTTTTAGTGAACTCATTAAAGTTAACGTTGTTAAACCTTTTGTTAAATTTAACAAGAAGGTTAATGTTGTTAAAAATTTTCAATTGTCTATATCATCCCTAAATTATAGGCAACATAACCTACTCACTATTTATTTTTATTTCCAATAATGTTTCTCTTATTCCTAAATTAATTATTTATACTTAAATATTAGATAACTTTGTTAATAAAAAGATACAAATGTGGCACCTGAATGATTATCAACATTAACATATATACGTACGTGTCATTTAATTTGCATGTGTGACACTGTTTAACAAGTAAAAGTTAACAAAACCATTACAGATACTCTGAGGGGATATGTAACGTCGTTTTCTTCTAGCCTATGCATCGTATTTGGAAAGTTTCGTAAGTTACAAGGTAAAAAACATAATAAAGGGAAACTACTTGCATCAAATAGAAAAAAGACATGGGCCTATAAATAGAAATTACACTAGGTATAGTGTAAGTAACATATGGTTGTTGTAACTAGTTAAGTAAAGAGTAAGGAATTGAAGAAGGTGTCAATTCAAAGGGTGGGGAAGTGGGTTTGTAGTTTGCATAAAGACTTTTATTTGATAAAATGGAAGGTGAAAGTTGTTGTCACTGAAAAGGAGAGGACCTCATTGTTGTCTATGTCTCTTTACCCCCCCATTCCTTGTCACCTGTCACGTCACCTGCAATATCTCATTTATTTTCATTCCTAGTTTTTTATTATTTTTCCCAATCGGGGTTCTAAATGGGGTGGCGGGCGCATACTAGAACCCTAACAGATTGGCCGAGATTAGACAATAATTAAGCGCTAAGTGATCAACTTTTGCCTAAATTCCGTTTTTCGCTTTTTAAAACATTGCTAATAACACGTTACAATTACATATATTTAATGATAATGAAGCCACTAGTTTATCAACAACAAAAAGAAATGGAACTATGGCTTGCATGCACATACTCAGGAGTGGTATTTTTTGTTATCTTCAAGTAAAGTACAATTTTAGGCTTTGTAATTTGGTGCAAAACATGATAAAATATTGGTGAAAGAAGTGTTATGCAAAGGCATTCAACTTTAAACGTGTAAACTATTTTGTTCATACATTGAGTTGAGAGTTTTATTAGTAGTATTTAGAGAAAATAAATGTGGATATTTTTTCTTGTTGACCTAATGTTTGGTAGTAATTAACTGGAATGTATTCCATTGTCTCGGGGACTACAAATTTTACCAGTAGAATATTTTTGTATAATAAAAAATATTCTTATGAACAAGTTGGACCCTTGGGAATGAGTCGTTTCCGATGACCGTGTCTACACTAATTAAAATACTCAATTTAAGAATTAGGAGTTGCCGTTTTTCAACTAAGATAATGCTATATTAATTAAGTAGTTTTATAAACTAAAAAATCTTACTTGTATTCGTTAATGTTGGACCAATTCTGTATCATATTGTTTCCTGTAAAAAGCAAGCAATGCTTATAAGAATGATTTATAATTAACGTATGGACATCTACGATTAAGCTTCGAAAGAAAAACCATCTTGTAGTTTTTTTATGTCTACGGCTAGCTACTAATCACCTCACACACATACATATAGTTTTTATATGTGCGGTAGATACATTTTGATACAAACTAATGTAGAGAGACTCGTTGAGTGTCATTTGATACTTTTGATCGATATAGGTTATATATGTCGACGATGTAAAAACACATCTAATGATCAAGTTATAGCCTTTACACAAGATTTATGTAATCACTATTCCGACTTGAAGTCTTGAACATGTTTTATGCATATGTTGCAATTTCGCATTAACTATATACCTAATATTTTTAATTGAATCAAGTTTATCTTCTAAGTAAAAGGTAATTTACGGCTATTGTAACAAACAAATGTTTAAGTCTGGGACCTATAACAAGTGATGGATTTTACACTGATTTTATATTTTGCGTTTGCCTGTCTTCTCCCGCACCCCCATCTCCCAACAAAAAATACAAACTTTATTTAGGAAATGACATTTGTGTTTTGTTTTTGTTTTTTTTAATTACTTTTAGACTATTATAGATTGGGACATGTGTTGTTTGACTCGTTGACAAAACAAATAGTATTAAAGTTAGTGCAACAACCATATGCTTTAGTCAAATATCGACGCATCTATTTGATTATACCCAACAAAATGTCGTCATCATCATCGTGTTCCATTTGGGCTAAAACCTTCTTTTTTTAAGTACTTATCTCAATAAATTACATAGACTATTGAATTATTGTTGAATAAGTCAATCTAAATCTAAACGAAAAGTTGAGAAAAAGGCAAAAATAACAAAAGTTGGGTTCGGTGCAACTACGGGAACTCAAGAAATCTCTGGTTTTCTTGATCAATTAACATTACGCCAATATATAAGTACCCAGACCATATATAACGTTAAGTTACACTTAAAAGATGACTTAATGGGCCTTACTAATTTCATCTCAAGGATACTGAAAGTAATAGTAAGTGTTTTCTCTGTTGTTTATTTTCATTTCACAACTTAAGTCTTGTCTGTTTGAATATTGAACATGTATATATAAGATTACTTTCTTATTGAAATGTGCATGAATTAGAGCACAAAATCTTGTCCTTGAGAGTTTCGGGCTATATTGTTGGAAATTGAAGCTACGAAGGAAGGCGAGCGATAATGGCATTTCCAATACGGCCAAAGAGGATCCAACAAATCGCTAACACTGAGTAGCTAAGTATAGAAAATCCGTACGTGATTTTTTGGTCGGACCACTTTTTGTAGCTTATTGCCGATGCCTCAGCTTGATCAATGAAATCCATTTTAGAAAGAAAAAGAAGATAAATATAGGTTTTTAAGTTTGACAACCAAATGAAAGAAAAGTACTTGAAAGTAAAAGAGTTGAAGCTATTGAGAGAAATTACAATGGTTTAATTAACACATATATATATTAATGTTAATGTTGAGTTTGGTTGTTTTCTTTTTTAATCTCTAGTGAATTTTCTTCTGGCTGTGTTTTATCCCGCACAAAAAAAAGAAAAGAAAAAGGGTTTAAAATGATTGAGGTTGAAATTAAACGTTAACAAATTAAATTGATACTAATAATTACTAATGAGAATTTTGATGATTATCACTCTTATGTAAAATCTTAAGGTATTTTATAAATGTTCATCTCAGTTATTTAACAATACACATAAAATTAAATCTGTTAGTGAGTCCCTAGGACTTTTTTATATAGCATTTGAGCTTGTTTAGTTGTTCATTATACGAGTATTAATTAGTTGTATATAGAAACATATATAATTTGCATCTTTTTCAAGTTCACATTGAATGAGTTGTGGTTTCTATATACTAATTTGCTAAAACTTATAAGCCTTTCGATGCATGATTTCTCAAACAAAATGTTCATACTGTTGGTTTTCATAAAGAAAGAGGTTTGTTGTTTATCTTATTTAAACTTGAAAAACAATACAGGTTTGTTCATATAAAGATAGGTTTTGTTACATATATATATAGTATAATTCATATTTGTTTTAATATATCATTTTTCTTTCTTTCTTTAACCTTTAGCTTCTTCTTTTTAAGAAAACAAATTATGTATGTGTATCAATCATAGCATCATTATTGAATTTAGAAATCTTATCGATTGCAGTTTATAAGGAAAAAAACAGTTGGTTAATTGGGAAGTTTTACTTAGTAAGTTAAGTAGTAACAAAATTAATAGTCGAGAGTTGACTAATCAGTTATATGTCCCAAATCCCATTGATTAAGTGTTTTGAATTCTGTATTACTCTGATTAGCTAGACTGTTTATGATTTTATTTTAATTTATAATTCACCATTATATATACTTAAAATGTAATCGTACCCCACGCGTTGCATGTGCGGCGCGCAATGCAATAAAAATATAGAAAATAAGTATAATTATGATATAAATATGTAGATAATACAAAAAAAAAACACGGTTTAAGATTTAAAACAATTTTTGGTTGTTAAAGAGTGATAAATAATTTTATTAGTTTTTATTTTTTATATTTTTATGGGAGTATGGTATTATTGTAATTAATATAAATGTGTAGGAATATTTTTGAAAAAAATTGGCTAAATTGGGCAGCTCATTTAACTTATTATAATAGAATGATATATGGGGAAATGACCAACCCAACCCACACATAATTTTACGATTATGAATTTGTATGAATTTTTGACCTGGACTATATTATGTGCCGATTTTTACTCTTGAAAAAAATATATGTACGTCATTTAGTCTCTAGTTATTAGTCTTTAAATCTAAGGTATTTTCATCTGCGATCTATCATTAATATCTTCAAGATTAAGGTTGAGCAAGTTTTCGTCTTTTATTGTATACTTTAAGTCTTTATCACATGAAGTATACAAAATAATTTATGCAGTACGGTTAGAAAATATTTTTTAATGTTTTATAAAACAAGAGTTGGCAAAAATTAAACGAAGTCGGAAAGATTAGCAAATTAGAGCAGATTTAACTCAATAGACTGAAAATAAGCAAAATGATAAGAGATGGTACGCCGACAACGATTTATGATACACGGAAACTCCAAAAAAGGCTAAAGTGTTATATCAGGCACGTCTCCAATACTACATTTCATGTGTTGGACTCTAACTTCCGTGTACTTTTATGTATTGGCATGTTGACCACACATTCACTTATATGCACACGACTTGGACATTTAATAAGTCGTCATGGACACGATAAACTCAAATTATACTATTAAAAAGTTCTATAACATTGAGAGTTTACGATTATATTCAAAAGTTAAAGATAAAACATACAATTAATAATACGATTTGTGTGTTGTAATTAGTACATTTATATTTTGTTATCGTTTTTGTATAGTAAATTTAGATCCATACAAATAAAAATAATATAGTCGGTAAGTTTTAAAAATGTATCGTTTACCATATGTCGGTATGCGTAGGACAAGTGAGATATAGCGTGCTAGAAACACATATTTAAGAATATTGATTACATACTATACAATAGACACAGAATAATACCTTAAAGTATTGAACAAAATCTCTCACAAATCTCGATCTTAAAAAATATATAGATAAATAAAATAATGGAAAAGAAAGTGGTCGTCGGAAGAAGGAAGGAAGAGAAGTTTTAGGTCCCACATGGCATTTGTCGTCCTTGCTACGTTGACGTCGTCCCTGCTCCTTCTCTCTCCCCGATAGTAATTCTAGTTCTCCATTTAATTTCGGTCGCAAATCTCCATCCTCGTATGTACTTCTTTGTATCTTTTGTTTTTAAGATCAACACAAAAGAGGTTTGTGTGTTTTGTTAAAAAGGTAAAGTAAAAAAATGTTACGATTAGAAACTACATACAAAAATTAGAAACTATAGGGACCAAAAATGTAGAAACCAAAGGGATGAAAGATGTAATTAACTGAAATCATGGAGACCGATAGCGTTTCAAGTGAAACTGTTGGGACTAAGTAAAATAATCATCGAAAAATGCATCTTCTTACGTTTTTATGAAACAAAAATTCCAATTATATTTGTATTATTTTATTTTCTAATGGCTTCATAACCCAATATTATAGTTATATAAATAAAATCAATAATTTTTAACAAGAAAGTGGTGTATCTCATATGATAGAATGCACACAACGCCGGTTCTACGCAACCACATATGAGACTTAAGTGTTGGACTACCAATTGCTTTCGGGGCACAAAATTTTACTAGTACCAATATAGTATATGATTACTTAAATTGTATCCATACACAAATATATATAATTACACGAGTTCAAATATCATGCTTTTTTTCTTAAAATATAAAAAGCTTACGACATATTCTTAATTATTCATTTAATTTGACCTGCATTGGATTAGCCTTTTCCTATTTGTTTGATGTATTAAATACATTCATTAGTTAGAAAATGCACGATTTACCAACCTAACCCCAATTTATGTACAAGTTAAATAAACTCTTCAGTTTTATAAGTATATGTCTTACAATTTAAGCAATCATTCATTATGTATATTAATAAATATACATTACATTTTAATAGTAAATCGAAACAACTCGAATTTAGTTGGATGAAATTAAAATCTCTGCAAATTAACTCAATCATATTTTGAAGTAAGATACATGATTTTATTCAATATTTTAGGCATTTGTCTTTGGTTTAGTTTAACAATCGAGAAAATAAATTACAAAGGGCATCAGATTTCAATTTTGTGTCGGGTCTCTTAAACTCTGAAGACGGCTCTGAGTGCACACTTTGCAAGTAAGAGGTACAGGGTTCAATTCCCCTCACCTTCATTTAATTTCAATAAGTTTACATTTTAATTGTTAAAAAAAAAATTTACAAAACGGGTCGCGCGAACAGAGCTATTATCATTATCATCTCGTTTACTAAACGAAATGTATATTTTATTCCATTACCATTTCATTTAGTAATGAATGAACATGAGAATTTTCACTAAATTTTCGCTTCATTCACAGTCGTAGATACATATGTACATACAAACACAAAAATTAGAAACTATAGGGACCAACCAAACATGTAACTATTAGAAACCAAATGGACCAAAAATTTAACTAACTGAAATAACGGAGACCAATAGCGTTTGAAGTGAAACTATTGGGAGTAAATAAAAATATTTCAGAAACTATGAACCAATAATTTGACACAGTCATATAGATAATAGATACATATAGATATAGATATAGAGAGAGAGAGAGAGAGAGATGATGGGAGGGATAGAAGACGAAGAGAAATGGTTAGCAGAAGGAATCGCGGGTGTTCAACATAACGCTTTTTATATGCATCGCGCTATCGTATTTTCATCTCTTTCTTTTATTTATTTATTTATCAATCATTATTATTATTATTATTTCCATCTTAAATTGGTTATTGTTCCACGTGGCTATGTTATTACATTTACCAAAATAAACATTTTATTCATAATACTATTAATCTAATTAATCTTAGGTAATTTGTTATATTAGTAAGCACAATTAAATATATATATATATATATATATATATATATATATATATAGAATTGTACCTGAGTGAGAGAGATAAAATTAGGAAGTTATTTTTTTAAAAAAAAATGATGCAAATATGTATTGAGAGTATATTGACAGTTACAAATTCCGAATGATTTCGAGCAGTTATTTCCCTTTTATGCCGTGTGTTTTGTTTTTGTAATTTCTGTAAATATTTAGTTTAGTAAGATATATCTACGACTCTTATGTATCAATCATTATTATTATTATTGCTAATTTTGTTGATTCTATTTGAAATTGGTGGTTGTGACACGTGGCAATATGATAGGACTCGAACAATCTGAGGGAAGCTCTGAAGTATTCAGCTTTGTTGTTATCGGAGCTTCGTACATCTCGGCTCTCACCTCACAAGTACTTTGATCTATGTATGTATTCATCTCTATATACATTTTGTTGATTAATGCATTTGGGTTGCTTATTTTATGCGAATATATTGGTGGGTTTTCTGTTTTTGTTCGTATTCGATTAATTGTGAGATGCTTTTATTGGTATTTCTTTTGGAAATAGATTGAGTTTGACTTCAGTTAACAGTATGGAGTATTTACTTACTGAGAAAAGTTAGTGCTATCCGAGTTCCGTACATTTAGGCTCTCACCTCACAAGTGCCTTGACCTATGTATGTATTCGTTTTTTGTATAGACTTTGTTATGAAATAAATTGGGTTGCTTATTTATGTGAAAATTCTAATGGGTTTGCAGTCTCTTTCATAGGTTCAGATGATGAAGTTTTTTTCGATTTTGTCCTGTTCCCTAAGTTAAATGTCCTAACTTATGTGTTGAAATTTGTTTATTTTGATCCTGCCTCTATAAGTATTGTTAGATTTTAGAAATATGAAGAATATTTTTATATCTGTTGATTTCGGAATTGAGTACATATGCAGCCTTATATAAGCTGGTTAAGCTTCTACAGAATTCTGCACTAAATGCTACTGCCAACTAACATCAAACTTATTTATTACTTGTTGCTAGAAGCATTTAGTAACTTTTAACAAAACCTAAAATCTTCTCAATCTTCTACATTGTTCTATTATTCAACATGTATATATGTCTGTAAGTATGAAAGTATGCTTATAACCTCATTTAATTCCTCTGTCATTATATATAATGAATGACGTTGAATTTTCTTGAATTGTGTGCTTACAGATATGCGAGCTTTCGACGAGCTGAGGAAGCTTGAGATTTTCTTCAAGGAGGAAGAGAGACACGGTTGCTCTGTTGCTGACCTGTACGAGCTCGTCCAGCATGCTGGGAATCTCTTACCCAGACTGTAAGTTTGTCCGAATCATTCTAATCTCAATTGTTTATTTTATCATCTTCTATGTCTTTCTCAAAACTTATAACTTGGGGATGCATCATCTGCATCAATGAATACTGAAGATATACTCACGTGTGGATTATACAATATTGTTGAGAGGAGCCATTGCCGTTATAGGATGGGAAGTACAGTTTTTCTTATATATGCAAGGAATGTTACTGTTAAGTGGATGGTTATTAATTGGAAATTCTCGACATGTAGGAATAATTGACTGACTCTTAATGTGGCATTAAATGTGCATCGACAAATTCATCCCCTCTTTATATTCATAACAGTAACGGGAACTCACACTCACAAATTCATTTCGTGACGATTGTGTAAAGCAAGTAGATAAATATTCCTACAACATGTTTGGTATCTTGTGCGTGTTGATGATTTTGTTTGTTCAGATTTTTCTTCCTTTTTTATCTTTATAAGCGCCTTGAAGACTGAAAAATTTAGGAATTTGAATAGCGTACTTATTTCTGACGTACATTAGCTAGTAGCAACTATAATGAGCTGCTGCAGTTTTAAAATTTGGAAATGAAAACTTATTTTGCATCTTTAGTAATAAATACAAAAGCCTAAAAACACAACCAAGTGAATGGTAATTGCAATTAAATCTCAACATTGCCGGCGTTTGATATTACTTGCCTTAGTTTTATTTAATTAGCAAAATCCTATTCTTTCTGGTTTTAGCAACGCATACCCGAGTTCTTTCTCTTATTTTCTAGACAAAATTCTTGTTTTTTCTGGTTGTAGCAGGGAACCTTATTATTTTTCCATCTAGGCTACATGAATACTTACCATGGTACACCTAGATCACATATAGATTTATCAACACTGACATCATACGCAAATATGCATATTAACATGAACACCGATATCTACTCCAAAAGTTTACCCCTCCTTTTCGGAATTTTCATATGGTGTTAGTGTATGTAAGACTTATGCACTTCTGTCCATGTAGTTTATTACATATGTAAAGAGAACCCCCCCTACAACCAAGAGCAGGTGTCCACCTCAGCCTGAATCATTCACATATACATTTGCTCAAGTCTAGCTAGGGCTTAGACACCAAAAGGTGCATTCATCTTCATGCATTCGTAATCTCACGAGAAGACTTGCAATAAGGAATATTCACATTGTTACCATTTATCTGTGCTAGCTTCGCATGTGTTTTCTTACTGTCAATTACTACATATAAAACAATTGTTCTTCTTCTTTTTCCTCTTAATTTCTCCTGTGTTCTAGGTATCTCCTATGCACAGTTGGATCTGTTTACATTAAAACCAAAGAGGCTCCTGCGAAGGATGTTTTGAAAGACCTAGTTGAAATGTGTCGTGGTGTTCAACATCCTATACGTGGGCTTTTTCTCAGGAGTTATTTAGCCCAAGTAACTAGAGACAAGTTACCTGATATTGGTTCCGAATATGAAGGGTGAGTTTCTTTAAAAAAAATCAGAGAACAATGCCATGTAGAGCGATACTCCCTTTGTTCCACTTTGTTTGACAATCGGTCTTTTTTAAGATAAGAACTAATGTTTTGTCGAGCTGTTAAAAGTACCCCGTATACTCCTTATTGGGGTTCATGAAATAGTTCATTTCTGTAATGATAGTAAAAGTGAAGTACAACAACAGTCCCCATACTTTGGATCAAAATTCAATTAAACCCCCACACCGTCAATTGTAAGAGTACCGAATCTCATACCTCGGGTAGAATCTAAGTACATTCCCAGCAGTTTCAATTGCAACGTCGTTGGTCCCCATAATTTCTATAAGTTACAATGTTCTTATAGTCCATACATGTTAAACAGATTACTCATGTAGTCTCTATATTAACACTATTTGTTCCCATAGAAGGGATCAGTGGTGTCACTTACTAGAATTATGGGGATCAATGTTGTGGAAAAGGAACTTCGTTTAAGGGTAAGTCGTGGACATACTTCATTTTTAAGCTTGACTTTTCCAACATGGTTAAATATTTTGAATTTCCTAAAAGGGAATAATGGACAAACAAAAGGCACAGAAGGAGTAGTTAGAAATAATTTCTAGCTGCAAGCTGACCTTTCATTTACTTTTGGGTAATAAAAAAATCACAAGCTGATTTCCCTTTTTGAACTGCAGAGAAGATGAAACAGTCATGGATGCGGTAGAATTTGTTATTCAGAATTTCTCTGAGATGAATAAACTTTGGGTTCGATTGCAATATCAGGTTAGTTTTAAGCGCGCGCATCATGTCATGAATTTTTGCACGTATGGCACCTCGGTTAGTTGCATGCCACATGGGTAAAAAAAATGAATTTTGGCCATGCAGGTGTCATAGTGCTTGTGATAGATAGATACATTCTCTCAGTTCAGGCCTTCAATCGGGCTTTCTGGTCTGCAGGGACCGGTGAGGATACAAGAGAAACATGACAAACAAAGAAAGGAGCTTCGGGATCTCGTAATATTTTTATTTTACGAAACTGGTCAGTTATGGATTTCTTTAACGATTCAACAAAAGGGGTTCACTTTCGCGTATTTCTGGCTTTTTAGGTTGGGAAGAATCTGCACGTTCTCAGTCAGATTGAAGGTGTTGATCTTGAAATGTACAGAGATGTTGTTCTACCAAAAATCTTGGAGCAGGTATGTTGTGAATTTATATATGTATATATATGTGTGTGTGTGTGTGTGTGTGTGTTATTTCCCATTTTTCCTTTTCAGGAACTTACAAAATGTTTGTCCATGTGAACGTCAATTTAAAAATTAGGTCCTGTTCCTTTTTATTTTCATTTTCCCATTTTCCCTTTTTGGGAACTTACGAAATGTGTGTCCATGTGATGGTCTATTTAAAAATTAGGCAATGTTCGCAAATTTACTCTTTGTTTTCTTTTGAGCAAATTAAAGTCTTTTACTAGAAAACTACTATTAAACGAAACCAAGGAAGGGGCATAATTGATAGTTTAGCATTTGTTGCATGTCTACAGAAAATTATATTTTTGAAACTGCCTAACAAAGAAAAATACCTCTTCAGTAAATCCAATCAGGGGTATTATTGGTAATTTGACATTAAGACCAAACATTATTGCATGTATATGAAAAATTACATTCCCGAAATTGCCGAACAAAAAGGAATCTGGGAGTATATTTACACGTACAGAGCCACACATCACTTATAACTGCTGCACTATTCATTCCGAGAGAGAGTAGGCTGATGTATGCTGTAGCTTGTATGTATAATCCGAGCTATGTTTCAATGATTTATGTTTAGGTTGTAAACTGTAAAGATGACCTAGCACAGTATTATTTGATGGACTGTATGATTCAAGTTTTCCCAGATGAGTACCATTTACAAACCTTAGAGACATTGTTGGGTGCATGTCCACAACTCCAGGTACGAAATGCATTAAATATTATGAAGATTAGTTTTCTGAAGAATATAATTTTTACTTTCTTTGGCTTTCGAAAACCATCTCCTTTGTTACTGTTATGTCGTGTGCCAATTCATATCGCATATACCCCGTATACTGGTTTGACTTTGTTCGTTATGCTTGAAACATCTGTATTACATACTCGAAAATGTTCAATTCTTTTTGCTACAAGATATAGCAAGGTACTTGTTCAGTATTTTTTTACACATTTCTTAGTTTTGCAAGGATGTGTTTAAATGACCATAAGATTGATACTCTTTTATTGTGTTGTCATTTCAGCCAACTGTTGACGTCAAAACAGTGTTATCACAACTTATGGAGAGGCTATCAAACTACGCAGCTTCAAGTCCAGAAGTGAGTTTTATTTTATTTTATTTATTTTCCCGTTTATATATTTGGCACAACTTTTGTATTGTTAATAATATAGGGTTTTTTTGCAGGTATTACCTGAAATCCTGCAAGTGGAGGCATTTGCAAAGTTAAGCAGCGCCATTGGAAGGGTAATTCTCAATTTTCAAATAGATATCTATATACTGGTGCCGTTTTCATCTTTCAGTTATGGCTGGATTTCTCTTGCATATACAAGTTACTTTTCTGGTTGTAATTTTTCCGCTGCTCGAAAATTTAAATCTGTATGAAATTGGAACGTGGAAAAAGTTAGGAAGAGAATGTGTTGAGAAGTGAGGGGATGATTTTGTTTAGTGATGGAAACTAATCTTGTCAAATGAGTCCAAAGAACACAAATAACGACCTTCATAGTTGTAGATAGTTCCTTGCGTTATTTAAGCTGTTTAAAAAGTTAAGACCTTGAAATATCTGTAGCCTAAAACTGCAAAATTATCAAGATATGTTATTCATGTAATTTTCGGCGGGTAATTTTTGTTGTGCTCATGGCAGGTGATAGAAGCCCAAACTGACATGCCTGTAGTTGGTGCAATCTCTTTGTATGTATCACTTCTCACATTTACTCTCCGTGTTCATCCTGACCGACTTGATTATGTGGATCAAGTGCTAGTAAGTTTTTTTTTCCAAAGTATATATTTCTCATTTCATCAAACAAAAATTCCAGATTCTCGTATTTTTTTCATTGGAAAACTATCGTTTTTGTTAACCAATCTGTCAGCTTTGAACAATTAGTACACCATACTATTTAATATCACAATTTAGACACAAATTTACAAGATTCAACTAATTAGGACCGGTTTAAAAAATTTAACTGAAAAGCATTATTAATGTACCAACTGTCCAATTGAGTATGGTCTACACATCAATGTACACAAAGCAGAACAATTTTTGAAGCCGTTCCTGGATTGTGATATGTTGATTGCTGATATATTTTTGTATATTTTAAAATTGTGAACTTAATAAGCTGATCATTGATTTACTAATCCCTCGATTTTATGTGTATGGATGTCTAAATTGTGACATTGACTAGTATACTCTACTAATTGTAAAAAGCTAGTAATTTGGTACCAGGGGTCCAGGGCACACTACCATTCATTTATTATCAAAGTGTTAATTTCATTTCTAGTTAAACTTTTGAATTAAGTCCAGTTTTATCCCTATAGTTTTGTATGTGCAGTTTTAGTTCGTAAACCTTTCAAATTGTGCCTTTTCCTCCCTAAACCTATCAACGTTAAAAAGGATATTATATTCTTTGGAAAAAAATTGGTTATATTTAATCACTTGTTTCCCTTATTTTCATGTCTAATCCCACTTTAAACTGATTTTATAATATAAATCAATAAATTCTTGAACTCTTTTATACTTTATACTTTTAGAAAAAAATAATGGCATTAGGTTCAGGGACGGAATATGCATAATTCAAGGACTAACACCTCATAATAATGAGTAAGGGGACAAAAGCCGGAAAACTACCAAAGTTTAGGGACTAGACACGAGCTTACCCCCTATCAGAATCTAGGTGTAAATACAGGATCTTGTTACCACTTACCAGGAAAGACTGACATTCATGTTATTCTCACTAATACTGACGTATATTTTCTTTTGATAATACTATAAACAGGGAGCATGTGTTAAGAAGCTTTCCGGAAAAGCAAAACTTGGAGATAGTAAAGCAACAAAACAAGTTGTTGCACTTTTAAGTGCTCCACTGGAGAAGTACAGTGACATCGTAACTGCACTTACTCTTTCTAATTATCCCCGAGTCATGGATCACCTTGATAATGACACAAATAGAGTCATGGCAATGGTGATTATTCAGAATATAATGAAAAACGATTCATTCATCTCTACTGCTGATAAGGTTTGTGCAAAAAATGTCATAATTTATTTACTTGTGACAAAGGATGCAGGCTTTATATGTTTGGTATATACGTACTATCTCAATGGCTTGTATGGTTGCAGACTTGCAGCTTTTAAGCGAACAAGCTGGGTTTTTTGAGATTCAAAAGAAATGCAGATTCACCCAGCTCTCTTCTACTTTTTTCAGGACAAAAGTCCAGAAAACTGAGCTTCTGAGCTGGTCCAACCCCAGCTTTTAAGCAAATGTAAAAGTGCTGAGCTTAAAAACTGCAATGAACAAGGGACATAATAGCGTCCATAAATAAAGCTGGATGCATATAAACAATGAGCTTATTTTTCTTTTCAAAATATATGCGTTTTAGGCAAGAAAGTAGATACAAGTTAAAGAAAAGTTAGGGCCCACCATATAGCTTTTGAGCCGAAAAAACCCTCTTTTGAAGTTATGAAATGAGCATTTGTTCTTTTTTTGTTTTAGTTCTTCGATTTAAACTCGTGCTCTTCGTAATTGCAGGTTGAGGTATTGTTTGAGTTAATAAAAGGGCTTATAAAGGATCTAGAAGGTCCTTCTTTAGACGAGGTACCTTATACTAGCTTATTTGCCTTGAAAGAGATCACCGCTGAATTTTCAATTTGCGCTAGAAGTGTATAAGATATTGTATTTAGTGACATCCTCTTTCTTATATTGGTGGTTTCTATGACAATAGCCTGATGAGGAGGATTTTACAGAGGAGCAAAATTCTGTTGCTCGCCTCATACACATGTTACATAATGATAACCCCGAAGAAATGTTAAAGGTTAATTCACTGTTCTTTGTCTTTGTTTTACCATGTTGCTATGTAGTTGACTTTCTTCATTTTATACATAAATCTTTCTACTGTCAGTTTGGAAATCCAGAGTGCTGTCAGAAATAAGATGGGACTTTGGATAGAATATATATCTTTTTACCAATTTGATTGAAACTTAAAGTTGTGGTCAAGCGATAAGCCAGGAAGAGATTTTCTGCTCATAATAGTGAAATGACAAAAAACAATTTAAGGGAATGGTTTAACTTAGTTAAGCATAGGAATGACATCCATATGGAAATGGCTTAAAACTACCGAAAACAACGACTCCTAAAACCTAAAGCCGTTCATTTACTACTGTTGGGTTGTGCTGGTTGCTTCCTAGTTTGTAATTTAAGCCTTGTCTGGTTGAAGCGGTGAAGCTTTTAAGTGCAACATATTTTGCTTAAAAGTTGAAGTATATTTGGTTGACCAGTGTAATGGCTTAAAGTTGAATGAACCCAACTTTTTTCCGAGTCTAATAAAACCAGCTTATTTACTTAAAAGCTGCAGCGCAGCAAGCCCTTGCTGTAGTCCAGCTGAACATATTGTTTGGTGACGGCAATGAGAACGCTACATTTCTATTTTGTGTTTCTTTTTTTGTTGACTTGCTAATTTGGTTTTTTACTTCAGTAGACCAGTATCTGCAGCTCTATGTTCTGCTTTGTGCTTTTTCAGGAGTTGCTAGTTTTGCTTCACTTCATTATGATCTTAATAACATATTTATCCCTTTTTTACAGATTATATATGCGGTGAAGAAGCATATCATGATTGGAGGCCCTAAACGTTTTCCTTTCACTGTTCCTCCTCTTGTTTTCTCCGCACTCAAGGTTTATCTCTTTTTTTAGGGAAAAAAATGGTGTTGTTTTGTCTCTTATATAGCAATCATGTTTATTTAGCATATTAAGCTTAGCGCACAGTGGTGTTTGTATATTCTGTACAGAAATTAATGTTGCCATGGTACCTTTATCTCTGTTTGTTTGCTTGTCTCCATAGTCTGTAGTTTTCCAACTCTTTTAGTTGGACTACTTTTATCTTGTCTATCAAAATGAGTCTAAGCAAGTAAGCATGAGCGTAAGGGCGTACCCATCTCTCTCGTAAAACAAAACAAATCAAGTTGCTGGTGGGAAAACTGCCACTCTGGTGAGTTAAGATAAAGAATGGGGGATGTCCTGCGCGTGATTGGTTGGTTACACTTAGAACTTTACCAATTTACCCTTATTCATTAATAATTTAAGGGTTGAATTTCTGTACGAAAAGTGTGGCTGGTCTCAAATTGTTACCACCCAAATGAGCTCCCATGTAGATTACTGGAAGAGACTGTCTTGAACATCTCAGCCCAATGCGTGCATTCTTTCCATTACTTAACTCTGGATTTATTTTTCTGTTACCATATTGCAAAATTTTGCATTAATTACGTGGTAGTTTTGGCGTAAATAGAATAACTGTGTAGTTTTGCAGCTGGTTAGGCAGCTACAAGGTCAAGATGGAGAAATAGATCGAGAAGAAGTTTCCGCCACCCCAAAGGTTATTTTCCAGCTTCTAAGTCA
This sequence comes from Primula vulgaris, assembly GCA_963920805.1. Classification (NCBI taxonomy): domain Eukaryota; kingdom Viridiplantae; phylum Streptophyta; class Magnoliopsida; order Ericales; family Primulaceae; genus Primula; species Primula vulgaris. The sequence goes on from OY987216.1 coordinate 35,778,807, forward strand.
GGTAAAGTAATGTTGACATATCTTCCTTCTGATTATATTCGTCTACTTTCCAGTCTTTGTTACTTCCTTTTTCAGCTAAATCTTAACAATGCTGAGTTTGATAGACAATCTTACCCGGTGATACATAAAGCTGTCACTCTTATTGCCATTGAACTGGGAGAACCTCTTTTATACTCTTCTTTTACTGTTGCTATTGGGTTTCCTCGCCAATTTCATTAGTTGCACATCTCTTTGTCTTTTCAATATTATTCAACTCAAAATATTGTTTCTCTTTCACCAGATTATCGAGTCTCTTTCATCTGTGCAATCACCCGAACTGGCACTACGACTGTATTTGCAATGTGCTGAGGTAAATTTAATAATTTGATCACGTGAAATAGTTGGAATGTAGCTTAATTATTTAGTCTCTTATATATTTTATCTCATCACTTAGTCTGCTTCTTGCACAAGTAGAGTTTCTCCATACTGATCATGTAAAGATGGTCATTTCTCATTATTAGTAACATATACTATGCACATATTTCATTTATCTCGGTGTATTTCACTAGTAACTTCTTCCTTTTTATTGGTTTCTTATGAATGATGATCTTACAGACCCCATGCTCTATGAGCTTTATTGGACATAAGTTTGATAGCATCCTAATTTATATCACAGGCTGCCAATGACAGTGATCTTGAACCGATTGCTTATGAATTTTTCACTCAAGCATTCATGTTATATGAAGAAGAAGTTGCGGTGATTGCTTCTCTCTCTCTCATATTGACTTTGGCGACTTCTACTATTTAAATCTAATGTTTTTTCCCTCTTATATGGTTATTGTTTATGCTCAGGATTCAAAAGCCCAGGTGACTGCAATTCACCTAATAATTGGGACTCTACAGAGGATGAATGCGTTTGGTGTTGAGAATAGGGACACATTGACACACAAAGCCACTGGGGTAAATCATGTGGCAATATTTATTACTCCGTACGTTTTTATTCCACTCCCTTTCCTTAAACTTACTCTCGTTTTTATACTTTTCAGTATTCGGCCAAGCTTTTGAAGAAGCCTGATCAATGCAGAGCAGTTTATGCATGTGCACATCTCTTTTGGACTGATGATCAGGATGGAATTAAGGATGGAGAAAGGTATCTTATTCTAATACTTATAAATATTATTGATCCTGCTGCATTTTGACTCTTCTTAGTTCCTATTACTGCAATTCTGCGAATGCGTGTATGCTTGGTTAAGCATGTTGCTCTACGCTTATCAATTTTTTAACACCAACCTAATATCTTCTTAACGATTAGTACACAATAACATTAAAGTTCACAATTTAACAACCGATCTGCAGAATATCAAACCATTGACACATCAACTTATTAGAGTTCACAATTCAGAGACCAATATAAGCAAAACCGAAAAAGACTGGACTTACCTGTCAAAACTCGGAAGTGTAGGAAAGCTTAATTCTAATGTTGGTGTACTTGGTCCTTTTTTATGCAAATTGGAACTTAGCACACCAGTTTATTCAAAAAATAGTCCAGAATTATTGCTTTTTAAAGTTGAATTTGTTGCGCTAATTTACTAATTGCTCAATTTTGTATAGATTATCAATTTATCATTAGTGTCACTTGTGAAACTTAATTTCTTGGTGAACTAATTGTGATTTGGTGTACTGATGTGTAATTTTCGCTTTTCGAATCCTGAAAAGCGGAAGAAAGAGATGTCAAAATGGAAAAAAAGGATTTAACAGGAACAGGTGTCTAAAAAGCTGAGATTAAAGAAAGGATACTTTTGTATTTAAGCGAATTTTCAAAACTAAAGAGGTCTAAACTTTTGATTTCCTCTTGTTTCCAGAGTGCTTTTATGCCTAAAGCGTTCGTTAAGGATTGCAAATGCTGCCCAACAAATGGCGAATGTGACGCGTGGTAGCAGTGGACCAGTTACACTGTTTGTCGAAATCTTAAATAAGTGAGTACCTTTTAGCTAATATAACCATGTTTATGACATGTTCTATTGTATTGGGTTGTAAGTTGTCAATGAATGTCAATGAACCCTTTTTTTCCTAATAAATTCAGGTACCTGTACTTCTTTGAAAAGGGAAACCCACAGGTTACAAGTGATTCAATACAAAGTCTCATCGAATTAATCAGAACTGAGATGCAAAGTGATACCATTTCTCAAGATATAGCTTCAAATGCTTTCTTTGCGAGTACATTGCGGTATATTCAATTTCAGAAACAAAAAGGTGGTGCAATGGGAGAAAAATTTGGAACCATCAGCTTATGAATAGTGTAAGGGTTTTATTTACTGTGAGAGTTTATACAACCTCATTGTATTGTGTTCAGCATTTGGTGTTTGACTGTATAACTCTACTTACATCATGTATTATATTGCATTACAAGTTTCAATAGTGGGTGAATTTGTGAAATGGGATATGATTCTTTTTTTCTTTTTTGCAGAATGTGCAATTGTCTAAAAGTTACTGTTTGAATTGGTCATTGCTTGATGTGAATATGTGAGCTTGTAATATCTGAAATCTTATTGGAGTAGGGAATTTTTTTATAGCTGAGCCGAAAGGCGAACTTTATGAGTTTTGATTTGTCTCTATAAAGTTCCCCGTAGTATTATTTGATTTCATCTTCTATTACGGAATGTACTGTGGCATTGTTTTCCATTATCTGCTGTTTAGATAAATTAGAGGATCAGATCATGAAATATGTTCTCTTTTTAGCTACATTAGTTCAATCTTCGAAATTAAAATTCCTACAATAGCCACATTCCCCTAATCCTTATATTTTGGAGCCATGTTGATTTTAAAAGTTCAGTGAGAATTTACCGAGTTTGGATTTGTCTCTTTATTGTTTGTCGACCAAACTATTTATCAGTTGTTGCATAATAACAAATAAACTTAGAAGTTGTACTCAATCCTCCCTAGTCAAAATGTAAGTATGATTAGGCAATAGAAGAACTATTTTTACTAGAACTCGTTCAACGAACACCACATAGGTCATTGCTACATGAATATATATAGTCCCTCCGTCCTAAGTTAAGTATCCTGCAAGGTTCCAATGTAAATGCACGCTTTCGCTTTTATAGTAAAATTTCTCATTTTTATTTTTTTGAATAGCCCTTTTTACTAGTTAAATAATGACTATTACGATGCTCATTTATTTATGAAAAATACATTCACTACTTTTACGAAAGGGTGCGCCTCTCTCTAGTGCAATATATCTGAATCGAGTGTGAAATCGTACATAGTATGATAGATCGCACATAACACATACGGTTTTGATTTTTTTTTAAACCGGTCAAAGTTCACACATAGTAGGCTCGATTTAAAGACGCATTGGTAGTGAAAAAAGCTCGATACGTATAAGAATGAGCAAGAATTAACTACCCGAAAGTACGATTTACATTTCTAAATGAACTTACTACCCCGTAACTTTTAAAAAATAATTATAGCAATGCTTAAGAGTATATGGACTATGTTTGGTAAAATAATTTTTTGGTCCAAAATCAAATTTTAACAATCTGTTTTAAAAATCCACTTAAAAATTATATTTTCAAAATCTAGATTTTTTACCATTTCAGAATAAAATATAAAATAGAAAAAATCTACTACTAAATTTAAAATCCACTCGACAAACATCCAAAAAATCTACTATTAAAAAAATATTTTACCAAACGAACCCCATACTAAAATAGAAGGTTCTAGAGAGAGAGAGAGAGAATGAGGAGGGTGAGTAGACTCGCCGTCGCAGCTCGCTCCGCCGCCGTACACCACCGTCTTATCCCCTCGACGGTGACGGTGATACAAACAACCACCACCTCCGGAAACCCCAATAGCTCCGCCCTATTCAACCGCTCATACGTCGCCGGAAATATGTACTTATCGACCTCCGCCGCCGTCTCCGCCATAGATGAACCGGTGGCGAGGTTGAAACCACCGATTTTGAAGGAAGTTGTTTTGTACCAATACGAAGCTTGCCCCTTTTGTAACAAACTTAAATGTATCTTTCATTTTTATTATTATTATTATTATTATTATTATTATTACTCTATATATATATATCTATATATATATATCTATATATATGTTTTATACAGTTTTAGTATCTTTTTTTATTGTTTTTATCTGCTTTTATTAAATGTATTATAGTACCACCTACTTATACATATGCCTACCTTTATTATTATTATTATTTTTATAATTATTATTTTATTATTATTATTATATATTAGTGTTTTAGAATGCGAAAAAATTAGCTCAAGCGTTTCTGCAAAGTGCAAAAAAACGTAAGCTTTTATCGGCCTAAAAAGGAAAAACGAGCATTTTAAGCACTAAATCGAGCTTTTTTCACTACGAAGGCGTATTAATCTAAATTTTTTAAAATGGAAAATGGGTTAGCTGTGTCCTAATTTTGAAATACACGCATAAAAAGGATTATTGTACTAGTATGATCATACTGATATTGTCTCAATATTCCTTTTTTTTTAATTGTACGTTATCTTTATCAAATTGAAGTTATTATTTTTACGTTTGACACTATGATGTCAAAATTCTAAATTAGGTTTTGCATTTGCGATGTTTATGCTTGCATCTCTTATCGTGCTCGGTAGGGAAAGAAAAGGAATTGACTCATGATTATTATTATTTTGATTAACAAAATAATCAAAGCCTTTTCCTTTTCGCGATTTTGTGTGCTTTGTATTTCTTTAGCATTACGAAAAACTGTTTTTAGTATTTAGAACTAACAACTTTTTATGTGTCTCTTCGAAGAGTATCTTGTCTGTATTTCTGATAAGTTGAAGCGAATATTACGTGAGGTTTTTAGTCTTGTAGAACTATTAGGAGGCCGAGAATGAGTTTATTTTGATATTTTAAATAGTATCGTCAGCCCTTAGGTTAAAAAAAATAAAGAGTTGTCAAAATAAAAGAATGTTAAGCCAAGAATAGTTTGTACTTGTAATAGATAGAGTTTGCAACTGTTTCTAATGCAACAAAAAGATTTCGCGTTTAAGCAGTCTATCATGCATTGTTTGATGGTCATCTTTTTTACCGTGTAATGATTGACTTTGTTTCACGATAAGCTATTTGTTTATATTTTCATCCTGTCTTTGATATTGGCTTTTAGCTTGGTTCGTTTGATTACACTGAAATGAAAAGAGGTTAATAAGAAAATATCAGTGCAAATCACTGATGTTTCTCCATCCTGTGAAATTTAAGGAACTGTATATTGTTGCTTTGAGAGGGATAATAATTAATTGACATAAGTTTACTTTATGTTAACAACTCTATTTCTTGATTTTTTGGTGGCATAAAATTTCGAGGCATGATTATATCTGTTCGGAACCATTTAAAATATTTGATTGACCTTTTCTTCTTTTGTTACTCAGCCTTTCTGGATTACTATGATGTTCCTTATAAAGTTGTTGAGGTCAATCCCATGAGCAAAAAGGAGATCAAATGGTCTGACTACAAGAAAGTTCCGATACTCATGGTTGATGGTGAACAGATGTCTGATTCATCAGGTCCTTGCTGTTTAATATTTCTACATTAATTTTCTTACAATCTTAACTTTTGGACTCATTAAATCTTTGCAAGGGTTTTAAATTCAGTATTTTCATGCTCAACCTTTTAACAAAATATTTTAGCAAACTCGTCTCCAGTTCCTTTAGAGTGACTTAGTAACGAAAGTTTCTCTCCCTTTATCTACAGCAATAATTAGCCAGTTGTTCCAGAAGATTCATCCTGAAATCTCCACTAACGAAGAAGAGAAGAAGTGGCTCGGGTTTGTTATCTACTTGTCATTTCAGCTTTTTTTATGTTATAAATTACGTCTTCTGCACGTTAATTCGTTTCAAGCAAAGCCTTCCTGTTGGCCTAATTAAGTAGATGAAATTACGCTACAATTTAAAAACAAGTTACAACATGTTTTGGTTAAAACGTTTTAACTTGTACTCCATGTGTTGTTTGGCTTATTAGAGTCTAGAGACGTGCATGGTATCGGAAGGTGTTCTTTTTTCGTGAATTTTTTATTACTTGCAAAGTTCCTCCGATCCCCCCCCCCCCAAAAACCAAAAGATTACTTGCATAGATTGGTTAATTGAGGTGTCTTTTTACCTTCCAAATTGAAAATTAGATGGGGTGTTCTTTTTTCCCTTACTGTATCTTGGAGGTGATTTATTTTCTTCGATATCATTCAGGTGGGTGGATAATCATTTGGTGCATGTATTGTCTCCTAATATATATCGAACTGTTGGTGAATCTCTTGAGTCATTCGATTATATTACCACTCATGGTAAGTTCTTAAAACACTGCCTATTTTAACTCTGTGGTAATTATATTCTATTAAGTTTGACTGTTAATTTTCTCTGAGGTTATTTGCTTAGTCACTCAAAGTTTTATTTGCCTAGCCAATCGGTACTCATTCGAACAATTTAATGTGTTTAAAAGTCATGTTCCAGTGAAGCTTGAAAAGCATGCTGTATATTTCGAAAACAGCCCTTAAGGCTCTAAATGCACAAATAAAGCTGATTGACTAAAATTATTAAACTATGAATCGAAAATTCTTTGTAGCCAATTCTTATCTCTTACTTTAATCAGCAATAGTGTACTTGTTAGTTTTGTCATTATTATCTTTAGTCAGTCAGTTTTCATTTTAAGATATTTTTTTTTGTAGGCAATTTTAGCCTCACAGAGAGGATATTTGCGAAATATGCTGGAGCTACAGCTATGTATTTTGTGTCGAAGAAACTAAAGAAAAGGCATAACATCACCGATGAGCGGAAAGCCTTGTATGAAGCGGCAGAGACTTGGGTGGATGCTCTCAAATCTCGAAATTTTCTTGGTAAACCCTTCAGCTTAGCAAAATAATAATTTTAAATGAAGATAACATTGCTTTTATGACATTTTTTTTGCTCTTTCATAGGAATGAAGATAACATTCCTATGGCAGCTGGGTTCTTTTCCCTTCCACCGATTTCCTCATATTACTAATCGTGTCAATACACAAATTTTAAAAACACATAAATTGCCCATATATAGTAAACTAGAAATTCCATATGTTCACAAATGATTTATAGAGTTTCCAACAAAAGATCCCATCTCTCTCTGTACCAAACACCGTGATTAATGTTGGGTTCAGTCGCGTGTTTTACCGTAGCAAAATATCACTTGAGGAATGAGAAGGGGAGCATTTCAGTTTTATTATTTAAAATGTGAACTCTTCTGTCTTAATTTTTAAAATGTTCACATGCATTGCCGCACATGACTCGTGGACATGTGGCCCTAACTGGCTACTTAAAACTGTTTAACCGGAGGTATTAAGAAATTTGATTTGATTCTCTTTTTAACAGGTGGTCCGAAACCAAATTTGGCTGATCTGGCTGTGTTTGGCGTCTTGAGACCTATCCGGAACCTCAAGTCTGGTAGAGATATGGTGGAAAACACGAATATTGGTGATTGGTACAAGGCAATGGAAAGTGCAGTAGGAAAGTCTTCCAAAATCAATGCGTGAGGTAGTTGAAAAAACATATGTAATTGGTTAATGATAACCAGTCATATTAGGTGGTTTTTACGTCGAGAAATAAATTCTAAGTGTGGATTTTCTCAAGTTTGTACGGTTAATTAAGAAAAATAAAATAGAGAAATATCAGGATTGGTTGTAGCAGCCTTGTTCGGTAAATTTTAGCAGAGTTTATTTTAAACGACGGGCTTGAATCTTGATTGCCTTTTCCTTGGTATCTATTAGCTGGTTTAGTCACAAGGTTTGCACAAGCGATTTTGTCTTCATCGTCTTGAAATACCAACTTTTTTTGTGTAAGCTTCTATAAAGATGTGGTAAGAGTTTAATTGCAATCGGTGTATACATCAATTAGGCTCCTTACAATTTATTACCTTGTATCATCTTTTTAGAGGGAAAAGTTGGTTGACAAAATGATCATTCATGTAACTGGCAGGCATGACAATTTATTACTTGCGACTTTTGCTTCTTAAATTGTTTAACAGCCAAACAAAATTCCAAAAGATGAAATGATATATGATACTTCAACGTTCTACTTGTAAGAATTAAAATATTTGTTAGATATAAATTGATAAAAAGGTCGATAACCTATAAACACTGAGAAGTTACTAAAATTAGGAAAGCAGGGTACCTGACTCTGAGTCAGGGTTACTCTGCCTTCCCAGACCATTGGATATGTATTTTATTAGTACCGTATTAATAAAATAACATGTCTAATAGTTGGGAAGCAGAGTAACCCTGACTCAGAGTCAGGTACCCTGCCTCCTAAAATTAGTCTTATTGTCTGAACTTCAAGAAAACTACTATTTGAAACAATATTATTAGAGCAAATTGGAATCGGTTTTGGTTGCCAATATGAATTTATTCCTATTAGTAGTCAAAATTGTGCACGCAGAAAAAGCAAGTTTAAGATGCGGAGTCGTATTTTTACCGTTGGGAGTTTTTAATTATGAAAATGACCATTGACATTTGCAAGTACTACCCCTACCCTACTACACTCTACAATTTATAGCTTTTGCCAAACCTTTTTTTTATTATTATTATTATCTCTTTTTTTTTTTCCTGCCAAAAAAGAGCACTGTTTATCACGGTTAAAAACAAAACCAAAAACAAAAACAAAAACAAAGCTGTGAAATGTACTCGAAAAGGATCATATGAATCCACCTAAAATAAAGCAAAATTCAGAAATTGACATTAAGGACTGATGAGACGACCACAGTAATAGCAACACACGATCTGTTTTTTGAACTAGCAGTACACAGTACTATTTTACTTTCCAAATTACGATTTTTTCATCATTACAAATTTGGCTAGGGTCACTGTCAATATTGTACCAAAACAAGAAGTCATTAACAAGACCCCAAAAAAGAACAAAAAACCCCCCTATTAGTAAGTAGTAGTCCCCCCACTACCCCCAAAAAAAACAGGTACACAAAATGTAATCATACCTGTTTTCACACCCCCCACAATCCATACAAAAACACCAGAAAAAAAAAAAAAGCACCAACAACAACAACAAAAAAAAGGACAAAAGCTTTTTACTATAGTCCTACACTTTTATAGAAATCCCAGGAGAACCCTTTAAGCTTCACAAAATTATATATTCGACCCCTAAAATGGCTTAATGCAAGCGGTGTTCTATTCTTTTTGCCCTTTTCGAGATCAGATTCTCTTTTTGTCCAGGATTTTTCGAGGCTGAATTTTTTTTAATCTGAACAAACAAAAGGTAAGAAGGAGGGTAAAGGGTATAACTCGATCATCACGAAAACCATGAGGACGCTTCTATGATTTTTTAGAAATAAACCGAGCATTTATTCCAAAAGAACCTTGATGCTAGACTCCTTCACAGTCGCACAAACAGGGCAAACGCCAACAAAACCCTCGCAAAACTCGCACGAACAAAGATGCCTACATGGCAGAAGCACTACACAAGATCTCCGAACCCTACAAAGGCAACACTTGTCACCATCCCCTACCGTTGATCCTCCCTCACAACACGACTCATCTCCAGCGTTGATTCTTTCTCTCATCTGACTCAGTTCATTGTTAAGGTTTGCTACCTGAGCTTCGCTCTCCAATGCCTTTGCTTGCCACATGTCGATTTCTAGCTCCATGTTCTTTACGTAGTTTTCGAGGATTAGTTTCGTTGTGATGGCTGATGAAATGATTTGGTCTTTTTGGGAGATCAATGCGGATATGTATGGTTCGTATTTCTGTATGAGGATCGATTGGTGTTGTGTTGATATCTCTTGTATAGTTCTTCTTAACCTCTGGTTCTGTTGAAGCAGAAAATTTGTACAAAACCAATAATAAGGAAACCATAAAAAAAAGTATATATTTTGTGGCATTATTTAGAGTAAACTGCACTAATAATTTCCAATTAGGCCATAACCAACCAAAGATAGTAATGGTTCCTGAATTTATCAGTATGGGGGGGTACACTAAGTTCAGATTTGAGAAAACACCAAAAAAGACATTCAAGGTTAACTATCAACATATTTTTACAGTCATTTGCAATTTTGCATAATCCTTTTCTAATTTCATAATCTCTATCAGGGTCATAATACTCTAAACTAGTAGTAGTATTCATTTAGTTAAAAGATACATAGGGATTAGTGACGAAAACATGGGATTTCATTAGAATGACCTTTGTCCACAAATGAGGCCACACTTGGAACATTTTTAAACTTAAGAGGGTCAATACTGATACAAGTGAAATCAAAAACTGGTAAAAGAGACATTTAATATTTGATGAAGCAATTTAAAGTTTAAACAACATTGCTTGAAAAATAAATAGAAACCATATGGTAATTATCTCCATTTGGATTGAATGAATATATTGAAACAAGAATCTTATGAACAAATTAAATAAAACAATAAATGTCTGAAATACAAGATACATGTGGGATCCGGACTGGGGGAGTGGCAGAAAACTCTGTAAGCATGAATATTATTTTAAAATGGTGTTATAATTACTAGTAAAATAATTGCAAAATGGGTGATACACAAACATTTATGTCGCAAGCAAAAGAATTCACAAATTTGGAAAAATAAATTGGGAGTTTTTTCAACAATGTTTGTTTTCAACAGGAGTAAATGCAAGTGACAAAATTAAATTAGGTTGCCTAGTTACTTTTTCCACGTTAAACAAAACAACTAAACACAAAATAATATTACTAAAATTTCCAAAAAGTAAAAAGGGTCATAGGTTTTGTATTTTCAAAAAAAATGTAGTAACAGACAAAATTGGTTGTTTTCAATAGGAGTTAAATATTACCTCATTTGTAGTAAATGCAAGAAACAAAATAAATAAAGGTTGCGTATTACTAACTTTATTCATGTAGATTATGCATTTTAATTATCAAGAAATGAGAAGAAGAAGAAAAAAGTCATTGTTTATGCATTATCTCTATTGGAAAATAACTATAACAAAAAATACAAGAATCAAAAGGAGTAAATATTACTTCATTTATCGTATTCTACTAATAACACTCATGTAAAGTATGCATTTTACTATTATCAAGAAATTATAAAAAAATGCATTGTTCATGCATTATTATCTCTATTAAAAAACAACTATAACAAAAAATACCAGATTCAATAGGAGTAAATATTACTTGATTTGTAGTAAATGAAAGGTTATGAACTGTTTTTTTTATCATGTAAATATCTAAACAAAATGAGAAAGAAAAAAAAAAGGCATTATTTATTTATGTATGATCTCTACTAAAAAACAACTACATAACAAAAAAACACCAGAATCAGTATAGAGTAAATATTACTTCATTTCTAGTAAAATGTCTAAAAGCATGCTGGACAACATTTAGTAATAAAAAATAAAAAAAGGACAAAATTTATTATGCAAAATATCTACTATATACTATTAAAAAATAAAAGGACAAAATTTATTATGCAAAATATGTACTAGTATTAAAAAATAACAATAAAAAAAATACCTGAATATGAAGAGCCCAATCAATATCTTGATTTTGTTTCTCAACCAAAGAAGCTAATAAATACTCAGAAAACCCCATTGTTGATGTTGCCACGTCATCACCACACAACATATTATTATTATTATTAAAAATATCATTTTGGTAATTAAAACCCATTAATGGAAACTCAAACCCTAACTCTCCTCCTTGTTCTTGTTGTTGCCACGTCATCATCTGTTGTAAACCCACTAATTCACCATTGTTGTATATCTCTGCCTCAACCGCCATTTTTTTTATTATTTTTTTCAGAAAAAATATTCAAATGAAAAACAGGGGAAGTTGTATTAAAAAAAAAAAAACACCCTTTTTTCACTTTCTTGAGAGATTTTAGAAGGTGGGTTTTTGAGAGATAGTATTAATAGTGCTGTTTTTTTTTATAGTACTAGTATTTAAAAAAAAAAATTGAAATATGCTCTGTTTTTTTTTGTAGTAATAAAGAAAAAAGGTGTGTTTTCTTGAGAGATTATAAAGAGATGGATTTTGGGTTAGGTTAAAAGCAAATATTATATGTATATATATAGATATAGATATAGATAATTGGAAATGGGAAAAACGTATAGTGAACTTTATTGGTGTTGGAAATATGTATTTTATTGTAATTCAACTGAAACAGAGTACGTACTAATAAAAATAGTAAACCCCCCTTTTTTTTATTATTATTATTATTTTGTCTCTATTTATTTATTTATTTTTGTATAAAATGTAAATAATCCCAAGAAAACTATGAAACTTTTGCAATAACCCCACAAGTTCATCGTTAAAATTATATAACTTTTTATTCATTTGTGTCCGCTTTACATGATCATTTGTTTGATATGTATAGTTTGTCAATTGCACATGAGTTCGTTCAGCTAAAAATATTATAAAAAAATCAATCAGATTTAGGGCTTTATATTCAAAAATATTATTTTATTGAGAACACGTATTTCTTTTGTGTCGTTTGTAAACAAAAATTACTTTGTATGTATGAATATCGAATAAGTGATTATAATAAATGAAAAATCAACCAAAAAGGATGATCGAACATAAAGTTATATCATTTAGAAGATGGAATTGGGGGTTAATTGTAAAAGTTTGATAGTTTAGGGAAAGTTATTTGCAAATGAGACATAGTTTTAAGGGGTTATTTACATTTTACCCTTATTATTTTGTTATAGTGACAGGACAAAACCACATTTATTGTAAATATATATTTATTTAAAGTTGAGGAAGTGTGTTTGTTTTACTGGGTTTTTGTCGATTTGCCAAAAAGGGTCCAAAATAATTTTTAAAAAAATAAAAAAATAAAAGAAAAGGGATAATACTCTTTTTATATATTGTGACTGAGTGAAAACAGACAGAATTTATTGAGTGGTTGGAGGCGGGAATTATGCAATATAATACTATTACAAATTTACAAATTTATATATATTTATTTATATAATATTTATAGGGTACTGTAGATGTAGATGTGTATACATGGAGTGAAAGAATCAGACAATTCAATACATTTGTCAGATTTTTTTTTAATCTAAGGTTAACTTAATTAATAGCATGATGAACCTTGTCAGCTTTTCTTTAAATATAGTTTCAATTAATAAAATTACTAGGAGAAGCCTTTAAATTTAAAAAATATTTTTTTATATAAAAAAAAATCTAATATTTAAGATTTTATATATTAATAGACTCCAATAAATAAATTATAAATTAATTTATTTGGTAAACATAAAATATTTGTGTCTCCGATGTCACTAGTTCGAGCGTCTTGGTTATTTTTCACTCTCCATTTAATTAATTTCTTTACTAATTCACGTTTCCATTAATTGCACTCAAATTGCATCTTTTAGGTACTATAACAAAATTTTACAAATAAAAAATATTTAAATTATAATAAATTCGTATTTGTAAAAAAAAAATGTGTCGTTTATACTTTTTGGATTTATGAACAAGTCAATTGAGCTTTTAAGCTCCTGATTCCTTTGGTTTTTTTTACGATTATTGTACTAACGGGAAAAAAAAATCTTTAACAATCCCCAATAATTTAATCTTGGTTCCGCCACAGGCTATTAGGAGTATGAATTTAATATATTCACTCACAATCAATCGAAAACCAGTCTAATCGTTTATGCATGAAGTTGCATCGATGAAGAAATGAGATTTCATTTCCAAGGGCGGATCCGGCCATTGCTAGAGAGGGCTATAACCACCGCTATTTTTTGTGTGTATATGACGTTAAAAAAAAAACAAGGATATGTATTAATTAGCCCCCATCTAACATAATATTTCTTTGTTTTTGTTGGTAAGTTGAATACGCCATGAGTTCGAGTTAGCTAGCTGGATATAATTGTTTGTTTTCGTTCTTTTGCCTCTTTTACGCTGAGTTTTACGTTAAAAAAGCTTCAAATTATAAAAAGAAAAAAACAATTGCTATTATAGTCCCTCCGAGGTTTCTATCCTGGCTACGCCACCGTTTATTTCTATATTAGATCGAAATGAACAAATCACGTCGCATTTATAGAGATCAAGGATTGGGTCGATCTTCAGTTCTACCACAAGCTTTAACGATTTAAAATTTCGTAACATATTTTCGTCAAACAAGTGACACGAGGGATTGGGTCGATCTCCGTCCCAGCCCAAATTATTACTCCATCCGTTCCCAGTTAATTTTGACCGACTTATAACGTGTATCAAAATTATCGAAATGAATATTTTCAAACTTAAATCGTATAATTTAATGTTTAAACTATATAATTAATTTTTTTAAAAATTTATTCCGACAATTTTGATACAAATTATTGACCGATCAAAATTACACGTATTTTAATAATAAAAAATTAATCGGTAAGAAATGAGAGTATTAATCATTATTACTCACTCTATGGTACAAGATACAGTAGTATTAAAAGTCCATGCATGCATGTAGCACTTCACTTCACATGTGTGTAAGGTTACTACTACTACAAAAAAAATTATTTTATTTTTGTTATAAAATAGTTGGAAGCAGAGTACCTGACTCTGAGTCAGGCTTACTCTGCTTTCCACAGTCATTGGATCTGCTACAGTTTAAATTTAATAACAGATCCAATGACTGTGGGAAGCAGAGTAACCCTAACTCATGTTGGAAAAACATGTGAAAACATGGGTGTTTCCGAATGGTCACTGGACCAACTTCGAGTCATTATTTCGTGTAACAGCGCTGAGTTGTTTATACCGTACTCAACTTGGTTGAGTAGCCCGTGTGACGAGCTTCGTAACGGTATATCACATGACCTATTCGGAGAATGGGTGTGAATACAAATTGGCTTCAAAGTTGGTACCTCGGGAGCTCAAATCTGGAAAATCTGAAAAAACCGAAATGGTAATGGAAAACCATTTAGTATAATCCCATATTGGAAGATTAATAGTTAATTTTACAATATATATACCATACCAACTCATGTAGTTATTAAACTAACATGTCCACATACACCTAAGAGTATTAGTGTGTACCACACACGCGCGCTCGCTCGTGTCTCGGGCGCGGGCGCGGGCGCGGGCGCGGGCGCGGGATTTGGGGAATGTCTCGGGTCTTGAGTCTTGGGTCTTGAGTCCAAACCCGAATAGGAAGTTTTGTATAAAATACAAAAGGAGTCCCTAGAGTTTCCAGGAAGAGAAACGTCAGCAATGAATGAGATGAAATGCTGCGGTTTCAGAATTAAATTGAGCGGATTCTGTGGGTGTAACTCCCGGAATTAATGACCACAATTATGGCTGCGGTTTCTATAGAGCCTATAAAAGGCAGCCCTCCCCCTCTCATTTCAACACACCAGAATACACACAACTCACAGCATAAGCATACACTTAGTGAGAGAGAACCGCACCCCCAACAGCTCGACCTGTGGTTCGGTGCCGGTTTCCATACGAGCCACTCTGAGATATAAGTTGTACCTTGGGAACAAAGTCCCGAAACCAGAAACCTTTAAAGGTGGTTCGGGAAATATTGTTTAAGGGAAACTGCTCAGCAGTTGCCTCTTATTTTTTATTTCTGTTATTTATTTTTCAGTCCTTTACATTCTGTACATTTCATTTCAGTACCATTTCTTTTCTGTAATTTACTTTTCTGTACTGTTTTTTTCCTGTATTTATTTTTCAGTACTGTTTACTTTCAGTCTTTCAATTATGTAATTTACTTTTCAGTTCTGTAATTTCCAGCATTTACAAAAACCAGTCCGGCAGTTTTTTATTTGTTAAAAACCAGTCCGGCAGTTTTTTATTTGTTAAAAACAGTCCGGCAGTTTGTTTTATTTACAAAACAGTCCGGCAGTTTTTTATTTGTTAAAACCAGTCCGGCAGTTTGTTTTATTTACAAAACAGTCCGGCAGTTTTTTATTTGTTAAAACAGTCCGACAGTTTGTTTAAAACAGTCCGGCAGTTTCTTATTTGTTAAAACAGTCCGGCAGTTTGTTTTATTTACAAAACAGTCCGGCAGGTTTTTATTTGTTGAAAACAGTCCGGCAGTTTGTTTTATTTCCAAAACAGTCCGGCAGTTTGGTTATTCGCGAAACCAGTCCAGCAGTTTAATTTAATTCTGTACGAGTCAGGAATTGTAATTCATATTCCAATTGTGAGAAATAAATTGTTATTTCCATTGCGTTTCTGTCTTCTTTATTTTATTGTCCTTTCTTTTATCGTATTCGAAATAGTACGAAAACCAACAACTCAGAGTCAGGTAATCTGTTTCCAAAATAGTTACTGTTAAAATATAAGATGTTTTGTGTGACTGCATTTTGTCTAGGACTTGGCAACCTTAGCTGGGTCTTTGACTGACAGATATACTGATAAATCTTGTGTAGTAAGTTAATAGCCTGCCACTGCGTATCTCTATTTTTATTCGTTAAAGGCCTAATCATAAAATAAAAAAAAAGTCATATTTGTGGGCCACTTTTATCAGGTTTTATTTATAGGCCATATGCATTATTGCATTATTTTATTTTGAAAATATCATCGTAGTAATTTGGATGAGCGGTGTTACATTTATTTTGTTTGGATTAAAGATTCAATAGACCATAGTAGATGACTGACGACTAGACGAGCTTACGGTTTAAACCAGTGGTAATTAATTTTATTAAGAAATTTAAAGCCTTTGTTTAGATTATTATTTAAAACCATTACTTACTAATTTACAATGTTTGTTTTATGAAAATCATATAATTGTTTTTTTTATGTTTACAATGAAGATGTTAAGTTTTATGGTCTAATGGATCTCACGATATCATGTCGCATGCACATTCATATAACGTATCGAGTTTCGAATTCAATGTGGTTTACTAATCGTTTTGTCTTTCGCATGTATTGACAAATTTCCCTTAAGTAGGGTCAGAATCGAGGTTTTGCACCTTAAAAGTACATTTTTGTATTAGAAAGATTAATGTCTCCCTAAAAATTACCTCCAATCTTAGTTTTTCAAAAAAAGAATATTCAATCCACTAGAATAGTGTAATATTGGAATGGAGCACAAAATAGACTTTCAAATAGGGGGGTAAGTTCAGTTTTCAATGAGATAAATGTGAAAATACCATTTGGGTTATTTGCCAAAGCAGATTTAGTTAGTCTAATCAAAACTTTAAGCTATCTCTTATTTATTTATTTTATCGTCTTGAGTAGGTTTAGTTACTATTTGTATATTACCTTTCCTACTGAATTTAAATACAGCCATTAAAACTGTCCAAAATCAATGTAAATCTGGTTGTTGATAAAACTCTGATTGAGATTAAAAGTCGAGGATTTTCGGATAATCACTGATCATCGATCCGTTATTTTACTCATTTTACTAAAGCATGCTCTGCGCAGCTCTAGAATCGGAGAAGATTATGTTATCTTATTTGAAGTCGTGAAGATTTTTTTTTAAGAGATTAAAAAAGGTGACAATATATTGGAACAAATTCTTCCTAATCACTAACCTTTTATTTATTGGTATGAGAGGTTTCTTCACTTTCATGTTGCCACTATTTATTCTGCCATGTAATCTTCTAAACTTGTAAACATGACATTCAATAAAATACATGTACAGCTGTATCTTTACCAATTAGTATAATTTAAATTATCTTAGCCTAGAAACTTATTAGATTAATACTCTTTGGTGTCAAATAATGACTTGTTATTTAACTTATTTTGGGAGGAAATGAATTCAGCTGTGAAAGTGTAAATTATGGTCATGCTTTTGTGCAGTTACGTGATAAACAAAATATAGTTATGTAGTCGCTATTTTTTACACTCCGTCCAATCTTTTTTTATTAGTTGTAGTTTTGTAGACAAGGGCGAAGCCCCGAGTAGGTTATGGGGGTGTCAAAATTCACATTAACTAATAAATTAAGTGAAATAAAAAATGGGGGTGCCAAATTATCCTTTTTAACATATTTTTGTGAAAATACATGGTAAAATGGTCTGCTTCCCCCTGTTTGTAGAGAGGTTAAAAGTGAAAAGATTTTGCTAAACTTGGCAAGAAACTCAGAAATTTTATTGGTAACCAATCATATGATTTAATCTATTGGATGTGAAAATGTATAGAATCAGACCTAACTGTTTTAAACAATGCTTTAAAATTCCATATAAAGAAGTAAAGAACCATGCATAGTAAACAAAACATAATAAGCCTTCAACAAACTTCACTATGAAACTCTCTTGTGCTTCTACTATTGTTTTGTTAATATTCTGTGCTTTAATTGTTTTCAATATTTGTGAAGCGAGGATCGAATTACCAAAGAATGTAACAATACCGGCTGTGCTAGCATTTGGAGATTCAATTGTTGATCAAGGAAATAATAACAATATTGATACAGCGATCAAGTGTGATCATGCTCCTTATGGCAACGACTTTATGGGCGGGATACCAACCGGAAGGTTTTGTAATGGGAAAACATCTGTTGATTTTTTGGGTACCATATTTTAGTAGTATAGTTTATTTGGCTATTGATTCTAAGGGTAATCAGCTGCAACTTTTAAGCTAGATGTTCTTTTAGGTTGAGAAAAAAACACGATTTATCCAATTTATGTTGTAGCTTTTCAAGCCCCAAAAGATCAGATAAGCTCAGGTTTTTAACTGCTTAACCAAATGAGTCTGCCTTTTAAGCAATGAAACCAAAAGTTGTGTTAATAAGCTGCACCAGAACGAGGCCTAAGACTCGTTAAATTGTAAAACGTGACTTCCCCAATATCCTTTTTCGAATTAATTAGAATGGAGTAAAAAGCAACGTCTAGTTTTATCCGAATTCACTTGACTTTAAACTATTTTCTTGACATAAATAATTATGTACTTAGGAACATGGAAATAGTAGTGCATACCAAATAGTATGCATATCAAATTGTTTTATTTCATATGTCATGAAAAATAAGTCCTGATTATATAACGTAATTCTAGTTGTCGACTTTTCTATATTTCAGCTGAAGAACTAGGGATAAAAGAATATGTTCCAGCATATTTGAATCCACATTTGAAGCCTGAAGATCTTCTTACTGGTGTAAGTTTTGCTTCCGGGGCTACAGGATACGATCCTCAAACACCTCAGTTGCAGGTAGATATAGTTATATACTAGTATTATCATAAATGCACATTTGTTTTTCAGAATATACGATAGTGTAGCCTCCATTTCTTGATTATTTTTGCATCTACATTCCCTTTTAATTCCTTTTCGTACCCCCTCTTGGTATACCGAATATAATACTACATTAGGCTTATACAAATTAGAAGGTACTTGGGATAATTAATACCATCCTTTATGGTTGGAAATATTGATATTCAGAGGATTTATAATGTTTTTAAGTATTCGACACTTTCTTGTTTGATAACAAACCCCATGGTTACATTTTACGGAAAATTAGCTCTTGTATCTTCTAGAGAAGACAACTAAATATAAGTAGAGAAATAAAAGTTCTGGTTGAGAAAGTTTTCAAGTACATGGAATATCTACTTGATTCTTCTTGGACTAATTATAATTATCTGGCGACTTCTTAATGGGAACCGTGTTGCCTGATGATCAGTCGGTTTTAACACTATCGGATGAACTAAATATGTTCAAAGAGTACATTGGGAAGTTAAAAGCGCTTGTTGGTGAAGAGAAAACAAAGTTCATTATAGAAAATAGTATATATTTAGTGGTAGCCGGCTCAGATGACCTCGCAAACACATATTTCACCATCGGCCTTCGAAAACTCCAGTACGATATCAACTCCTACACAGATTTTCTTGTTGAGAAAGCAACTGAATTTGTGACGGTAATTCTCTTATTTCCCTTTTAACATTAACCAAGTCAAAACTTCTTGTGTTTTTGGTTGCAGCTTTTGTCGAAACAACAGACTAATTTTATGCGTCCGTTCAGCTGAATTATTCTTGTTCTTAGGATAAAACAAGAATATGATCATTTTTTTTTAGCTAGTCAGCTAACAATGGTAAAACTTGGAGTAATAGAAAATCAAAGCAAAAAATAAAGTGAGATGACGACCTGTAACCAAACAGGATGTTAAGTTGTTGTTTGTTACCAGATTTTTGGTGCAAGTGTTCTGTAAAATTGCTCTCTTAATTAAGAGTGAAAATGAAAAGAAACTTAGAACTATGGGTAATATAGCTTTGAAAAACATGATAAGCATACTTTTGTCTATCGGTAGTTTCGTTTTACCATATTAATACTCCTGCATTTTTGTAAGATGTAAATTAATATACAAAATAAAAATATTCAATAACAAGTAGAAATATTAGTCATAGAATCTCTAAACAGGCACAGAGTTGAAACTGGTGATATATATACGAGTGCATTTACGACAACTTATAATTTGTACAGGACTTGTATAAGTTGGGAGCGAAAAGATTGTCAATTTTCGGTATTCCTCCGATAGGGTGTTTGCCATCGCAGAGAACTTTAGCAGGAGGTTTAATTAGAGAGTGTAACGAGATGTATAATCAAGCAGCGGAAATGTTTAACTCCAAGTTAATTACTTCTCTCAGAGCTCTCAACAACAGTTTAAACGATTCTAAAGCTAGAATTATCTACACCGATTGTTACAACAGTTTTCTTGATCTCATTCAAAATCATGACAAATACGGTACTACTACTAGTATATGCGGAATTTTCTTAACCTTTCAAAACTTGAAAAAGGGGCTTGTCCGACTGTGTCTTTTAAACAAATGAAAATGTTTTTTTTTAAAGCTGAAAGTGTGAATTTGGGAGCTTAAAAGTTTTATCGTGAACTGCATGATCTATCACAACCTAAACTTTACCGGTCTCATCTTCAATTTGATATGCTTTGCCTTCATTTCTACAATTGATTTATATTTCAGGTTTTACTGTGGCAAACAAAGGGTGTTGTGGTACCGGGACAATAGAAGTAACTCTACTATGCAACGAGTTCGACAGTATATGTTCAAATGACACATCGTATCTATTTTGGGACAGTTATCATCCAACTGAACGAGGATATAAACTACTTGTCGATCAAATCATCGAAACCGAAATAAGAAACTTATTCTAATACTTATTCGAAGAGTTAAATCCGCATAATTTTCTAGAAATAACGAGTTTGTAATTGCTCAATTAATTTCCTGTTTGAAGGATTTGAACGATATGCTTCGATTGTTTGTTCCTGATGTCAAAATTGTGCATTTTGTAAAGCTGTGTAGTGTTGATTTATAATGTAATTTTCCTGGATCTGACTACCCAAAGTGAACAATAAGATTATATTTCATACTGTTCCAATAGGATCGTCTATTTTTTTTCTTTTCTTATTTGGTTCCTTCAAAATCAATACTTGAAATTATTGAACTTAATAAGTAACCAACGTTTTAAAATGCGCACAATGTGGAGTCTGACCGAAAACATGCAACCTAACGTCTGATGGCACTTAATATGTCTAAGAACATTAAACGACTATCCATATACTTTACGGGTAATGATAAATATACTATTGACACACTCACTGTCACGTTAAGATGTCATCAATTTATGTGACAGAGATCAAAACAAATTTACACAAAACATATTCCAAATGTTAACAAGTTTGTTATAATTACGTTTCAACCCCTAAAAATATGGGAATAGTGTATGTAATATGTATCGGTACATATATCTTAGTCCATGTAAGTTAATACCGATATTTATATATAAAATTATAAATTTTCATTATTATAACAGATGAAGATAGTATTCCATCCGTCACAATTTATAAGAAAGAATAGAGATTCGTGCAATTTTTCAATGCAAATTTTGTGTTATTTAAATGTCGGAATTATAAATTTCAAAAGCTAGTCACATACTCCCTCCGTCCCAAATAATTAGGGTTATATGAAAGTACGTGTAATTTTCACAAACAAATAAATTATATCTAAGTTGTCCAAATAAAAAATTTCAAAAGTTAATCACATAGTTCAAATGTTAAACTGTCTTAACAAAATTTAAAAATTTACATTTTCATAATTTAAATCCGATATATTTTCCGGTCAAAGTTGCACGTACATACATAGAAGCCATAAAACATTGGGACGAAGGGATTAATTAACATGCTAAATCACATGAATAAATTTTAAAATTTACAATTACACCAATTTTATATTGCAAAATTGCACGTAATTCTATTAATCCTTATAATTTGGTACGAGACGAATATGAATAAATTCATTCAAACAAGTAATTTGAATATGAATATGAATATGAAGATGAATAAGAAGATGTAAGTAGTAGTAATTTGTAAAAAATGAAAAGGGAATAAGTAAGTAATAGTAGTATTAATTAAGTTAGTGAGGGTATTAATATTAAGTTAGCAGAGTATTAAATTTAATATTAATATTGGTTTAGGTATGAGAATAAATAATATATAATTCAATTAAAACAAAACACTAATTGGGATTTATATCTATCTCTCTCTTTTACATAGCAATGGAGGGTATAATAAATTCATGTTTAAAAAAGGTTAAAAATATATTCTTTTTTACTCCTTCTGAAGATTCCAATCGCTGTAATCCTGTAACTTTTTCTACTCTCTCTCTCTCTTTTTTTATTGTTTTTTTCCTTTTTTTTTTAATTTTTAATTAGTCATGACTTTACCTGTGTATTAACATTGCTAATTATAGGAAAATAATAATAATAATAATAATATATATATATATATAACTTAAGTGGGTCACTGACTTAATGTGTTATTTTTTAATTACACATTGTTTTATTTAGTTTAGTATTGTTATTAAATTACTGTAATTAGTTTTTGTTGAAAAAACTGGAAGCTTTTAAGCTTATGGTTTCTTTTTTGTCTTTGTGCATGTAAATGCTAGTTTTAGGGAAATAATACTATAAAATTAGTGGGTTGTTAAATACCCATTGTTTGATATAGTTTAGTTATTAAGTGACTGTTGTTAGTTTTGTTAAAAAATCTGGATTAAGGACTTGTTTGGTTGTTGTAGCTTTTAAGCTTATGGTTTCTTTTTTGTCTTTGTGCATGTAAATGCTAATTATAGGAAATACTAATAATTTATTGGCAAAATGCGTTATTTGTTAATGACCCATTGTTTTATTTTAGTTATTTATCAAGTGATTGTTGTTTGTTTTGTTAAAAAACAGGATTAAGGGCTTGTTTGGTTGTAGCTTTTTATCTTATGTTATCTTTTTGTCTTTGTGCATGTAGGCTACCTTTAGGGAAATATTAATAATTTAGTGGGTCAATGTGTTAATATTTGTTAATGACCCATTGTTTGATACAGTTTAGTGATTAAATGACTGTAGTTAGTTTTGTTGAAAAACCTGATTAAGGACTTGTTTGGTTGCAGCCTTTAAGCTTATGGTTTCTTTTTGTCCTTGTGCATGATTGCTAATTTATGGAAATATTGATATTTTAGTGGGTCGTTAATGTCCCATTATTTTATACAGCTTAGTAATTAAATGACTGTTGTTAGTTTTGTTTGAAAACCGGATTGAGGACTTGTTTGGTTGCAGCGTTTTTACTTGGGTTATCTTTTTGTCTGTGTAAGAGCTTAAAAGCTTTAAGTTTATCTCTCTTTTTTCTTCAAAATTAATACTGTATGCTTTTTAAATTCTTGTTTTTTGAGTTGTTTATGTACAAATCTTTATACAAGTAATGCAAATTTCAGGGAAATAATACTATAACTTTAGTGGGTCTTCGTTTTATTGGTTAAAGCTCCGTTTGGCACCAATTTTTTATTTTTAAAATCCATGGGTGTTTGGACAGTCAGATTATTTAGCTTTTAAAAAAGCAGACTATTGGGCCAGAAAAATCTAGCTGTAAAAAATCTGGTTATTTGAAACAGCTTTTTTAAAGCTGATTTCTGACCCACAAATCTGCTGTCAAACAGGCCCTAAATACCCATTGTTTGATATAGGTTAGTAATTAAGTAACTATTGGTAAATTTGTCGAAAATTCAGAATAAGGCCTTGTTTGTTTGCATCTTTTGAGCCTAGTCTAGCTTTTTGTTTGCTCGAGATTAGGGGAATCTAAATTTATTGGTTATTGGTTTTACTGGTCAAATGATCCAATGTTTGATGTAGTTTAGTAAGTTAGTGACTGTCGTTAATTTTGTTGAAAAATGAAAACAAGGTATTGTTTAAATTTGGAGCTTTTAAGCTTATTTTGTCTTTTTGTTTGCTTAGGAGCTGGACTGCATTTTGTCAAGCGGCTTAAAAGCTGACTTTATCTGGATTCGCAAAATAATACAGTTTTCTTTTTCTGGATTGTTTATGAATTACCTTTGTGTATGAATTTGAGATCATAATTCGGAAATTTGGTTGAGGAGGCTGGATGAACCCACTTTAAGTGCAGCTTTATAGATAAGTCTTGTTTTCTTTGATTAGTTCCTTATAATTGTAATATTTCCAGATTGAAATATTGAAGCGTCTGCAGAGAGAAGCGTTTTCAGATATAATGAAACTCAGGGATAGACAAGACAAGGTCGAAAAAGTCCTCTCCTTCTACAACCCTTCAAAAGGTAGCTCATTACAAGAATCTAGCACACGCGTGAGGGGCAATGTTGACATTTTGGGAGCCCTGTGTTTCAACGATGTCGATCATTACACTTGTGATGCAATAGAGAGAGCTGGGATCGGATCAGGTGTCAATTCAAGGATCACTTTTGAGACCTCTATTAGGGAAAAAGACACCTTAATGACAGAGTTTGTGGCTAATGTGAAGAGCGAGGATGATATTTTGCATAGTCCCCTTTCCTTAGCGAAAGTGTTTTATGCGGCAAACGTTAGTGACTGGTTCTCTGTGGTTGCTGTTCCAATGGGGGCTCATTGCAGAGATGTTGGAATTGGTACTCAAACTAATCAGGTCCAGTTTCTATCGTGATAAACTTCATTTTTTATACAAAGTTCTCCTGCATTCTTATTTTACTTCTATACTGGCATTGGTTGGGAAAGTTTGCCTTTTTTTCACCTAAAAGAGTACAAACGGTTATTTGGTTAACACCAAAAAAAGTTGAAACTTTTTATTTTTAATGAGGTTTAGTAAATGTTTTATGTTGAGTGAACAGATTTATACTTTTTTCAAGTGAAATTTTCAACTTCTTTTCGATCTACCACTTTTCCCTGCTCTTAAAATAAAAAATACACTTCTTTCTGCTTTTACCAGACACTTCAATAGAATTTGGAAGTCTAGTGACTATTGTATGGTAAACTATTGAAGTTTCAGTTATGCTCCATTTGTATGATAAATTCTTTAATGTTGTGGTTGGTTTCGGGAATTTGAAATTAGTAAGGCTTTAATACGTATCGTTGAGGCATCTTGTGCACACAGATGAAAATTGGGATCTATTCACACCACTGGATGCATGGAATAGCGTACAATAAATAATCTCAGACTATGGTCAAATATCACTGTTCACCTGAAATTAGGAGTATCATTTTTAAGCTCCTAAAGTAAAACTAGCTTTTAAAATTATTTTATCTGATGAAATGGTAACCTACAAAATGATCTGGATTCAATTTTTTAATTCTGGAGACGTTCCTAAATACTTGTTTCCCCTTCTTTGGATAATATTAAGGTTACAAGAAAACCAGTTAAGTCCCATAACTGGCCATTCAGTTATGGATTATTAACAATGATTTATTTATCATTTTGTATTGCAGAAGAGTCTTACTAATTACTCGTCTCTGGGACCACCCATGCTGAATCAATACAACGGTAGTGCCATGGGCTTGATGGTAAAAAAATCAAAATTCATAGCTTCTTTGGCCCAATTCATGAATGGTTTCCAATCCCAACCGGGGCCTGATGGGTTCACTCGATGTTTCAGCACTTTTGGCCAAGTCGTATGCCAACTCACAAAAAATACAAAAATCTCCCTCTTGGGTATACATCCAATGCCTAAGTTATCTTCCCAAAGAGTAAATCTCGGCGGAATATCAATTCCGTTACACATCCCAAGGGTTCGTAAATTCCCTGAAACGCCCTCAGAAACGTCGTCTCCAGCCACTGTAGAGATACCTACTGATGAAATTGTATCAGCAGGGTCTATTGCTCTGACGATGGACACTTACCTGGACGAGAGTTGTAGAATCGGGGGTTGGCTTGAGATGCAAAGGTCGAACCCGGGGTGTATGCAGTGGTCTGTATCTATGTCTGATACCCCAGAAGACGAGTTTGGTTGGGGTCTGAGTTTAGGTGGATTATCCGAAGGGCCGAGAAGAAAGAATCATTTCCAGGGAGAAGCTTTTTTGAATTTTAATTTTGGGAAAAAGTTTAGATTGCAGCCGGCTGTCGTGTATGTAATGGATGGAAATACACAATTTCCTACTGTTATGCTTCGATCTAGTTGGTCCCTGTAATGATCTAATTATTGATTTGCATTTTTGCGACTTTAAATTAGCTACTCTGGAAGTACTGGGGATTGGATTTAGATACTTTTCTGTAGTTTCATTTATTATGATATTTATATTGATCTACTCCAGCAGTAATTTGGTAGGGGTTTGCTAATTTGTTTTCTGTATCCTTATCTTGACTATTTTTTCAGGTATTAATATTCTCCATTGAACAATAGTTCGTATCAATGTTATTTTTTTGCATAGCGAAAAGAAATCATTCCTCCTGATCTGATTGTTCGAATTGGATTACAATGTTGATAACATGGAGCGGTAGTAGTATTTCTATAGGAATTTTTCAATCTTTAACCAGTATGCAGGTCAAATAAGCAAGAAAATGCTGGTTTCGTTCAACTTTAAAACTGAGATTAAGATTTGCATCCGAAATTAACCCCATATAAATGGCATTCATGAATTCAGTGTATATTGTAGTAATAAGCTACAAGAGGTTCTATACCACAAAAGTTGTAACTTTAACTACAGAAAGTTGCAATAAAATCAAGATCAAAAGCCTTCAAGCTTCTAAGACGAGTTTTATCTGTCACACATGAAATCCAGTCCTTACCCTTGTTTATGCCCTTCTGGGATAAGCCATAGGCCAAATCATACAGTAGTGATTCACATATTTCCAATTCTTTTATCATATCAAAAGAGAAACAAAAAGTTGCAATTTTATACATACTATTCTACCCTGTACCATTAAAGAATGAAAAGTTTTCAACACCTTCTCTATGCAAAAGCTGTGTGAACAGAAACAATTGATACTCGGTTGAAAGAAAAACTACACGATTGCAAAAGGGTCATATTGCAAACCTGGTCACAACAACCTGGTAACTTACCAATCAAATCGTTTAACAAGAAGGGTTAAATTCAAACAGCAAGAGCATACCCCTCCACATAAAGCATTTGCACAAGATATTACTGATCAAAACCTAGTAGTCTGAAGACAGAATTTCGTAATTGTGCCACATATTACCGAATAAAACATAGTTTTCCAAAAAGAAAACAGATAAGAAAACAGATACTAGTCGTCGTCTTTCTTAGAATCCTCTTCATTCATCTTCTTCTGCCACTTTCTCTTTCTAAAATCTGCCAACATCTGAGGCATTTTCAGCATCAACTCAGCAGTGTGTGCCCTTTTTTCAGCCGCTAATCTATCAACTTTATGCCCTTTCCTCTTAGTTTTCATCGGCCTTCTCTCAGGATCATATGGCCAATCTTGTCCCGCCATTACAACTTCTTTACGTAAGCGAGCTCGATGTCGAGCACTAATGCCAAGTGGCTGCCATGCCCCTAGCTCCCAGTAACCCCAAACGCCTTTAGAGAGCTCATCTTTGTACTTGACCAGTTTCTCTCTCCAAGGGTATTGGTACTGTCCCACTGCCTTAGCTGCGGTCGTTACTGTCTTTCCTGCCATTATCTGATAAAGAGAGAAACGGGGGAAACAAACTATGTATCAAATTATAAATTTACCACGATTCGAAGACTTTTGCAAAGAGCAAACTATACTTTTCCAATCATCGATGTAAAAATCTTCACTAGTCCTTTCTAGGCTTACACTGTTATACAATCAGCTTAAACTGCTTAGAGTTAATCATAACGCCATTAGATAAAGCTTGAAATCTTTTCCCTAAGAGGGAGGAAAACAAAGGGAACATATTTGCTTTGAAATTAGGGGGTTCTTAAGCCTTTGTACCCTATACTATCTGCAAAATTCCTACGAAATCCTAATCTAGTACCTCTATACTGCACTTGTCATTTATAGCTTTGGGTAAAAATTTTGAACTGCAGGGTTCTAAATTGACAAATAAGTAGTATTGGGTGATAACTTTTGAGGGTAAAAGAACAGATTTTGGTTCACGTGCATAACTTTCCATCTGCTAATTTAACAGCATGGTATTAAGTACAGATAAATGTTTTCATAGTACAAGATACTACACGTGGGAGATGTAACAAAAATTCAAGCTAACCCTGGTTCATGATGAGAATTTACAAAGAGCAAACTAGATTTTTCATTCATTGACAAGAAAACGAAGCTTTTTACATGTATTTGGGGCAAGTAGCTTATTACAACAAAGAATTTACTTTCTTAAATATGCTAACCATATGAAGACTATCAAGTATCATCACAGAAGCAAAACTACATCAGTAGCTAGTAGCTACGCTACATAAAGGAAACAATCTTATATACAAACAAGAAAAATTACTAGCCTACAACATATTTGCAAATAAACACCCGCTCATGCCGTCATGCGTGTGCCTATAAGGCTTTGTATCAGATTTTGAAATCAGTAAAGTGCTTAGTCGAGGTTGAAGGCGCTAAGTTAATTCAGGATTAACTATAATATCAATTTGATTTTATGGGACAAAACAACTATAAGATTAGTCATAGTGATTCATCGTAGCAAGAAAATTTTTCAATAACTAAAAACAAACAAACCAACATATGAAAAGGTCAAGGTAATGTGGTAAACAATTAACTGGGAAATATAAATTTGAAACAATGAAGTGGAGGTGGTAGAGGTAGCACCAATTTGAAGATTAAAAAAATGAGAAATTGGCTAAAATGGCTTAGGCATTGACAACTTTTTGTATGTTAATTTCACATGGAAGGACTGTGGTCTAGAAAGAGAAGATAACGTGGGGAGTAGTTACATCTGTTAAAATAATTACAAAAACTTTTGCCATATTTTGCACATTGCTAATTTCATCTATCCAAATTTAACATATCGATATCCTAACCTCATTTCGACTAAGTCCGTCCCCGAATTTGTTGTTGTAACGGCCTATAATTCGCACAATAAATAGAGTCATTCAGCTAACCTAATATACATGTCCTACCAGTTTGAAAAATTCGACTGATGTATGTAAATGTGTATACATATATACCGGGTAAAACACATAAATATCATTCCACAATGAAGCATGCTTGATAACAACATCGAATGATAACACAAATCTCTATCGCATGGTAAAGTAGACGATACAACTTACAAAATGGGTTTTGTAATGTGAATAACAAACATAATAATGTTGATCAGTAGTGGGTAAACATCACTAGAACGTGGCACACGAGAAAAAGCTTCAAAATTGACTAACAAAACAAACACCCAGAATGAACACAATGAAATAACGGTGAGCAATATATCAAATAACACTAATAACACCCTACAAATGCATATCTTAGGCATTTTGTCGAACACCTTATCCGCGACTTAAAAAAAGAACTTAGAATCAAAACAGTTAAAAATTACACCCCCATTGAACCATCTACTAACCTAACTTTCTTATCATTAAACAGGGAAACGATTAACAACATACAAATTCTAATACTTATTAAACCAAACAAACCCAGTTAGAAAAATGAAGCTTATTCGAGTAAAAAGCTGAAAATAAAAAATGCCCACTTAGAAAAATTCAGCTTATTCGCTTTAAAAGGTGCAACAAAACAAACCCACTTAGAAAAACTCAGCTTATTGGCTAAAAAGGTGCAACAAAACAAACCCAGTTAGAAAAATGAAGCTTATTCGAGTAAAAAGCTGAAAATAAAAAAAGGGCATTTACAAGAATGACCATTTAGCCTGCTTATTAAAGATGAATCTTATAAAAACTAACCTTACTTTAATTTCAGATCCTCACTCTCTCTCTCTCTCTCTCTCTCTCTCTCTATATATATATATATATATATATATATATATTTATGTGTGTGTATATATAATTCCCAATAGAAAAGCCTTTAAATTCGAAATATTCTGTTACTTGTTATATATATATAAATACTAAATTTATGAAATAATTAACAAAAAAGGGGTCTTTGTAGTATAGTGGTAAGTATTCCCGCCTGTCACGACCCGGGTTTGATCCCTTGGCACCGGAGTCTTTTTATTTTTTTATTATCTTTCTCTGTAATATATATTATATTACATAAATTCAGTTTCGATAATTTTGTTACAAGTTCTGGTTTCGTAATGTATTATTATTTTGAGACATAAAATATATAATGCATGGAAGGACAAGGGGACTCGGTGTTGATTTTCATGTAAACTAATATCATATAAATAAATAAATAAAATGTATATAATGCATGTAAGGACAAGAGTACCCAATGTTGATTTTCACATAAACTAAATGTAAGCATCATATATGACATGACCGTCACACTCACATGACTCGCACTCGACATGTACATGAATCTCATATGACTTAAAAGAGTCCAGATCTTTCAACCCCACCGTCGTAAAAGAAGCCTCCGCATGGTTTATCGGAGAGATAAGGGTGTGATCAGGTGTACATTGTATAATTATATTCCCAACAGAAAGAAAGTCCTTTAAAATGTACTTCCTAGAGTTCCTACACAAACACAAGTTTTTTCTTAGTATTCTTTTTCTATAAAATGTACTTACTACACACGTTTTTTTTTGAAGATTTACACAAACACAAGTTAATTATTTTTAAGTGAAAATATACTAGTAAATACGTAGTAGTAGTAGTCATTCTAATTTGAAAAGGCACCGACCCAAGCCTTTAAATCATATTGTATTTCGCGACTTTTTTCATACATTCTTCTCTCAGACCGAGAACTTGTGATTTAAGAGTTAGCTTATGTACTCGTGAATCGTCATAACATGAAGTTTCTTTGGAGGGTAATAATACTTGATAGTACAATAATAACATCAAGTTATGTCAAAGGATACGTTATTGGAAACTAATCTTTCTACTAATTGTTTTTCTGTTAATTAGACAAACTGGTTAACTACCCGTTGTCTCTCGAAATTTAGTGTGGTACTCGATTTCATCCGTCTATATTAGCTCCCTAACTTTTCAAACGTTGTCAACTTAATATCTTTCTTGGTTGCCTGCATTAGGTGTATCTCGGGTTTCTACTTAATTTTTTGAGCGACCTGTACAAACACCCATGTAAAGAATGTAGAAGAGAGGCATCAAAATCTAAGACTTCTCATGAAAACGGATTTGCCTTACAAAAAAAAAAAAAGATGTTATTGATATCCAATTCACGAGTCAAAATATATACAAAGCTCGATTTAATAAAAAAATAATCAAAAAAAAAAGAAAATAAAACAGACCAGATAAGTTTGTCCATCCACTTTCATACAAAACTTCCTAAAACAAAATAAACTCATATTTAGTAATTACAAGTAGCCATACTCAACCACATCACATCCGCAATATTCCTTTACTCCCTCCCAAGCGGGCTTATGTGTCTTCGACTGGCTCTTCAAAAATGTTCTATAACTCTACTGACCTTTTTTTTCTTTTTCTTTTTTTTCAATTTTTTTTTGGTTTTTTGGGTTTTTTTTTTTGGTTTTTTGTTTTTTGTTTTTTCATTTTTTTTTCGTTTTTTTTTTGATTTTCTTTATATATGTAAAAAAGATAAAAGATAAAAGAAAAAAAAAATGGGCACATTATTGCCCTGTACTTTTTTGACTCAACCGATTCTCTCATATGGGGGGGTGTATTAAACTATTATCCTCAAAAAATGGGTCTATGACAGTAACCCATGCCGCCAAATTTTCATGTCAAAACTACCCTCGGAGAGGAGCTTGCAGTAGTTACGCTGGCACTACTTCGATCAATAGCATGCACTTCTTCAAGTGTAACCTTTTGTAGACATCGCATGATTGTATTCAATCCGTTTGTTGCAGGCTCTTTTACAATTAAAGCAGAAGGAATCCACTTTCGCCAATCGTTACGCCGCCTAAGCTTGTCTCCCTGCAATATAAACAACATTGGAACAGAAAGGTGGATAGTATAAACATGATTTAGTGCGAGTCTCGTTGCAGCTTTTAGGCTTATAAACTGGGTATATTTAAGTTTCAGAAGGTAGGTTCATTTAGCTTAAAGCTTCTAACTCAAGAAGGGAGGTTCCTTCAGCTTATAGCTTTTAGCTCATCCAGGACAGGTTAGAAAAAAACTCAGCTTTTAAGCTGGTCAAGTAAATGCTGAAACTTTTTAGCAAAGAAAAAAAACTGAGCTTAGAAACAAACAAGGCCCAGAGCACTAAAGCAATTCCTAAGAGGCGCATGAGATGCAGTAAATTGTAAACGGAAAAAAATGAAGTGGCAACCGCTAGAGCAATCTTTCTATGCATTCACAGTTCACACAACACTACTGAAACTAGATTAAAAAATAGAAGGTTTCTCCTTTGTAACAGATTTCTAAAAGCACGCAGGCTACATTAGCAGTTAAGAATTATCTACCAAAATGGTTTATTAAATAAGTTACTCACAAGACTGAAATAGTTGAATTTTCCTCTTCAAATCATTAATTAAGAAAATTCTATAACTTACGAAAACCCTATGATCTATTCTGTCTTCTATGTTTCCCTTTTTGATACTATTAGAAGCTAACATCAGAAATAATGTATGGTCCTTGATTGTTAAGATTAGTTTAGACTTTAGAGGCAAACGGTCAATGTAAAAAAGCCTATTAGGTGGATCATAGATATTACTCCTATAACTATTCCTGAATAGTTGTAGGTGAAGTAACTTTCAATTTTCACATGTAAAATATTGTATGGTAGTAGGATGTTATGAGGAAACGTATAATTTTCATTAAGCTTAAATAAACAGATCATTACTTGAATTACAGGCACCATCACAAAGGGTATTCCTATGATTTCTCAACTAGGTCCAGATATATGCCGGAATTATGCAGATCTTATAGTTATATAGATATGTATTGACAAAAGACTTCTACTCAGGTGTCAAATACTTACATTTACTTCCACAACAGCAGAACCTCCTAAAGTCTCCAGTATGAATTGAATATCTTGAGTCAGCTCCTTAACCTGTAACATTGTGACAATACACCTTAAGCTCATGAAAATCACTTGACCAATATTAAGTAAATACAAGGACGAGGTTATCAACCAGAATTACTTGATATTTTAATCCATAAATGCCAAATTAAAAAGCACAACTCTTAATAGCAAGAGAAAAAACATAATAATAAGTAGGTAAACACACTCATACAAAACCCGTTAGTAAGAAATAAAAGTTGGCAAGTACAGTATCTGAATGGCAGCTATTCCTACCCCTTCTGGGTTCAACTTATGAAAGAAACAAATTTGAGCTGTACTCTGACAATTTTTATCAAAACAAAAGAGTACGTACAACTCAACAAAGACAACAGTAATTCTAAATAAATCTGATACTTCCACGAATACCAAAAAGAACATACTAAAGGGAGAAAGGAAATGAAAGCATGCACACGTGAAATTAATTCTTAGTTCCAAATATATAAAGAATGAAGATTGTAGTCTTTGATAAGCCAAACCACATACCTTGTTGAAGTTAGCAATTAAAGCAACAGGAACCCAACCACCATCATCCATCTGAGATCTAAGATACATATCTTTTACCAAGTTCTCATCACTGCAATTTAGGCCAGATATTAGATACAAAGCAAATACGGGTGAACAAGAGCGGGCCGAGTAAGTTCGAAAAATATGGTTATTTACAGTTATAAACAATAACGCATCACCAACCTAAAAAAAACATTTCACTAACTTTACGTTTTTCGACAATTCAGTTCACTCAAAAGTACAAAATAGAACAAAGAAAAAACCATAGGCTGGCTACTAAATAATTACGAACACAACATTTTATACCCATGTTATCTCTTTTTTTCTAATATGCACAATGTTCTATCAAGTTTTGAACTTAAAAGTCCCTGTCATTGGGATTTCCATTCTCCAATGTACTGTGCAAAATAAAATAAAAATATGATATGCAGACATACTAAAGAAAGAGATAAGTTTGTACTGTGCTAATAATATGTGTTCATAATCAACATTGGATGATAAGTTTGTGCATTAAACTATATGGACAATACTGGACCCTAAAGAAAGAGAGATATGTCAGATTACCTGAAGTAATAGTTTATCTGATTCATCAGCTTAATTCCTAGATCATTAGGTGGAGGTGACAGTGAAGAAGGGGGCGGATTAACCGGTGCATGAACACCACCATTGTACGGTGGGATCCCCATAAAAGGTTCAGGAGGTATAGGAGGATGCATGAATGGAAACGGCACAACTGACTGAGGTGGCATTGCATACCCCATAGGCGGACCCTGCTGAGGTGGCATTTGAAATCCCATTGGTGGCCCCCGATAGTTTCCATTGCTATATCTGCGGCCCCCACCCCTTGACTGAGGAAATTGATGATCTGTTGGACGGGGATGAGGGCCGAAATTACTTCCATAAAAAAAGGGGCC
Organism: Primula vulgaris; assembly: GCA_963920805.1. Taxonomy (NCBI): domain Eukaryota; kingdom Viridiplantae; phylum Streptophyta; class Magnoliopsida; order Ericales; family Primulaceae; genus Primula; species Primula vulgaris. The sequence continues at coordinate 35,813,362 of OY987216.1, forward strand.
TCTTATTGGACCTTCAAACCCACCAAAGAATGCTGGCGGCAATGGAGGCGGCGGAGGTAGTTGCTGAGATGGCGGTGGGTGATGGATAAACCCACCACGCGAGGATCCTCCCCTTCCAGACCCGCCACGGCCAAATGTCCTCGAGCGATTAGAGTTGGAGTTTTGGGTGGTACTGGTATCAAGGTGTTTATAATTCTCAGGTAATTGCAAAATTGCAGGTGCCTGCATATACAGATATACATACGGTAAAAAATCGTTTCTAGTTAACCATCATAAGTTAAGCAATTGCCAGACACACATAAACCCTACAAGATTAGATATAATACAAAGAGAAATACCAGGACCCTAAAATTACACACCCCACAGTAGTCAAGTGCCATATAAAGGATAACATGCCTTAAAGATTTATACAACTACATAGGCAAGATATCAGGCCTTGCAACTACCTATACTGCCATACACAAACACAACTATAGCTAATCAAATGCCAGATATAAGCAAACCCAAAAAGATATGCTCCATAACTACATAGACAGATATAAGATCACTGCAGTCTTCGAATATATATTCACTGCAAAATGTAGATAAAAGATTTAAAAAATAATGAAGCTTAAAAATACAGACCTGGATATAGATAAACATAAAATCAGGCGAATACACAGACTACAAATTTACAAATACCATTCAATATCTGCCAAAGTTCACAATAAACAAAATATAAAAGATACAGTACAGCTAAAAGTAGGCAACTATTAGGTCCCAGTAAATACATATACATATAAAATTACTAATGGTTGGCAATATACTTTCGAGTTCCCTAAAAGATACTCAGAATTATGTAAAGGTAAATATCCAATCCCAGGACAACAAACACGTGACTATGCATATAATGCAGTAAAAACACCAACTGTCGCTGCCAATTAACCAGAGAAGATCCTATGACTTCAGAACCCTATGCATATCAACAAACGTTTATCCTATTTACTATACTTTCTTCCAAGGTTTACATATTGGATAAGTATGCTAGTGGTAAGGCAGTACCCAAACAATATTTTATCATGAGTTTTGTATTTAATCATCACAGCATCAATCGCGCTACTATTCTATGTTCAAAAGTATTTTCTTTTTTTTCAAAAAATGGATCAATTTCGCATTTTGTATAGTAACACACCGTCTAAATTCAAAGCCCTAAATCATCTATTAGCAGTTACACGACAGTAACACAAACAACATCAGGCCTCTTCAAAACATTAACTTAGGGTATCTCGCTTTAATAGAAGTATTATCTTTTAAAAAAATAACAATATGGTATATTATGCAGGCGCAAGCGAACTGAATTCCAAACCCAATTCGTATATACTGTATATATCTGACCAGAGTCACTAGATAGACTGATAGAGTATCACGACAATATCATAAACTCAGTATATCTGATTAACATATATCATATTACGGCTATGTTAAAAGAATTAACTTTTTTTAGATACCAATCAGACCCCTGCAAACTTTGCACTCAACTCAAAACCCCAAATCATCAATTAGCAATTAAAATAAGATTTCGCAGACTATTACTATAAATCAATAAAAAGCAGTTTTCAATACCCGTTTTACTCCTAATTAGAAAAAAAAACCCTAAATCATCAATTAGCAATTACAAGATATATACATATTAGGTCCAAGCAATTACCTACATAAGATTCCAATTCCCAATAGGCACTTAATTAGAAACCCTAAATCATCAATAAACAATTACAAGAAACACGGGATTTACAAGAAACACGGGATAACAAAATCATACCAGGTTCCTGCAATTACATACCATTACTCCTTATACATTAAAAAAAAGTGTTTTTTTGTCTCCACACAGTTACCTATTGCAATTAATTTAAAGTAAAACCTAAATAACCAATTAGCAATTAGTACAAGATACATAAAAATCAGGTCCCAGCAATTACATAAATAAGATTTCACATACTATTATATATATATAGAAACAATTTCCAATACATCCAACTAATTAGTAAATCTTAAATAATCAAAGAAGCAATTACAAGATATATACAAATCAGTTCCCAGAAATTACATATATAAGATTTCAATTACTATTGCATAGTATATATAAAAACAATTTCCAAAAGCCAAGTAATTAGAAACCCTAATTAATCCACACAACTATACACACATTCATACATTAATATATATATATATATATATAAGATTTCATATACTATTATTATACATTTAAAAAACAGTTTTTTTTGTCTCCAAACAATCACCTATTGCAAGTTTGCAACTAATTAGAAACCCAAAATAATCAATTAGCAGTTACAAGATAGATACAAATCAAATCCCAGCAATTACAATAATAAGATTTCACATACTATTATTATATATATATAAAAAAAAACACAAATAGCAGTTGTTGTTTTTTTTGTAAACCGAAATAGCAATTTTTTGTCTCGACACAATTACCTATTGCAACTAATTAGACAACATTAAATAATCAATTAGCAATTACAAGATTATACACAAATCAGGTCCCAACAATTACATAAATAAGCTTTCAAATACAATTAAACATTATAAAAAATATTATATAGCAAAAGCCAACAAATTAGAAACTCCAATTGCTCTACACACAACTACACACACATATATATATATATTAATTAATTAGGAACCCTAGATAATCAATTACTAGCAATTACAAGATATATTGAAAAGGCAAGTAATTAGAAACCATACACAACTAAACAGAGACATATACAATTAAACATAAATTTCATATAATTAGTATAATATAAGCAATTTACAAAAGCCAACAAATTAGGAACTCTAATTAGTCTCCATACAACTAGAGTACACACATAGATACATACATATTAATAAGAAACCCTAAATAATAATCACTAAGCAATTACATAAATAAGATTTCACATATTATTATTATTATTATATAATTTAACAATTTCCACACAACTAATAGATACACACATTCATACATTAATATAGATACACATATATACATATTATATATATATATATATAAATAAATAAACAACCAGAGAATCGGAGTCGGATTTAACACGAGTAGACTCCGAGAGAGACGGCCAATAAGTGACGTCACCGATCATGTCACCCTTCTGCTGACGTGTCACATCGGAATCCGTTACGACGACGGTGTTCACCGGAGAATCAACGGTATCCACCATCATACACTGATCCAACTTTATTTATTTTTATTTTTATTTTTATATTTATATTTATATTTATTTTTATATTAATAGAGAGAGAGAGAGAGAGAGAGAGAGAGAGATTTTGTTGTTGTTGTTGTTGTTGTTGTTGTTGTATATATATTTATTTCTATCTTTTATTAATATTTTAGTAGTAGTATTTTGTATTATATATATATATATATATATATATCCTTCCCTTTGTACTATTTTACATAATATAATAATACGTGTTATGCGACCCTTTTATAAGTCTATGCTGTGTGCGAGTTTAAGTGTAACTAGGATTCTATACCCTTTTAAACCATCTCCTATAGGATTAGTATTAGGATTAGCTACTGTTTTAAAAGACCCTGCAAATCAGGGGCTGGTCCGGTTCGGTTCGGTTCGGTTCGGTTTTTAACAAAAACCAAAACCGAAATCGAGCATATTTTTTGGTTCGGTTTTTTTATTTTTTAGACTGAACCGTACAAGTTTTTTTCGGTCCAGTTTTGTTTTTTGATTTTTTTCCGGTTATTTTTCGTCTTTTTTGTTTTTTTCGGTCTTTTTCGGTTTCGGTCTTTTTCGGTTCGGTTTTATTGAAAACCGAAACCGACCCGAAATTTTTTCGGTTTTTCGGTTTCGGTCTTTTTCTGTTCGGTTATCGATTCGGTTCGGTTTTTTCGGTTTTTCGCCCAACCCTACTGCAAATTATGCGACGCATATAAATAAGTACATTCTATAAACCTAAGAAATTAGGCGGATTTAAACGGATTTGACGCAAATTAGGCAATGATTAGGCGTTAGACGGTCAAATTCGCTTAAAGTGTGCATTACGTCTTTTTTAAAACATTGGGGATCAGTAATAAATAATATTTATTTCTATCTTTCTATCTTATTTTGTATTATATTTATATATATCCTTCCTTTGTAGTATTGATACGGTGATCAAATCTATCTAATATAATAGTATCACATAAATACAATACGTATATAATAAATATAATATATGTGTGTTATGTGAGACTATTTTAATAATAATAAGCATATGTGTGTCTGAGTTTGACTGTAACTAGTATTCTACACCGTATTTAATATTTAGGTTTTGGTAATATATTTTTTGAACCAAATCATATTTTAAATATATATTTTGAGAATTTACTAAAAAGCTAAATTTTAAAAATCTAGATTTTTTAGCTTTTTCAGCCTAAAAATCATATTTTCAGAATTGCCAAACACGCACAGATTTTTAAAATCTAAAATACAAATCCACTAAAAAAAACTTGTTGCCAATTGGGAGGGCTTTCCTATGCATATTTTTACATGGTTCAATTTTTTTTATCCTCAATTGTTGGTGTTTTATTCTTTATTACTATGCTTAATTTTTATTTTTCTTATATAGTATTATCCTGAATTAAATTTTTTTATACATAATTACATATGCATATATATGTATATATATACCTGAATGGCGAAGAAGGACAAAAAATCGAAGACGGAGAGATATGGCCATGAAGTGACGTCACCAATCATGTTATCGGACTCCGCATTGCGCCGAGTTGTCATATCAGGCTCTGATACATGCTCTGATACCGTAGTGGCGGACGGAGAAGCAATGGTATTCACCATCATGGCGGCGGTTACAAAAACAGACTGATTGGAGTGATTTTAGATAGAGAGATATTTGATAGTTGTGTGATTATTTATTTATATCTTTTTATTTTCTATTTTTAGACTTTATATAAAATGTTAATTTGATTTTACCTTTTTCTTTTCCAAATGGAATACTTACCTTTATCAAGTATAACTTGTTTTAGTACGTATTTTATTGATTTTATATACAATTTAAATTTAACTGGCTTTAATACGTATTGTGTTGAGGTGTCACGACAGATTCTGATACGACAGTCGCCGGAGACGGTACAAGTATAAAGATTTGGTTGTTGTCGTGTAAATATTTATTTATGTATTTTCTATTTTGTGTTGATACGGTGAGTAAATCTATCTAATAAATATAATGGGTTAAACAAATACTCCATATGTGTATGTGTAACTCATTTACAATTTTACATGTATTAGAACTCACACAATTATACTAATACAGGACAAACAAAGTTATTATTTCTTAAAATTTCAAAAAATATTGGTTGAATGAATATAATAAATTAGCAATCGTATATAAGTATTAATATAATGTTCAATGTTATCAAAAAGATACACGTAAGATAATTTTGTTTGAGATATGAAAGAAGATGTGTGAGATAAAATATTTTTTTAGTTATTTAATGTATTTAAATTGAAGAAGATATACGAGTAATTAATACAACAGAGTGAGATTAGTCGGAAACTCTTTGTTTGTTATGTTAACTTTGTAATTTAAATGAAACAGTCATACAACCTCTTGGCAAAATACACTTAAATTAACCAAAAAGATAAAAATTAATCTGATTGCTTGACACATCCTTAAATATAATGGACAAGATTTACAGATTTTTAGACTTATAGAATTGTTAGAACTGCCTCATGTAAGATTGGATATAAATATTTAGTAATTACTTAGAAACTATTTGCTTGTTATTTTAACAAATTTAGATGAAACAGCCTTTACAGGTATACCAACCCCTAGACAATGGCTTTTTTTGGTACATTTAACGCGTATCTTAATTACTCCTTGATATGCAATTACAAAAATTCAACTTTGACTTGACTTCTAGTTACACTACTATTAGGATTTGCATATTACTCCTCAAATTATTATAACACTTATGATTTTAATCATGGCCTGCATAGCTTTGTATCAAATGTACCCTTTTTCCCAAATATTTACAAAGACAACAAAAGGGTTACACATAGTTGATTAAAACTATACCGATGCACATACAAACAACAGGATCCTAAATAAACCATTACGCAATATAAGATTACTTTACGCAAAAAAAATGATTCATGATATTGGTTAATGTTCTTTGGTGAGGTAAATTTGTATGCTAATCTAATAATGGATCAATATGCTTCTTTTAAGACCGATCAAAGAATCAGAGAGAGCTTCCTATAATCGTACCATTAAATTTCTTAATCTGTATTTTCAGGTTTTGCTTATCATTTATCCATCTATGTAATGGACTATGGGCTCTTTGAAGGTATTAACATCCTAAGTTTACAGTGGCAGTGTTGAATAAATTAAATAGTTAACGTTTCTCTAACGACTCGGGAGATATTAGCCGCTCGTAGCACATCATTTAACATGGAGTGAAAGCGGCACTATCAGCGAAAGAGAAAATGAGCAGAAACAAGTTTTATCGAGCTACATGTTTTATTCGACAAACCTTGAATTAAGCTCTATTTATGTTCATTCATGATCCAGAGTTCTTACAAGTAGCTTGGGAGGTACAATTGGAGTTTGAGTGAATATGCACACGACCAAATACAATCCGGGTTTTAGAACTTTTTTTCTTTTTTTTACTGGAAGTCTTAAATTTCTAGCAGAAACAGCAAAGTTAAATCAGCACATTAAATCTCTGGCGATTGTTACTGAATTTTTAATAAGAAAAATTACTACTTTACAAGCTTTTTTTGATTCAAAATCAGTTAAGCTTCAATAATTTTATGTTATGGACTCTAGTGTCCAGATTCACTGTTCAATCTGAATTAGTTGTTTATGTAGATTTTCAATACCTATTTCAGTTTTGATCGAGTAGGTATCGAACTTTCAAGAATTTGTTCAAGGACCACCATATTATGTTGTTGATCAAGAAATTTTACCAAGCGACAAATTTACTCGTCTAAGAAAAAACAAGTTCTTCTAAAATTTGTTTAATTCATTACTTACGATAATTTATTTTTTCGTCAACTCTAAATTGTAGTTTTTTTTTTTTTTTTCCTGTTATGTTATTTCTCTCCCTATATCTCCACTTCCCGCGAAGTATATATGAAGGCTAATAAACAGATGTTTTTCAAACTAAGTTCTTCATCATCATCTAATTTTCTCTTATGTTTTTTTTCTTCTTGAATTCACTTCACAAATAGTTCTATATCAATGAAAACTCTCCTTTTCTTCATCTTCTTCCTCTTCGTCGTCTCGGCTTTCCCATTCACAATCACAAGAACACCCTTTTAATCTCCACCTTTACCCAGGTTTACTTCCTCTTTTATTTTATTTTTATCCTATTTTTTTACTAGTAAGACACGATATGGGAGAGTTTATAGTTGTTTCGAAATTAACGGTTCTCTAGCTTGGAGTATGAAGCAACACTATATGCGCAATAAAAACAGTCCCCCCGTTCATGAAATTCTTTATTGAACAAATTAGAAACTTAAGAAAGTCTAATTGACAGTTACAAGAAAACTGGATTTGATGAAAAACTATATCTTGTGGTTAAAGTTTTGTTTATGTACTAGTAGTTTTCAAATATATTGCCGAGGGTTTGATGAGATTGGCTGGTTGGTTCCGGGAATGTGGCATATGAACCGTTTCAAATATATTACAAATGGGGACAGGATTTAAATTCGTTTGGCAAGAATGTTATCGTAACTCCAGGAAATAATGGCCGATTATACACACAAAAAATATCGTTTTGGCGCTTGATGTTATTACTGGAGAAGTTGTGGCAAGGGAGTATGTATAGGACCGTCTAGTTCTGCTGATACTTTTTTTGTAATTAGCAATTATATTGTAATTAGCAAGAATTACCTGTCTCTTCGCTAAAGAGGGTGTATGGAACTGATAATTCATCTGATACTTTTTTCTGAATGTAATCTAATTATCATATATAAAGTACGCCACATGTAACCTAATTATACGTGTACTCGTTTTCACTGACAGGAACTTAAAAAGGTTCAAAAGCGACTTCAGTTGATTCAATGGCACAAATTAGTCCATTTCTCGATTGTTCTGGGTTTGCAGTTTATGTATATCTCGGCAATATATATGTATATCTCGGCAACGAGGTCAAACAATGTAGTATTTACCTTGGTTGTTTCAGCAACTGGTTTTACTTACTGGGTCGATGAAATTATGGCGGTATATTCAATTATCCATGGCTATGTAACACCTCACTATGAATTATTTAAGTACTTTGTATCTTGATTTTTTCTTAATGAGCTGTTGGTTATTATTTAAATCTAGGCCTGCAATACTCGAGACTAAAGGCTTGTTTGAATCTATGTTTAAGCCATTGTCCTTGCATAGCTGTAGCATTTATAAAATATATTTAAATTTACGTATAGTTATAACTTACAAATAAATTATATTATAGTTTATTTTAATTTTTCTCACGACTTACTTTCCTATTTACGAAGCCAAATACAATCGTTAAAGTAGCAAATATAAGAATAGTTGTACACATTTTAATTTTTACAAACTTTTTTGCTATTTTATTGTTATCAATAATTATTTTTTAATAATAATAATGTTTCGGTATAAAACGGAAAACCGAACCGTACCGAACCGAAAAAGTCGGTTACCGAACTTTCGGTAACCGACTTTTTCGGTTCGGTTATGGTATAATTTTTTTCAAACCAAACAAGTTCGGTTCGGTATTGATATATGGTCAAAAAAGTCGATACCGTACCGAAACCACCCCTAATTGTGACATTGGTTTTTGGAAAATATTTTAGTATAGTTCTTTATATGTGACATCTTTAAGAAAATATTAGTCACATATAGTTCTTAATTATTTAAATTGTGATGCAATAGTAATGATAAAATTTGTAGTTTTGGTTTCTTTTTAAATAGCACGTACTTTATACTTAAATACGATTTCAATCGGTCTAGAAATGAGTACGATAGACACATCTTTAATTTGATTAATAAATGGTGACAACTTTTAACAATTTTTCTTTGTCCCAATATGTCACTAGAAAAAAACTGAGTTCTTAAAGTTTAGTGTCAATTATTTTACGTCACATAGGACTTTAAAGTGCTAAAAAAATGTGATGGCAAGGAAGCTAATACATTCCCTAAAAAAAATGTTACATGGTAACAGAGTTGTTATTCCGTTACAATAAAATCACTAATTTTACTATCAGGATAGTAATAAACGGATTCTGCATGTTATCTGGATGTTATTGTATGCTATTATATAATATCAAAGTAATGTTTTTGCAATTATGTCAAAGTTACCAAAATGAACAATTAAAGTATAAAACGAGTAAATTAACTGCAGGCCACTACTTCATATTTAATAAAGTTGTTGATTTTGGTTTCATTTACCAAAGGAAAATTAGGCAGGTATCACGTATGTATCTACAAATAGCGGTATGATAAATATATTTTACATAAAGTTGTGGTTACTTTCGTTATAGTTTTATTTGAACATGAAAATGTAATGTATATTAAATGCCATCGCAATAATAAATGTGTATATACCTGCGCACCTCAAACTGCATGTCGTGATATTTGCCTAAAAAGTAAATATGAAATTAGTTAATAATCACCAGAAATACTTCACATTCTGCACCGTTAGCTAATCGTCATAATACCTTTTCAACTTTTTGTAAAATATCAGGTCAGAAAACAAAAACAAGGACCATTTCGTGACGAGATATCATTAATAAATTCATTTAGATCTGAGACCATTTTTCTTATCAAATCGGAGAAAATCGAACTGAACATATGTACAATCTGGTTTGGTCTTGGGTTCAGAACTTATTTGCCTTAATTTACAAGAAAAACATGCAAATCATATTATGAATGTTTGATTCCAATCACTTTCGGTTTTTTGATCGAAGTCGCTTTATGGTTAGATTGAAGCACACTAAAAACAACATGTTTAAATTTTTACTATATTCAAACCAGTAGTTGGCCAAAATATCTAAATAGATTTTGGATTGAAAACCAACTTAACAAACCAAATTAACATACAACCCATTAATTGTTAACTAGTAGTTTCAGAATAAGAATGTCAAATATTTTATTCTTATTATAATAAATCATAAAATCTGGTCATAATTATTATTATATACGATTTGATTAATTTTTTTTTTTTTGAAACGTAAGCATTATATTAACCAAACAAACCAAACACCTATTCCACAAGTCGGTACAGGGCTAAAATTGTTCTCGTTCTACATGCTGCTTTAAGCTTCTTGTCCAAATACGATTTGATTATTAGCGATTAGAGAAGATGATTTGCTCTCACAATAATGTGTATATAGGAGTAGTTTACCAGGCTACCTAGACCTCTTGCTAGCTATGGTGCATAGCTAAAAATTGTAGTAGTATTTTGAGATTTGACTAATTTATAGTACGATGATTTACTATTTTATTGTACGAATCCTAACTATATATTCAGCTGTTTAAATAAATATTACACAGACTTAAGTCTTGAGTGTGTGTGTTATTTACGTGTAATGATTTTATTTATTTATTTATTGTTTATTGATTTTAAAAAAGAGAGAGTTTCTTAACTAGTCCACTTAACGGGGTATCATTAATTCTCACTACAAATATTGTAGAATTTACCTACAACCTTTCCATATATAACACTAGCGTAATTCGCCCACGCGTTGCGTGCTGTAACGTGTCGATTTCTTTTACGTTTCAACAATATATTATCTTTAATTTATTTTTACTATATGCATACATACGTGTAATAACAAAATACGCTTGATTCTATATTTTAATTTGAATAATAAATGGGGTAAAGATGTGAAGTAAAAAGTAGAATAAATGGAGAGAAATGGTATTTACTTATATCGTTGAGCATAATCATAATAAATTTTTGCTCTATTTTTCAATGTTTTTCTGGTTCTTGTAGAAAGAGTGTGTGTGAGAGAGAGAAGGAACCAACATATATAATGATAAAATGAAAAATAAATAAAGAGACAGTTATAAAATAGAACGGTAGTTTTAGATTTTGAAATGGAACATGACAGTTTTTTTTTTTTTACTTTGACGGTGTAACTTCTTTTTTCTTGTTTTGTAATTTTTCTATTTATTGGGCTTTTTTGAAAGAAAAGTGTATCAAAGCCTCATAAGGGGTCTTCACTTAAATAATAGTAAGATAATAATTCATGAACTGTATATAATAATAAATATCTCATGTTCTTTATCGTTTCTTTTAGCACAATAATTAATCCGGATTAGTTTCAAAAAAATTTAAAACACTTAATAAAATATTTAACCAAATTAATTAGAAAACGACCAAAAGACCAAAACTGATCAATCTTAAATTTTAACATTTTAATCGGTCGTACATAAGTATGTTATAATTTTATATCAATTACAATATAATAAGATACTAATTTTTGCAAGTTTGGTAATTTGTAAGATTATTAATATCAACACGTTATATAATTATGATTCAATTCATTATATCGACACACCATACCTGTATATATAAATTATGATTGTGGTATACTTTTTTAGCTTTTACAGAAGTAGTTACCAACTTTATAATTTTCAAAAAATAAATAAAAAAAATACTCATGAGTCATGGTCATGGTCCTGCATGGTCCTCAGTTATTTAAGAACGTGAGTTAGTTGGTCCACAGTATATATTGTGATAGAAGGAACAAATCTAGCTATGTAAGTAAATTTTAAAAATAGATTTCTGAATAAAAATAACTTGAACAAGGAATTAATAAATCGAAAGGTGGTAATATAAAAACAATTTAGCACTAGCTCTTGTGTTTTACAAATACGTTAGTATGAGTGTAACATAATTATAAGTTTGTGTTTTATTTTTTTAAGCATAACTTTCTAATCAAAATTTAAAGTACCAATGTAAAACCCTATAACAAGTTATATATGTGTCAAATTGAAATGGTGGAAATGAAAAGACAATCCTACAATTTATGTGCCAATTTCATTTTTCCCTTTTAGCCTATAAATATACCTGAAAGTATCCACAACTAAATCAGCACTGTACTACTCTCTCACTTGCTCACTCTCTTTCTTTCATATATAATTTCTCTTGGCTTATATATCTCTGTATCATATAAGCTTATTTTCATGGCTCAAACAACTCCAAACCACACACAAACTGTTTCAGGATGGGCAGCTCACGATACCTCCGGCAAGATCACTCCTTACATCTTCAAACGGAGGTACCGTTATTATATACAATATACTTAAATGTGATCGTAAAAAGATTAACGAGGACAAACCATTGATAACTAGGCGGTCGTTGTCATAATTTAAAAAATAAACTCGTGTTTTGTTAAACAAATACTGTTGGTTATAATTTTTCTGCAGCTTGCATAATGTAAATGTTCACACGAAGTTTAACACTATATATATATATATATAGTGTTCCTAGTTATGTCACTAAATATTGAGGGACTAAGAAGTCACTTAAAAGTCTTGTTTCAATAATTAAGAAAATTTATTACAAAGTTGTTGACATACACTAGTACTTAATAATCGCGTGGTCATTTAGATATGATTATCAGAATGTTTCTATGTTAATTTAGTGTTGTTTTGTATTGTTTTTACGTATGTAGGGAAAATGGTGATAATGATGTAACAATTGAGATATTGTATTGTGGAATATGTCATACAGATATTCACCATGTCAAGAATGATTGGGGTATCACAATGTACCCAGTGGTACCTGGGTACGTATCCTTAATCCTTACATAATTAATTAAATTCTTCTTTACATTTTATGTTATTTTTTGTATGCGTCTCGACAATTTACTATGCGAAAGCAATTTTCAAGATATATCGGTATTATCACAGACATGGTTTTGAGTGCAGGCATGAGGTTACGGGGTTAATTTCGAAAGTAGGAAGAAATGTGACAAATTTCAAGATAGGTGACAAAGTTGGAGTTGGTTGTTTAGCAGCTACTTGTTTGGATTGTGAACAATGCAAAGATTCACAAGAGAATTATTGTGAAAATGTTCAATTTACATATAATGGTATTTTCTGGGACGGAAGTATTACATATGGTGGTTACTCGCAAATGCTTGTTGCAGATCAAAGGTACATTTTGTTTGTTGTTAGTTGTTTACCATCAAGTAATCTCCACAAAACTTCAACTTTTATTTCCCTTCATCCTTACATTTTTGGTTTATTATCTAGTTTTTCATGTGGGTTTATAATTTAGTTTTACATTATCCAATTTTATTTAGTACCTACTTGTGAGATCGGGTCGGGTCTCAACACGAAATACATCCATCTGAATCCCGACCTGATAAGAATCGGATATAAATTTTTTTTGTCTTTTTTCGAAAGGAAAAATATATACATCAACCTATCATCATTTTTCGATTTTGGTCTCTAATCTTGACGTAATTGCAATCACAACGCAAATATGTAAGATGTTCATTTAGTACAACATCGATGATGATTTAGAATAGGGTGGTTGAAGAATTAAAATCGCCAAATATCTTTTAGTAATTATCATTAATTACTAATTACAGAGTTGAACTAGTAGTTGTATAACTATTCTATGTCTTTTGATCAGAGAATTTAATTGTAGAACCACCAAGATGGTAAAATTATGATAAAATTTGATTAATTACTATCTATACAATCCATTCATATGCCATTTCTCGACTAACTTGAATGGTTTAATTGCATAATTTGATTATGGGCCTAATTTTGCGCCTACTATGCACGCTATTATATAGATATGTGGTCCGCATACCAGATGCATTGCCAATGGATGCTGCGGCGCCACTATTATGTGCTGGTGTGACAGTTTTCACACCATTGAAGGACAATAACATGATCGATTCGCCTGGCAAGAAAATGGGAGTCATCGGGCTAGGCGGGCTTGGCCACTTAGCTGTTAAATTTGGAAAGGCGTTTGGTCACCACGTCACCGTTATTAGTACTTCTCCCTCCAAAGAGGAGGAGGCGAGGGAGCGCCTTGGGGCAGACGATTTCATCGTTAGCACTGATGAGGCACAAATGCAGGTTTGACAAAATTTGGCAAATATTTTTACCTTTAATGGTCAATTTTCATGAAATTTTCCATATTATATCACTTTACCACAAATATAAGAAGATGACTTCCTTAAATAATGCACACGGCAGCCTTGTGACATACTATACAAAAATTTGACAGGAAATAAAGACATCTTATCCATTAAATAATATACTTTTAAGTTATATGTACCAAAAAAAAACATATTAGTTGCAAGGGGTGATGACTGCAAAAATCATGTCAGAAATTAATAATCTCGTATCCTCATTCTAGGTACAACTTTATGTGATATATCTGTTCAATTTTTCTTAAAAAAAAAGAGAAAGAGAAGTGGAATCTCTAAGACGACAACAAATACAAACAAACTGGATATGTTAAATATACTGTATAAAACGAAATGTATACCATTGCCGTTTGTTTGGATTTTATTATTTGTACCATGTTCCAATATATGGTTAAAGTGTTAAATATATATATATCTACTATTTTCTTGTAATTGTGATAGTAATTCACGTGGGTAATGTCTGTGGCTTGTTTTAGATTTTCAAAAAGAAGTTTGTGATCAGATCTAGCTTGAAATATTAAAGTTGAGTACCCCAAAAACGCACAGTCACCAATATTCTGTTACCATTTTTTTATGTGAAAGAAGTTAAAATACAAAACAAATTATGCAACAAGTTTTTTATTTTTAAGGGTAAAATCACGTATTATTTAAGTATATAATAAAGTTGCCTGAGGCCCTAAAGTACAACAAAAGATAACAAGCTACAAAATAACCTGGAAATGGCCCACAAAATATGCAACAAAGGTGAATTCAATATAAGTGAATAAATTATATTAAAATTATCGAAATGATTTTTTTTTTAAAAGTTGATCATATATTTCAAATATTAAATTTTATGATTAGATTTTAAAAAAACTCATTTCGACAATTTTAATAAAAGTTATAAGTCAATCAAAATTACACGTAGTTTGGAAGTGAATAATTAAATAGCAACGGTACTATTAAAAACCAAAATGCAGTTATTTCTTGAACGAGACTAAAATAAACTTCCATTCTTTTACCTTTTTTAATTAAGATGATTCTAGCAACCAATCTCTTAAATGCATCCGTCGAGTTGGTTTAAATATAAAACCAAGACGAATTGACGATACCGAATGAAACAAAGCGGGTTTTTTCCTAGCAAAAGTCGTCTTCTATGTAGTTTTTATTCTATTTTTCCTGTGGATTAGGCAGGTAAGAGGTCACTGGACTTCATAATAGACACTGTATCAGCTTATCATTCTCTTGGGTCATACTTAGAGCTTCTCAAATTCAATGGAACAATGGTCATTGTCGGTGCCCCGGATAAGCCTATGGATTTACCTTCATTCCCTTTAATATTCGGTATGGAACATTGATAATTTATAAGTTATACATGTTCATCAAGTTTTATAAGTTCTGATTTTCCAGACAACAAAGTTAATGAAGCTAAGATTTTAATTTGATTCAACTAATGTAATACTACAACTTCAAGGGAAATAGAGCAGATCTTAAGATGCTAACAAACAAGCCTAAAATATTTGGTATAAGAAATAAAGACTCGTTTGGTTGCCACCTTTTCATGAAATTATCCCTTTATAGCTAGTCTGGAAAGAAATGTAGATTCATACAATTAAAATTCAACTACTAGCTTTATAGCTGGTCCATCAAATACTTAATATAGACTGTTTTTGTTTTTTGTTTTTTTCATTTATTATACCATGCATTACAAAATAATATTTGATTTAGTGAGAGTCAAAAACTATCACAAGTCTGTCACTAATTTAAAAAGATGTCATAAATCTGTTGCAAATTGACTAAACTGTTATAAAACCGTCATAAAAACCGTTGCTAATAAGCTCATAACAAAAAATACCGTCACTAATCCCGTCGCTATTTAGGTATTTTTTTTTTTTTATAGTGATACTCGTATGCTTCTCTAGCAAGGGTCTTTAATTTTTTTTTATTTTAGTGTGTTGTGACTTGTGAGTACTTTGAAATTATAAAAGCATAAAATATTGCGTGCAGGTGTGCCATTTGAGAATATAAAAACACAAAATATATTATTATAGTTGAAACTAAATAAGTCAATGTAGCATTAACAAACAACACAAAACTAACATGTAAATGTGTAAGTAAAGTATTAATTTATTGTTTAGCTGTCATCTTGTAACTAACAAAAATTAACACAACCATGATAAAGGCTCTCACTAAAGTATTTTGACAAGTACAGTCCACTTGTGGTCATTCTATTAAAATTAATAACACAACTTAATTTCGAGCTTAAGTTGCAAGCAAACAAGGTTAATAAATATTACTATATCTAAAATACAGCTTAAATGTCAGAATGAGTATAACAACTCCAACTTCTATGCCAAAGCTATTTTGACAAAGGACGCTAAAAATTTGTGGAAATATTTTGAGGATAAACGTATCTTGTTCGGTTATTCCAAAAACGGTTTAATAATTTTGTAGGCAAGAGGACTGTGAAGGGGAGCTTAATAGGGAGCATAAAGGAGACACAAGAGATGATGGATTTATGTGGGGAACACGACATTTTATGCGACATTGAGACTGTTTCTGCGGATAAGATTAACGAGGCCCTTGAGCGACTTGCGAAGAATGATGTTAAGTACCGTTTTGTTATCGACATTGCTTCTGCTTTCCTAAAATCGTCGACCCTCTAGGAATGTCATTTGGAGAGAATATTTGTTGGTGAAAACATTTCTTCCTTTTTAAGTTTCATGGTTTCCTTTTTGCTTATAATAAAGTACAAGTTGAGATTGAGTCTAAAAAAAATATACAAATTTATCTAAAGATTGATGGTCTTGAGAAAATGTATGTTAATTGCTTTGTTTCCTCTTTTCCTCAAAACATCAAATCTATTTAATGTCTCCATTTCGTCCTCTATATGTTGTTGAACACCCTATAAAAGTACTTTTGGATTTCGATATTGAGTTGGTTTACGACGTGTGAAGTGTAAGGGAAGTTCAAATATATTTATTTGTGGAGTGATGAGATAGATAGAACATTTTCGATGCACACTCTCGCACGCATAGACTTAGTAACGGTCATTGATTTACGTTGATATACATTTGATCAAATGAAAATCGATGAATCTCCCCAACAGCGTGTGTTAGAAAGTCTTTACGAGTACTTGTAGTAATCTTGGCTAGTCGTTTGTTTTCTGATGATTTTTCTCGAAGTTAACTTACTCCTTTAGTTCATATTATTGAGAGGTGAATTTAAAAATATAAAAGAAAAAAGAATCTATTTTAAGTGCTACTTAGACTAGTCTAACATCGAATTTAATAAAACATAACGAAATCTCAACCATTTGTTTTTTCACGAAACGCGCCTTAAGCAATGGTAGTGTTAATAATCATATGGGTAAAGCATATTTTAAGGTAAAAAATTGATGTACAAATTCGAATGAGACGTGTCCTTTTACCTTCTTTAAAGAAGCTTATTTGAAGTTAGAAGCTTTTACCATGTGAAAATGATAAAAAAAAAAGCTTCTAAAGCTGGAAAAACAACCATGAGACAGCTCTTAAAAATAACCAAAAATGACTCTTTTTTATTTATTTATTTATAAAACTTGACACTAGTTCTAAACGTAGACTCCAAAGTAACAACAATTTTCAATTGGTCTCATATATAATGATGTAATCTTAATTTATAAAGTCCTCTTCAAAAAAGCAAATAAGTCATTTTCTCACTTAACGAATTAACTTGCTATTCGTTCACTTTGTTTGTCTCTTTCCACATTATATATATATGCACGTGGTCATGCACATTTGTCATCAGCAAGCAAGCTACAAATTAATATTGCTTCAAATTAACAAATTTCTTCTCAATGGCCTACTTTATTATGGAATTGGTTTTAGTCACTTTATTTGAAATATGTTGTTTATAAGCGACTATTACTTTCATCCTGTATATTCTTACTTCTATAAACTAAATAACAAAATAACAAATGTATGATAATATTAATAACTATTTGTTGAACTCAGTTTTCCCACATTTTTCAGTAAAAAAATACGACTTTGACATAGTCTTCCGACTCGTATCTTTAAACAACATTTGATTATATAGCATGACTAGTATGGGAGCCCCATGCAAGGCACCGATCCGTATCTTTAAACAACATTTGCTTAGGCTGGCACCCCGATGATGCTTATTTGAGCTGGTTTTTTGTGTGTTTCTTATGGCCTCCTTATGTCCGTTGTGGTCTATATGTTGCCTTACTTTTGCGACTACCATCCTTGCTACGCTTGGCGCGCCCAACAATATTTTAGTGCTTCTGATAGTTGAGATTTTTTATTTTTCATTTTACGCATTTTTGTGGTAGTTATACCGTCTGTCTAGGGTGCGATGAGTCGACGGTCTTATGTACGGATTTGGTATACTTATGGGCGCCTTTGGGCTTTGTATTATTTCATTTTGCTTAGCAAAAAACAACAACATTTGCTTATATGCAAGTTTTGTCGACTTTCCAAACCAGTACGTAATTAATACAAGAATATTGATATGACCATTCAAAAATCTTACCCGCTCATGTGGCGGATTAGTTGCATCAATCCTGTATCAAACGAAAAATTAATCAATGGGAATTAGCAATACTCCTTATAATCATACAATGCTAAGTAAATTTGTTAACACTGGTAAATCCTCTTTTACTTTTTTGGTCAAATTTTCGATTTTAATCCGGTTATTCATTATAGTTTACGTACTCAACTCTTTTTTTTATAGATGATTTCGCTTTTGACTCTTAACTAACTTTTTCCATCTGTAATACTATTGGATACATATGTAATTATGAGAAATTGTTTTTATCACTAACTAATTTCTCATGAACCCAAACCCAAGTGTATAACACACTTATACCAATTATTTATTTCAGGTCATTAATTAATGAAAACTAATGCACAATTAATGTATGATGGGTAATTAATCGGTATTTATCATTCTATTATAATAAGACAATAGAAGTCAAATAAGTCTGTCCAATTTAGTCATTTTTTTTTCCATATATTTAATTATATTATAACTATACATATTTTTTATATTTTTATTGCATTACGCGCTGCACACGCACCGCGTGAGGCACGATTATTAGTATATATATATAAATATATATATATGCATGCATATAATTGTGTGAAAGCAAGAATTAGCAGGTCGATGGAGTTGTACATGTAAGGGACGTTAGCGTGTGTGACAAAAAATATGGCGGTGATAACTTACTACGTGGCAACTTCCTTTAGCTTATTGCCCTTTTCTTCTAATATTATTCCTCTTAAGTTATATATAGCTTGAGTATAAATAAGGCCAACATCATCATGTTACATTTCAGTTACATAATCGTTTTCATATTTCACTTTCAAATTAAATATATACAGATTATTTAGGGATAGAAAAATCTTGAATGAAAAAGATGGTTTGGTCCAAGTTCAAGTCCCCCTTCAAGTGCACAGGTTAATTAGCTTTTCTTACCCTCTCAAAACTGCATTGTTTGGAATATTGCATTTTTTTTTTAAATGTTACGAAAAAACTGGTCTCATCAAGGTTTTAGCTTTTAGCTTTTTCAAACCAAAAGACCAAAATATGTACATTTTTAAGCTATTTAACCAAAAATACCATTCACGGACTACGGTTTAGCTTTCAAGCAAAAGTGTAAACGCAAGCAGACATGGCCTAGTATGTGCCTAAACATGGGTTGAATGCGTATGCATGCGATTATATCGTTATGAGTCTTATGACTAACAAATCAAACTAGTTTTTGAGTGCATATATTGCAACCTTTCATAATTATTCTGACGTTATTTGAAATCGATTAATTATTCTAATATATTTTCAGGAAAATACGAGAAAAGACGAGAGCATTGTTCCGTCGATGTGAATGAAGAGTATATTGCAGCTCACCGGTCAGATTCATATACAGAACTGTTAAACAAGGTTGAATCACAACAAAGGCGAAAAAGCTTGGATAGACTATCCTCATCGGCTTATACACATCTATCTGAATACGTACTTGAACCTCGACAAGAAACCCTAGTTTCGTTAATCAGAAGCTCTAATCTTCACCCCCTTATAATTGCTTATTTTCAATCCAGCTTCGAGGCCTGCAATACTTGTGGAATAGTTTTAAATCATGTTCATCAAGTACGTAAAAATTACAAAATAATCCAAACAGTTATTAAGCTGACAAATGGGATAAGTTATCATGGAAGCTACACAGATACCGAACTGAGGGGAATTTTCGATGAGCTAGCTTTGTTTACAATAATAAATAATCCAATGACAAGTATTAAGCCGTCCCAGTTTCATGATAAACACAATAGTTATAGTTACTTGTTACACAGATTATTGAAAAAATTCAAAAGTATTCGAAGGAGGGCAAAGATTGCAAGATATTGTAAGAAAGTTGGGGGATATACGCTTATTTGTGCCTCTACCGCGTTATTGTTAGTCTTGCTTATAGTTGCTATACATTCGATGGTAGGTATATTTGCGGCTCCTGGGGTTATTTCTTACTCTTTCGGCCTAATTAGAAGGAATAAGTCCAGAAAAAGTAGCGAGCTTAAAAGAAGTTTAAGCGAAAGGATGGGAATAGGGCTCGAGGTTGCGGCAAAAGGGCTATTTATCGTGATTAATGAATTTGATACGATTAGTCGGCTTGTGAAGAGATTACAAGACGAGATTGAACACATTAAAGTTATCGCTGATATTTGCGTCAAAAATGGGAAATGTGAGGTGTTAATTGAGGTTGTGAAGGAGTTTCGATTGCATGAGAAGTTTTTATTGGAACAATTAGAAGAGCTTGAGGAGCATATATATCTATGTTTTGTCACCATTAACAGATCGAGAAGGCTTGTTATACAAGAAATCATGGTGCTACAAAAGGACTAGATTTCGAGAACGCCATTCCTTGTGATGGTATAGGGTTTGTTAATTCATATATATACATATATTGTTGTAAGATTGTTGAGTTGTGGAGCCAAATAAGGTTTGGCCATGTTTTCTAATTATCCCACATCACTTAGAATTATAATATGACCCATGTTGGGTTCTATTTATATGTCCCAATATCTTGTATTTTAATTACACCTTTACACAACACCTCTATATTATAAAGAGAGAGTTCTATTTGCGAGAGAAGCATAGCTTGTAAGTAGGCTAGATTACGATTGTAATCCTCTTAATAATATTAAGTGCCACGTATAGCGGCCCGGAGACGTAGCCAATTTGGGTGAACTCCGTTATCAAAGTGTGTGTGCTCGGTTTAGTTTTCTGTCTTTCTTTGTTCGCCTGTATCGACCCTAACAAGTGGTATCAGAGCTGAGGAAGATCGATGGTGAAAGAAGACAGAACCGCACACGGGATCGAGAAGTTCGACGGGAAGGACTTCGCATTCTGGAGAATGCAAATAGAGGACTACCTCTACGGGAAGAAGATGCATCAGACTCTTCTCCTTGAGGAAAGGCCGACCACGACCACCGAGGAGGCGTGGAAACTTTTAGACCGACAAGTGTTGGGAGTGATCCGCCTAACACTATCTAGGAGTGTAGCACATAACGTCGCAAGAGAGACGACGACGATGGGGATGATGAAGATCCTCACCGACATGTATGAAAAACCATCCGCGAACAACAAGGTACATCTCATGCGTAAGTTGTTCAACCTACGCATGGCTGAGGGGACACCTGTCGCGAGTCACGTGAACAAGTTCATCGACACCGTAAATCAGTTGGATGCGGTGGAGATAACTTTTGAAGACGAAGTGAGAGCCCTTATACTGCTAGCCTCTTTACCGAACAGTTGGGAATTCATGCGAGCTGCTGTTAGCAACTCAATTGGAAAGGAGAAACTGACTTACAACGGCATCCGAGATCAAATACTCGCTGAGGAACTCAGGAGATTAGATATGGGTGAATGCTCAAATGATGGAGCAGCCTTGAACATGGGTTCAAGAGACCGGGGTAAGGCCAGGGTATGGGACGTCAGAGGACGTTCGCAATCCCGAGGTAGAAGAGGGCAAAGCCGAGGAGGCAGTTCTGACAGCGATCGAAGTAAGAAGAATCTTCGATGCTATAACTGCCAGGGTATGGGGCACTTCAGTCATGAGTGCAAGCAGCCGAAGAAGAGTACCGGCCATGATCACGTGGCTAATGTTGCGAGCGACGAGGATTCGGGTGACTGTTTAATGCTTGCCGAACAGAGAGATATAGATTCATGGATTCTAGACTCTGGGGCATCATTTCACACGACTGCTCAGAAGGATTTATTTGAAAATTACACTGCGGGTAATTTCGGTAAAGTGTATCTAGCCGACGGAGAAGCGTTGGAGGTTGTTGGAATGGGCGATGTGAAGATTCGCATTCCAAATGGATCGGTATGGAAGCTAACGAAAGTGAGGCATGTCCCGAGGTTGACCAAGAATCTGATCTCAGTAGGTCAACTCGATGCCGAAAGACACTCCATTTCGTTTAGCTGTGGAGCTTGGAAAGTTTCACGAGGAGCTATGGTGATAGCCCGAGGGAGCAAGGTCGGTACACTGTACGTGACGACCGATGAGGAGTGTACAGTGGCGGCAGCTGTGTCGCATGACTGCTCGGAACTGTGGCATCGACGGTTGGGTCACATGAGTGAGAAGGGGACGAAGGTGTTAGCAAAGGACAACAAACTTCCAGGCTTGAAGTCTGTCACCCTCGACATGTGCGAAGGTTGCATCTTCGGGAAGCAGAAGAAAGTGAGCTTCCGAAAAGGTGGAAAAGCTCCCAAGAAGAAGAAGCTAGCACTGGTCCACTCAGACGTATGGGGACTATCTCCAGTAACCTCACTGGGAGGAGCTCGGTACTATATGACCTTCATCGATGATTCGACGAGGAAAACATGGGTCTATTTCTTGAAACACAAGTCTGAGGTGTTTAAGAAATTTCAAGAATGGAAGGCCATGGTCGAACTGGAGACCGGGAATAAACTCAAGTGTTTGAGGTCCGACAACGGCGGAGAGTACATTGATGCGAAGTTCGTAGAGTTCTGTGCTCAAAGAGGCATTCGAATGGAGAAGACCATCCGAAGAACGCCACAGCAAAATGGCGTGGCCGAGCGCATGAACCGAACAATCAATGAGCGTGCTAGGAGTATGAGACTGCAAAGTGGGTTGCCCAAAGCCTTGTGGGCACATGCAGTAAGCACGGCGGTTTATCTCATTAACCGCGGACCCTCAGTGCCCCTAGAAAGGAGGATTCCCGATGAGGTATGGATAGGATTGTTGAACATAGAGTTCAATAATGATTTTGATTATTACTTTGATTATGCGTTTAATGATTTTACGATTTCGATGATATAATGCTTGTCTTGTCCAAAAATAGAAAACGTATATTTCAGGTCTTTAAATGATAGAGCATTCGATAACGAAGCCATAGGTTCAAGCGGAACCAAAATCGGAGCTAAAACGAAGGAGTTATGAGCATTCGAAGATTTACGGGACCAGGATTACAGTCGACCGATCGACTGGACAAAAACGACCGATCGTTTTTGATCCAATTTCTTCCAGTGAGTCCAGTATAAAAACGACCGATCGTTTTCAGAAAACGACCGATCGTCTGTCTGAAAACGACCGATCGTCTGTAGAAAACGACCGATCGTTTTCTGCAGTTTTCGAAAACAGCTTTTCAGCAATTTCTGGAAAATAGCTGTTAAAACCTTTCAACGGTCATAACCCAGAAAAACAGACTTTGCTGTTATATAAACCAGCCCAATCATCTCTCCAAAGTCACCAATTACACTATCAATCAATCCTTCAACCTCTCTCATATACAAAAACCCAAAATCACCATTTTGGTGAAATACTTCGGAAAGAGAGAAATTGAAGATAAAGAGATACAAGCTCCAACAAAGATCAAACATCATCGAAACCACATATTAGCTTATTTTAGAAGCAATCGATTGTGGGTGTTGTTTCAATTTTCGATAAAATTGTAACGAGTATTTTATAAACTCATTTTTGTGAGCGAGTGATCGGGTAGAGGCTTTGTAAGCAAGTGAAGCTTAAAAGCTCTAGGTCTTTTCATTCGGGACACTCATAAAGTGTGGGGGAGCTTAATCGGTTGATTAGCTCATTAGGATTGTAATATCCGGGAAAAGAATTTTTAGTGAAATACTCGGTAGTACCGAGGAGAGGACGTAGGCGCGTTTTGCCGAACCTCTATAAATCACGGTGTCATCTTCTTCCCTTAAACTTTTATTTTACGCAAATATTTATTCTTGCTTGCTTGCGTTTGAATTTATTAACGATTATTAACGCTTAAGCTTAGAATTGCGTAAGTTGGGGTGTTAGTTGCACTTAGGTTTTAATTAGGCGAAAATCGCCATAAACCTTATTCACCCCCCCTCTAAGGTTTAGCCGCACTCGGGCCAACAAAAGCCTATCTCGTATGAACACTTGCGAGTGTTCGGTTGTCTGTCATATATCCATGTCGACATAAATGAACGTACCAAGCTTGACTCGAAATCCAAAGTGTGTTACTTTGTGGGGTACGGTGGAGCTGAGTTTGGATATCGCTTTTGGGATGGTCAAGCAAAGAGGATCATTCGCAGTAAAGATGTCATCTTCAACGAAAGCATTTTGTACAAAGATCGACAAAATGTGGAAGAACAAGCGCTCCCGTCCGAGGAAAGTGGTATGGTCGACATGAATGTGTTTCCAAGATTGGACTTGGAAAATGACACTGAAGATGAGCCAGTGGTGCTCGACAACCCACCAGCAGAGGCTGAAGAGGCCGAGGAGCTGCCCCAAACTCCCCGACCTGAATTAGGCCGAGGTCATCGCATGAGGAGACCTCCTGCCCGATACACTCCTTCACTGCATTACATATTGCTCAGTGATGCAGGAGAGCCCGAAAGTAGAGAAGAAGCTCTGGAGCTGAAAGACTCGAGCAAGTGGGAGCTCGCAATGAAGGATGAGATGAAGTCGCTCGAGAAGAATGTGACTTGGCAGTTAGCCGAACTGCCCAATGGGAAGAGGGCACTGAGCAATAAATGGGTGTTCCGACTGAAGGAGGAACAAGACGGCACGAAACGGTATAAGGCACGCCTAGTAGTCAAAGGGTTCCAGCAAAAGGCAGGAATTGACTACACCGAGATCTTTTCACCAGTCGTAAAGTTGACGACTATTCGGCTATTGTTGAGCATTGTTGTAAATGCGAGTCTTCATCTTGAGCAGTTAGATGTGAAAACTGCCTTTCTCCATGGAGATCTTGATGAAGAAATTTACATGCTCCAACCTGAAGGGTTTGCCGAAAAGGGAAAAGAGAAACTGGTCTGCAAACTGAGGAAGAGCTTGTACGGGCTAAAACAAGCACCACGGCAGTGGTATAAGAAGTTTGACAGTTTCATGGCGGATACCGGGTTCGAAAGAAGTGATAGTGATCACTGCTGTTTCGTGAAGAGATTTGCAAACTCTTCGTACGTCATACTACTGTTGTACGTAGATGACATGTTGCTCGCCGGGTCGAGCCTTGTTGAGATTAACAAGGTCAAGCAACAGTTGGCGAAACAGTTCGAGATGAAAGATTTGGGTGCCGCAAATCAGATCCTCGGTATGAGGATTTCTCGAGGAAGGGATGGGTCCCTGTTTCTGTCGCAAGCTGAGTATGTGAAGAAAGTGTTGGCACGGTTTAGCATGAGTGATGCCAAAGCTGTAGGTTCACCGCGAGCCGCACACTTTAGCTTGTCGAAGAAACAATCACCCTTGGACGAGGACGGAAAGGATCGTATGTCGAGCATACCCTACGCTTCAGCAATTGGTAGCTTGATGTACGCTATGGTGTGTACAAGACCGGACATTGCCCATGCAGTGGGAGTTGTCAGTCGTTACATGAGTAACCCGGGCAAGCACCATTGGGAAGCTGTGAAGTGGATATTGAGATATCTCTCGGGTACCGTGAGTTTGGCATTATGTTTCCGAAATACCTCGGAAGGCCTGCACGGCTATGTGGATGCTGACATGGCCGGTGATCTGGACAGCCGAAAGAGCACAACGGGATGTGTTTGTACCTACGGTGGTACTGCTGTGAGTTGGACATCGAAGCTGCAAAAGATTGTTGCACTGTCGACCACAGAGGCTGAGTACGTCGCGGTGACGGAAGCAAGCAAAGAGATGATTTGGTTGCAAGGTTTCTTAGAGGAGCTCGGTCAGAGGACCGACAAGGGAGTTCTGCACTATGATAGTCAAAGTGCAGTTCAGCTAGCTAAGAACCCTGTATTTTATTCACGCACCAAGCACATACAGATTCGTTACCATTTTATCCGGGCTGTTCTGGAAGATGGAATCTTCGCGCTAGAAAATATTGAGGGCGCTAAGAACCCCGCCGATATGCTAACGAAGACTGTTACAATCGACAAATTGAGGCTGTGTGCAACCTCAGTAGGGCTCCGAGCTTGAGGCTCAGGGTCGCCGCTATACTGGAAGAATGAAACTCGCCGATGACGGCAGAGTATCAATTACTATACAAGAATACCGATGGGAGCATTCTGCTCGGTGGAGCACAGTGAGTTCGGTGGTCGGGGATAATTGGAGTTCTTTTGAAGCACTCGACATTTGACTCCAAGTGGGAGATTGTTGAGTTGTGGAGCCAAATGAGGTTTGGCCATGTTTTCTAATTATCCCACATCACTTGGAATTGTAATATGACCCATGTTGGGTTCTATTTATATGTCCCAATATCTTGTATTTTAATTACACTTTTACACAACACCTCTATATTATAAAGAGAGAGTTCTATTTGCGAGAGAACCATAGCTTGTAACTAGGCTAGATTACGATTGTAATCCTCTTAATAATATTAAGTGCCACGTATAGCGGCCCGGAGACGTAGCCAATTTGGGTGAACTCCGTTATCAAAGTGTGTGTGCTCGGTTTAGTTTTCTGTCTTTCTTTGTTCGCCTGTATCGACCCTAACAAGACATTCATGAGGATTTTGATTCTTTTTTATGAGCTTCAAGAAGCTCGTTATCGAAGTTAAAATCGAGGTTTATCTGAGTAAATAAATACATTATACTTCATTCTTTTATAAGAAAAGATGTGTACATTGCCAATTTGCCATTAACAAACTTATCTATACACATCTTTTTATTGAATGATCTTCAAACCTTAATACCAAAACCAAGTAAATCTTGAACTGTTTAATCAAAAGAGTTTCAATTATTGATCTTTTGTGGATTTCTCGTCGTCCTGTATGTTTTGATTTATGTGTACCATACTTTGTAATGATAAGTATGATTGTATAAGATACTTGATTTTTACCCTTATGCTTGTGTGTCCTCACTTTTTTGGACATTCTTTTATTTTTGGCTGTCATTCATTTTGTTACGAGATAAAATGAGAATAGGCCGATACACTGTTGTTTGTCGAGTGCCAGAATAGAGATCCATCATGATTAACTGCTGATCGTGGCTCCGTAAAAATAGTCCCGTCGTAGAGATAATTTAGAAACTTATTATAACTAGATGGAAAACACAGGACTACAATCAATCATTCTTTCTATGAATTACTCATATAACTCAACGTTGTTACAAATACAACTGCATCGGGTTGCTTTTAAGTTTTTACTTATACAAGTATACAACAATCTTCAATCAAGCATTTAGGAAATAATTTGCCATCAATTATTCTTGGATCAGAATAACTTACTCTAAACCAAACATTTTCTTTAAAAAATATTTGCATATACAGGCATTCATTTTTATTTTTATTTTAAACCAGTGCATTCCTTTTTATTAGACAAAACAAAAAAAGTCTCTATGGGATAGACCCCCATAGTGGTTATTACAGCACAACAAAGAAACTATTTCGAAACTTGACTGATAAAAACAGCCATTTGAGCCTATAGTTTCTAGGACAGGGAAAGCTCATATACAGGCATTCATTGATGAGCTGCGTGCTTTTGAAAAAGATAAGCATGCCACGACCAAAGAACCGGAACCCTTAAGCTCGAAACTTGGTTTACTGAAATTGATAAGCATGCCACGACCAAAGAACCGGAACCGTTAAGATCGAAACTTGGTTTACTGAAACTGAACTTTTGCTAGCAAAAGTTTGGCCAAATTGCCAATTTGAAGGGACTACATTTTGGAATCGCTTAGTCTGTCCATCACTAGTTGTAACCCTAAAGGACAATGTTTGGCGTTTTAAGTATTTAAGTGATTGCCAATCAGCACCCCAATTTCTAGTCAAAGCCATCCAATTAGTCTTTGAGCTTTTCACATACACTGATTTAATAGATCCTGCACCTCCCACATTGCTTATCAAAAAAAGCTCAAAATAATTTTTCCCACTTATCGTAAACCTAACTCCTCCCTTTTTCATGCATGGTACCCTGCGATGTACGTAGCAAAACAATGTAAGAAAATTTCCGTATAGATGATTTATATGGAATAAAAGCTGTAACATACTTATAAATTTAATTCGAGGGGGTAAAGTGTCATTTGTAGTAGTCGAAGTTTCACGTTAACTAATTAGTGCGAAATTTATACCGGTTATACTTAAAACTCTATATAGTCCATTTACAATACTACTGCTCTCCAGATTTTGACCAGAATTTGAATTGTATTACTATGGTTTCCACTATTCAAACAGAGAACAATTCAGCTACTTTGTGAATTATTGAGGACAAAATAAAATATTGGTTGATCAACATATATATGAGGGCAATGTATATGAGACTTAAAACTCTTTTTTTTACATCAACTACTGTAAAGTGTAAACAATATAAAGAGAATGATTTTAATACCTTTGGTTCATCACGGGAATGATTCCACCTTTATAAATACCGATTTTTTCCCAAGCTGGTTGAGCCATGTCGAAATGTTGACGTGGCGGATTGCACCAACCTCCGTTATTGCTTTCAAGAGCATTATTTGGTGGGCAAAAATTTGTCGCTGTGATAGTAACAGATACACCTTTTCTACACCACTTTCTGTCGGTTTTGTAATCGCACATAATTTTATAGCATTCGCCACATATAGCTCCACTATTAAATAACGCAGTACTTAGAGCAGCGGTTCTAGTCCCGTAGCCAGTTGAGTGCAAATTTTCATAACCACAAGCCCCCCCTTTGGTCATATGAATATATATATATTAGCAATTTCGAAATAAATACTTACAAACACAAAATATTTACAAAAAGGTGGCTTACCCATTGTGCCAGAGGCGTCGCTACCACCGTAAAAGGTAGCATGAGCTTTTTTCCAGCTAGAAGCTTTGAAGGCCATAGTACTATTAGTGAAAACGCAACATATTGCGAAAAAAATCACTTGTGCAACAGTTAAAAGTGTAGACATTTCTCTTTTTTGGTTTAATAAAAGGAGAAATTAGTAAGGAAAGAAAAAGGATGTTTGGAGGGGTTTTAGCTTAAATATTAATGCCTTAACCAGACACAAGTTTGAACCTCTTATATAGTTTGAAAATTATCTTTAATTTATTTTTTAAAACAATATTCTCCCATTTCCATTGAGAAACACATGTCGTGCCCACTGATTAATAATGGCCCGAGTCTATTAGTCCGTCCCAAAAACTATGGTCTCATATGAAATAATATGCAAGTTTGACCGGCCAATAATGTGTATCAAAATTACCGAAATGAATTTTTTTTAAATTTAATAATGTAATTTAATTTCTAAACTTTAAAAAAAATTCATTTTGCTAATTTAAATACAATTTCTTATTAGGTCAAATTTGTATGCGGTTTCATGTGTGATCATCTATTTGGGAGAGAAGGAGCAAATTGTTTATTTCTCATCATTTCTTTATCATATAATTGGCGGTCGTATTTTTTATGAATCGACTTTTAAACTTTTGACACTTGTAAGTTGTAACCTAATATTCATAGGCATTCATTGACCTTGGCACCAAACTAATTAAAAAAAACATTACTATATGCTTTTAACATTTAATTGTTATTTTTTTGTTATAAAGTCAATAGATGAGCTAAAACAAGGTTTGGTTCCTTATAAAAATAGGAGGTGAGTTTGGGATGACCGCAAGACCGTCTGATCCTTATATCATCATAGGATCAGACGGTTCTGTGTAAAACACAGTCATCCTGGCTGTGTTTTCTAACTGTGTTTCACACAGTCAGAGACCGTCATCCTGACTGTGTTTTCTAACTGTGTTTCACACAGTCAGAGACCCTCTTCCCATAAAATCTTCCTTCCATATATCAGCCATATATAACTCTTTCTAAATATATACACAGTACGTCTCAACGCCTAAACATACTTTATTTTGAATCAATCAAAAAACAACACTATGGGAAAACACAAGCATGCTTATTCATCAAACAGTACTGCAATAAAATATTCATTTAGCATCATAAAACTTTTTCAGTTATGTTGGTAAAGTACTGGGTGTGACTAAATTTTAGCAATAATCTAACAACAAATTGTGTTGCTAAACTGTTACTAAAATTTAGCCGCAAGCAAGTCGTACACTTAAAGGAGCATAAATGTGAAGGAAGAAAGGACGACCCATATAACTTGTAAATGTGAAATGAAGAGTACATAGCAGGTCACTGGAAAAATTCCTACATAAAAATGTTTAAAAAAAGTCGAGAACTAACAAAGGCGAAAAAGCTTAAGACAGATTAACATCATCAGTTTATAGACATTAATTTATCCGATAACTTACTTAATAAAATCTGGAGGAACAAGGACCAGCTTGGGCATGAATTGATTAGTAACTCAAATTATGAATCTGGAGAAACTTACTTTAATCTCAACAACAAACCCTAAGTTACGTTTGACTGGTTCCAATAATCAAGAATTAGACTTCTGTTTAATTGATCCCAATATTTTTAACTATAACAGTAATGATATACTCGATGTAAAAAAAAATTGATAAATTTGTTCAATGTCATCTTATGATGAAAATACAATTTAGCCACCCTAGAGACGACATAATGTAACATAGAATATGTACTAGTAAAGTAGTAATGATAAGTGTACAATTTAACCACCCTAGATGCTTGATTAATTGTTCCTATCATCATGTTTCAATTTATTTATTTTTTATTTTTTCATTTAGAAAGAATGCTTGGTATTATTTGCCCACTCTTTTTTTAGTACGTAATATCTTATTATGGACTACTGCATGTTTAACAAACACTATAAAAAAAAATACAAATATCTACGATAATTATGACGTGTTTTTTTTACGATCTTAATAGCTACGGGAATTGTGACGGGTTTGTGACTGGACCGTCAATTTGTGACAGTTTTGTGACATGATGATCAATTTGTGTCAGATTTTGAATCTAACAAAATCAATATGATTTTGTAGTGAAAATGCATATACTATATACACCGTTGTTTCTAGGGTGCCAAAATTGTATTCCTACAACGCGACAATATATATAAAAAATTAATGTAAAATTTCCTGTTAGTATTGGCTCCTAAAAATAGTCGAATAGTTTATAATTAACTAGCTAAAAGCTTTTACAACACTAGATGGAATGAACACGATTGCACAGAGTCGTATTTTTATTAAAATTTAATCAGATATTACATGTATTAATTAATAAATACACGATAATGTTTTATCAAATACAACTTCATAAGGTCGCTCCTATTACAGTATCATTTATTGTACAATAATATTTAGTCTCTACTCAGACATTCATAAAATAAAAATTACCAACCAATTTACCCTTCAAGTACTCTTTGTCCGGGTCAACTTATTTTAAAACAATCCTTAATTAGTTCTTTATTTCTTAAATGAATAATTGGTCTTCGATGACGGGCTACTTAGATAAAATATTTAAGCATGCCACGACCATAAAACTCGAACCGTAAACCTCGAAACTCACTTCATTGGAACTGAACTTTACTAGCGAAAGTTTGGCCAAATTTCCAATTTGAAGGGACTACATTTTGGAATAGCTTAGTTTGTCCATCGGTGGTCGTAACCCTGAATGACAATGTTTGGCCGTTTAAGTATTTAAGCGATTGCCAATTAGCACCCCAATTTCTAGCCAAAGCCATCCAATTAGTCTTTGAGCCTTTCACAGACACGGATTTAATAGATCCTGCACCTCCCACATTGCTTATCAAAATAAGCTCAAAATAATTTCTCCCATTTATTGTGAATCTAACTCCTCCCTTTTTAATGCATGGCACTCTATATAATATCAAAACAAATAAGAAATATACTAAGTATACAAAAGAAAAATTACAAAAATGAGCAAAAACGGGGAAATAGTAGTAATGGTCTTCATGGTTTCGTAAATAAGTTTCCTTCTTATGGTCCTTTTTGAAATATCAGTATTTTAGACGAAACTTTTAACGTTGTTGAGTTTTGGCCCTCGACAACTTTAATATCGGCATTAGTTGATCATAATATATAAGAGGCGATAACAGCATGAATGCAAACCGAGAACTTTATATTCGTAAAATAGCGCATGGTCATTTAAAATGATTTGGAAGGTTTGGTATGAATTGTTCATATATCAGAGGACAACTCTATTACATTTTTAAAACTTGGGGAGCAATGCATCCATTTTAATTTTGATGAAACTACGAGAATGAATGTAATGAACCCTTTTATAATTTGAGAATCAATTTCCACAAAGAAATATAAACAAAGAAAAAATTACCTTTGATAAATCACGGGAATGATTCCACCTTTGTAAATGCCGATCTTTTCCCAAGCTGGCTGAGCCATGTCGAAATGTTGACGTGGTGGATTGCACCAACCTCCATTATTGCTCGCAAGAGCATAATTTGGTGGGCAAAAATTTGTTGCGGTGATGGTAATCGAAGCTCCTTTTCTACACCATTTTCTGTCTGTTTTGTAGTCGCATATAATTTTATAGCATTCGCCACATACAACTCCACTGTTAAATAATGCAGTGCTCAAAGCCGCAGTTCTAGTTCCATAACCAGTTGAGTACAAGTTTCCATAACCACAAGCACCCCCTAATTTCACACAAAAGTTAGTTTTTTATTTTATTTTAAAGATAAATATATACAAACAAAAAATATTAAAATCCGGTTTACCCATTGTGCCAGAGGCGTCGCTACCACCGTAGAATGTAGCATAAGCTTTTTTCCAGCCAGAAGCTTTGAAGGCCTTAGTATTGACGAAAATGAAACAAATTACCAAAAAAATCACTTGTGCAATAGTTAAGAGTGTTGCCATTTCTCTTGTTTGGTTCAATATAAGGAGAAATAAGTAGTAAGAAAATAGAAAGGGCAAGTTAAAACTATAAAGGGTAGATGTATTAGGTTACAAGTGCATTAACAAAGAACAAGTTTGAGCCTCTTATATAGGGGACGTGCGTATTTGTACGTTTTAACAACCTTATATGTGATTATATAATATTTTTAGGCAAGTAGCTTAATGTCAATAAATTGTTAAGACGTAGTATATATAGTTGAAATTCCCATGATCTCTCCCATTTCTCTTCAAAAGCACATGCTTTGTCCACCAATAAGGGCGTGATTTTATCACCAAATTGTAAAATGGCGGCTATTTTTTTATGAATGTATAACAAAGCTAACATTTCAGATAAATTAGAAAACCTGATTTTAATTAAATTATTTTTCATTGACTTTGGCACCGTATAGTACCAACCACTTATCAATCATCCATATGCTTTTGAGTTTTGACATTGATTGTAAATTCTGGTTATAAAGTTAATTGACAAACTGAGACGTACGGCTTTAGTACCCCCTTATAGTATTAAATTGGCATGCCAGCTTTGACATTACATTTATTTAAAAATCATTGCCATGCAGTCATGCACTAAAACAAGGGAAGTTAATTAATAAAAGGGTGGTAAAAGTAGCTTAAGAGATGAGCTAAGGTACACGAAACTTCATATTCAGAGTAGGGGAGCTTCAATAACATTACATTAGAGCTCATATAGTCATATGGCTAGCTAATAAAATGTGTATGTAGCTGTAAAATCGAATTTTAGAGCTATCCTTAAAATTAATTAAGGAATAAAATACAGTGGAGATTTAAGGAGTAATTAAGACCTGTCCGAGGTCATTGTTTGGTTACTCTTAAACATGATTAAATCAATGTTGTATGGGCACTTAATCTCAGCCAGTTAGTATAAGGTTCCGCCCCTAGACCCTAACGGCTTTGTGCCCGTCAGAATAATTTTTTCCTGACATTTTTCTACTCATTATGAATTTATTGAAATTCCGGTTATTAGATAGGCTAGGAGAATACTTAATTTATTTCTTTGAAATCTGATACAATTTCGAGCTTTTGTTTAGTCGTAAATCTATGTAAATCTAGTTATCGTACAAACAAGTAAAAGGGATAGGTATGTGGCGTATGTCTAGTTCATTTCTTTTAGCTTATTAAGGCAGAAAAAACATAATTATTCAACTTCATGGCTAAAGACTTGATTGGTTGCAATTTTTAAGCAAATAAGCAGGACATTTAAAATGGGATATTAATTAACAAATTGTATTCATATAATTCAAAACAAAACTACGATTACGGAACGAGATAAAAGGTAGATCGAGATGGTTGTTGTGAAACAATATAAGCTTGACAAGAGAAGTTCGATCCTTGGGCTTTCTCGATTGGAGAATTCAGAGATTATGGCTTTATGCTTTTCCCGCCGGCCCTCCTAATTTTTTAGAACTGTTGAAACTTGTTTCATTCTCGGTACTTTATCTTTTGGTTTAATTTAATAACACCCTTTAGATACGGGTCTTTAATTCCAACGGTTAAAAATAAAAACAGTCATGATAACTGATAAATTCTTACAGTCAGAGGCCCCTCTTAGAGTTGGGATGAAAATATTAAAAAAAAAATTGTAAAATTTAAATCACTAAACTAATATGAAAGAGTATTTAATGTCAAATTATTATTTATATATTATCTTTCTAAATTAAATGATGTTTTTACTTTACCATATGAGTTTTTAACAAATTCTAACTCTTCCAAATCTTTCTATTTATGAGTTTTATTTTTCAAATGAAAAAAAATAATGTTATAAAAAACATGTCAAATAGATCGGATTGGGTCAAATAAGTAAAAGTGTAACTTATATACGAGCCCGAGTGTCATCGTGGTCCTTGTTGAAATTGCAAAAGGTTGTAGTCCTTGTGAAAATTGTAATACCTATGGGGCCACCATATTCAAATCCGTGATCCCTAATTTTGAAGTATATATTTGCACTATATAATATATATCAGGGTGTATAACAAACATCTCACTTAAGCCACACAACCCTTACTAGCTATCATACTTGTTGATATTGATAACAAAAAAATGGACACAAACACCGATAGTTTCTCTTGGAAAAATACATGGGATGACTGGAATGTGCGGGTTATCGTTTTCTCGAGCCTCTTTTTACAAACCTTCCTTCTCTTTTCGGGCCCTTTAAGAAAAAAAACGCAAAGGGGTTTTGTAACCGTGCTTATATGGACGGCCTATATTCTCTCCCCATTTATTTGTACCTATGGCTTCGGATTAATCTTTGCAAGTATGGTTGATCCTGCCTCTACAACTACTCATGCTAATGCTAATACTACTAATACTGCTGCTGCTACAACTGGTATGCCAGATCGTGTATATAATAGTACACACCCGTATCTACTGGCGATATGGTCTACCTTCCTCCTTCTCCACCTCAGCAGACCAGACACAATCACCGCATTATCTATTGCGGACAACGAGCTTTGGCTTAGAAAAACCCTTTACATAGTTTTCTACAGCTACTACATTAGTTGTATGATTACTGTCTCAGCATACAGAACATCTCCTGATAGCAACTTCTGGGTACCTGCGGTTATTGTATATGTAATCGCAATAAAACGGTATAGTCAATGGATTAATACATTATTCTTTGCTACCACTGTTGGTACCGATTGTTACTTGCCTGAGAGACCCTTGCTTGCTACAACCCAAGAAGATTTTGTCGAGGACCTGTCCAACCTTCAGGTTCTTAAACACGCGTACGGGTTTTTCACTCGATTCAAAGGTTTAATAGTTGATTATAGCTTCACCCTTTTAGATTGTAGTAAAAGCAGGGACGATTTCGTTACAAAGCTAACACCCAAAGATGCGTTTAGAGTAGTCGAGAGAGAGCTTAATTTTTTCTATGAATTTTTATACACTAAGGCTTGGATTTCGGAAACCAAGTCCGCTTATCATTGGAGGATTGGGGAATTCGTGGCTCTTTTGGTGGCGCTGGTGTTTTTCTGTATGGGAGATAAGTCCATATTTAAAAATAATGATATAGATATAAAAATTACATATTTGTTGCTAGGAGGTTCTATTCTCCTAGAAGCATCCGCTATGATTATGGTGTTGAGCTCTGATTGGTTTGTCGCACATCTTAAGTCTCGCGGCGGACTTCCAAAGGAAATAGGAATGTACCTCGAGATTTTCAAAACTTGGTGGCCTAAAATTGTTCATCGCAAGTGGTCTAATTCACTCCCTCAGTACAACTTGATAAAATACTGCTTGCGCCCTAAAAAAGAAAGATCTGACGACAGCGATATCATAATCACAATGGCTCTGAAATCTATAGTCTTTACGTTTTGTAGAGACGCTAAAGTTCGATGAGATAATGCGAGATTTTATCATAGCGGAACTGAAAATAAAATCTTTATTATCTAATAATCCGAGCACAGCCAGGGAGATACAGTCAGCCAGGGGTGATTGGGTAATTTGCAACGAGAATTGCATACAGCTGCTCAGGTGGATCAACGAATGTGATTTTGACCAAATCTTGCTGACATGGCACGTCGCGACAGACATATGCTTTTACACCGATAATAGCAACAAGAGCAATAATTGCAATATATCCAAGAGGTTATCAGATTACATGTTTTATTTGCTGATATGGCAACCAGAAATGATGTCTTCGGTGAATGCTCGGGGGGAGAAAAGGTTTAAAGCTACTTGTGCTGAGGTTAGAA
This sequence comes from Primula vulgaris, assembly GCA_963920805.1. NCBI lineage: Eukaryota > Viridiplantae > Streptophyta > Magnoliopsida > Ericales > Primulaceae > Primula > Primula vulgaris. The sequence continues at coordinate 35,850,429 of OY987216.1, forward strand.
AATTCTTTCTTAGTAAAAATATAAGGGTGAAAAAAGGAGGGAGGGTGGAGGTACTGAATGGAGCTTGTGAAAATATTCTGAGTAATTATACGAATGTAGAAAATAATCTTTCGACTGGTAAAGATGTTAACGGGGTTCGGTCTGTGTTGATGGATGCTCGGGATCTTGCAGAGAAGCTTAGAGAATTAGAAAGTACAAGAAAGTGGGAAATATTGAGCAAGGTTTGGGGTGAGATGCTTTGTTATGCTGCTAGCCATTGCAAAGCTATTGCACACATGAAACAAGTTCAACATGGGGGTCAGCTTATCACTTTTGTTTGGTTGCTCATGGTTCACTTTGCCATAGTTAATTAACCTACCTTACTACCTATATGCCAAATTTCTATCTACTTTTGTATTTGTGTGTTCTGGTCCAACACATACTTGCTTGGACCTTATTTATTTGCAATTTTATAGTTCATGTAAATTATTTGTGTGTTCTGACAATTATTACACAAACAACCAAAGTCTGGGATAACTCTTTGATCAGCCGATAGTTTGAGGTTAATTTGTTGAGGATAACTCTAATTCAAATTTGACCTGGAATTACCACTTCATAGAATCTTCCTTGGTGACTCGGTGTTGGATCCCGAAATGTGCTTTACACCTGCGGCGACGACCCACACGGTAACCTGGGTGCTCCGATCATTTTCTAAATCACTCATTCTATTTTCAAAGCTTGGCAGCATGGGAACTGACTTTGGAAACTCGAAATTAAAGTAATATTTTGTGTTTAGCCTTTTTTCTCTTCTGCTCGCTCATTTTTCATTCGCCACCATACAATATATCAAGGCCAAAAGATCTTGTTATTAAATAGAAAAGGAAAAGTTTATTAAGTGTAACATCATCACCCCCTTATTAACCAAACCAAGAAAATGTGTAAGAAAGCTTTTAAGAATATTTACCTCCATTAGTCATTAAGTTGTCTTAATTTGTTGTTGATAGATATAAATCATATGATAAATATATCTTTATTTTAGTTGTGACGTGTGGTATATATATTTCACTTTTAAGGTCAACCCTAGTATGTAGCATAACATAAGTTAGTTACATAACTAAGGTTATGAAATATCGAGCTTGAAACTTGTGAGCTTAAAAGAAAGAAAAGGTTTCAAGCCATTAACCAAAATCCGTATAAATTTTATGAGTTAAAATATTGAGCTTTAAAGCTGCGACCTCACAATAGTAAGCGGCAGAAAAAGGCTGCAACACCTCCCATATTGAGAAAATATGTAAAAGAAAACCAATCTTTTAGTATGCATCTTAGCCAAGCTTTGCTGATTAAAGTATATTTTCAAAAATTTAAGAACAAATTAATTTTACCCGAACAATTAACAGAAAGAAATGTAATATTAGCGGTAGCTCAAACATATAAGCTTTACTTGGCCAGTAGCTTTCAGGCTCGGTGTTTTTGGCATTTTTACTAAAAAAAACTCGATTGCATTTGGTTGAGATATTTAGACTAGATGAACCTAGTTTTCGTTTTACTAAGCTATAAGCTAGATATACCAGCTTATTCAGTTAATCAACTAAACAATACCTTAATCAAAGAAAGACCTACTTCTGTAATACAATTTGGCATTTTTACTAAAAAAAACTCGATTGCATTTGGTTGAGATATTTAGACTAGATGAACCTAGTTTTCGTTTTACTAAGCTATAAGCTAGATATACCAGCGTATTCAGTTAATCAACCAAACAATACCTTAATCAAAGAAAGACCTACTCCTGTAATACAACTTTACAAGATATAAACTTGTTTTTTTTTTTCTCATTTGGCTAGCAATACTGGCTTATAGCAGAGAAAGGAACTACTTCTATGCTTATTATGTGCTCAAGACTATCACTTCCATGGTCTGTGAAGGCAGTGTTCAGTGCATTTCCCTTGCTTACGTGGTAATTAATTTTCTTCAATAAGTTATTTTACTAGTTACAAAAGGAATAAGTCTTTTAAATTTTCGCACGTCTGTTCTTTATAAGTTTAGAACACACAACTGCTTACAAGCAAGTATGATACTATTTATAAGAATAAGTCTTTTAAATTTGCGCACGTCTTATTTTCAATTTTCAAGAATTCTGTCTGCCTATTTTCATGCTTCGTTGATTGAAGATTTGATTGGTATTTTTGTAATATATTTGTTAGGATCAAATGCCTATTTTAGCTCCAAATCTCTTAGAAAATTCGACTGACTCATACTTGTAACAAGTAGATTAGTTATCTCATTTTTAGAAGATATACTCCTTTCAATTTTCAAGATATCATGTCTACAATTCTTATAAATTAAGCACAAACAATTTTGGTAGCAAGTCTAATTTAGAAACCTTAATGTCTTTTATTAATAAATATGAAATGGCCTCTGGTCAATTGTTGAATAAAACTAAGAGTGTTTTCTTGACCCACAATGCTAAGAATGGTAGGAAGAATATTATTGCTAGAACCACAGGTTTCAGTGAGGGCCCTCTGCCTACCAAATATCTAGGTATTCCTCTGCATTACACTAGACTCACTTCTGCTATGTATGATCCTCTGGTTGACAAAATTGGTAAGAAAGTAGCTAGCTGGAAAGCTAATTTTTTATCTCCAGGAGCCAAGCTCACTCTTATTAAACATGTTTTATCTTCTGTTCCACTACATACTATTGCTGTTTTAAATCCCCCTAAATTAGTCATTGATAAAATTGAGAAAAAATTTGCTAACTTCTTTTGGGGAGAAACTGATGGACAGGTTAAACATCACTGGCTTAGGTGGGGTAGATTAGCTTGTCCTGTGAATGAGGGGGGCATAGGTATAAGAAGTCTACAGGAATTTATGAATGCTTTACATGCTAAAATGAGTTGGAGAATGCTTGAGATTGATTCTCCATGGACTATTTTCATGTTTCAAAAGTACTTCAGAAATAATCTCAATTGGAGTGATCCTATTGTTAATGCTAAATCTTCTTGTGTATGGAAAATGATTAACCCTTTTTTCAAGATTTTGGTGAATAACAGCCTATGGAATATCAATGAAGGATCAATTAGCATTTGGTATGAAAACTGGTTAGGTGATGGTCCTCTCTGTAACTCTTTTAATGTGGTTTTCCCTAATGTGCTTTTAAACCAAGTCATTTCTTCTGGGGGATGGGACACTAATATACTGTATCACATGGGGGGGAATGAACTTCTGCTCAAAGTTACTAGGAAAAAACTTTATCTGAGAGAGGGGGAAGATGTTAGATATTGGCCTTTCTCCTTTAATGGAGTTTTTACCTCTAAAACCTCTTATAATTTCATTAGAGATAAGAAACCTATTTTTAATATGGCCAAAAATATTTGGAACTCTATTTTGCCTACTAAAATTAGTATTTTCTCTTGGAAGTTTTGGCATGATGCTATTAAACTGGATGAAGATCTTAAAAAGGTTGGAATTTGTCTAGTTTCTATGTGTTCTTTCTGTGATAATCATGCTCTTGATTCTGCTAACCATCTTTTTGGACATAGTGATATTAGCAACCAGGTTTGGACCTATTTCATCAAGGTTTTTGGTTATAATATTTGCTTAACAAGTTGCTGGAAACAAAATATGGTGAAATGGTGTAACTTATGTGACCAATCTCAAACAGGTATGTTGGCTTCTTTAGTCCCTTTCCTTATTATATGAGAAATTTGGTTAAGTAAAAACAAAAACAGGTTTGATAATGAGAAAATGAATGTTGATAATATCATTAACAAAGTGATTAACTGGCTTAGAGACCTAAACTCTTTACTCAAACCTAAAAAACCTGCTAATAATTTTCATTGCTTAACACTTAGTAACTTAAATGTTCAGCCCATCTCTTGCAAAAGGAAAAAAGCTAATTTGGTATGGTGGAGTTGTCCACCTTCTGGTAGATTGAAACTTAATCTAGATGGTTCATCACTTAGTGATAAATCCAGTGGATGTGGTGGCATTTTAAGAGATAGTAATGGTAGGCTAGTTCTGACTTTTTCATGCTGTACTGGTAATAATACTAATACTTATGCTGAACTTATGGCTCTTAAAAATGGTTTGTTTATTTGCTACACTCTTGGGATGACTGACATGCTTGTAGAAACAGATTCTGAGATGATTGTAAAATGGTGGAATAATAAATCCTCTCCTGGCATTAAAATTTCAAATTTATGGGAAGATATTACTACTTTAATGGGCTATGTTTGTTTAACCATTAAACATGTTTTTAGAGAACAGAATCAAGTTGCTGATGGTCTGGCAAAAATGGGTTCAAATGGTAAAGACTTTATTACTTTCAGGGCTATGGAACTACCCAAGAATGTCTACGCTGCATATTATTTGGATCAAAAGGGCACCCCTTGCCTGCGGGGTAGCTATTTTAAGATGTAGAAGGGTATAAACCCATGAGGATTATTTTCTAAGGTCTTCTTTTTCTCTAAAAAGGCAACTTTTCAAGGATGACTTGGTCTGAGAAAATGTTGTGCTTTTGTTTTTTCTGCTAATTAGCTTTATTTTAGATTCAGGTCTGAAAATGCTATGCTTGGTGAACTGCTGAGCAAAATGTACAAGCTGTTTTGATTCTGAGTATTTGGACTGTTTTCTGAGGCTTTGTTCTCTGAGTTTTTGGTCTGAAATTGTGATGTTTATGATATCTAGCTTATTATCATTATAGATGATATGTTACACATAGCAAGCTGTCTATGTCAGTACAGTTTTGGTTTTTGAATTACTAATAGCTCTTTTTGGGACTTTTTGCTGTTTCAAATAGCCAGATTCTATTGTCCTAGGGCTGAGGAATTGATTATAAATCTTATGTTTTTGATCACATTGATCGTAGTTATAAGGGGCGTTTTAAGGATAGGGGTTATAAGGAGAAAAGCAGAGATTGTAATCAATCCCCTTTGGTTTTAGGCTTTAGGATTTGGTTTCTTTGTTTTACGGCCTTTTATTCCCAAAAATGATGCTATACAGGTCCTTGTAATTTTCCTATGTATTTCGTAATATTTTGTCATTAGTAGACTACTATGGGGGTTTGTCCCATGGTGAAATATTTTGTTTTGTTATTAATAAATTTCTTGTTTAAAAAAAAAGCACAAACAATTTTAATTAAATCTGTTGTTAGAACAAGTTAATATATATCTTAAAGTATAAGATAATATATTTATTCAAAAAAGATTCATACGTAACAATCTTTTTGATAGTTTTATATGTGGAACAATATATCTCCAAACATGATTCAAACTTATACTTAGCAAAACAATACCTAATCATCCGTATAATACTGAATATGTGATAAATAAGAAAATATTTTATTTAACAAGCTCTAAGAAATATAACAAATATTTTCATAAGATAATATATTTTTAAAAGCAAATCTCACATAATTTGGAAATATAATTATCTTTTTCTTTAATACTCGAATATTCTCAAAACATATACCATATATGTATAGAATCGTGAGAATATCAACTACATTAATAAAATATTTTGCAAATCAACTAAATGCATCAAACACATATTTCTGCAGAATCTGCATAAACAATATACAAATGTGGTTGCAACTGCCAGTTTTAACCATAAATACCCGTAACTCTTCATGCAATCATAATACACAAGTATTTTGGCATAATCCAATACGACAATAAATTAAGTAACTTTAGCAAATTATCTTGAGTTCTAACAATCTCCCTATTTGTCATTGGATTTGACAAATACTTGAGTTTTATATGTGGAACAATATATCTCCAAACATGATTCAAACTTATACTTAGCAAAACAATACCTAATCATCCGTATAATACTGAATATGTGATAAATAAGAAAATATTTTATTTAACAAGCTCTAAGAAATATAACAAATATTTTCATAAGATAATATATTTTTAAAAGCAAATCTCACATAATTTGGAAATATAATTATCTTTTTCTTTAATACTCGAATATTCTCAAAACATATACCATATATGTATAGAATCGTGAGAATATTAACTACATTAATAAAATATTTTGCAAATCAACTAAATGCATCAAACACATATTTCTGCAGAATCTGCATAAACAATATACAAATGTGGTTGCAACTGCCAGTTTTAACCATAAATACCCGTAACTCTTCATGCAATCATAATACACAAGTATTTTGGCATAATCCAATACGACAATAAATTAAGTAACTTTAGCAAATTATCTTGAGTTCTAACAATCTCCCTATTTGTCATTGGATTTGACAAATACTTGAGTTTAATAGTTTACTCCCCCTACACATTAGTATTGTAAAATTCATATAAAACATAATATAGAACATGTGAATTAATTATTAAACGAACTTTAACCAACCAAACCAAATTAAAGTACCAAGTTCATGCCATAGTTTGACAGACCAAAAAACATAGGTTCTTAAAAACTAAAAGTAAAGATAGTTTCAACACATAAGCAGTAAGATATAGTAAACATAAACCCATGTAACTTTCTCCCCCCCTATTTGTCACATCGATTACGAAGGGGAGTTCATGCCGTTTTGTTCATCCGGTGCATTACTTGTAGCTGGCCTCCTTGCCTTGATAGCGGTTCCACGTTTGTAAAATCATCCCAAAAATAGGATTTATACTCTCATCAGGACTACTTGACACATCCTCATCGGTTGGTAAATTTTCTAATTGATGTCTAGCCCTAAACTCTTTCAAATCTAAAATATAACCACTTTTAAAATATAGATACCTAATTTTTACAACATTTTTTTAAAAGATAGGACCATTTTTAAAACATATTTTTTAGCAAGATATGTATCTTTGAAAATTTTATCAATCAGATTAATAGACATAAAATTCTACCAAATATACCAATAAATCATTCCAATTTTAAACAATGATGATCTAAACAATACAACGTATTTTCTTTAGTGTTGTAACGTTTGGGTTGAGATAATTTAATGTGATGCTAGTCATTGTAAAGCTAGGGCACATATGATGCTTGTTCTGTGAAGATCCAGAGAAGCAAATATGCGTTGAAGTTCAAAGTTTGTTGCTCCAAGCACTACAATAAAATTTTTAGATACCAACATGGAAATTATCTTCACTCAAAAGCCCAAAGTCGCCAATATCAGCAAACTTAATACCATACCTATATATAGAACTCCCAAAACAATTGAATGGTTGGATTATATATATCGTGATTCGATTTAATTCTTGATATTGAATTAGAAATATAGTAATATCATTAAATTCTACCCTTCCGGATGTAGACAATGCAATGTACCAAGTCACCCGACATCATGTGTAGGACTCGAATTTTTGGTATAATAACCAAAAGTGTATCGAGTATTACATACCCCTCGACAATCACAATATTTGAAAATTTTTTTGTCTCCACTCTCGATTTTCTTGTGAAACCCTATCCGCCGCCGCCACCCCTCCCTGCCCATGTTTTCTTGAGTATGCTACTGATTTGCAAATCTCAGATCCAATTTCAACCTCTTATTTTAGCCGCTCTTATGGTCATCAGACTTTTAGATTTCAGAGATGGAATCAAATTTTATCTTAATGAAAAACATAATCATTTCTTAACAAAGGAAACATGATCGTTGCTCATTTCATTTCATGTGAAGAAGGAGAAGTTTTCGATCTCTCTGACTAAGATGGAGACAGATCGAAGAGAACTTTTTCGCTATGACTAGGTTCAAACCCTCTAGTCGCCCTAGGAAGAGATCGAAAACTGTCCAGAAGCAGCTCGATGATATATTTCCTGTTGAGTTGTGGAGCCAAATGAGATTTGGCCATGTTTTCTAATTATCCCACATCACTTGGAATTGTAATATGACCCACTTAAGGGTTCTATTTATATGCCCCAATATCTTGTATTTTAATTACACCTACACCAATAGCTTATACATATTATAAGTGAGAGAGTTCTATTTGCGAGAGAACCATAGCTTGTGTTGAGCTAGATTACGATTGTAATCCTCATTATAATAATATTAAGTGCCACGTGTAGCGGCCTGGAGACGTAGCCAATTTGGGTGAACTCCGTTATCAAAGAGTGTGTGCTCGGTTAAAGTATTTCTGTCTTTCTTTGTGTTCGCCTGTATCGACCCCTAACAAGTGGTATCAGAGCTTGGAACATCGATGGCGAAAGAAGAGAGAGCCGCACACGGGATCGAGAAGTTCGACGGGAAGGACTTCGCATTCTGGAGAATGCAAATAGAGGACTACCTCTACGGAAGGAAGATGCATCAGCCACTTCTCCTTGAGGAAAGGCCGACCACGACCACCGAGGAGGCGTGGAAACTCTTAGACCGACAAGTGTTGGGAGTGATCCACCTAACACTATCTAGGAGTGTAGCACATAACGTCGCAAGAGAGACGACGACGATGGGGATGATGAAGATCCTCACCGACATGTATGAGAAACCATCCGCGAACAACAAGGTACATCTCATGCGTAAGTTGTTCAACCTACGCATGGCTGAGGGGACACCTGTCGCGAGTCACGTGAACGAGTTCATCGACACCGTAAATCAGTTGGATGCGGTGGAGATAACTTTTGAAGACGAAGTGAGAGCCCTTATACTGCTAGCATCTTTACCGAACAGTTGGGAATTCATGCGAGCTGCTGTTAGCAACTCAATTGGAAAGAAGAAACTGACTTACAACGGCATCCGAGATCAAATACTCGCTGAGGAACTTAGGAGATTGGATATGGGTGAATGCTCAAATGATGGAGCAGCCTTGAACGTGGGTTCAAGAGACCGGGGTAAGGCCAGGGTATGAGACGTTAGAGGACGTTCACAATCCCGAGGTAGAAGAGGGCAAAGCCGAGGCGGGAAAGATAGCGGTCGAAGTAAGAAGAATCTTCGATGCTATAACTGCCAGGGTATGGGGCACTTCAGTCATGAGTGCAAGCAGCCGACGAAGGATACCGGCCGTGATCACGGGGCGAATGTTGCGAGCGACGAGGATTTGAGAGACTGTTTAATGCTTGCCGAGCAGAGAAATATAGAATCATGGATTCTAGACTCTGGGGCATCATTTCACACAACCCCTCAGAAGGATTTATTCGAAAATTACACTGCGGGTAATTTCGGTAAAGTGTATCTAGCCGACGGAGAAGCGTTGGATGTTGTTGGAATGGGCGATGTGAAGATTCGCATTCCAAACGGGTCGGTATGGAAGCTAACGAAAGTAAGGCATGTTCCGAGGTTGACCAAGAATCTAATCTCAGTAGGTCAACTTGATGCCGAAAGACACTCCATTTCGTTTAGCTGTGGAGCTTGGAAAGTTTCACGAGGAGCTATGGTGATAGCCCGAGGGAGTAAGGTCGGTACGCTGTACATGACCGATGAGGAGCGTACAATTGCGACAACTGTGTCGCAGAACTGCTCGGAACTGTGGCATCGACGATTGGGTCACATGAGTGAGAAGGGGATGAAGGTGTTAGCGAAGGACAGCAAACTTCCAGGCTTGAAGTCTGTCAACCTCGACATGTGCGAATGTTGCATCTTCGGGAAGCAGAAGAAAGTAAGCTTCCGGAAGGGTGGAAAAGCTCCTAAGGAGGAGAAGCTAGCACTGGTCCACTCAGACGTATGGGGACCATCTCCAGTAACCTCACTGGGAGGAGCTCGATACTATGTGACCTTCATCGATGATTCGACGAGGAAAACATGGGTCTATTTCTTGAAACACAAGTCTGAGGTGTTTAAGAAATTTCAAGAATGGAAGGCCATGGTCGAACTAGAGACCGGGAATAAACTCAAATGTTTGAGGTCCGACAACGGCAGAGAGTACATTGATGCGAAGTTCGTAGAGTTCTGTGCTCAGAAAGGCATTCGAATGGAGAAGACCATCCGAAGAACGCCACAGCAGAATGGCGTGGCCAAGCGAATGAACCGAACAATCAATGAGCGTGCTAGGAGTATGAGACTGCAAAGTGGGTTGCCCAAAGCCTTGTGGGCACATGCAGTAAGCACAGCGGTTTACCTCATTAACCGCTGACCCTCAGTGCCATTGGAAAAGAGAATTCCCGAATAAGATTGGATAGGAAAGCCTATCTCTTATGAACACTTGCGAGTGTTCGGTTGTCTGTCATATATCCATGTCGACATAAATGATCGTACCAAGCTTGACTCGAAATCCAAAGTGTGTTACTTTGTGGGGTACGGTGGAGCTAAGTTCGGATATTGCTTCTGGGATGGTCAAACGAAGAAGATCATTCGCAGTAAGGATGTCATCTTCAACGAAAGCATTTTGTACAAAGATCGACAAAGTGCAGTGGTCGAAGAAGATGCGCTCTCGTCCGAGGAAAGTGGTATGCTCGACATGAATGCGTTTCTAAGAATGGAGTTGGAAAATGACACTGAAGATGAGCCAGTGGTGCTCGACAACCGACCAGCAGATGCTGAAGAGGCCGAGGAGCTGTCCCAAACTCCCCGACCTGAATTGGGCCGAGGTCATCGCGAGAGGAGACCTCCTGCCCGATACTCTCCTTCCCTGCATTACATATTACTCAGTGATGCAGGAGAGCCCGAAAGTAGAGAAGAAGCTCTGGAGCTGAAAGACTCGAGCAAGTGGGAGCTCGCGATGAAGGATGAGATGAAGTCACTTGAGAAGAATGTGACTTGGCAGTTAGCCGAACTGCCCAAGGGGAAAAGGGCACTGAGCAACAAATGAGTGTTCCGACTAAAGGAGGAACAAGACGGCTCGAAACGGTATAAGGCACGATTAGTAGTCAAAGGGTTCCAGCAAAAGGCAGGAATTGACTACACCGAGATCTTTTCACCAGTCGTAAAGATGACGACTATTCGGCTATTGTTGAGCATTGTTGTAAATGCGAATCTTCATCTTGAGCAGTTAGATGTGAAAACTGCCTTTCTCCATGGAGATCTAGAAGAAGAAATTTACATGCTCCAACCTGAAGGGTTTGCCGAAAAGGGAAAAGAGAAACTGGTCTGCAAACTGAGGAAGAGCTTGTACGGGCTAAAACAAGCACCACGGCAGTGGTATAAGAAGTTTGACAGTTTCATGGTAGATACCGGGTTCAAAAGAAGTGATAGTGATCACTGCTGTTTCGTGAAGAGATTTGAGAACTCTTCGTATGTCATACTACTGTTGTACGTAGATGACATGTTGCTCGCCGGGTCGAGCCTTGTTGAGATTAACAAGGTGAAACAACAGTTAGCGAAACAGTTCGAGATGAAAGATTTGGGAGCCGCAAATCAGATCCTCGGTATGAGGATTTCTCGAGGAAGGGATGGGTCCCTGTTTCTGTCGCAAGCTGAGTATGTGAAGAAAGTGTTGGCACGGTTTAGCATGAGTGATGCCAAAGCTGTAGGTTCACCGCGAGCCGCACACTTTAGCTTGTCGAAGAAACAATCACCCTTGGACGAGGACGGAAAGGATCGTATGTCGAGCATACCCTACGCTTCAGCAATTGGTAGCTTGATGTACGCTATGGTGTGTACAAGACCGGACATTGCCCATGCAGTGGGAGTTGTCAGTCGTTACATGAGTAACCCAGGAAAGCACCATTGGGAAGCTGTGAAGTGGATATTGAGATATCTCTCGGGTACCGTAGGTTTGGCATTATGTTTCCGAAAGACGTCGGAAGGCCTGCACGGCTATGTGGATGCTGACATGACCGGTGATCTGGACAGCCGAAAGAGCACAACGGGATGTGTTTGTACCTACGGTGGTACTGCTGTGAGTTGGACATCGAAGCTGCAAAAGATTGTTGCACTGTCGACCACAGAGGCTGAGTACGTCGCAATGACGGAAGCAAGCAAAGAGATGATTTGGTTGCAAGGTTTCTTAAAGAAGCTCGGTCAGAAAACCGACGAGGGAGTTCTGCACTGTGATAGTCAAAGTGCAGTTCAGCTAGCTAAGAATCCTGTATTCCATTCACGAACAAAGCACATACAGATTCGTTACCACTTTATCCGGGCTGTTCTGGAAGATGGAATCTTGGCGCTAGAAAAGATTGAGGGCGCTAAGAACCCCGCCGATATGCTAACGAAAACTGTTACAATCGACAAACTGAGGCTGTGTGAAACCTCAGTAGGGCTCCGAGCATGAGGCTCAGGGTCGCCGCTACACTGGAAGAATGAGTAACTCGCCGATGACGGCAGAGTATCAATTACTATACAAGGATACCGATGGGAGCATTCTGCTCGGTGGAGAACAGTGAGTTCGGTGGTCGGGGATAATTGGAGTTCTTTTGAAGCACTCGACATTTGACTCCAAGTGGGAGATTGTTGAGTTGTGGAGCCAAATGAGGTTTGACCATGTTTTCTAATTATCCCACATCAATTGGAATTGTAATATGACCCACTTAAGGGTTTTATTTATATGTCTCAATATCTTGTATTTTAATTACACCTACACCAATAGCTTATACATATTATAAGTGAGAGAGTTCTATTTGCGAGAGAACCATATCTTGTGTTGAGCTAGATTACGATTGTAATCCTCATTATAATAATATTAAGTGCCACGTGTACCGGCCCGGAAACGTAGCCAATTTGGGTGAACTCCGTTATCAAAGAGTGTGTGCTCGGTTAAAGTATTTCTGTCTTTCTTTGTGTTCGCCTGTATCGACCCCTAACATTTCCTGGTATGTGGCTGGACGCGATTACCCCGGATAGTTACAAAGTCAATGCTGCTCCTGAAAAACCGTAGATCTAGAGAATTCGGAAGGCATGCAAGTTATGGTTTTCGTCAGGGCAGTAAAGATTTACAGAAGATATAAAGATGGGGGAGGAATAAGTGGTTTTTCTTTTCTTTTAATGTTTGTTAGTTGTCTATCTTCTTATGAGCTCGATTAGAATACGATAAAAAAGACCTTTTTTGTTTTATGTTTTTGGTATAGCAGATGCAGTTGTACATATCAATAAAATTCGACAACCTCAAAACGAAAATGCGTTGATCTAATTTAGAAATCTAATCTACAAAATTAGTTTAATTCTGTAGTTGTGAACAAAAGTTCCCAACTTTAATGGAGGAAATTTGTTGGTTTTGTAGCATTCGGGACCTTCGGTCATTGCAGTTGCACAAACACGTTTACAAATAACACACATATCCCTATCCAAAAGAGACTTCCTTATATTTTGTCGAGACCTGAATAGGTATGAATACTTATATTTAAACCCTTTGTGATCGGTGAAACTGGCGACTTATTACTTCGATTATTGATTTTAGTACAGGAGTCACAGGACCCTTAACTGTTGTTACACAGTACATAGTAATATACTATTTTTTTTTCCAAAGATTAAACAAACCAATTGAATTAAATAGAGGGGAAAACCCCAACCCCGAGGGCGCAAACGAAATATATACGATATACTAATGTACGAAGATATACGATGTGTTTCTTTCCCCGAAGGGTAGAAGTAGAATTTGTAGCATTAAAACATCAACACACGGTTACAAATATATCATTTTGCAATCTACATAGACTACATTAAGAAGAAGAATTTATCAAAGTTTGCTGGCAATAGGAGTCCATTTCCAAAATTCTAGTTGCTCTGGTAACTCTTTGAAGCAAAACTAAGATTATTTCAAAATAATAGAGATCAATACATATATGCATACATAATTAATTTAACCAAGTCATCAGCATGTGATGTTACGTTTGTATGACCTTCCAAATTAAGAGGAAAAAAAGAAGAATAAACAAGGTCAGACTAATTAATTAGTAATTACAAATCTAATCATGAAAAGAAAAAAACATCGAGAGACAAGGAACACTTTCTAATTTTAAATGAATTAGAAAACTAATTTTCAAATACTTATTATTAATATTGACATTGGCAATGTTAATTCTGGTTATAGAGTCAATTGATAAACTGAGACAGTTTTAGTTAACCCTTATATTAAAATTGTCATGCTTTTGACATTAGATTTTATTTAAAAATCATTGACATGGACTAAAACAAAGGAAGTTAATTAATATAGAAGTTAAATTAATAAAGAAAAGGATATATAGCAGGGGCTTAAGAGATGAGATGAGCTAATTAAGGTACGTACATGAAACTCCAATAACATTATATTATATAGTCAATATATGTATGTATCATGTGTCGTATGTAGCTGTAAAATCGAATTTAAGAGCTATGATTAAATTTTATTTAAGAATAAAATAAAGCGGAATTTTAGAAGTAAGAGACCAATGTCCCGAGCTATCCTAATTACTCTTGAACGTGACTGAATGCTATATGTATGGCATATATTTTCTTATCCATTTGCCTTTTCTATATATTTGATTGAATATATATAATTACCTAATTAAGTTAATGCATTTTATACATTTACCCATGTTGGACACCTGCACCCGTATACCTTCATGATAGTAAGCCAACTGGGTTGTGGTCCTTGTGGAAAATTGCAATACCGATGGGGATATATTTGAAGATGACATATTCAAATCTATATATCACGGTGTATAACATCTCACTTAAGCCACACAACCCTCACTAGCTATCATACTTGTTGATAACAAAAAAATGGACACAAACACCGATAGTTTCTCTTGGAAAAATACATGGGATGCCTGGGATGCGCGGGTTATCATTTTCTCGAGCCTCTTTTTACAAACCTTCCTTCTTTTTTTGGGCCCTTTAAGAAAAAGAACGCAAAGGGGTTTTGTAAGCGTGCTTATATGGGCGGCCTATATTCTCTCCCCCTTTATTTGTACCTACGGCTTCGGATTAATCACCGCAAGTATAGTTGATCCTGCCCCTACAACTACTCATGCTGCTGCTGCTCCTGCTCCTGCTCCTGCTCCTACTCCTACTCCTACTGCTACAACTGTTATATACTGGGGATATAGTACACACCCGTATCTACTGGGGATATGGTCTCCCTTCCTCCTTCTCCACCTCAGCAGACCAGACACAATCACCGCATTATCTATTGAGGACAACGAGCTTTGGCTTAGAAAAAGCCTTTACATAACTCTCTACAGCTACTACGTTAGTCGTATGATTACTCTCTCAGCATACAGTCTATCAACATCTCCTGATAGCAACTTCTGGGTCCCTGCGGTTATTGTATATATAATCGGAATAAAACGGTATGGTAAATGGATTAATACATTATTCTTTGCTACCACTGTTGGTACCGATTGTTACTTGCCTGAGAGACCCTTTCTTGCTACAACCCAAGAAGATTTTGTCGAGGACCTGTCCAACCTTCAGGTTGTTAAACACGCGTACGGGTTTTTCACACGATTCAAAGGCTTAATAGTTGATTATAGCTTCACTTTTTTAGATTGTAGTAAAAGCAGGGACGATTTCGTTACAAAGCTAACACCCAAAGATGCTTTTAGAGTAGTCGAGCGAGAGCTTAATTTTTTCTATGAATTTTTATACACTAAGGCTTGGATTTCGCAAACCAAGTCCGCATATCATTGGAGGATTGGGGAATTCGTGGCTCTTTTGGTGGCGCTGGTGCTTTTCTATAAGGAAGATAAGTCCATATTTAAAAACAATGATATAGATATAAAAATTACATATTTGTTGCTAGGAGGTTCTATTCTCCTAGAAGCAACCGCTATGATTATGGTGTTGAGCTCTGATTGGTTTGTCGCACATCTTAAGCTTCGCGGCGGACTTCCAAAGGAAATAGGAATGTACCTCGAGATTTTCAAAACTTGGTGGCCTAAAATTGTTCATCGCAAGTGGTCTAATTCACTCCCTCAGTACAACTTGATAAAATACTGCTTGCGCCCTAAAAAAGAAAGATCTGACGACAGCGATGTCATAATCACAATGGCTCTGAAAACTATAGAGTCTATACGTTTTGTAGAGACACTAAAGTTCGATGAGAGAATGCGAGATTTTATCATAGCGGAACTGAAAATAAAATCTTCATTATCTAATAATCCGAGCACAGCCAGGGAGATACAGTCAGCCAGGGGCGATTGGGTAATTCGCTACGAGAATTGTATACAGCTGCTCAGGTGGATCAACGAATGTGATTTTGACCAAATCTTGCTGACATGGCACGTCGCGACAGACATATGCTTTTACACCGATAATAGCAACAAGAGCAATGATTGCAATATATCTAAGAGGTTATCAGATTACATGTTTTACTTGCTGATATGGCAACCAGAAATGATGTCTTCGGTGGACGCTCGGGGGGAGAAAAGGTTTAAAGCTACTTGTGCCGAGGTTAGAAAATTCTTTCTTAGTAAAAATATAAGGGTGAGAAAAGGAGGGAAGGTGGAGGTACTGAATGGAGCTTGTGAAAATATTTTGAGTAATTATACGAATGTAGAAAATATTAATTCGACTGGTAAGGATGTTAACGGGGTTCGGTCTGTGTTGATGGATGCTCGGGATCTTGCAGAGAAGCTTAGAGAATTAGAAAGTACAAGAAAGTGGGAAATATTGAGCAAGGTTTGGGGTGAGATGCTTTGTTATGCTGCTAGTCATTGCAAAGCTATTGCACACATGAAACAAGTCCAACAAGGGGGTCAGCTAATCACTTTTGTTTGGTTGCTCATGGTTCACTTTGCCATAGTTAATTAACCTAGCTTACTATATGCCAAATTTCTATCTACTTTTCTATTTGTGTGTTCTGGTCCAACAAATACTTGCTTGGACCTTATTTATTTGCAATTTTATACTTAAATGTAAATTATTTGTTGTTTTTTTCCTAAAAAGTTGGACTGTATTTGGACGTTAACCTACTTTGAAAGTGGAATTTTGATTTGTATGGGTTTATCTTGAAAAGCCTAGAAGCTTTTCCTTTTCCTTTGTCTAAAATTATCCAAGCTTATTTGTTGTATGCACTTGCAAAGATTCGATTAAAAAAAGCTAGCAGATGGTCTAACACATGAAAAGTTAATTAACAAAATCTTAATACCATACCTATATATAGAACTCCCAAAACAATTGAATGGTTGGATTATATATATCGTGATTCGATTTAATTCTTGATATTGAATTAGAAATATAGTAATATCATTAAATTTTACCCTTCCCGATGTAGACAATGCAATGTACCAAGTCACCCGATATCAATGTGTAGGACTCGAATTTTTGGTATAATAACCAAAAGTGTATCGAGTATTACGTACCCTCGACAATCACAATATTTGAAAAAAAAAATTGTCACCTCTCTCGATTTTTTTGTGAAACCCTATCCGCCGCCACCACCCCTCCCTGCCCATGTTTTCTTGAGTATGCTACTGATTTGCAAATCTCAGATCCAATTTCAACCTCTTATTTTAGCCGCTCTTATGGTCATCAGACTTTTATATTTCAGAGATGGAATCAAATATTATCTTAATGAAAGACATAATCATTTCTTAACAAAGGAAACATGACCGTTGCTCATTTCATTTCATGTGAAGAAGGAGAAGTTTTCGATCTCTCTAACTAAGATGGAGACAGATCGAAGAGGACTTTTTCGCTATGACTAGGTCCAAACCCTCTAGTCGCCCTAGGAAGAGATCGAAAACTGTCCAGAAGCAGCTCGATGATATATTTCCTGGTATGTGGCTGGACTCGATTACCCCGGATAGCTACAAAGTCAATGAAGCTCCTGATAAGCCGTAGATCTAGAGAATTCGGAAGGCATGGAAGTTATGGTTTTCACCAAAGGGCAGTAAAGATGTACAGAAGATATAAAGATGGAGGAGGAATAAGTGGTTTTTCTTTTCTTTTTGTGTTTGTTAGTTGTCAATCTTGTTATGAGATCGATTAGAATCCGATAAAAAGGGCCTTTTTTGTTTTAAGTTTTTGGTATAACAGATGCAGATGTACATATCAATAAAATTCGACAACCTCAAAAAAAATGCATTGATCTAATTTAGAAACCTAATCTACAAAATTAGTTTAGTTCTGTAGTTGCAAACGAAAGTTCCCAACTTTAATGGAGGAAATTTGTTGGTTTTGTAGCATTCGATCGGGACCTCCGGTCCTTGCAGTTGCACAAACACGTTTACAAATAACACACATATCGCTATCCAAAAGAGACTTCCTAGCTTATATTTTTTCTGAGCTTGTGAAAATATTCTGAGCAATTATACGAATGTAGAAAATATTAATTCGACTGGTAAGGATGTTAACGGGGTTCGGTCTGTGTTGATGGATGCTCGGGATCTTGCAGAGAAGCTTAGAGAATTAGAAAGTATAAGAAAGTGGGAAATATTGAGCAAGGTTTGGTGTGAGATGCTTTGTTATGCTGCTAGTCATTGCAAAGCTATTGCACACTTGAAACAAGTTCAACATGGGGTCAGCTAATCACTTTTGTTTGGTTGCTCATTGTTAATTAAGCTTAGCTACGGTCTCAATTTTATACCCCTATTTTCTATCTCTTTCGTGCCTCCTTGCTTATTTTATGTAAAAATTTGTCTTAAAAAACTTGAAAAAAACTATACAATTACTATAAAACATGTATCAATACATTTCAATAATTATTTTTAAAATAAAATCCACACGTAATTTATTTTGAAATAAATTTATAAATTATTATAAATTAAATATTAAATATTAGAAAAATTGTCTAAAACTTTATTATGTCCAAATGTTTAAAAATTTGAATACAATATAATATAAAAACTTATAAACTTGCGAAAAAAGTTATAAAAATTTAAAATTTAAGTGAAAATAAGCAAGAACACAAAGAAATTAGTAAAGAACAGGGGTAAAAAATTTGTAATCAGCTACTACCTATATGCCAAATTTCTATTTGTATTTGTGTGTTCTGGTCCAACAAATACTTGCTTGAACCTTATTTATTTGCAATTTTATCGTTCATGTAAATTATCACTTCATAGAATTTTCCTTATATGCCAAATTTCTGTCTACTTTTGTATTTGTGTGTTCTGGTCCAACAAATACTTGCTTGGACCTTATTTATTTGCAATTTTATCGTTCATCTAAACTATCACTTCATAGAATCTTCCTTGGTGACTCGGTGTTGGATCCCGACACGTGCTTTACACCTCCGGCGACGACCCACACAGTAACCTGGGAGCTCAAGCACTACATAGAAGTCCATTCCGTAAATGCCAGTGGAAGGATCATACTTGATGCAAAGATCGATGTGCTGCTGAATACCAAATCCGAAGCAGCCAGTGCCACTGAAGTTGCGTCGCAAAAGCTCATACCCTTTCATTTTCAGACCACTCTCAAGAAGCTGCATTGCTTTGTCACCTCTCACCGTAACGTAACACGCAATCTTTCGCTTTACTTGGTCAATAATTTTATTTTTTTCAAACTTCAGAATAAATGGGTAATGGCCTGTCTTTATTTTATTTTTTATTCGGTGTAAGAAAAAAGCCCTAACTAATATTCCGTTGTTGTATTATTGTATGACAAATGATCCACTCCGATATGTATATATAAATTATAATCCAACTTGAATTGCATAAACATTGAACCGTCATTATACATAATATAATTCTTCAGCTAGGTGTATAAATATGCCTAAACAAATTACCCAACTCAGTAAAAATAAAATTGGAAAAATATCACACCACATTTTATGTCACAATATATAACCCCAGATATAACTGATTTAGCTTACTTGTAAGATGCACTTCATAGTCTTCATTTTATTTAACTGGCTTTTTGCAAGAAAGTGCACCCATGCAAAACTTAAACACATAAGCTTCAGATTATATTATGCGTCTAGCAAATTAGAATTTATATTATTTTTTCCCTATAATCATCAACCAAATCAAAAACTTTACTTTGCGCGTGTAATACATGTCCCTTCTATTTCTCCAAGTGAAGCTCTTCGCATCGCAATGCCTATGGTGTCGGCTTGACCTTTCATAAGTGGAGACAAAAGAAAGCATCTCAAAACCAGCGAGTAAAACCTTCCCCTTCTTGTCTTGCTTGCCTTCGGATAAGAAAGACTAGTCGCTTTAACCTGCTTTCCTAGGTCTAGTTGTCTGTCAGCTTATTTTTCTTTGAAAACCTTTTTATTTTTGAGCTGCCCTTTCGCCTAAGGTTTTCGGACAAGACTACTTGCTCAAGTTGGTTAGTAACCTCCCTCTTCCGCGCTTTCAGGACAGGGCAGCTCTGAAGGGATATGCATTTTAGTACTGTTTATACTATTCTGGTTTTAGCATGTGGAAAAGAGGCACTTCGAGCAAAAATCTTCAAAGATCCATTTTTCTACAAAAGCCAACTAACGAGTCGTATAGAAGCTTCTTCTATGAATTCTCAAGAACAAATACTCCTCATTTTCTAAATCACTCATTCTATTTTCAAAGATTGGCAGCATGGGAACTGACTCTGGAAACTCGAAATTAAAGTAAGAGCATTCTCAACAATGAGAAGAAATTTTATTTATAACTATATGTGTATATAGCTTGATATGACAATAATAGTGTGAAGTGCACATCAGTGCTATATACCTTGTCTTCTATAAAGGGGGAAAAATATCTTTTTATTTTTTTTACTCCTTTACTTTTCTTAAATCTCAATAACATCTCAAACTTTTTCTCCAACTCACCGTACCAATGAAACCACTGAGAGGACATAATATCATTATTAAACAAAATGAACTTAAGGACCATCAATGAGTAGGCTCTTTTTAAGATAGCACTAATATTACCATATATGGGACCAGATCACTACAAGAAAAAGTTCATTTAGCATAATAAATTTTTTTGAGTTATGTTGGTAAAGTGTTTGTGGTTAAATTTTAGCCACAGTTTAGCAACAAATAACAACATAATTTGTTACTAAACTGTTGTTAAAATTTAGCCACAACCACTTTACCATAATAACCGATTTTTTTTTATGATGCTAAATGAACTTTGTAAATTGGGTTATAAGTTAGGACACTGAAATCACATTACAAAAGCATTTAAAGTATGTTTAAGAGAAATCAAGATTTACAAACCCTTAAACCATCTCAATAATAGTTTAAGCATGTGTAAGACAGTCTAACCGAGAAAACAACCACTGCAAAATACCAATCTCGACTACATCGATTCCGAGATGTATAGTTTTCTTGTACAAAATGATGACGTAGATGTATCTGTAGTTCTAGCGAAACAACCAACTAACCCAGAAGGCATTTCTTTGCTCAAAATTAAAAGAGATATTTGTAAAACCTTTTTAAAGAAATATAAATAATTCCGCATAAGATTGTTTTTGGTTTTCTAATTCAAAATGTAATTCCATATAGAAATAAAATATGTTTCACACCATCACTACAAGATTTTATTTCACTCTCAATGAATAATAAAATATGTATTTTTTTTGTTGTTGAACTCAACTCGACTTTATTTCTATGCACCGAACATTTGTAAAACTGCAACTGTCAATTGGATGAATAGGGTTCTTGAAGAACAATAATTTTGTTCCAAATTATGATTATGATCAATTTTATCTCAAGTTATAGCCCAACGAAATCTACTAGTACTCTACAACACGGAAATTATCTTCACTCAAAAGCCCAAAGTCGCCAATATCAGCGAACTTAATACCATACCTATATTATATATAGAACTCCCAAAACAATTGAATGGTTGGATTATATATATCGTGATTCGATTTAATTCTTGATATTGAATTAGAAATATAGTAATATCATTAAATTCTACCCTTCCGGATGTAGACAATACAATGTACCAAGTCACCCGATATCAATGTGTAGGACTCGGATTTTTGGTATAATAACCAGAAGTGTATCGAGTATTACGTACCCTCGACAATCACAATATTTGAAAAAAAAAATTGTCACCTCTCTCGATTTTTTTGTGAAACCCTATCCGCCGCCGCCACCCCTCCTTGCCCATGTTTTCTTGAGTATGCTACTGATTTGCAAATCTTAGATCCAATTTCAACCTCTTATTTTAGCCGCTCTTATGGTCATCAGACTTTTAGATTTCAGAGATGGAATCAAATTTTATCTTAATGAAAGACATAATCATTTCTTAACAAAGGAAACATGATCGTTGCTCATTTCATTTCATGTGAAGAAGGAGAAGTTTTCGTTCTCTCTGACTAAGATGGAGACGGATCGAAGAGAACTTTTTTGCAATGACTAGGTCCAAACCCTCTAGTCGCCCTAGGAAGAGATCGAAAACTGTCCAGAAGCAGCTCGATGATATATTTCCTGGTATGTGGCTGGACTCGATTACCCCGGATAGCTACAAAGTCAATGAAGCTCCTGATAACCCGTAGATTTAGAGAATTCAGAAGGCATGGAAGTTATGGTGATAAAGCCATAACTTTGGTCGGTCGCGTTAGACTTTTCAACAATAGAATAATGATAAATTAACTGCAAGTAATGAACACCTCGTGGTCTTTATTATTGATCGGGTCATTACATTTGTTCGGATTATTATCAACTTGCTACAATTGCGCTTGATTTAAATATTTAAGCTCTTATCTTGATCGTTCTCTTTCTTCTTCGATGTTCGGTTCTTTCTCTGTTCGGTTTGTTTCCTCACTGGATAAGCTTTGATTAATTTTTCTCTTTTCTCAACTTCTCACTATAATTTTTGGATAGATTTTTCGATCTGTGCGTGTCCTTGTGTGTCTCCTTGTGTGTGTTTCTGGGAGGGGTAGTTGGCTATTTATAAGCAACTATGCCTTCTAGGATGTTGACAAATGTCTTCATCTCAGGGGGTTTTTCAGATATGGGTCCCTAGTTAAGTGGGCTTGGGCTTTTAATAATAACAGCCTTATTTCATGATGAAAAGGGCATGGGATGACCCATTTAAGCGTTGGGTACCCATTTATAAAGTGGATTGATTATTACCCGAATAGAATATTCGGGTCCAATTTTCATGTTCTATCAAGTGCTCCCTGACTTCATCGGCATGGTTTTCCATGTCGATGGAGTCATGCTCGGTCTGTCGAGGATATTACTTCGGTCTTGTCGTTCCCAATGCTTCATCGAGAAGTGCAATAGACTCATGACGGTTCCCAAGGGAGGGGGGGGGGTCCCATTTGTAGTTACTCATCCTAATATCTTTTTTTTTTGGGAAACTCCTATAAAGGGGTGTGCCCCCTTCATAATCATGCATTTTACTACTACTTTGCTTGTGACATAATGGCTTCCTCTGATTCTACTGGTGAGAGCTCGTTTGACTATATTTCTTATTTAGAAACTGAGGTCACGAAATCTCGCACCGCGAATAAGAAACTCGTGGCCAAGGTTTCAGACTATAAGAAAAGGTTGTCTGACATGGATTCCGCTCATCATGCGACGATGGCCGATCGGGATTGGGCCTTCGAGCGTATAAAGCGGCTCGAGGCTTGTCTGGCTAAGCAGAAGGCAGCAAAAAGGGCCTATAAGCTTACCTTCAAAGAGTTGCATGCTCGGTCTATACCGAGTTCGGATGAAGATGAAGAAGGCTCTTCCTCGAAATAATTAGTTTTTTGTGATTTTTGTTGTAATTTCTTTTGAATGGGGAGTCCTCTCCTTAGTTGTAATCGAAGTTTGTTGAAACTAATAAAATATTTCCCTATCCTTGTTCTTGTCTGTTTATCTTCTTGATATCTTTTTTGGATGACTTTAATTGGATTTGAACTGCTGTAGTTAGTCATGAATGCTCTTGGGAAGTTCAAGAGGTTGTCTTTCTTCGAGATGACCTTTTATCTACCTCTTGTTTCTTCCTATAAAAGGGGACCGTCTCTATATTCTTTGTGCAACTCATTCTTTCTTGACGAACAAATGGCCTCCCCTTATGAAACGAACGGTGACAACCTTCCTGAATACATCGCTCATCTTGAGGAGGAAGTGAAGAGGGTGCGTTATCTCGAAAAGAGGGTTGCCCGGCTGTCGGTGGGAGCTCGTCTGGCCGTCGAACTGGATGAGCGGTTAGACGCCATGGAGAGGGAGCATCAGAGGTCTTTGCTCGACAATATACGTGCTCGTGCTCGGATCAAAGAGCTTGAGGCCTCTAGAGATAGGCATATCGCTTCTAAGAGGGCTTATAAACTGGCCCTTAAAGAAGTGTATGCTCGGATGAAAAGGAAGCGGGATGACGAAGAGGGCCCTTCTACGAAATGATTTTATTATTTATGTTTACTGCTTTATCTGTAATGAAGCATCAATCAATCAATAAAGATTTCTTTTTCTTATTTATATCTGAATTACTTTCCCAACGCAATTAATTTTGACTGCGCACGCTTGTGGCCTCATTAAAGCTTTTTCTTGGGCCATGTGTTTGACCTTATCCATTGAACCTTCTTAATCTCTGTATCTAGGGACCACTGAGGTTTCTTGAGCCCTGTGCACAAAAATCTTATTCGCCAGAGCTTTCTTGAGCTTTGTGCAAAAGATCTTAGATATTTTATTTGAACTGCTCCCCTTCCCCAAAATGACGCGTGTTTCGCCGCCATTATGACTTACCCTCTTTAAATATCGGTAAGAACCCAAGCGTTTTTTGAACAAGAGTGGCTTTTAATTTCCCACGCCTTTTTAGAGCCTTGTTGGGGAATCCAAACGTTTTTTCTTGAACAGACACCTCTTTTAATTGCCATCGCTTCTTAGAACCCATTGGCGAACGGTTGCGACTCTCCATACCAGCCCTCATCTAATTGGCCTATAAATACCTTCTTAAAGCATGGTTACATCCACAACCCTTATCATATTATCTTCCCCTACATACGAATCTTCATCTTATAATCTTTTTTCAATGGCCAGTTCTTTCACCAAATCTGCATTGGTTTTGCAAGTGGAGGCTTTTGAAGCTTCCTATGGCCATGCACTGAAACTGTTGAAGGGGGCCGAGGAGGAGTTAAAGGTGATGCGTTATCACCATACCGAGATGGTTCGGGAATTAACTTGGCTAAGATCCGAACTAGATTATTGCCGACGTGCTCGTCAGGCCCTAGTTGAAGAGAATGAGGTGCTAAGGGGAAACTCGGCGCTTCGAGACAGGGGTGTCTCTGCCGGGCCCTCTCATCGATACCGATCGACCTCCCCCTAACCTCTCCATTTTCCTTTTCTTTTTATTTTCTCAGTTTCCTTCATTTCTTCCTCTTCCTCTTTTTTGCACTCTTTTTATTTTATTTTATATATCTCTCTCTTTTGCTTCTTTTTATATCCTTCTTATGCATCCTTTTTCTTTTTTATCGTGTTCCTTTTACTTTCTTCATCCTCTTCTTTCTCATCATCTCTAGTTCTCTCTACTTTTTTCCTTTTTCTCTTTCTTTCTCTTCTTTCTCACCACTACGACGTAACAATCAATCCTGTGATCCTAAGGATTTTGTGTTACTTCTAGGATTTTTGTCATTGTTCTTTTTGACTCTTCTTTCTTTTCACTTCTTTATGTTCCTCTTCATCTTTTTCTTCCCTTTTTGTTTTCTTTTTATGTTTCTTTCCTTCGTCTCCTGCTGTTCGCCTGATCCGCTGATGCTGTCGATCTTCTTTGGCCATTCTGTCTACTCATTTGGTTCTACCATTGAACACACGATGTAGTAGATTTTCTTTTAATGTAATCCTCGGATGTAATAGACCCCAATGTAATAGATTGTCTCTTGATGTAATGAGCAATGATGTAATCCATCTTCATTAATGAGAAACTTTTGCCCCTTTTATTTTGGCACTTCTTTTTATGTTGTACTAGTGGTTTGTCGTTTTTCCGAAATCCAGATCTTTGAATATCTTTTCTATTTTCTGCTGTACTGCGATATCAAATATATGTGGGTGTACTGTCGATCATAGGTGTACTGTCAGGAATTATGCTTGCTCCCAAGTATGTCAGGAAATACGCCAGTTCCCAAACATTGTCATAGAATACCATACTATATTTTCTCTATAAATACTCCTCTTCTTTTCTTTATTAGCTACCCTCTCTCCTTTTATTTTTACTGTTTGCTCTTTCCTCTACCCCTACTTTCTCTTGTACTATAGCAACTTCCCAGAATGTCTGAACCTGTGGGGAGATATCATGCTCAGATGAAGGGTTTGGACACGGAGGTATCTCACGTCCGACGTCGAATGGGAAGGCTTGAGAAGGAGTACGGCATTCTGGCCTTGAGTCTGTTCGTCTCTCACCCCGAAGAGACAGTGAAATGGACCGAGATTTCTGCCTTGAGTCGTCAGCTCGATCACTTGTTGCTTCAGAGAAATCGTCTGGCTAACTCCTGGTATGATGCCGAGGAAATTTGGGACCATGCTCAAGACGAGTTCGATAACTCCCCTCAAGGCCTGGCTAACATGATGGTTAGGAATGCTCGGCTGGAGGAGTGCGTCATGGTTCTTACTAGGGAGAAATCCGAACTCTCCGCGGAGAACGAAAATTTGATTGCCATGAATGATTCCTACCAAGCTCGGTTGAACTGCTCTGCTCGTTTTGCTTTCTCTCGGTCTGGTAGTTCGGTTTTTCCACCCATTGGTCCTTAGTTAGATTGGGCCGGTTTTCTTATGTATTTCCTGTTTTGGAACTTGTATCTTTTTCTCTTTTTTTGTATTTGAATCTGATGTATCTGTTCGTATCTCGTGCTTTTGTTCTGTGTCACGCTTTGTGCCCTTTGACTCTCTATAAATGCTCCCTACTGCTTGTTCTCCATTATCCAATCTTCTTTTCTCTCTCTTGTTGATAATTTTTGTTTCCTCTAACTTGCTTTTGTTTTGAGATGGCTCCCATTACTAGATCTGTCTCCAAAAAGAAAACCCTTCTGGAAGAGGAGCCTACTTTCTTGCTACCCCGTCCCCCTGGTTTTGGGGAGGAGGATTTGACTCCTCTTCAGCTAAAAGAGATTGAGATGTCGTGGTTGAAGCATGATCTCAAATGTGCTCAGACTGAAGCGAGGAGGTTTAAACAATATTGGGATGCGGAGGGCCTTGCTCGTTTCAAAGCCGAGCAGAAATGCAAGTCTCAATCTTACTCCTTGCAGCAGGCCGAGATGGCGATTGCTCGTTTGATTAGGGAGAGAGAGCATCTGGAGGAGCTCTTGGCGAAGAAGGATGCCGATATGGGGGGTAGTTCTAAGAAGTAGGATGGTGTATTTTCTTGTAAAAATTTTCTCTTTGGTTGTATTTTTGTGTTTTCCCCCCTTGTGGATGAATAAACTTTTGCTTCACGCTTGATTCTGTCTATTCTGTTTTATTTCTTGTTCACTTTGCCTTTATATTAATACAGTCGAGGATGTTTCATTACACACCGAGCAATGTGCCCGGTTATCCCCCCGGAGAGCGTTTTTAGACTTGATGCTTAATGCCGTCAAGCTAGAAACGGTCTCCGTCCATCTTGGTCGGTGTGCCCTTTTGGTAAGGAATGGTTGGGCGTCGAGGATCTTAATCGGGGATATTATTGGTAGCGTATGCTGGAAGCTTTTCGTGGTAGGGTCCACTGGCCGTTTATTTAGGTGTAATGATGTGAATTGCTTTGGGTAGTGGGATATGTGCTGACGTGGCAAAATCTGGAGCGTTTATAAGTTAAAAATAGCAGCGGTTGTTGACTTATCTATGGTTGGAAAAAAGGTAAACCTCTGTCACACGAAAAGGTGGTTATTATTCTATTCTTTTTGTGACTCCACTCCTTTTTTACTGTGCCAAGCAATCCCTTTTGTTTTACCACATAATTTGCTGAAGAAAATATCTGTCTCTCTAAAGTATACTCTTCCCGCCAAAAAGGAAAAATGTGCTGCCGCTCCATCTAGGGTTTCGTTATATTGTCGATATATTTGCTGCTGTTTCGAACGTATCCGCTCAGAATGGCAACTGTAAGTGCTTTGTTATTATTATGTTCTTTTTGTTTGAGGACTGGTATTTGATTTGCTGTTGTGGTCGTAGATATGGTGTTGGTAACATGTCGTGGTTGTCTATATAAGTCTGGCGATATTGAGTTATGTACTGGATTTAAACTGATGGGAAAAGGAGTGAAACGTAGGGTTGTTGGTTAATTGTTAGCAGGGGGTTTTCTTTATGTTGATGTTATTGTGGGTTGTGTATTAGTATATTGATGGATTTTTGGTGATGTTTGGATAGGAAATTTTGACCCAGTGCCTGGCCCAAGTGGGGGCCCATTCGTGGAAAAGGATTTTAAGAGGCTTGCCGGAATACCTGATAAGATACATGTTCGGCTTCCGATATCGGACGACGAGGTGTTGGGGTTTGTTCCGGCCGGCGAGGTAGCTGTACTTTCCTCTGCCTTCTTTACTGGGGGTTTAAGACTTCCTTTCAGCCAGTGGGTGGCTGCATTCTTTGAGGCCGTTCAGATTGCTCCGGCCCAACTGGCCCTGAATGGTTACCGTACCCTAAACGGTATTCAAAGGCTATCGGAGTTGGCCGGAATCCCGATCGAACTAAAGGATGTGTTCGGGATTTATACTTTGAGTTTTGATCGCCGTAGCTCGTATCTGAAGACCATGCGTGCCTTCTGTCGGCTTGTTTTTGGTCTGCCGGATACCAACAAGGGGGAGAATCTTGGTGTTGTGATCGTTTCTGGTGATTGGGGTTGCGTTGGACACCAAATTCCCAGCCCTGCTACGAAGGCGCCCATGATGCCAGACCTCGGTGCTCCCAATGTCGAGGCTCTCTTAGCTCTGTGGAAATGGTGGGGGCCTGGATCAACGAGGGATCCTGCTAGTCGTACCGCTCCCGTGCTTCTCGGATACCCTGTGGGGCCAGTGACAAAAGGGAATCCTGTCCCTGAGATTCTGAGAGAGTCCGAGGAGGAATTTTTGAAGGTGGTCCGAGCTCGAAGTGCTGCTCGGGTAGGGAAAAAGACCGTTCGCTCAAAGCGTCGTGGATCTGACCCCGTCGTTGGAACAACGAAGAGGGCTAGGGGGACCGATGCATCGGTCACCGAGGAGGCTACTTCCCAAGGGAATATCCCCGAAGATGTCCCTACAACTGACGAGGTATGCGTATATTTATATGGACTCTCTTGTCTGTTGATTGGTGTGTTGTTCTCTAGTTCTTTGCTTCATTGGTTATCTTGTTTCAGCTACTGACTTCTCCATTGGTTATCCTCGCTCTTGCCCGGTCTATGGGTATTATTGTGTTTCAGGGGTCTATGGATAACATATTCGAACATCTCAACCTCATGGTGAACATGGGCAAGAGTACGATGACTCTGCCTGCGATATCGCCTATTCATACTGAGGAGATGATGGACTCGCTTGTTGTCTCGCCCACCCGTATGGAGGGTGTGGGCGAGCACAGGGCCCCTGAGACTGGCCTTTCGGAGAAGGAGGTGACGGAGGAAGTGGAGGAAGCCGGTAAAGAGGTTGCCGAGGATGTAGTGGTGGGCATCGAGGATGAGGTTCTCGAGCTACCTGAAGAGGTGTTGGTGGACGGGGTCGCGATGACCCGTTACATTGATCGGTGTAAGGGGAAATTGCTGGGGCAGCCCCAGGCTGTAAGGATGGGGTATACTGCTCTGAAGCCCCTTGTCTTCAAGCCAGCCGTGGTGTGCTTCGGGTATGTTTAGCATGTATTTAGTTATATAAGTCGTCATACCTTTAGTGGGAGGGTGTCTGATGTTGCATGTCTATTTGTTTTTTTTGTTTTTTTTGTGATGGCAAGGCTTTCGTGGGTTCCGTTGCTCTGAGGGATCAGTGGAAGGCACTCGAGGCTGAGAAAGAGAAGCTCGTGACCGAGAAGAAGGACCTGCTGGCGGCCTTTGAGGAGGAGCAAAAGAAACTGGTCGCCGAGAATAAAATCCTGGGCGAGAACTATGACAAGGTGTCGGGGGACTTTCTGCTCGTGACCGAGGAGGTCGGTAAATTGGAGGCGGAAAAAGAGAGTATGGTCGAAAAGTACGACCAACTAGAGGAGGAGAGCTTGCTCTTGGCGGAGGACGTGGAAGCTGAGAAGGCGGAGGTTGCGGCTCTAAAAGCAGCGCATGCTGAGGAGCGGAAAAAGTACGCTATGACGGCGAATTTCGCCGTCTATTGCGCTCATGTGCGCGCGCTTAATTTCGCGAAGGTTCCTTTGTCGGATCCGGCATGGTCGGAATTGGTGTACCCCTGTCCTCATGGTGCACCTCCGAAACCTCAGGATTGGGCCAACCTCCGAGATGAGGAGCTCCCACGGCTGCCGGGACATACTACTTCGACAGCGCCGCGTCCCCATTCCGGGTCTGCTCCAACGACTCCTCGGTCTGCTCCCGCCGTCACTCCCCCACCCACATCCCCTCAGGTGGAGCCTTGACCATTTTCTTGTAGTATTTTCTGTATAGCTTATTGTAAAGTCTTTGGATACCCGAAATGTGGGTCGCTTTTGTATCTAGAAACATATTTGTTTAGAGAAGTGGTAATATAGGTGGTGTTGGTTGTTTTGGTTGGCTTGTCCGAATTGATTTTCCCTTTTCTAGGGTCATCATATTTTGAAGTATGTGAAAACAAAATATTGTCAGGTACCCCATAACCCTCTGGCCATGGTGGTCTGGGCCTCGCCTAGTCGTGGTCTTGAAAGGTCTAAGCCTTTCCTAACTGCTAAATTGAAGGCTGCTCGTCGTAAAATCGAGGATCTGAATGTTCATATTTCAAACGTGTCGACTCGGTTACGTGACTTGGGAGAGAAATTCAGCAAAAAGACCGCCTATTATAAGGCGAACAAGGGTAAGGCGAAAGAACTCCTCGGTGCACTTCGGCGATCTCGTGATGAAGCCCGAGGCCGTGTGACGAGCCTGAACTTAGTGCTAGGTGCCGTTTTCGAGGATGCGGACCTACTGCTAACCTTTGTGAAAGCGTATTGGGCCCGAGTTCGCGCTTTAGAGGTGCTTGAGCATGTGAAAAGGAGGAGTGGTGTCGCCCGGGCAGAACGCATGGTTGATGCGACGGCCGGGGTAACTGAGACCACGGCGGCCTTGAACCGAGTAGATGCAGTCATTCGTGAGCGTTTGGGAACTCAAATTGTTTCATTGCGAGATATTCATTTCGCTGATGTAGTAGAGACCTCAGTGTCCGTTGAGGGGCTATCGGATTAATAATTGAGTTGTTTGTTTTGCCGTAGATATATAGAGATTTTTTTTTATTTTTTTTTATTTTTTTTTATTATTTTTTTTTAATGAGTATTCATCTTTTCCCTTCTTCCCAATTTTTTTTTTTTAGGCACATGATACTATGTCGCACCAGGCTGGCTCTCCAAGTCTAGTTAGTCCGGGGCCAGGACCTACTTATGCCGCCCGAGACGAGGCCCCATCTGGTGTGGCTAGTGATGATCATGTCAAGGTTCCTTATATCTTTTTATTGGGTAAGAATGTCGAGTTGCTCAATTTGTGTGGCCGACTTAGGGCCAAGTTGAAAACTCAGGCTTCTTCTTTTCGTGAGTATGCTCGGCGTTCCGAGCATGTTGTCAAGGTTCAGGAGCGTCGTTTAGATCGGTATTGGCGGGTAAAGGAAAAATACTTCAGTAAACTAAAGTCGTTGGTAACCCAAGCGAACATGCTGGTGAAGTATTTCCGTTTGTCCCGATCTAGATACGATGCCTCTGCAGCTATGATCGAAGCTCGCAACCTTCCTTTCGACGATGCTCGTCGGAAAGCGGTCTCGGATGCTCACGAGGTCGCTAAAGGAGCCGAATTCTCTGCGCGGCTTAAGACGTTGACATGCGTTGGCGCACATACGACCAACTTTGATGCCCTTATTTCGGAGGATCGTTTTGATGGCGAGGAAACTGATGGGGATACATCGACGGATGACGAAGAAGTGTCACTTGGTCAGTTACCGTCATGTTCCTCATGTAGTAGCTCTTGAATAAATTTCTTTATTTGTTGGTTGTATCCTGTTGCCTCCGTAACGCGGGCGAGGACTATTTGTTTTACTTCTGTTCTCCCGTTTTCGGATCTTCTCATTGTTGTACGGATATTTCATTGATTGGATTGATTTTCCTTTGTTGATTTCTTCGTTTGGCAATTGTGTTGCCTCCATAATGTGGACCTTTATTATCTGCTTTATTTCGTTATACGTGTATTGGACATTCCCGTTGCTGCTATTTCATTGTTTTGATGGATTTCTTTTCATCCTCTCATTGCTGTATTTCTTTTCGTCTCCTCATTGCTGTATTTCTTTTCGTCTCCTCATTGCTGTATTTCTTTTCGTCTCCTCATTGCTGTATTTCTTTTTGTCTCCTCATTGCTGTATTTCTTTTCGTCTCCTCATTGGGTCAACGTGTACCTGCATATACATAAGTATTCATTCCTAGGCATTCTTTTAGACATGCCATGTCGGGAATTTCATAGTATTCCTAGGCTCTTTGGCCATGTTGGGAATTTCATAGTATTCCTAGGCTCTTTGGCCATGTTGGGAATTTCATAGTATTCCTAAGCTCTTTGGCCATGTTGGGAATTTCACAATATTCCTAGGCTCTTCGGCCATTTTGGGAATTTCACAGTATTCCTAGGCTCTTCGGCCATGTTGGGAATTTCACAGTATTCCTAGGCTCTTCGGCCATGTTGGGAATTTCACAGTATTCCTAGGCTCTTTGGCCATGTTGGGAATTTCACAGTATTCCTAGGCTCTTCGGCCATGTTGGGAATTTCACAGTATTCCTAGGCTCTTCGGCCATTTTGGGAATTTCACAGTATTCCTAGGCTCTTCGGCCATGTTGGGAATTTCACAGTATTCCTAGGCTCTTCGGCCATGTTGGGAATTTCACAGTATTCCTAGGCTCTTTGGCCATGTTGGGAATTTCACAGTATTCCTAGGCTCTTCGGCCATGTTGGGAATTTCACAGTATTCCTAGGCTCTTCGGCCATGTTGGGAATTTCACAGTATTCCTAGGCTCTTCGGCCATGTTGAGAATTTCACAGTATTCCTAGGCTCTTCGGCCATGTTGGGAATTTCAGCTGCATTGGTTAGACTGCATGATATGACACTTTATTTATTCAAAAGGCAAAGGTATTAGTTAGAGAGATAAGGCGGCACCTGTATTTGTACTGACGGTCTGGCTTATATGTAGTACTTCTTTAGGTTAGCCACGTTCTAAGAATTTTTCTCCCCTCTGCTATTTTCGAACAGAACGCTTTTGAGTTTGTAGGTAACTGGGCTTGTTCTTTTGACGATCTCGTATGGTCCCTCCCAGGTGGGGCTCAATTTACCATGTATTTCATTTAGGGTATATACCGTTACTCGTCGTAGCACCAGTTCTCCGACTATGAACTCTTTGGTCCCTTTTATCCTCTTGTCATATGCTTGTTTGACACCTTGTTGATATTTTGCGAGTGTAAGAGCTGCTATCTCTCGTTTCTCGTCTATCATGTCAAGCTCTTCTCTCATTCTTTGTTCATTGTTTCCCTGCTCGACTAAAGTTGTTCGGAGCGTGGGTAGCCCAATTTCTGTTGGTATGACAGCCTCAACACCGTATGCTAAGCTAAATGGGGTTTCCTTGGTGCCCGTCTTCGGCGTGGTTCGGCACGACCACAAGACGTTAAGTAGCCGTTCGGGCCATCTCCCCTTCGCTTGCTCAAGGGTTGTCTTGATGCCGTCTAGTATTGTTCGGTTCGATACCTCTGCCTGGCCGTTACCCTGTGGGTATGTCGGCGTCGAATAGAACTTTCGGATCCCTAGTTCCTCGTACCACAGTTGTAATTGTGCATCTTTGAACTGGGTTCCGTTGTCGGCGACAATAGCGTACGGTATTCCGAACCTGGTTATGATGTATTCCCAGATAAATTGTTTGACATTGCTCGCTTTGATTTCTCGGAGGGGCTTAGCTTCAACCCATTTGGTGAAATAATCCGTCGCGACGATCAGGTATTCCACGCTCCCCGGGGCCTTTGGGAGTTTTCCGATCAGATCTACTGCCCATTGTGCAAACGGCCATGGAGCCGATACGGGGGCCATTAGAGATGAGGGGAGTCGTGGTATTTTGGCGAATCGTTGGCACTTATCACAACGTTGTACATATACATCAGCATCTCGCTTGATATAGGGCCACCAATACCCTTGAGTAATTGCCTTGTTTGCAAGGGATCGCCCTTTGATATGTGCGCCGCAAGATCCTTCATGGAGTTCCTCCAGGACCGGCAATTGTAGCTCGGGAGACACGCACAGTAGGTGGGGTCCCCGGTAACTGGATTTGTACAGTTTGTCGTCCTCGGATAGCCAGAATCGAGGAGCTTTTCTCGTAATTTTCAGCGCTTTTATCTTGTCGGCTGGGAGCGTCCCACTTCGCAGATAATGAGTCATGTCGTCCATCCAACCTAGTTCGTACTGTACTGAAGTCACTCGGTCTATCCTTTTAGATATGCTAGGGGTCATCAGTAGTTCTACTGTAATCGACCGGGTATCGGTTAATGTTAAGGTCGAGGCTAGGGTGGCCAAGGCATCGGCATGTGCATTTTGGTGCGATTAATCCTGACTAACTCGCATTGTTCAAAGGTGGCCATCAAGTTTTGGACTTTCTCCTGATAGAGGATCATCCTGTCATCTTTGGCTTTGTACTCGCCGAGGGCTTGATTGACAATGAGCATGGAGTCTGAACTCGCAACTAAGTGGGAGCATCCTAGGGAACTGGCGACGAGCATACCATTGATCATGGCTTCGTATTCTGCCTCATTATTGGTAGCTCGGAACCCCAGTTTTATGCTTTTTTCGATGATTGCTCCTTCTCCAGACTTTAGGACGATCCCTGCTCCGGATCCGTCCTTTGTGGCTGATCCGTCGACATGTATCTGCCAGTGTGACTGTGGAGAGATTGCCAAGGGCTCATCATAGCCTTCGGTAAACTCCGCGACGAAATCGGCCAAGACTTGTCCTTTTACGGCATGTCGGGGTACGAACTCGATATGAAATTGGGATAGTTCGACCCCCCAGGCGGCAACTCGACCGCTTATGTCTGTCCGTCGAAGTGACTCTTTGATACGAAACTTCGTGTATAACCGGACCTCATGAGCTATAAAATAGTGTGGCAGCTTCCTGGTGGCGACGACCAAGGCCAGACATAGCTTTTCCAAGGGGAGGTAACGTGTTTCGGCTTCGACCAGAGTTTTGCTGACGAAGTAGATCGGATATTGCTCGCGACCCTCTTCTCTGAGGATGACTGCACTCACAGCTGTAGTGGAAACTGCTAGGTAGCATGCCAGAATATCTCCTTTGCTCGGCCTTACCAGCAGTGGTAGCGTCCTCAAGTACTCTTTGAGAGTGTTGAATGAAGCCTCGCATTCCGGGTTCCACACGAATTTTCTATCTTTCTTGAGTGATTCGAAAAACGGTCGTCCCTTATCTGCGGATCGACTGATGAACCTGCTCAAAGCGGCCATCATTCCAGTGAGCTCTTGTACCTGTTTCTTATTCTTGGGCGCTGCCAGGTTCTGCAGAGCTGTGATCTGGTCGGGATTTGCCTCTATTCCTCGTCGGCTGACCATGTGCCCCAGAAATTTTCCTTTGCTAACTCCGAAGGCACACTTGCTCGCATTGAGCTTCAATTTGTGCTTGCCCAGCGTGCTGAAGACATCTCTGATATCTTGGAGGTGGGACGTAGCCCTTTCGCTTTTGACGACCATGTCGTCTATGTAAACCTCCATCGTCTTCCCTATATGATCTCTGCATACCTTCGTTATCATCCTTTGGTATGTTGCTTCTGCATTGCGCAGGCCGAACGGCATTACCGTGTAGCAATAATTTCCCAAAGGCGATATAAAGGACGTTTTTTCTTGATCTTCGTGGGCTAGGGGAATTTGGTGGTATCCTGAATATGCGTCGAGGAAGGTCATTCTTTCTGCTCCCGCCGTCGCATCCACCAGTTGATCTATCCTCGGGAGGGGAAAGTGGTCCCTCGGACAGGCTTTGTTGAGATTGGTGAAGTCTATACAGACTCTCTCCTTTCCGTTCTTTTTTGGGACTACGACTGGATTGGATAACCATTTCGGATAGAAAACCTCCCTTATGGCTCCAGCCTCCAATAGCTTTTGTACTTCGGCGATTATAGCTGCTCTGTGCTGTACAGACATTTTCCTGCTCCTTTGAGCTACCGGCTTGTATTCGGCATTAACACTTAGGTGGTGGCACGCCGTTTCGGGGTCTAGGCCTGGCATGTCTTTGGGACTCCAGGCGAACTTATCAACGTTGCTGAAGAGGAATGCTTCCAGCTCTTCGGATTCCCGTTTTGGAAGGTTATTCCCGAGGAGGAAATAGTGCTCCTCGTCCATATCCGGGATATACACCTTCCTAAGTGTTTCTCCTACTTGTTCTTCAACAACCCTCTCGGTTCTGGATATTTGGTTGATCAGCTTCTTGGTGCTGGTGGGTTGTTCGACAACGATCAGCTGTTTTTGTAGGGCTGCGGTAATGTCTTCACAACGTCTTGAATCTTCTTGATACCCCCTGGCTGTCTCGATCTCTCCCCTGTCATTTGGGTATTTGACTTTTTGGTGGTAGGTCGAGGGTATGGCCCGCATGGCGTGCAGCCAAGGTCGGCCTAAGATTGCGTTGTGGCCGGAGCTGTCGTTGACTACTAAGAACTCCACGGGAACCGAAACAGATCCAGTTGTTACGTTGAGGACGATCTTACCCAAAGGTTTGGTCGTCTCGGAGATGAACCCGATCAATGTGACATCAGTAGGTTGGAGATCTTGTGTCTTGAGTTCCATTTTGTCGAAAAGCTCTCTGTACATGATGTCACAAGAGGCTCCTTGGTCGACTAGCACCCTGCTGACCGTGTCGCGGCCAATTTGAACACGGAGATTAATGGCGTCCCCGTGGGGATATATCACCCCTTCCTCGTCGTGACCCGAGAAGGAAATGGGTGGACATCGTCGGGACGTGCATTGCCTTTTAGAGGTCGACGCTTGCGACGCCTTGGCTACCTGGCCAAAGTGCGCCAATTGCCGTTGTCGTGATCGTTCTCCGCCTGTTCCCTTGGGTCGTGACATGTGAACGACGTTGATCGTTTTGCCCTGCCGGTTGCCGGCTCCCTCGATGGCTAGTTGTTTGCCTTTGTTCCCTGCGCCTGTGATGAACTTAGCTAGGTATCCCGCATCACCTCACAGGTTCATCTTCCACCGCAGATGATGGCAATGTTCGGTGAGGTGGCCGTGATCCTCATGATATGTGCAAAAAAGTTTGGAGTCTCTCATATTGGGGGGAGAATTGATCGGTTGTGGTCGAGAATACCAACTTTCCCTGCATATATCTTTTAGGATATCGTCAGCGGACATGTTGAAAGTGTATCGTAGTTCGACCGGTCCGAAGTTATTTCGGCGCTCCCTATCTTGGAACCGATCTTGTTGGATCGGTTTGGGGGGCATCGGATAAGTGAGCTGCAGTGGTTTAGGCTCGTTGATCGGGGGAGGGTATGCGATCTGGAGCGGTTTAGGCTCAGGTTCTTGTTGTCGCTCGCCTCTCCCGTGGACCTCGGGACCTTTGTCCTTCCTGGTCGGTTTGAATGCTTCTTCATGGTTGTTCCTGGCTCTTTTGCGACCCACCTGTGCTTCCCGAACTGTTTCCCTTCTTGGTAGTGTTCGGTTTAGGAAACGAATTTCATCATTCTTATCGGTGAGGTGGGTACAGTAGGCCAGTAGAGAATCTGTGGTCGGGAAGTCTTTGCCTATGAACTTCCTTCTCGCCCAATAGCCATTAGGGATGGAATTGATAAAGTTCTGGATGGCTATATTATTGGCATATTGTGGAATCTGGTTTGCTACGTCGATGAAGCGTATGCAATAGTCGTTGAGCCTCTCATTCGGCATCATAGTCATTTTCAAAAGGGTTTCGATGCTAATCTTCTTTTTCCTATGGGTGGCGTATCTAGTGGAGTACGCTCTTAGCAGCTCTACCCAGTCTCTTATGGAGCCCCGTGGTAGGTTGTGATACCACGACGAAGCCTCTTGGCCCAAGCTGTTTTTGAAAAATTTGCACATAAGTGCCTGGTCATCGCTCCACAATTCCATCTTCGTCTTGTAGTGCCTTAGGTGGTCGATAGGACAACTTTTTCCATCATAAAGCCTGAACTCAGGGATGACGAACCCCGCCGGATTGCGATACCTCGTGATCTGTTCGGCGCATGGGGTTTCTTGGCATACGTTCCATGCTTGTTGGAACGCGTCATCCGAGGCTTGGTAGGGGGGTATCCCCGCTGATGTGGTGGTGGTCCATAACTTTCCCCGATCATGTGTTCGGGATATCTACCGTCCTTCGCGTGCGTATCGAGGACACGTTCCCCACGCGTGTTTGGGTGGACGACCATCGGAGGGATTATCTCGGGGGGACTGTCCCCTTGATGGGGCGGTCTTGTGTTGGTTCGTCGCCCTGCTGTTTCCAGGGCGGCCCTGTAAGCTGAATCTTCCGCTTCACGGCGTAGATCTTTATCTGTATTTGCGAACTGGGTAATTGGCAATGCGATGCCGACAGCTGTCATGGCCGTCATACATGCCGCCAGTTGAGCTTGCAGCTGGGCATAGTTCCTTTCATTGGCTGGTAGAACAACGTGTTGTACTTCTACCGTGGATGGTGTAATTATCCTCGGCGGAAGAGTCGGTGGTCGGGACAACTTTTCAAGTACATGACCCCCGGGCATACCATAGCGGCGATCTTCGTTCGTTTGGAGACGAGCGCCGGAATTGACCGAGGCTGTTGGCAAAGGGACTCTTGAGCTCGGCCCTGCTTGGAATCCGGGTTGGCGTCTTCGTGCTCGCCTTAATACGGGCATGACTTGTTCTCCATCCGAGGACGAGGAGGGTTCGTCCACAATCCCTTCAATTCGCTGGGGTGGTTCTTGGTTGACATAGGAGGTTGTTGGTTGATTTCCGGGCTGGATAGCGTCATTTCTATCACGGATTTCGAGTAGATCGTCGAGGTGTTGTTGGCTGAATTGTACGTTTTGGTTATTGGTTTCTACTATCTCGGGATGGGTTTCTTCTACATTGGTCTCCATTGTCGCTCGTCTGGTAGAGGATTGGTATTCGAATTCTAAACTAGTTGGGGACTAGATGATTCCCGGAGACGGCGCCATTTGATAAAGCCATAACTTTGGTCGGTCGCGTTAGACTTTTCAACAATAGAATAATGATAAATTAACTGCAAGTAATGAACACCTCGTGGTCTTTATTATTGATCGGGTCATTACATTTGTTCGGATTATTATCAACTTGCTACAATTGCGCTTGATTTAAATATTTAAGCTCTTATTTTGATCGTTCTCTTTCTTCTTCGATGTTCGGTTCTTTCTCTGTTCGGTTTGTTTCCTCACTGGATAAGCTTTGATTAATTTTTCTCTTTTCTCAACTTCTCACTATAATTTTTGGATAGATTTTTCGATCTGTGCGTGTCCTTGTGTGTCTCCTTGTGTGTCTCCTTGTGTGTGTTTCTGGGAGGGGTAGTTGGCTATTTATAAGCAACTATGCCTTCTAGGATGTTGACAAATGTCTTCATCTCATGGGGTTTTTCAGATATGGGTCCCTAGTTAAGTGGGCTTGGGCTTTTAATAATAACAGGCTTATTTCATGATGAAAAGGGCATGGGATGACCCATTTAAGCGTTGGGTACCCATTTATAAAGTGGATTGATTATTACCCGAATAGAATATTCGGGTCCAATTTTCATGTTCTATCATATGGTTTTCGCCAAAGGGCAGTAAAGATTTACAGAAGATATAAAGATGGAGGAGGAATAAGTGGTTTTTCTTTTCTTTTTGTGTTTGTTAGCTGTCTATCTTCTTATGAGCTCAATTAGACCTTTTTTGTTTTAAGTTTTTGGTATAGCAGATGCAGTTGTACATATCAATAAAATTCGACGACTTCAAAAAGAAAATGCATTGATCTAATTTAGAAATCTAATCTACAAAATTAGTTTAATTCTGTAGTTGAGAACAAAAGTTCCCAACTCTAATGGAGGAAATTTGTTGGTTTTGTAGCATTCGGGACCTCCGGTCATTGCAGTTGCACAAACACGTTTACAAATAACACACATATCGCTATCCAAAAGAGACTTCCTTATATTTTGTCGAAACCTGGATAGGTATGAATACTTATATTTAAACCCTTTGTGATCGGTGAAACTGGCGACTTATTACTTCGATTATTGATTTTAGTACAGGAGTCACAGGACCCTTAACTGTTGTTACACAGTACATAGTAATAGGGGTGGGCAAAAAATCCGCAAACCCGCCCCGTAACCCAATCCGTGCGGATTGGGGCGGATTGGGGCGGGTTGGGTGTCAAAAAAAGTTAAATCCGCCCCGCCCCAATCCGTAAAAAAATTCGTGGGTTGGGTTAGGGTTGGGGTTTCCAAACCGCGGGTTAATCCACTCCAACCCGTTTCAATCCGCATATATATATATATATATATATATATATATATATATATATATATATATATATATATATATAAAAATTTTCTCAAGATCTTTTTTAATAAGAGCTTCTATATTATAATAGTATTGATTTAAGAAAAATTATATATATAGACAAAAAATCTTTGCATTGTCCAAACTTAAGGTTAATGATTCGATTGATATATTGTCTTATAAATTCAATGTATTATCTCGTATTTATAAAAAGAAGGAATTTTTAATCTGGGTCTAGCTAGTATGAGTGGTTAATTTATTTTTAAAAACTTTATTTGTAATTGAAGTATAGCCAAATACGAAGTTATATAAAGTTATTACGAAATCTGTATCTATTGAACTTGTGGATTCAATTAGCTATTGAACTTTATTTTGATTATGTTGATGAAGAATAATTTGTTTTGTTTTGTTTTGTTTTAGCTTTATTACTTGTTCCGAACATTCTAAACGTATTTTTGTTGACTTTTAGTTTATATTTCTATTTGAAAGATTTATTTTTTAAAAAATATTTAGGTAAATTATGCGAAATAATGAAAAATTAATGACTAAAATGAAAATTCAAGAAACAACCCGCACCCAATCCGCCCCGCTTGATAATGGGTTGGGTTGGGTTGGGTTGGGGTTTTAATTATAATGGGTTGGGTTGGGTTGGGTTGGGATTTGAATTTCACTAATCCGCCCCAATCCGTCCCGCTATTTATTTTACGGGGCGGGTTAGGATTGCGACCAATCCGCCCCAATCCGCCCCGTGCCCACCCCTACATAGTAATATACTAAAAAAATTTAAAAGATTAAACAGACCAACTGAATTAAATAGAGGAGAAAACCCCAACCCGAGGGCGCAAACGAATTATATATAAGAACACAGAAAAAAAACGAAGGTTACTGTTGCTATACACTATTCGTGAATCCGAAGATATACGATATGGTTTTTCTCCCGAAGGGTAGAAGTAGAATTTGTAGCATTAAAACATCAACACACGGTTACAAATATATCATTTTGCAATCTATATAGACTACATTAAGAAGAATAATTTATCAAAGTTTGCTGGCAATGGGAGTCCATTTCCAAAATTCTAGTTGCTCTGGTAACTCTTTGAAGCAAAACTAAGATTATTTCAAAATAATGGAGATAAATACATAATGAAAAAAGAATAAACAAGGTCGGACTAATTAATTAGTAATTACAAATCTAATCATGAAAAGAAAAGAAAAACATCGAGAGACAAGGAACACTTTCTAATTTTCAAATACTTATTTTTATTGACATTGGCACCGTATACTTATTATAGTACCAACCACTTATCAATCATCATATGCTTTTGACATTGATTGTTAATTCTGGTTATTGTGTCAATTGATAAACTGAGACAATTTTAGTTCCCCCTTATATTAAAATTGCCATGCCTTTGACGTTAGATTTATTTAAAAACCATTGCCATGCACTAAAACAAAGGAAGTTAATTAATATAGAAGTTAAATTAATAAAGAAAAGGGTACGTAGTAGGGGCATAAGAGATGAGCTAAGTTACACGAAACTCCAATAACATTACATTAGAGCTCATATAGTCATATGTATGTATCATGTGTATGTAGCTGTAAAATCGAATTTCAGAGCTATGTTTAAATTTTATTTAAGAATAAAATACAGCGGAATTTTAGAAGTAACGTCCCGAGCTATCCTTTACTCTTGAACGTGACTGAATGCTATATATACGGCACTTAATGATATCGATCCGGTCAGAAATGTTCTACCCCTAAAGGATTTGAGCCGGTCAGAAAAAAAAAATTATGAGAAAAAGGTAAGGGTGAAAAAAGGGAATAAACTCGATGCACTTGTTTTAAGCCATAAATAGGTTTTTGTAATTTGCACACTAAATTAGTATTATTTTACTGAAAACCTAGTGGTACTGATATATAAAGTTTCCCATTTAACTCACCATTTAAAAAAAAACATTATTTACAAATTATTTACATCTATTTGTGATGAATATCAATTTTTAACGGTAGCAATAGCAAGGAAAATTCTTACAATGGTTATTTTGGCAACATGTAAATATGTAGAATCATAATCCACTCCTTCGAGTTGAGTATAACATTTGACCACCAACCTATCCTTATACCTTTCTACGGTACCATCATACTTAATTTTATTTTAAAAACTCATTTACACCCTAGTGACTGTTTCCCTTTAGGTAAATCAGCTAAAACTCATGTGTTATTCTTTTCTAAAACTTGTATCTCATTGTTTTTTAGGAAAAATTATTGAAGTATATAATTTTTCAAGTTTAATTACCAAAACATACGACACATAAAAGTTTATTCCCAAAACATACAACTATAATAAATATATATAATTGTATGTCTGTATGTTTGTATGTTTTCAAAAAAAAAAATGTTGTATGTTTTGATAATATGTTTTGGTGACTTGTATGTTTTAGACATTACCCCATTTTTTTTTATAACTTATTGCCATAAAGGATTAGGATTAGTATGAGCTGTTTATAAGTATTTGGTTTAATAGGAGAAGAAAATAAAAAAAATTATAACTTTCTCAAATATTATCATAAGAAATAAATGATGATAAATGATAAGATGAAACTGTAGCAGTAGCTTGATTGGAATCACAATGAAAATCTTTTCAATAACCAGGTGGATTATGATATCTTGAAGATTTTCTCATACATGTATCCTTAATTTCAACAATATCATTAACACTTATTTAAAACACTGGTTTGAACCACCTCTTTTTCTGTATCATTATGAATAACATTTTCTTGCCATTTTCATGCTAAAAGGCCTAGGTTGATTGAACCTAGGATTGAAATTAGGGCTAAATCTTTGTCTTCGTTTCCAACCAGATGGATAACCATGAAGTTTGTAGCACATATCTTTAGTATGCTTATTAGAACCACAAAAAGTACGTTTCACATTCCCCTTCCCATATTTGGCCTAAATTGAAAACCAGCATTTGCATTAACATTCTGAAAATAAGTACCCATATTCTGACCACTGTTCACCCCTTTCTGATTAATTTCATCCAAATTTTGACCAACTCCATGAGACTGAACAACTAACACCATATTATGTACCATAGAACTATGTTTATTTTTCTGTTTTTTTATCCTGAGTAGTCATAGGATACATATCATTCATATTTGACATTGATTTCATTAGCAAGATTTGATTATCACCCTTGCATATTTCTCATTCAACCCCATTAAAAGATCATCTTGAACATTCTATTATCCCAAGCGACAATGACACTCATGAAATTGTATGTGCAACAACTAATAATTCCACAACTATACCCAGAGATAGGACTAAGAATTTTCAACTAAGAATTTTCAAGTCATTTCAGAAAGTTTCTAACTTGGTAAAATAGGCTGAAACTTACATATCACTCTGAACTATGACTATCTTGATATAATTTCCGATCTCTCACTTTTTCGATATGTGGACTTTGAAACCCTTCATTTATTTTATTTATTTTTTGAGAGGATTTATTAACGTAACGTAAGGATTAATCAGTGACCAATAACTGTAACTGGTCGATTCAAGGTAATGTTTTAGTAATAACAAAAAAGAAGCATCATCTATTATACAACTCAAGCCAACATGATATTTTAACAGAAAACTAATACTGAATTAACCATTTCTGAGTGGTTTAGAATTAAGGGAAATTTGTGCCATTAATTTAATCATTTCTCAAGAGCAGTATAGTATGCAGAGATTTTTTGGAAAAAGATGGGTTTATTGGGTTAAATATTAAAAGTAACAGAACGGTACGTGTGTAATGTACGGAGTATATACTTATTTTGAAATAACATATTGTATAATATTGTATAGTACTCAAATCAAGATGCAAATGAATAATTACTGTGCTTTGAAATCTAAAAACAATTGTTTTTTGTTGTTGTTGTTAATTTAAATATTTAGGCCGATTAATGATTATTTGGAACAGTAAAGACCGACCAGACTGTGGAGCCATCAACAATTCCTAATCCGTTTAAAATCGTATAGTTTGCTCCGGATCATACTTGAACGGTTTAAATCGGATTCAATTTGTCGATAGACTTGACACTGTAACTAACAGATCGGACTTGCTCGACCAGCCCAGACCGTTTACACCCCCGAGGCGAAACAGGTGTGTGTCCATTGCCTTTTTTC
The DNA here is from genome assembly GCA_963920805.1 of Primula vulgaris. NCBI lineage: Eukaryota > Viridiplantae > Streptophyta > Magnoliopsida > Ericales > Primulaceae > Primula > Primula vulgaris. The sequence goes on from OY987216.1 coordinate 35,894,758, forward strand.
CATTGACCACGACGGACACTCTGTGAACGCCCATTGGGGACACATAAGAAGGGTATTGGACACGGGGAAACAGAAAAGAAGTTGATAATTAGTTTAGGGTTTTCAGAATATTTTGTTTAATTACACATGAAACCTAATTATTTAATAAGGAAAAAAGGAAGAAGCAACCACGTTGATTGTTTTTGTACAAGTAATTGCATAATTGTGGTCCTTGTGGAAATTGCAAAAGGTTGTAGTCCTTGTGGAAAATTGCAATACCGATGGGGATATATTTGAAGATGACATATTCCCTAATTTTGCACTATAAATCACGGTGTATAACATCTCACTTAAACCACACAACCCTCACTAGCTATATCATACTTCTTGATAACAAAAAAAAATGGACACAAACACCCATGGTTTCTCTTGGAAAAATACATGGGATGACTGGAATGTCTGGAATGTGCGGGTTATCGTTTTCTCGAGCCTCTTTTTACAAACCTTCCTTCTTTTTTCGGGCCCTTTAAGAAAAAGAACGCAAGAGGGTTTTGTAAGCGTGCTTATATGGGCGGCCTATATTCTCTCCCCCTTTATTTGTACCTATGGGTTCGGATTAATCTCTGCACGTATACTTGATCCTGCCCCTCCAACTACTCCTGCTCCTGCTCCTGCTCCTCCTATATGGGATGCTACAACTACTCCTACTGCTACTGCTACAACTGTTATGCCAGATCGTGTATATAGTACACACCCGTATCTACTGGGGATATGGTCTCCCTTCCTCCTTCTCCACCTCAGCAGACCAGACACAATCACCGCATTATCTATTGCGGACAACGAGCTTTGGCTTAGAAAAACCCTTTACATAACTCTCTACAGCTACTACGTTACTCGTATGATTATTCTCTCAGCATGCAGTCTATCAACATCTCCTGATAGCAACTTCTGGGTCCCTGCGGTTATTGTATATGTAATCGGAATAAAACGGTATGGTAAATGGATTAATACATTATTCTTTGCTACCACTGTTGGTACCGATTGTTACTTGCCTGAGAGACCCTTGCTTGCTACAACCCAAGAAGATTTTGTCGAGGACCTGTCCGACCTTCAGGTTCTTAAACACGCGTACGGGTTTTTCACTCGATTCAAAGGCTTAATAGTTGATTATAGCTTCACTTTTTTAGATTGTAGTAAAAGCAGGGACGATTTCGTTACAAAGCTAACACCCAAAGATGCTTTTAGAGTAGTCGAGCGAGAGCTTAATTTTTTCTATGAATTTTTATACACTAAGGCTTGGATTTCGGAAACCAAGTCGGCTTATCATTGGAGGATTGGGGAATTCGTGGCTCTTTTGGTGGCGCTGGTGTTTTTCTGTATGGGAGATAAGTCCATATTTAAAAATAATGATATAGATATAAAAATTACATATTTGTTGCTAGGAGGTTCTATTCTCCTAGAAGCATCCGCTATGATTATGGTGTTGAACTCTGATTGGTTTGTCGCACATCTTAAGTCTCGCGGCGGACTTCCAAAGAAAATAGGAATGTACCTCGAGATTTTCAAAACTTGGTGGCGTAAAATTGTTCATCGCAAGTGGTCTAATTCACTCCCTCAGTACAACTTGATAAAATACTGCTTGCGCCCTAAAAAAGAAAGATCTGACGACAGCGATATCACAATCACAATGGCTCTGAAAACTATAGAGTCTATACGTTTTGTAAAGACGCTAAAGTTCGATGAGATAATGCGAGATTTTATCATAGCGGAACTGAAAATAAAATCTTCATTATCTAATAATCCGAGCACAGCCAGGGAGATACAGTCAGCCAGGGGCGATTGGGTAATTCGCTACGAGAATTGCATACAGCTGCTCAGGTGGATCGACGAATGTGATTTTGACCAAATCTTGCTGACATGGCACGTCGCGACAGACATATGCTTTTACACCGATAATAGCAACAAGAGCAATTATTGCAATATATCCAAGAGGCTATCAGATTACATGTTTTACTTACTGATATTCCAACCAGAAATGATGTCTTCGGTGGATGCTCGGGGGGAGAAAAGGTTTAAAGCTACTTGTGCCGAGGTTAGAAAATTCTTTCTTAGTAAAAATATAAAGGTGAGAAAAGGAGGGAAGGTCTTCGTACTGAATGGAGCTTGTGAAAATATTCTGAGTAATTATACGAATGTAGAAAATAATCTTTCGACTGGTAAGGATGTTAACGGGGTTCGGTCTGTGTTGATGGATGCTCGGGATCTTGCAGAGAAGCTTAGAGAATTAGAAAGTACAAGAAAGTGGGAAATATTGAGCAAGGTTTGGGGTGAGATGCTTTGTTATGCTGCTAGTCATTGCAAAGCTAATGCACACATGAAACAAGTCCAACAAGGGGGTCAGCTACTCACTTTTGTTTGGTTGCTCATGGTTCACTTTGCCATAGTTAATTAACCTAGCTTACTATATGCCAAATTTCCATCTACTTTTCTATTTGTGTGTTCTGGTCCAACAAATACTTGCTTGGACCTTATTTATTTGCAATTTTATACTTCATGTAAATTATTTGTTGTTGTTTTTTTCCTAAAAAGTTGGACTGTATTTGGACGTCGACCTACTTTGAAAGTGGAATTTTGATTTGTATTGGGTTTATCTTGAAAAGCCTAGAAGCTTTTCCTTTGTCTAAAATTATCCAAGCTTATTTGTTGTATGCACTTGCAAAGATTCGATTAAAAAAAGCTAGCAGATGGTCTAACACATGAAAAGTTAATTAACAAAATCTTGCTTCCAACCCTTAGAAACTCCAAAATATCAAAAAGAAAAACTCCAACAACATTTCTGACATTAAAACAATTATTAGACAAATAACCGAAATATGGGATAATTCTTTGATCAACCGATAGTTTGAGCTTTGTTGAGGACAACTCTGATTCAAATTTGACCTGGAATTACCACTTCATAGAATTTTCCTTGGTGACTCGGTGTTGGATCCCGAAAGGTGCTTTACACCTACGGCGACGACCTACATGGTAACCTGGGCGCTCCTCATTTTCTAAATCACTCATTCTATTTTCAAAGCTTGGCAGCATGGGATCTGACTTTGGAAACTCGAAATTAAAGTAATATTTTGTGTTTAGCCTTTTTTCTCTTCTGCTCGCTCATTTTTCATTTGCCACCGTACAATATACGTACGAATTTGGTACCATGAAGTTCCCTATCAAACCATTGTTTGGGTAGCGAATCGAGAGAATCCAATTTCCGGTAATTCTGGGGTTACAACCCTCGACAAAACGGCAACTTAGTAAATTTTGATGAATTAATTAAGAAAATGGTTTGGTCTAGCAATTCTTCAACCGCAAAGTGAGATGTTTATGTAGCTGTAAAATTGTGACATGTTTATGTAGCTAAGAAATTGATTTCCGTATGGCTAGCTAAGAAATTGTGACATGTTTATGTAGCTGTAAAATTGATTTTCAGAGCTATGCTTAATATTATATTAAGAATAAAATACAGTGGAAAATTTAGGAGTAAAAGACCAACCCAAGCTATCCCTTGCTCTAAAATATTTTTCCAATATTTGAGTATTTACAAAGCAGATTAATTCTTCCAAACTCCAAAGTAAGCTACAACTAATAGATTTCTCTATATCTTGCCCTTTAATTTTATAACTCACAACTATTCGTAAATACAAGCAGTGGCGGAGCCATGATAAGCATTATTAGGTGCGTGCTACGTGTTACTCTATGAGGTTACAAAACTCATTACTTTGAAATTATTTTAAAAAAAAATGATTTAAAAATAACATTTTTGTTAATTGTGGGACTGCATGTTAATCGCTTTGTCTAATAGAGATTCCACCCCTTAATACAAGACGTCTCAACGGAATGACATTTCTTGAATTGAAGCAATCCAAACAACATAAATATACAGAACGAACGCCGACACTCATCAGGAAGAGTGTAATTGTTAGGAAATAATGATCCCAACTCGGTCACATCTCTTATACAAAGCAATGGGAGCAATCACGGAAGCAGAGTACCTGACTTTGAGTTAGGGTTACTCTGCTTCCCACAGCCATTGGATCTGCTACAATTTAAATTTAATAACAGATCCAATGGCTGTGGAAGCAGAGTAACCCTGACTCAGAGTCGGGTACTCTGCTTCCAGCAATCACACTTTGTTAGCTATATGTCTATTCCAGCTAAATTATATTGATAGTAATACAAAAATGGTGGCACAAAAGGATATTTAAGTTAAAAATGGTGACTTTTTTCCTATATACGCATAGCATGATGTAGCTAAACAGCAAAATTCGGGTTCATACGCTGCTATTAGAAAACTAGCAAGGATTTTCTGTAACAAATTTCAGATTAAGACTATTATAGCATAGTCTGAAAATTATTTCAAAACCCATAAACACAAACTAATGATAAAATTTACTCAAAGATCATTAATTAAAGAATGTGCTAAACAACAACATTAAAGGAAAATACTTAACAAGACAATTGAACATGAAAAGGCGGCCACATGCCAGGCACACCACAAGAACTTGTAAAATTGTCTTCACAACTTCCTATAATAAAATTGATAAAAGCAAAAAACCATAAGCTAAAAGAAACAGATAAAGCAAGGAGAAAGTATCCAAACACACCGTTGAAGTTGTGTATAAAACACCGGTTTAAGCACCACCACCATCAGGGGCTTGGACCGGCCCATTAGGTCTGTAACCACGTCCGCCTCTTCCTCGGCCTCCTCTACCTCGACCACGTCCTGTATCAAGAGTTATTGAAATTTTAATAAATGGAATTACACTCTCACAGTTCAAAAAATAAGCAGTGTAATAGGGGCTAATCATAAATACCAACAGAAAGTAGCAACTTCAAACAGAAATTTCCACAATTTCATCTAGCTTCTAGCATTCAAAAAAATAAATTAGGGTTCCGCAACCAAATCACGAATTAAAAATAAGGCCAGATGGGTATAGCAGCAATTCATAAAGACATAGCCTAGCCGCAAAACAGATCTTTCATGATGAAGACCGATTTCTTTATCTTCACGCTACCCTAATTGCTTTTCAGGTGCATACCAAAAATCTATTATTTTTCAAAAATTGCACTCCAACAAAATTTGACAGAAGGACTAAATAATTGAAATATCTGGAGTTTTCTTCTATCCAGTAGGAACTTACTTCCTCAACCCAATCCCAGGTAGATCATGAAAGTTAAATTATTCCACAAGACATTCTATAAGTACCAGATATATATACATAACTCTTGGAACTTTGACATAACAGATCTCAATCGTTACTAACATTTTAAGCAATGGCTGCTGAGATGAGTGACATGGTTAGAATTTGACCTCATAAATTTTTAAATCACCATCACATTCTAAAGTACCAGATATATAGACAAAACTCTTGGACATATACTTTGACATAACAGATCTTAATCGTTATTAATATTTCAGGCAATGGCTCCTGAGATGAGTGACAGTTAGAATTTGACCTTGCAAATTTTAAAATCAACGTGACATCTGAAGAGGGCCCCTCAATGAACCCAATATAAACCCTCATGTTGTAGTGTTATATATATTAGATAGATGTCGTTAGATAGATAGATACTTACCACGACCTTGAGGAGGGACATCCTGAATGTAACCCCCGTCCTCTTGATAATTATCATGCTGAGGAGGGCCACTGTTATATCCACCCCTTCCACGTCCACGGAAGAAGCGGCCTCGAGGAGGAGCATCCTGAACGTAACCCCCATCATCTTGGTAACCATCATTTCGTGGACCATTATATCCACCTCTCCCTCCTCCACGGTACCTCCGACCTTGAGGAGGAGCAACCTGGATATAACCCCCATCGTCTTGATAATTATCATTTTGAGGACCATTGTTATATCCACCTCTGCCACGTCCACGGTAATTTCGACCCCTGCCACCACGGGCTCTGCCACCCCTGCCATAACCACGGTTTTGGTCGTAACCCCCATCCTCATATTCGCCACCCGCATATCCATTTCCTGTAACAAAGACATGCGATACTAATAAATCTTTTGTTCCCTCGCTTGTGGTAAAATACCTAGAATTTTTTTTGGATAACTACTTCACAGTCCAGTTTCCCCAAGAAGTTTCACATTTCAAACTTATTATTTTCTTCACACTAGAATCTGTTTATAGGCATTCTCTCACCCTGGTTTACGAACAACATAGCATACTTTATATTCCAGGAAACATTTGGTTCCTTATATATTTTGGAATAGATGAAAATTGGAGGAGCATAAAGACAACCTGCTAAAAACGACGGTTTCTGTTTTAAGTACCTTCAAAATTTTAATAAATAAGGCTTTTAGGCAGCAATAGTGGGTGCTCTATGGACTTAACATCATAGTAGCATTGAAATAGAATGTCATCAATATCAATTACAAAAAGATGAAAACAATTAAATTGTAAAGGCTTTCAGCAAATATTTTACCTGAGGATCTTGGTCTACCCCTGCCTCTACCACCACGTCCCCTACCACGACCGGTCGGTGACCCTTCTGCACAAGGGGAAAAACATGTCACCAAGGAACCCTTGCAAAATCATTGCAATGAAAAAATAACAAGTTTTCTAATAATACCTCCTCCTTCAAAATCATCATCATTCAATGACTTCACCTGGTCAGCAGGAATAGGAGGCTGATACCTGCATGCAATACAAGTAAAAAAAATGTTTAAGAAACACTTCAAATTTATAACAAGTTAAAGACCCATCTATAAACAATGTACAAATCAAAACTCACCCAACAGATGACTTGTTCAGCTCATTTGTGGAGAGAGTGATTGTAATCATTGAAACATGCCTCGTGGTCTCCAATCTGTAATTAAAGAATTCGAAAATATTAATTGAAGGTACTGCTTTACTGACTTCATCAGGAAAGAATATAAAATCAACAACTTCATTTTACTCTGGTCGCAAATTTCAGAAGTATTTTAAAATATACTGACTTTACCTTGTATATATTCATAACACCACCCCACCTCCCACCCCAAAAAAAAGGAAAAATAATAAGAAATAGATGTTAGAAACAGAGTTTTTTTGCCTATACCGGTAAATAATAGTTGACCTTTATGATTTAGAGGTTGGGAGATTCATGGGGGATATTTAAGACTATCTGTTACCCAATTAACACTAATAAGAAATGAGGTCTACGCTCTACACATTACTACTTTTACATTAGTAAGTCTACAAACTAGTCTCAAACAAAAATTAACCCTAAACAAAATTATCCACATAAGAAGATATGACAAATTTTGTATAAGAAAACAATTCATTCTAGGAATTAACTAGTTTAGCCTTTGTAATGTATAAAAATGCTTACGGGAGGAGGCCTTCTTCCAGGGGCTCCCAGGTGTCTGTTATGTCAATAGACCCGATTGACGTAATTTGATGCAGACCAACGATCCTCCTCTGAATCACAGGAGAAAAGGGAATATTTTAAAATTTTCTGAGTGAATGAAAACCAAAATGTAGACGATACAAAAAGAGAAAGAAACTAACCTTGATTAACTCCACGATTGTGACTGTTTTATTGATGGCCCTGCCCATTGCCTTAAACACAATCTCATTTACAGATTTCTCCTATGAAAGTATACATCAACAAAACAATAATTAGTAATATAATCAGTGTTCTGGACATTGTAATCGGAGACGAGATGGAAAACATATCCCTAGCCATATAATACTAGTAGTGTAAAACATAGAACACACCTTCTTATATTCATCTGTATAAAATAATCAAAAAACAGTAAACAAATGTTGGTATGCCTTTAACACATCAAAATCTCACATACATAACCGATCCCAGACCCAGTTGTTACACATCACAATGTGGGATTTTGTAACAATTTATTCTCCAAAAAAAAATCTACATCACAAATACAAAACCTGATAAGACTCGTACATGGCAAATGAAAGAACAAGCTGCATGTTCATAGACTATCAGAGAGCTGCTAATTTCCTAATTCTTATCGACAATATTTAGATCCTAATTGTTAAGTTAGGTTTGTGCAAAAAGTTGCAACACCGACATTGCAGTTTCTGTCATGTTTTTTTTTTGTCTTAGAACCAAGATAGACATATTAACTCTTTAAAATACAACCTTTACCTTACAAACAACCAAATCATTAAAACCTATCTACATGAAAAAATACAACACTAAAAACTGCCAGACAGGAAAGACAGGTTACCAAGGAAATTTATTCAATGTAAATACATAAATACATCAGTGTCAATAGTTTCCTAATAGACATTCATTAGTCATATGGAAAGTTAAATTTCTTGACAAGTGATATTAGATGAGGGTATAAATGTAAGGAACTCGCTCTAGATCTTCTCTAAATGTAGAATAAAAAAACGAGAAAAATTACATAGATAAATAGATAGATATACCTGGAGTAGGCCCATAGCATAGGTAATATAGCTCCTCATCCTCCCCTGACTTGTGATACGAATTTCATTCTCGTCAATAGGCGTTTCCACCCTTTGTTTTTCGACCTTCTGGTACCGATCCATGCTCTGCCTATATAACCACCAAAAATAAAATATATCCATTATTAGTAACATAAGAGTATAACAAGAGACAACAAACAGTAATTAAGATTTGAGAACTCAATCTTTCTTCACATATGACAGTTAAGGCAACTAGAAACAGAGTAAACGCAGATAGTGGCAAAAATAACATAGCAAACAACACCAATAAGTAATATTCCTAATAAGGATGGTGATCTAAACATATTGGGAGACTACAGTAAACAGAATCTGATGAAGACGAAAATAACAAAAGCTATGAATAGCAACTAACAACAAACAGCAATATTCCTAATTAAGCTGATGTTCTACATGTAATGGGAAATTATAGCGCGAATAAAACCTGATATAAACGCATATAACGGAAAACCATATAGAGCGACTAATCGCAATCTGTGACTAGTAGATAAATGAACTACCGACTTAACGTACTGCAAAATTACTATAACTAAAAGGCGATCAAACTCAAGTATGGAAGGAAACAAAAATAATAATAATCCAATACCAAGTAAAAAAGATGTGATCTTTATGAGAAAAGCCACAACAAACAAACATGAGATTAATTAAACAGTGACTATTGGACAAATAAGATAGCAAAATCATAAACACAAGCAAAACGTGAGACAATCAAGGCATTAGTTCGCAATAAACGCATTATACACAACAAAAACACATAAGAATAGACAGTAAAAATAGTAAAAAGCGAATCTTAAACCAAAAAAACACATAACAACAATCAACAACAGATAAAATAACATAGAGACAGTGTATAACAATCAAAATCAGATAACTTATAACAAATTTAAGAGCCGATATCCGCAACAACCAACAAACAATAAAAACCCTATAAAGAGTCTTTTATAGTGATACAATCAACGACAGAGGAATTGGTATAAAAACAATACAATTGAACGCATTAGTTCGCAATAAACATATTATAAACAACAAAAACACGCAAGAATCAACAATAACAAATAACAAATAACAAATAACAAAAAGAGAATCTTTAACCAAAACAGCCAACAACAGATAAATTACAAAGAAATAGTATGCAACAGTCAACATTAGAAAACTAATTTAACAGCCAATATTCGTAACAATCAATAAATAACTATAAAAAAAGAGACTTTTATAGTTATCCAAAATACACATTCTCAAAATATACATGTATTGTGAATTTGGTGCTAAACAATCCACTAAAAAGCAAACAATGACAATAAAACTCAACAATCAATAAATAACTATATAAAAAAGAGACTTTAATAGTTATCATCAATACACATTCTGAAAATATACATGTATTGAGAAATTGGTGCTAAACAAACCAATAAAAAAACAAATAATCACCAATAAACGTGCTATAAACATCAATTTAATGCAAAAATAAATAAATGTAAAAGGCATGAATAAATCAATTAATCATAGAAACAAATTGAAGTTATCAATAATTCACATGGGTATTTTAGAAAGATAAAAAAAAATAGGATCTGGGTAAAGAAAGGTAACTTGTTTAAGTATCTGGGTTTCTCTAATAAAAATAAAAAAAATAAAAAAAATAAAAAGAGAGAGAGAGATAAAATACCAATGGTTTTTAAGATTGTGTGTGAATTGTTCTGTTTACGCCCTAACCGCTTTTGATGATGAGCAGCTTTTTAAAGGGGGTTATATATAGATATATGCATATATTTATACATACATATATTTTATATATATATATATATATATATTATTATATTATATCTATCTATCTATCTATCTATATATCTTTGTATATTATAGCCCAACCCTTTCTTTTTTCTTTTTTCTTATTGGGCTTTCTCTTGTTTACTTTTTTGGTCCAATTTTATAGTTTTTATTAGTCCAATGTTATTCATTAAAATGTCTAATTTTTCGGTTATTTTTTTTGGAATTGAGGAGAGATTTTTGCGACGAAGTATATGATCGGTTGAGTTGATGTCGTTCAGGCGGCGACTCAACAAGATTTTTAGTCATGGGTTACTGAAAAGCAATAGATTATGTCTTTTTCTCAATCAGATTTTGCAATAGATTATAGCGAAGTTCTCAATCAGATTTCGCACGAATTCTTTTTGGGTAACTTGCATTAGTTTGTTATTCTTACTATATTGACTATTCTAGTTGGTTAGTCGTAACACATAGCCCAAACTTTTTCTTTCTCGAACTACCCTGACGTTACACAATGTGTGTATATACTGAGAGTTTATTATGAATATGTCAAACTATTATTACCAATATGATGACAAATAACGTGTCACTAGAATCTTGGATCTATGACCTAACAGTTACGATTCATTATTTTACACAATTATGGTCGGAAATTACGTATTATTTTTTAATTGACTCCATCCAATATTTCAGAACTTAAAATTATTGTAATAGTTTTGGTAGTATGCACATAATAGAAACAATTGTTGCCATTACTAAATAAATCATTTTATTTAGAACTTTTTGCTATACTAATCTACATATAGGATGATATATGTGTTTTGAGAATTGTGTATATTTTTGTTGTGGCAGCAAATAGAACAACAATTTATTATGAAATGCTCTATTATGAGGAATACTAAAATAAGAAACTCTAATAATGTGGTGAGATTTAAAGTCACGAGCTTGCGGGTATATTTGTAAGCAACAATCACAAAAAATAAATGATTTTAGTCATTATTGATTGATGTATGAGGAAAATATCAAATAAGTAACTGTCATATGTGATATTTATGCTATTCTGATTGTATATATTGACTATTCTAGCTTAGTTGGTTAATATATAGTATGACATAGTAATTTATCAATTTAGAAAGTTTAATTATTATTTTATGAAAGAAGTACTCATTTTCTCCATTCAAACAAAGTGCACAACATTTTTTATTTTTCGTTACAAAAGAAGTACTCGATCGCGCTTTTCTTTACAGAATACGATGTATATATCCACAACATTATAAATTAAAGATGGAATATATATATAGTTTTAAAGTGTGTCACGCACCCAATAGAACACGCTCTTATAAGATCGTTCATTGTTCAAGCATAATCTCCGATGTTTATTGGTAACAAAAAAGGTGCCATTGCTTTTTGCTCGAACTTTTGGTGTTTTAGTAATAAAGTAATTTGGCTAAGCTAAGAATGAAATTCACGACCACCCAAAAAAAGACATAAAGTCGGTAAAGGGAAGGGTAATTGCCTCCGAAACTCTTGCACCACCGCTCCCATACGACGAGGCAGGTGTTTGGTCTGTTTTACCAGCACATAAATCCTTACGATCATATACATTTCAACACCGTCAGGATGATTTACGATAATGATGTTAATAATAACCATAACAATAATATGATACTCAAATCGCCTGGATTTTTCTTGTTGTGTACGGCAAAGAAAAAAGAAGAAGAAGCGGCAGCATACGAATAATAAGAAACCCTACCGTCTTCGTCTTGTTATCCACCAACGGCTTGCTACTCTGCTCCGTCACCCTTCATTTTAATCACACCCGGTATTATTATTATTATTATTATTATTATTATTATTATTATTATTATTATTATTATTATTATTCTTAATTGTTTTCTACAATCGTTATAATTTAGAGGTATAAATACTAACTAGTACGTACTATGTGATGAAATACCCCTAGTTTGAATTAATATTTGCTACTAAAGTAAACATAGATTATGAAGATTATAACAGTTTGAGGATATGAGAATAATAATACTTTGCTTTCCATTTCAATTCTCACCAAATGTTTCTCCGGAAAAACCTTTTAACCTAACTGTTAAAACGCATTGAAGTTGGTTGAGACACTAGGGCTGCATAAACTATGCGAATTCTTTTGATTTTTTTTTTGTATTTTAAGTCAAAGTTGTCGATTTTTGCATATGTAGCACTACATAACCACTGCGAGTTAGCTTGGTCAATGTGAATGCTCTTGGAATAGCGTTGTTGGATCTTTTACCCGCTACCGATATTGTTAATTAAGGGATTACAATAACTCGCCATCCCCAATTTTAACATTTTCCGGTTTTGATGTTATATCCTAGTGATTCTCCTCCAAGCGAAGCCAGTTTTTACTTCTTAGGGAAGCATTGCATGTAGCCATGTACACATTCATTTTTTTCCATCTAGTTTAATTAATTTATTGTTGTTATGATTTAAGCTTGGTGATGCAGTGTTTACCATGTTCGGTTACGTAGGGATATTTTTAGTAAAAGCTTTAAGTGTTAGTTCGGGGAACTTTGTTTTAAATTATTTTTAATGTTGTTCTCCACCAACAACAGGTACTATATTTGCAATCCGCTCACCAACCGATGGGGGTCGAAACCTCTCCGCCACCCACTGCTGGTCTAGAATGGGCGCGATAATGGGCAATGGGCTGAATCTGATCATGAGGTGGACTGTGTTTGAAGGCACCAATTTGGGAGACACAAGTTCCCTTCTTCTCATGATAGTCGGTTTTGGCTTACCGCTGTCATTCGGAAAAGGTTACTTCATTGGAGATCGTTTTTGAAGGTCTTCGTGTATGACCCCTCCTCTTACAGCACCAATAAATTCAGAACTATTGTATTGGCCCACGACGAGACACATAGTACTCCCAACAAGATGAATCATAGTTTATACCTGTTTCTATCAATGCATTTCCACCATGTGGAAACTAAAATACGACGCCAATGGTATACACTGGGGAATGGGGCCTATTGCATAAAGTTCTTCTCGGCCATATGGTATTCAACAAACCTTTCTTGATGTCGTACTTAAGCGATCAGTGAGGATGCTTTCAGTTTCTTGCTTTTCACCCGTTCGACCAAGCAGTTGTATTTATTTGCATCCAAGGCCACATTGTATCATTTAACATGCGCGAAAACATTGTTACAGACATAATGCACTTAAAAACGTGGCCCATTGGTCCTGTAACTCCCTATCGTGTCGTGCTACCTTGATGGTCGGTCCCTACCTTTCTACGCTCTACACTAGTATCTTGTTTTGATACTACTTGAATTCTAGTTATTAGTGTACTATTTATATTACCTTATTGTTTACCTGGCTTCAAAAAAGCCTGAATGATGAATGTCACTTTGTTAATTTTGTCGTGAATCTATATATATATATGTTGCATATTTCACTGTAATGTAGATGGATACCGAAAGATTGAGCTTGTGTCCTTTTTGGAATATGCTATATCTCTTGTTTAATTAGGTAATTAGTAATAACTAATTCAGTCCGGAGAATTAGAGAAGCCTGGTGTGTATTAGCTAATTTGAAGAAGTTATGTTCAAAAACTATAACCCAGGAAAATCCATCCACTGCATTTGATAAACATAACTAAAAAACTAAGAAGTGATTATGTTACCATACCAACTGGCTATTAATATTCCAATAGAAAAAAAAAAAAACTAAGTGGTATATACAATATAAACTTGTCATTAAAACATTAGCTGAAAAGTTGTTCTTATTGGACTTGATTGCTTTTATCCCATTATCTCTACCAACCCAGCATGGAAAGCTAGGTTGATGATGAAGATTTGAACCCGATGTGCATTTATCCGGTGCATGTACTCGACTGCTTAAAAACCAACTATTCTTTTCATCACAATATCTGAAATTGTTATTCAGCATATGCAGTGAATAGTGATGTCTCAGTTTTATATTAATTAATTACTTTATCGCGCTATAGGTCAGATTCACGAGAAAGCTTATATATATGAAGAATGCGATACCGATTTAGATGCTGATCGATATCAAGAGGCTTAACGAACTTTCTATTGGCCATGCTACAATATATGCATCTACTAAGGAAACAATTGAAAGTTGAGAGAAAGGAGCTAGGTTATACAACACAGGACCTACCTTGGTTGTCATCTCATCATGCCTTTTTATCTTGCTATGCCAATTTTATCCTAATGGCTTCTAAAACTGAGGAGTAAGGATAGTTGCATACGAGTAGGCACCGCGTGCCACTTGTCAGGAGGGATCGCCTATAACTACTTATCTTTTTGCCACTCTCGCTTTCAAAATGTTTTCGAGTTTAGTTCTTTCACTTGTTTCACATTCTCACTGAAAGGTCATTAGAAACAAGGAGAATTCTCAAAAAAATAAATTAAACGAGACTACGAAAGACCTCTAAGTTGGCCTTCACAAGGTCTGATATCACGATTTTTTGGCAAGTTTGTATAAAGAATGAACATGGATTAACCCTTTAACCATCCGAAAAGGAACAAGTCTCCAATAACAGTGGTAAAAACTCAAAAGCAGAATGACTCGTCTTATGTCACACATTATTAACTGGCATCGAAAAGTTTCAAAGCTTAAGCCTTTTAAGGGTGGTTGATCACATTCTCAGTATCTGAATAGTTTTCCATCACCGTTGTAGTCCTCACATCATCCACTCTTCGGTTTTGATTTCTTAGTGAAAATTCTCATTGTACCAAGTATCCATTCAACATCATTGTAGACCTAACTTAATCCGCTCTCTAGTTTTGTTGTATTAGTGATAATTTGAAATTGTGCCAACGAAACATGTTAAGAGTGGATTTTCAATGGTAAGAATCTGAAAGAGGTTGTAAAAATGGGCACTTATGTCCTGCTCCTCAGGTTGGCTGGCTGGAAATTTATCAGTTTCGGTCTTTAAATCGATGAACGCTTCTTTTTTTTCAGGGGACCATGTACCTAAACGCTTTTTTTCACACAAGTGCCTTCCCATTAAACAATAGACAAATAAGATAATACCAATCTGCATTCATTTAAATTTTAAACAGTTATTTTCATCAAATATTATCACCTATCCAGACTTCACATAAACAGTGTTCGGGTTATCATACCCAAAGAAAATCAAAACAATCACAGTGTTTTCTTAACATATAATCTTCAAAGTGAAGAATAGAGATCCTCCTTTTTATCCGTGTCCTGTTCCTCAATTAGCGGTTCGATTATCTTTTTCCATCCAGGGTAGTCTATGGCAGAGCCAGCATCAGGCAATTGAAATCCATTCACAAAGAAAAAAGGCGTCCCAGAGACTCCTCTTGAACAGCCATACTGCAAAAACGAAACAAATATTCAGCTATTCAAAGTTTTTACACTATTTGGCCATATTTGGTTGCATATATTAAAATCCCCTTTTTTGCTTATAAGCTAACCTGCATTTGGTTAACCAGCTTAAAATCTGAGATTTTCAGGGGTTTTGGCTTGAAAAAACTAGAACATTTAAGGGATAATACGCCAGTAAAAGTATGCAAAAGAGAAGTTAAATTGCAAAACAGTGTCAACCTTGAAGGAGATCCTTGTCAACGAGTCAGTTTTGGGGTCGGAAAAGCCAGATGCAACTGTAGATTTGTATGAGTTATCAACTACTTCTGTTGCCAAGTTTGCCATTTGATTTACGACCGATTCTCTCGGCATGTTGAATGTGGGTTTGTTGTAAAATTCCATCTGTTCCAAAACACAAGTTATATAAAATAAAAACACAGGTGAAAAATTATGTTAAAAACATTGAAGGCGGTAGGTAAAGTTGTGGGAAATCTACAGAATCCACAACATTATACTTGACTAAAGAAATTTTCAGCATCGACTTTAAATATTAAAATGTTACAAGAACATATCTATGATGAACTTGTTGGTCTTTACACATGACTAAGTGCACATTACGGCATTCATGGAAATCTTCACCCATGAAAGGTTAAGAGAAAGCTAGAGCATCACCAGCGTAAAATTAGAACATCAAACCATAGCATCCTTCAAATACTCTAAATGGATAAAAGTCCAGATTGTAATCAAAAGAGACAATCAGTATTTCTAACCTGGCGGTCGAAGATCAACTCCAACAAGTCATATGTAGCAGACGAGTTCAGCTTGTTTATGACATGCAAAGCACGACAAGATAGAAAAGCATTATCATGGTAACTGCAATTTCGAGAAACAAAATTGATGAATATATTAATCATTAATAGGAATCAACTGAACCAAATCTTTAGCATAAAACAGTTTCCTACTCCTCCTAATAAATTGACAATGTCTGATATAAATTGACATCATACTATAATAAAAAAAAGGGATAATCATCATCGCCACGGAGAGTGTCTTGCACAGGCAACTTTCCCTGATTCTCAGTATGAGAATTACACGACATAGGTGACTAAACATAGCATAATATAGAATAGCCTCTCTTCTTTTCCCGAAATAAATTACAAGTTTAGCCCTCGACCTCAGAGCTTGTTTGGTTGCAACAACTTAGTATATAAGCTGAACTATTTTCCATATAGAAAAAAACTAGGTTCATCGAGCTAAAAGTTTCGAAGTTTTTTAAAACCAAAACCCAGAAAAGCTAGTCTTTTAAGCTCGTCTTGCACATAAGCTTTATAACAAAAGAACAAAATGTGTATGCTTTAAAAACTGCAGAAAATATACATCATGTATAACTCATTCGAAATTAAGTGTAATTAGAGTTATTTTTCTATGTATTTAAGTGTCTGAGCATATAGTAAGAGAGCTGTTTTCCCAATTTAAGAGTATCTAAGTTTAAGTACATTGATAATATGACTACAAAGAAAAAAAGTAGACTCTTGTTTTCTAAATAACTATAGCAAATTGTAACTAGTGAGTTTGAAGCTAACTAATTTCCCACAATTCCTCAATCTTGAGCTTTATTAGGTTGCAGCTTAAAGTTAAGCAAGTAAGCTGGGTTTTTTTAATGAAGCTAGTCTTTTTAAGATTGAAAGCTTCACTGGCTTAAAGATTCCAGCTTTTTCAGATCAAAAAGGCCGGAAACCGCACCTTATTAAACAAACAAATGCCTCCATCTTTGAGCAAAGTAATAATTTAAAAGTAGCAACCAAACAAGGCATTAGCAATTCTCTGTAACACCTACAGAATTCAGTTTCCCTTTTAAACATATTACACTTTTTAACTTGATATTTCACAACCAAATCAACAATCTACTAACACACCACTAAAATTACCAATTTTCCGCAATCCCCAACATAATATTCAACTAACTCATGTAAATTTTATTTTATTTTAAAAAACATCTAAATTTCAAACTAGAAAAACCTACCTCAATCCTGAACGTAATATTCAACTAAAGTGAACAACCAAACAATTAGATTTTTAAAAAGAAAAAAACCCACCTGAATAAACACGCCATTAAATTTAATAAAATAAACTAAAATACAGAAATACCCAACTAAATTACTAAAAAAAAAAAAAATATATAAAATACTAAGTAATTCTCATAAATCCCAAACTTAATAGTACTACCTAACTCAAATTCAACAACCCTCCATTTATAAATTATAATACAAATTATAAAAAATAAAAAAAATGAATTTAAATATTTATAAATAAAAAAAAACTTACGGTAACGGAAAAGGGTGGAGAGTAAGAGAAATCCTATCATCGCCATAAAAATCAATAATTTTCTTCAAAGGTCCCCAAGCGTCTCTACTATCGGGACAAACGGGGTCAAAAAAGGCTTCGATGAATATGATATCGGAACCGGGTTTAACCGGGTTGTTTCTGTACACAAACCCGTCAAACCTGGTCGGTACCCAGCTGTGGCTTAAAAATGTTAAAATCCCTAATATGAATAACACCATTATTAATCCTGTTTCTCCCATTATTGCCAATACCGACTTATAATCCCCTTCCCAGTTTGATTCCGATTCCGATTCCGATTCCGATTCCAATTTCAATTTCAATTTCGATTCCGATTCCGAGTTTGAATCCCAACTCTGTCAAATTTAATTACTTTTTTTAAGGAAATGATGAGTTGGGATGATAATAATAATTATTAAAGAGTTTGGTCTTTCTATTATTATTATTATTATTTATCTCCTTTAATCTTAAATTTGGATTTTCATGGGATCACTGGATTGTTGTTTAATTAAATGACGGAAGTGTCCTCTCATCATCTAGCATCATAATGGGACTCAACGTCTCTTGAAAATATATCCTCAAATGTGAGATATAAAACTGGACACAAACTCAATATTTATCATAAATCTGATAGGATGTGACACAAATTATTAAAACTTAAATATGGGTCTAAAATGGTATAAGACCGTTTACTAAACTTATTTTCTTTTTCTCGAAATTGTAAAAACCGCTCAATAGTAGACATTAGTTGTTTGGTTTGCTAGCGTGTGCTATTTATAGCTAGTTTTTTGGTAAAAAAAAAAACTCAAAAGTGAAATAGATAGGAATCTGATGCTCTTTTAACCTTTTTTTTATGAAAAAAATACAAGTTTTCTACTAAAGAAAGGTTTGTTTGCTTAATGACTCCGTTTTATGTTATTAGTTTGTTTACAAAGGAACAAAATAAGTTTATAACTTAATCCGTATCCGTTTGTTTTGTTAATGACTCACCCTTCTAAAAATAAGTTCATATATCATAATACAAACAAGAACATAGCTATTCTTATGAGCGAGCTGAACATGAAAAGGGTCGATTGCTTGTTTGGTTCATAAATTTGCAAACATTACATACTTGCAATAGATAAACAAGCAAATATGAAATTATCTAGAAATTACAAAAATTTATACCGAAATTATTGTACATGTGCACGCTGCTATATAAGTACATACATAGTTGCTCAACCGTGTAAAGTATGATTGTTTCGGCTAGAATTGGTTTTACATAAATGTAGCAGTTTAATAAGAGAATAATTGATTTCTAGATCGATACCTCGGCTTCATGAATGGCGGGTTGCCTGAGTGCATAGAGATTTGGAGAGGCTCCTACTACCTTCCTCTTACTTTGAAATGAATATTCCGATGATATCGGTACTGAAAAACAAAACGTGCATGGGTTAACATGTGGTGTAATAATAATTAAAATATTGATGAACGCATGTGTTTGTGCTTAAAAGTCGAGTCTCTATCTATGTCACCACTCTAATAAAAATATTGATGAACAAGAACACACGTGTTTGTGTTTAAAAGTCGAGTCTCTACCTATATCACAACTCTAATAAGAGTAAAATTTTACCTTCAATCACTCTTTTAACGGAAAATGCAATGCGGTTTGGTAAGTAGTCTTCATAGTGTTTGTAGTATGTTATAAGATATATATTACATGCATTATATTTGTTGTTTTATTTTGCTATAAATGATAAGAATGTTAATTAAGGCTTGTAGTTTTTTAATTTGAATGCAACAATCAACAAGTAGGCACTTGTCGAATGAATTAGGAACACTTTTTATGTGTTCCTGAAATTAATTGGAACTCTTTTTTACCCTTCCAGATTAACTATTTTGGTGTAGTGCATACGGGTAAATAAATAATGAATGTGAAGGTAAAATAGAGAATAAACCTATAATTTACTGAAACATGCATGAGAAAGAAAAGTAATGCCCAGCTTACCACTGTTATCAATTTTTTTAGTAAATACATCAAATTAGAACATGATTTTTAATAAATTTACAGCATAAACAATTCACTCTCGACTGTTTGAAATACATAAACAAAGGGAACAAAACCATCCAAACCGATTTATTGGTAGCAAACTGGCCCTAGAAATTTCGGACTCTGACAAAAGTTGGCAACATACATGGGAAAAAAAAATACATGACAAAATCCAGTAAACATCATCGTTCAGTCATAAAATTTAAATGAATTACAACAAATTTTACGCCCTTCAGGTCTTTGGTGTCTATAGATTCATTATGACAAACTTAAGAATTATAGACAATGTTTTTAGAGACAATCGAATTTTGTCTTGTTACTTTTCAGGATAAAAATAATCTTTTATAAAAAATAAAAAAAATTGTCCACAAATCTAACTTTAAGCCACATAATTTTTTTTTTAAATTGTCTCCAAAGACAATCTCATATGGACATGAGACAATTTAATTTCGTATGACAAAAAAGGTATTTGGAGACAAATTTTAATTGTCGGCTTATGTTTGTATGAGATTGTCTTTGGAGACAAAAAAAAATTCAAATTATGTGCATAAAAATTAGATTTTGAGACAAAAAAAATATTTTTTTTGTCTAAAATATTATTTTTCTCTCAAAAAGTTACCATTTGGAGACAAAAATTGATTGTCTCTAAAAATATTTTTCTTAATTATTAAGTTTGTTTTTTCTTAATTATTAAGTTTGTTGTAGTGACTATAAACAAATAATATATATTTGTTTGTCTTATACTCGATTACGAAACTTGATTGCGAAAACTGTAACGCATAACATAAGTTTACAATGCCATGTATAATGGAAAAACTGTCACATTTTTAAAATAAAATAAAAATTGACATCTTATGTTCAACTTAGCAGATAAAACATGACTGATGTTAATTTTGATTTGTTGATAGGAACATATAAGCTTTTGCATGCATACCTGTAACCATGATGGTAAGCTCTCTATACTTTTCTTAAAACTAATTAAGAAAAATAAGATTATTTAAACACCAGTTTAACAGATAAGAAGAAATATTTAGCTATATATCCCTCTCTTTTTTTTTTTTTGATAAGTATAGTAGTTATACATATATCCCTTATGAAGTGATAAGATTATATTTTAAAACTTAGTTACATTCTACAATATTCTACATGATCATATCGAAAATGTAAAATTATTGTAACTGAATTTGTAAGACATAAAACGCACCCAAAAATTTAGTATATATATATATATGTCTTGTCTCAATATATATAAAAAAGCAATATAAAGATATGGATAGGAGTGTATTAATTCATACGTGTTTTCCAACATAAACTTGAATAGGGTCGAGCTATTTCTCTTGTAACCTTATTTTAGTTTTTCTTTTTTTAAAATGCTTTTATATATCAAATCATATTATTATGATCAACCAAGTTAGGCACATACATTTTCAGAACACATTTACATACCATCATATCTCTATTATTTCAACAAGAAGAAAGAGAAAAATCATTAAAAAAAAAAGAGAGCAAAATAAGTATTTAGAATTTCTCCATTTCACTTCTTTTTTTTTGGGAATCATTTTTTTATAAACTGTCATAATTTTATGAAGTGGGGACTAGGTGTTGCAGCTTTAAATAAAGTTCACTGATTAATTAGAAAAATACGGCCCAATCAAGTAGGAGTCCAGCACATAATAGCAGTCACATAATAATAAGAGACCCCATTTTACCTTTTTTTTTATTGCATCAAAAGCAACCAAGATAAGGTCTTATGTTTATAGCATTTGCACTACTAATCTTAAACTTGCACTTTAATCTATGTTTTTCCATTACTCTATCATTTTCTGCTTTTTTAATAAGCCAAATATGAATTATTAGAGGAGCACCATACGGCATAGGTTATGATGTCATGACGAATTGGTGTTATATCCTTAGAAAAAAATGAGTATTATTTTTATATGATTTTTATAAAAAATTAGTATAGATTTGTACTTCTTTTTTTAACAAGCCCGCACCAACTTTTATTATTATTGAAAAGTATTACAAAACTGCGAAAAACGATAAATTACGACCGGAGTTCGGTAATCAATTAATTACAAAATTAGAAAAAATTACGTTTTAAAAGAAAGTTTATTTTGAAAAACATTCTTAACACGACCCCTCAGCTCTTATCGTGTTTAATAAACAAGACGACGAATGCGAATAAGTAAAAGTTAATCAATATTTAAACTTGCTAAGACAGAGGTGTGTTATGACACTTCGCAAATCACCAAACAGATTGGTTTAACGCCGAAAAAACACGGTTTTGCGTTTAGTACGCCTAGCTTTCGTCTCTCAGTGTCAGTGTCGGCCCAGCAGAGTGCTTTCGCCGTTGGTGTTATTTCCGATCTCTACAATGGGTCAGGTCCACCTACTTTTTATTTTGTTTGTTAATTTATCATTTTTACAATAGATTTAATTGACATAATGGAAAGTAGGTATATTTGACGATTCAAGAGACCCTATTTATAATAATTTTTCTTTATTCATTTTGTCTTCAATTTATTATATTATGTATGAAGTGAACTATTCCAGTAACCTTAAAAATAAAATTGTTTAAATGCACAAACCCAATAAATCAATCTTATATCTGTCATAGACATTATAAAACAAGACTAAGGGCCCAAAAATCAAATAAAACTTCAATTCTCGACACTGCTGAATTCTTATAGTAAACTATGAGTATCAGTATTTTTTTAATAAAATGCCTGGAAAACACTGAACCCCACCATGAGTGGAAGCTACAGATTTGTACTTTGTAGTACAGTGCCTGCTAACTATTAAGTCTTATCTTATTTGACAGTTGAACAATAATATTCAAGTACTACTATTCATTTACGGCAATATATATAGATACTGTGGGGTCGCAAAAAATAGAATGTAATTTCCCAATTGTTACAAAGTTCTATGTTATTCTTAAAAGTGAGAACACTGCAACAACAAATTTACAACAACTAGCTATTTTTTTTATTTTATTTTTATGCCCATTCCATGATAAATGGTGATATGCATAAATATGCAATTTGACAATAATAGTTCAAAAAAGTTGATAGATATTTGCAAGCAATTCTTTTGCCATTTCTAACTCCTTTTTCCCCTTTTATGCCCATAGGTTACATGGAAATGCTTTTATCATGTCATTCATGATGGTTATGTTTGGATCCAGTGCATATATATACATACTTTTCCTAGATTATATACATCTAGATATCATATTTTAACATTTGGTGCTAAGTTATCATGTACTATAATTCAATATTTATCCACAATCACAATAATATAATCCCAGAAGATGGCTTAGTGCTCTAGTAGCTACCCTATCTATAAGAATTCATATGAACTTTTCCAACATATATTATCTTCTACGTTTAATTAGATACACTATTAGTTTTATTGTTAGGTAAATAAATCAATGCAACTTGTTACAACTTGTTAGGAGTAATGTCCGAAACATACAATATTAATCCTGAGCAATAACTACAATATTAATCCTGTAAAACATATTTGAAAAACAAATTCTAGAAATAAAGAGCTAGCTGAGTGTTTCAGTTGAGGCTTTATTTACTTCAAATTAATATTATTAGAATGACAAAACAACTTTATCAGAATTCTAAACCCATAGCGATTCAAAACAAGATAATCTTTCAAAAATAAATAAAGAATACCTCATGATAACTCTTCCAACCAAGAATATATATCGTATGAAGTCACCTACTGGACTATATTATTGTATGAAGAATATTACTGTTTTTGAGCTTTACTTCTTTTGAAAGCGATTCTTCATTTGACCAAAGATGTAATTAACTAGGTTTAAACATTAATAGTTTTTTTCACCTTTACATCGATAAATTCTTCATTTATTCAAACAACCTAAATATTATTCAAATAAGTTAGATTGAAGCCATGAATATTATGTTATATTGCCGAAAAACTTCGATTATTTTCATAACTGAATTTTCCGAACAAACAAAAAATAGACAGTTTCGAAGTGTTAAACTTGCGGCTGAGAAAATAGTAGACAATTGGGAAAGATGAATTATTACAAAAAGCAACATTTTGCGTACACAGTTTTTTAAGAAATTAATAATGTGTAGATGTGTACAAAATGTTAGTGTGTCACAACCGTTTTTAGCTTCTTTCTCGTCATCTATGCTACACGTGTCAACTTTTGCAAAAGTAGGTGTAAAACTCTATTTGAATGGCGTGGTGGTGGTTTAATTTCGAGGCTTACGATTTTATTTATTTAAATTGACAAAAACACACACACACACACACACACACACACAATGGCCATTTTAGTAATAAGAAAGCTATAATAATTTTGAATGCATAACATATTAGTGCAATTGATTAATTGTAACTTAGTTAATAATTTTCATTCATATACTGTGTGAAATGTTGTTACATGGATTAGGTACATTTCTTAAGTTATAGTACTATTATACACATTCACTGAACATTTCTTCATATAAATCGTGATAAATGTCGTTTGTCCTTCAACATAATAAAAAACTGAGTGGGAATAAAATGGAGTAATTGTCCAAAAATCATACATGACAACTGTTCTACTGGCATTAAAAGTTTCAATGAATCATTGATGTTCTCATTTACTGCTACAGTGATTATAATGGTAAATTTGGTATCTACCAATAAAATCTTCCAAACTTCAAGGAAAACATTTTTATTTTAATTCTATGGCTCGTCCAAAACATTTTTTAATTCTTGATTTAGTACTATAGTAATAACACACTTTTGACGCTTTGAAGTTAAAACATACTTAAACACAAAACTTGCGTTAATTATTAAGTGCATACATGGGTTTAAAACACTTAATATCCCACTTCCCTACACGGAAATGCCACTATGTAATTTCTAATATTATGCACAAAATCGACCGATTCAAATACAATAGAACATATATATCGCCAAATGGTGACTGACTCGATGCACGTTTCCTTTCGGTGCGTAATTTTTTTTTATAATTTTAAGTAAGAAAAGTAAGAAGCTTAAAACTTTTGCTTCCAGAATATAAAACAACAACAAATGTACTATGAGGTTCAAACTCAATAACATTTAACAATTTTTTTATTTAAACTACTTTAGGCTCTGCTATAACTTAATCTACCACTATTACGATTATACTTTACCAAGACTTAAAAAAGACGAAAAGAAGAGAAAGAAACATACTAGCAACAACATCAAATTTTTCAAAAAAAGGCAAACTAAAGGGGCAAAATCGGTACTAAAGCTCTCGCAATGAGCAGGATTCAGTGAAGCGTCGAGGCACTTTTGCCAGGCAGACAAACAGTATGCAAGAGGTTGATTACACGACTCAAACCCGCGACCTCCAGGTCATGATCAATATGACAGCAACCTTAACGTTGCGACCAGCTTCGCCCTCAAAAAAAACGGATAAAAAAAACAAAAAATATTTTTTAAACAATTTAACAAGGGCTATCATCCTCCATCACCAGGGGTTCAATTTTGGTCCTACAAAGAGGGCAAACTTTGTTTCTAGCCAACCAAGTGTCAGCACATAAAAGGTGAAACCCATGGTTACAACCTGGTACCATCCTAGCCGGTTGCTCTTCCTCTATTTCGTCTAAACAAACTGCACATTCTGATCCCATCACCAGCTCTTTACCGGTCACCTTCGGTATTTTCTCGAGCTGCACTTCCGATAGACCGTTCTCCACTACCGCTTTCACTGGCAGCTGTTGACCGTCCGAGGCATACCTGTTAACACAAAAATATTATTATTGATTCTAATATAACAAATACGTACTCTCTCCATACATCATAAAATAACTCCGTCCGTGATAAAATAAGACTTTCATTATAATATAGCTGACATATTCAAGAAAATGTACCTAAGATATGAGACGGAATTATAATTCTGTAGTGTGTATAGCATATAGTGCACGGTACAAAATATATGATTTTCAATCGGTTAGCAGGTGTATCATGTATGAGTTATGACCGTATTATATGTAGAACATCGAAATAAACGCCAAAGTATATACTAATGGAAAGAAAACACAAGTGTCGCAATGTTGAAATAAATTTGTTATGTGACAATTGGTTTATTACCAAAAAAAATCCGATCGAGTGCAGGGTGTGTGATCGCATCATGTACGATCAATATTGAAAATAACACCGACATATTTTTTAACGAAAGAAAAAGATGTCATGTATCGGTTTATCGGACAGCAAACAAAAACAGCGAAACAGTTATGAATTATTCGAACTGAAGTTTGAAGTCAAAGCAAAAGAATCAGGTTTGATAAGATAGTGTTCTAATTAGGCATCATTTTTAAATTAGCGTCGTGAAATCTAAGTCTTGTTCTTGTTACATTTACCACGTACAACAAAAAAAACAAAAAAAAAACAGAGGGAATTTGTGTTATATTTGAGCTAATAAAATGTATTAATTTGATGAAGCATTACCATAAAAGGCAGATGTAGACTACGAAAACGCAGCTCATGCCGGCGCACGGTAGAAACAAGGCTAAGAAAATCGCTAGCAACATTTTTTTATTTAATTATTTAATTCAATTTAAAATAATCGAATTAAAAAGTATGGAAAGTTTTTCTATGGGGGTTGATGGTATAGGGGTCGATCTGGTATAGAGAGAGATTTATAAGCAAACTTTAACATATTAATGCATTTTAGGTTTTCTTGTGAACATGTTAGTTTGAACCTAGCTATTTATGTTTGTATATATATAGAGAGGGGAAGTGAAATGAAATACGTTTTATTATTACATTCATGAACTTTATAGTTGTCACACTAATTTTTAGTTGGCGTATAATTTCCATTTTAGCAGTTTTGAGTCATTATTTATTTACAGTTGCTAATTTGATTGAAAATTATATGAACTAAAGTGGTACTGCTATATAAATTTTTTTTCATATTCCATTAATATTGATATGATCATATTTATTATTTACTTAACCGAATCGAAATGACACCATTAGATTTGACTTTATTGATGCATTAGTTGGAATGTAAACCATGTATGAATGTATTTCAAAGTATAAGGACTGGTAATTTAAGTTATTTGAAGTTATTACAAAATTACATGGAAAAATATCTGGCTTGCACTAAATGTGAGATGTATGTATCTATTCTACAGTCCAAAAGTAGAATTATGATATAAAAAAAAAAATCAAATAGCGACAGGATTAGTGATGGTATTTTTTGTTACGAAATTATTAGTGACGGTTTTTGTGACGGTTTTATGACAGTTTAGTCAATTTGTGACAGCTTTTTAAATTAGCGACATACTTGTGACAGATTTTAACTCTCATTAAATTAAACATTATTTTGTAGTGTTATACTTTAGGAGTAATATTCCATAAGAGCAACTGTAACTTTTTTGCATTTTTTTTCCTTTCCAATTTTTTGGTTTAGCTGTCAACAACTTAATTGATATAAATTGAGATTTTGGTAATATTTTAAAAGGCGTAGAGCGTGTTTTAGATAT
Organism: Primula vulgaris; assembly: GCA_963920805.1. Lineage (NCBI taxonomy): Eukaryota > Viridiplantae > Streptophyta > Magnoliopsida > Ericales > Primulaceae > Primula > Primula vulgaris. The sequence goes on from OY987216.1 coordinate 35,922,215, forward strand.
AAGCCGTCTAGCATCTAATCTCACGTAATTAAGCTTAATTACCGTCTAATAGCTAAATCTCGCACACTAGGCGTTAGGCTCTATGTAATTTCAGTCTACACTCGTCTTTTGGACTATGGGTCTATAAATATCAGATTACATCACGAAAAACATGTAGAAATCACAAGTAATATAAATTTCAAATTATTTAAAATTGAATGTATCAAAAACAAGGTGTATACTTGTAAATAGTAACAGAAGCATGTTACAAAATACAAATACTTCTATACATTTTTATTTGATATATATCCACTATTAAAAAACTTCATTTAATAATTCACTTAAATTTCCGCATTCCACATATATTTTGTGAATTGTTTTTTGGTTTTTTAGTCTTCTATAAATAAAAGCCATTATTAGGTTTTGACTAATTAGAAGTACCGTCCACAACATCATCACAAAAATAGATATATATCACTATTTACATAGTCTTTTGTAGTGTGTCAGTTGTCCAAATTAATTTAAATGATAATTTAGTATTAATTAAATTAAACTGAAAAGTTGATTTGGGGAATATAATTAAGTAGTTGCAACTGTTAATATAAATTAAGTGGGGTGTTTGGGTGGGGAGTGAATTAGAGGTGGGAAATGAAGAAAAACTCCAAACAACAATTGGGGTTGGGTGTTTGTTGAGTTGGTTTTAATGGTGAATTCTGCGAGTGGCCTCTTTACGTGTACGGTGTATACTTAAATTGAAAATATCTAACATTATTTATTTATTGCAAACCAAACAGGCAATTACGAGTATATATATATATAGAAGATCGAATTATATATATATATATATATATCATTATAAAATAATTTTTGATTTAGTAAGAGTCAAAAGCTGTCACAAGACTGTCACTAATTTAAAAAGTTGTCACAAATCTGTCGTAAATTGACTAAACTGTCACAAAACCGTCACAAAAACTGTCGCTAATAAGCTCGTAACAAAAAATAACGTAACTAATTCCGTGCTATTTGAGTATTTTTTTTAGTGTGTGTATATATATATATATAGTACAAATGAATTATATATTAAATAATTAATGACCTTCAACATTCATGTTATTATAGTACTATAACACGTCCCTAGTAATATTTCACATTAAAATTATACTACGTACGTACTTTCTATTCTCTTTTAATTCGGACAGTCAACTATTTGATTTAATTCAGGCCGGACATATTATATATATATATATATATATATATTCGTTATTTTGGTATTGTCTTCTACAAAAATTATAAACCTTTAGATTTCATATCTTTTGTTCATCACTGGTTGATATTTTTCATAACTGTATATAGTATCATTAAAATGATCCCCGATCAGTTCATAATTATATATATATATATATATATATATATATATATATATATATATATATTATCGTAAATAACATTAGATGTTCTTCATTTTAGTAATTTAACTTCGTGAAAATTACGAGGACATGCTTTCTCGTGTGTGTAGTTGTACATAAAACGTGTTTGAAGTTTGACGTTACTTAAATGCAGAAATTAATGAATTGGTGTGACATGGCAAACATGTAACAAAATGAAGAAAGTGTCGTGTGCTAAAGTTCAAAACCTTGCATGCTTAATTTCAGAACTAAGTTTCATTTTGTAATTAAACCACAAACTTTAATCCCTTTTTTCATAGTCTCCATCACATTTTGCCACGTGGAGAAATTCTGCAAAAAATAAAATTCAAATGTTATATATATGTGAATTGGTGATGGAATTAATTCTCTTGTGAAAGTTCGATAATGATCGTATATTAAAATAAAATAAAAACCAGGACATCTAAGTTACATAATTATATGCATGCCACAATTACTTATAAAATTTATTATCTTCAGATACCCATTTTACATAATTAAAATGAGATTGCATGACACGTAAATTGCGAAAGGAAACGCAACCTATGGGGTACTCGTATTCGGCGTTATTAAATGTAGATTAGGCATATTAGAGTATCATTTTGTTTGAAACAATGATAGTTAGGGTAAAATCAAACTTAAATTAGAGGTAACCTTGATGCTCAAGTTTGATAGCTGTCAAATTAATCACTTTCATCATTAATTGTGTGCAATTTATTAGTGAAATATTCGCACACCTCTCTTTTTTAGGAGTAATTTAGGACTATCCAATATTCCATACAATTAAATTAACCCCATGGCATCAACTATTTTGGGGTTAACACTCCTCCTCAAGTTCTATTATATTCGTTTATAGTTCATGTTCACTTTTGTAAAGGGCGCACTATTCCTTTTTTTATTTTTAATGTTTTTTATTTGAAGAGTTAACGAGCCAAGTATTGATAAGTGAACCGATATAATTCTCAAACAAAACAAGTACACTAAATTAAATTACATGATATGCTATGAATACTAATGGCCAACAAATTTATATTCATGTTATATTTTGGTAAAATTAAGGTATACATATATATATATATATATATATATATATATATTTAAGCTAAAAAGGAATACTATGTATATGTGTACCGAGAAAGTATGATAATAGCATTTACGTAGTTTTTAAAGGGTTGAAGGAATACTTTTGTGAGAGAGTAACGTGTTATAGTAGTGCTTTAATTTGTGAAAGTAACGTGTAATTCGTGCTCCTTAAGTCCAAATGCATTTTTTTAACGTAACAATTTCCCTTGTTTCAAGCTGGCAATTACTTAATATTCGAAAATATACATTTAATGTAAAACTTCTCACTAATTACTATACTACAGGTAACAGATATGCCTCGTTTGCTTGGATCATCGGTAACTCGGTATTGTACTACTAATCTCGTATATTCCATAAATGCTATGTTTAGTAAATCATTAGATTACAGACTAGTTATCCGGTCCGGACTAAAATTATGGCAAACATGTGCATTTCCAATACTACATGGAGTGGTATTAGGAATAGTACAATACCGTATATATTACTTATACGAGTTTCTTTTCAAATCTCATTCATAATACTATCGGATTGTTAATACCGGGATCTTAAATCCCGATGTTGGTATTAGGAATAGTTCAATCCCGGATATGTTACTTATACGAGTTTCTTTTTAAATTTTATTTATAATACTATCGGATCGTTAATAACCGCATCATAAATCCCGGACGCCATACAGTAGTAATATATTTACTGTTCCAGACTGACACAACTAGCATCTTTCAGATTCTGTTATTGATTCCAGTTTTGAAATTTTCATTTTGTGGGTTTCAGTGGGAATTAGTTGCAACCTTGAAAATTGTGGTGTTTGTCGGATATGCCACGTGCCATGCAACTCGATCGTCTACTAACTGATCACTTACTGTTGCACTATACTATATATATTTATATGCAGCCATTAATTAGCTAATAAATTTAAATGTAATTACTACTAGCCTACAATATATAATACGGACTGTACAAACTTTCGAGTAGAAAAAAAAAACGTTTAATACCACTATTAAACTTTACCGAAATGTCTATAAATAAATAAGGATCTCATAGCCAATATATATAAGAAGAGATCAATTTCTGATAAAGTTCACCAAATCTCTATTTTAGAGAGAGAACAAGAAAATTGTAATTGTAAATTTCTTATTAACCGTCAAATAGAGTTTGTTACAATTATATATAGCTGCTATCAGTTTAAACTAATTACAAATAGGTCCAAAATGTTCAAGAACCAAACAGATACAATCCTGAATTCTAACACACCCCCTCAAGATGGAATTGGTTGTGAGATATCACAAACACCCATCTTGGACAATAGAAAAGAAAACAATTTGTGACCCAAAGGCTTTGTAAAGAGGTCTGCTAACTGATGAGAAGAATATACATGTAATAGATGTAACTTTCCAGAAGTAATCTTCTCACGAATATAATGACAATCAATTTCCACATGCTTTGTACGTTCATGATGGACTGGGTTGGCTGCAAGGGCTAAAGCAGAGGCACTATCACTATATAAAAGTGCAGGCTTAGAATGAATCACACCAAAATCTTCTAGCAACTGAACTAACCAAGTAATTTCACAGCTAGTAACGGACATGGCTCTATACTCAGCCTCTGCAGAACTCCTAGAAACAACACTTTGCTTCTTGCTTTTCCAAGAAACCAAGGAATTGCCAAGAAACAAACAGAAACCAGACACTGATCTGCTAGTATCAATGCAAGAAGCAAAATCAGAGTCACAGTAACCCTTAAGAGATAAATCAACATCTGTAGCAGAGTAAAACAAGCCTTGACCTGGTGAATTTTTCAAATATTTGACTACTCTTAGAGCAGCATCAAGGTGTGACTGGCAAGGAGCACACATAAACTGACTAAGGACACCCACTGCAAAAGCTATATCTGGACGTGTAATGGTCAAATATAACAATTGACCTATCAATCTCCTATAGCCAGTCACATCTTGCAAAGGAGTTGGATCATCTTTGGACAATCTTAAAGTTGAATCCATAGGAAAACGAACTGGTTTACAAGCTAAGAGACCAGTGGCAGCAAGCAAGTCCAAAGTATATTTCCTTTGACACAAGCTAATGCCAATTGGAGATCTAGCAATTTCTAAGCCCAGAAAATACTTTAAAGTACCTAAATCCTTGATATGAAAAGTATTATCTAAGAATTTGCGTACTTCAGAGATGAGATGCAAATTTGCACTGCCAAGTACTATATCATCAACATATACTAGTAAAACCAAAAAATGACCATGAACAGCTAGTGTAAAGAAAGATGAATCAGCTAAGGACTGTTTGAAACCATATGCCAACAAAGAAGTGGACAATTTGTGAAACCACTGTCTAGAAGCCTGTTTCAGACCATAGAGAGACTTATGAAGTTTGCATACATCAGTAGAATCGTGCTTAAAGAAGCCAGGAGGAGGCAACATATACACCTCTTCTTCAAGATCACCATGTAGAAAAGCATTATTTACATCCATTTGTGCCAAATGCCAGTTTTTAACAGCTGCTATAGCCAAAAAACACCTAATAGTAGTCATTTTGGCCACTGGACTGAAAGTTTCTTCATAATCAACCCCTTCTAGTTGATTGTACCCTTTAGCTACAAGCCTAGCTTTATATCTTTCAACAGACCCATCCGAATTGTGCTTAATCTTGTAAACCCACCTACAACCAATAGGTTTCTTTCCTAATGGTAAAGGAACTAGACTCCAAGTGTGATTAAGCTCTAGTGCTTGTATTTCTTTATTCATAGCTTCTATCCAAAGAACATTCTTAGATGCTTGTTTAAAAGTAGATGGTTCAACAGCAATAGTAACACCCATACAGTAAGTTCTATAAGAAGGAGAAAAAACACCAAAATTCACATAATTTGCAAGGCCATAAGTGCTTGTGGCAATAGAACACACATAATCACCAAGTTTACATGGTCTTTCCTTATTTCGTGTTGATTTCCTATGTGCAACAATAATATCCTCTTGTGGAATAACCATAGGAGGTGATGAGTTATCAACATCAATAGGCTCAGGGGAAGAAGCCAGTAAAGATGAAGAAGAAGACAGGGAATCCTCACTAATAGGTGATGAATCACTATTAATAGGAAATAGATGAGGCTCAGGGGAGATTGGGTAACCAGCCACACTAGCCCCTCTTATTCCAGGAAACATAGCCTCACCAATGTGATTTTGAACAAGCTCAGTGTTATCAGAATAAGGAAAAACAGTTTCATAAAAAACTACATCTCTAGAGATGAACATTTTCTTAGTAATCATATCATAAACTTTATAACCCTTGACCCCAAAAGCATAGCCTAGGAAAATACATTTACTAGCTCTAGGATCAAATTTATGTCTATTCCTACTCAGGGTGGAAACATAGCATAAGCAGCCAAATACTTTCAAATGAGTATAAGGGGGAAATTGATTAAAAAGAACCTCATATGGTGTTTTTTGTTGTAATAAAGGGGTAGGCAATCTATTAATCAGATATGCTGCTGTAAGTACACATTCTCCCCAAAAATAAATTGGCAAATGAGCTTGAAACCTCAAAGCTCTTGCCATATTTAGCAAGTGTTGATGCTTGCGCTCAACCACACCATTTTGTTGTGGTGTGTCAACACAGGAAGTCTGATGCAATATACCATTGGCAAGAAAGAAATCCATCATTTGAAATTCTAAGCCATTATCTGTTCTTAGCACTTTAACCTTTTTACCAAATTGGGTAAGAACCATTTTATGAAAACCTATTATCAAACTTCTAGTTTCAGACTTATGTCTCATAAGATATACCCAGGTACTTCTAGAATGGTCATCTACAATAGTCAAAAAATATGAATATCCACCAATACTCGTTGTACAATAAGGTCCCCAAATATCCATATGAACCAAATCAAAAACATCTAATGTGTTGGTCCGTAGGAGTCTAAACCTTAGAGGGGGGGGGGGTGAATAAGGTTTTGTACGTTTTTCGCGGAATAAAAACTATGTGTTATCTACTAAGTAAATTAGTGGTTTTTATAATCTAAACTCTTTCGTTAACTGATTATCGCTAAATTAATCTAAGCAAGCAATAAATATAAGCAATAAATAAATACGAAAAGTAAAAGTTTAGGGAAAGAAATAACGCAAGATTTATAGAGGTTCGGCAAAACGCGCCTACGTCCTCTCCTCGGTATTTTCACTACCGAGTGTTTCACTAAAATCTTCGTTTCAAGGTTACACCTTAACGAGCTTAATCAACCGATTATGCTCCCCCTCACTATATGAGTATCCCGAATAAATGACCAAGAGCTTTTAAGCTACACTTGCTTAAAAGCCTCTACCCAATTCACTCGCTCACAAATGAGTTTATAAAATTACTCTTTTACAAATTTGATCACTCACTAACCAATAATATCTCGAAGTGTATAGAATTACAAGAATAATACTCTCGAGAATATTTAATAATACAAGTGAGATTTTGGTAATATAAGCTTTAAGAATTTCTTAGTAGTATTTGCTTAAAAATGTTTTGGATGCTTGGATGATCTTCTTCAAAGAATATTGGGAGCTATATGTAGGGAGAAAAGCTCCAGCATTTAATTTAAGACCGTTGTTGGTTGTTGGCAGAATTGAATGCTGGTTAATGCAGTGGTTCGCCCAATTTTCAGGAAGAGCTTAAAAGCTGGAATTTGAAATTCTACAGAAACGATCGGTCGTTTCTGTAAAACGATCGGTCGTTTTTCATCTTGGCTCACTGGAAGAATTCAGCACTGAAACGATCGGTCGTTGATTCTGGCGATCGGTCGTTTTTGTTCTTTGCTCACTGGAAGAAATCACACTTAAAACGATCGGTCGTTTTAAGCCTGCGATCGGTCGTTTTTGTGTTGAGCTTACTGGAAGAAAATTTCACTGAAATGATCGATCGTTTAAGCTGTGAATCAGTCGTTTTTGTTCTGGGCTTGTTTTCGGTTTTCTCGACAAACTTCGAAATCCCGTAACTAACTTGTTTCAAATCCGATTTAGGTTCCGCTTGAACCATTGGCTTTGTAATTACACAATCTATCATTTTGAACCTTTGATACACTCGATAAATGATTAGTACACAAAATGAGCTTTTATCATGTTTTACAAATATTGTTATCATCAAAATAATCGATTATAAGAACCATCGTTCAACAATCTCTCCCTTTTTGATGATGACAAAATATTGACTTCAACATACTATAAGATCTTTTTGTTAAAACAAGTATAACCGAAATGTGTAGATGACGCTTTACTTGGATAAAAGTTTTTAGAGAAAAAGCAAGTAAATGTCATAACATCCGATTTTAAAACAACGTTAAAACAATGCTAAACGAATAGGGATTATAAAGATCTATATGCAAGTGAAAATTTGGCCATAGTTTTGCCTAAAAATGGTCAATCGCCACAAAAGAAAAACAATATATATAATCCAATCAACTAGCAATCTATGCGCATCGAATGCAATAATATCAAATAAGATACAAACGCATTATTAAAATCGCAATCACACAATGCCATATAAACAAGAGCAAATGTAAGAAGAAACGCATCATAATAACCAAGTAAAATCGTTTCCTACTTATTACATAAAAAACAACAACTTGTTCAACTCAAAGGAAATAATAGAAATACAACGCAAAGACAAAAGAGAGAGGTATTTCTCCCCCTTTGACATCATCAAAAACATGAAAAAAATATTGCCGCCTAGTCGCGGTGGGAAGTCGCATCAGCTTCGTCGTCGTCGTCGTCGTCGTTGTTGATGTTGGGCCCGGCAAGGTTGGGAAAGAAGCCATTGAACTCGGCCCGTTGCTCGGCGCTCATACGATCAAGTTCTTCGAGTTCTTCTTGACCCGGGTTCATGAATCGAAACATCCGACGGGTCATTTGAGCATTGCGATATTGGTTTATGTAGAGAGCGTTGTAGAAGTCGTCGGTGCGCGGTGGAGGGTTGGAGGATCCGACTTGGGCTTTTCCTTTGCCCCGAACTCTAGAGGGACGAGAGGAAGTAGGAAGATCGGTTGGGGGGATGGAATCGGAGGATATAGCGACGTCCTCATGAGAAGCACGCGGTGTGGCCTTGGGACCGACATATTCTTCCTCTTCGGGAGGAAGAGGGGTATAGCTGGGGCCGGACACCCGTTTGCCGGACCAAGTTATGGACTTGTCGGCATTATGGAATTTGATGGACATTTGGGAAAGATAGGAAGTGTCCCAAATGTGTTTATCCTTATTTTTGAACAATGTTCCACCGGGAACGAGATTAAGGTCCTTTAGAATGGCCGAAATTAGGGCACCGTAAGATAACCCATTCTTGGATTTTGTTTTAAGCGAATCCATCTTAAAGAAAATGAGGGATGCAAAGTCGAGTCGGACTCGGCGATGAATGCATCCCAAAAGAAAGATGTACTCATTGGTAACATCCGTGAAATTTGAGGTGTGCGGGAGGATTATGTGAGAGAGGATGTGGTAGGCTAGTTTGTTTTTAAAGAGAAGGCCATGGGCTTTGTTGGAGCGATTTTGGTGGTTGGGATGAAAAATTTCGTCCTTGAGATCGTTAAAGTTGTCAATCTCGAGAGTCTCACATAATTCTTCACTAGACTCATAGATACCATCGCTATCTAGGCGTAAAAGGGTTCGTAGACGGTCTATACCGTAAACGAAAGGTTTACCGTTAAACGATGAACGCAAGCGGAGTGCGTCATCATTATCCCTATCGAGAACTAGGTGATGATAAAATTCATAGACATTTTCCTTGAAAAAGGGCTCTTTAAGAGTGAGGATAGTATCTAGTTTGTAAAAACTTAAATCGATCATGAGAGCGGGAAATCGTTCTCGGAATAAAGGCATGTCTAGAGTGAAGTTAGACAATATACCTCTTTTACCCATCTCGGATGGATAGAGAGGAGGTAGAGGGCCGGAGCGAGAAGCGGTGGATGAGCCGGTGCGTGGGGCACGAGGAATAGCCGGGCGGCGAGTGGGTGGAGGCACGATCTCGTCCTCATGCTCATCAACAAGGTTGAGTGAGGCTTTCTTTGTACGAACCATTTTTGATTGATTTGGATGAAAAAAATGGGATTTTTGGGTGATTGTGGAAGAGTGGGCGAATTTGAGAGAGAGAGAATTGTAAATGTGTGAAAAGATTTTGATAGAAATTAGGGTTTTGAAGAGTTTTAACACAGGAAACACAAAAACGATCGGTCGTTTTTGTGTGACGATCGGTCGTTTTGGAACTAAAATGTTCCAGTAGGTTCAACCATAAAACGATCGGTCGTTTTATGGAATGATCGGTCGTCTGTATAAAAACGATCGGTCGTTTTTACAGACGATCGATCGACTGTAAATGGGGTACAGAACAGATTTTTTTTTTTTTTTTTTTTGCAGTTATCAACACTGATTTGGCCAAAATTGTATCAAAATACCAAAATATCAATCAAATATAAATATATATATGTATATTTCACACATCAAACATGCCTAACTCTCGGCGAATAAAGAAAAATTGTTCCTCATTAAGGGGTTTTGTAAAAATATCGGCTAATTGCCTATCCGTACTTATATATTCAAGTGTAATATCCCCTTTTTGGACATGATCCCGTAAAAAGTGATGACGTAAATTAATATGTTTAGTGCGAGAGTGTTGGATCGGATTTTTCGAAAGGTTTATAGCACTAGTATTATCACACAATATAGGTACACTATTAAAAGATAATTCAAAGTCGTTTAGTTGTTGACGCATCCAAAGGATTTGTGCGCAACAACTACCCGCGGCGACGTATTCCGCCTCCGCCGTGGAAAGCGCAACCGAGTTTTGTTTCTTGCTATGCCAAGAAACTAAAGCGTTTCCTAAGAAATGGCAAGTGCCACTAGTACTCTTTCTATCTAATCGACAACCGGCAAAGTCGGCGTCGGAATAGCCAAGCAATTCAAATGAAGTATCATGAGGATAAAATAATCCTAAATTGCAAGTACCTACAAGATATCTAAATATGCGCTTAACGGCTATAACATGCGATTCTTTAGGGCAAGATTGATACCTAGCACACAAGCAAACACTAAACATGATATCGGGTCTACTTGCGGTTAAATATAGGAGGGATCCAATCATACCTCTATAGAGCTTTTGGTCCACGCTTTTACCCGATTCATCCTTGTCTAGTTTTGTTGCCGGACTCATTGGAGTTCCTAGCGGCTTTGCATCGCTCATGTTGAACCGTTTGAGCAAGTCCCTCGTGTATTTGGCTTGATTGACGAAAATTCCGTCATTTGTTTGTTTGATTTGCAATCCAAGAAAGTATGTGAGTTCACCCATCATGCTCATATCGAATTCACCTTGCATACACTTAGAAAACTCCTCGCACATGCGAGCATTAGTAGCACCGAAAATAATATCATCAACATAAATTTGTATTAAAAGCATATCTTTTCCATCCTTTTTAATAAAAAGAGTAGTGTCTAAAGTACCACGAGAAAAACCCTTTTTAATCAAAAATTTACTAAGTCTTTCATACCAAGCCCGGGGTGCTTGTTTTAAACCATAAAGTGCTTTACGAAGTTTGTAAACATGATCGGGAAATGCGTGATTTTCAAAACCGGGTGGTTGTTTTACATAAACTTCCTCATTAATAAAGCCGTTCAAAAAAGCACTTTTAACATCCATTTGAAACAATTTAAAGCGTTTAAAAGAGGCATAAGCAAGTAACATTCTAATGGCTTCTAGTCTAGCTACGGGTGCGTAAGTTTCATCGAAATCGATGCCTTCTTCTTGGTTATACCCTTGAGCTACTAGTCTAGCCTTATTTCTAATGACTACCCCGGATTCATCCATCTTATTACGAAATATCCATTTCGTACCTATAATGGTTTTCTCACGCGGTCTAGGTACTAAGGTCCATACGTTGCTACGCTCGAATTGATTTAATTCGTCATGCATAGCTAATACCCAACTCTCATCAAGTTCCGCTTCATGAATGTTCTTGGGCTCTAATTGAGACAAGAATGCAAAATGATTAACTATATTTCTTAAAGAAGAACGTGTATGCACTCTTTCTCCCGGGTTACCCAAAATTAAATCTTGCGGATGGTGATTGGCATATCGCCATTCTTGAGGCAAATCCTCATGAATGTGTACACTAGATTCTAAGTCCTTTTGAAGGATATCTATAGTGACTTCTTCAACTACGGGTTCAACCTCTATTCTAGGCGTAGACTCTAAGCTAGATGCAACATGATTGGAAGAAGATGCATTATGAAAAATATCATCATTAATATTATGAACAATTAAAGGTTTATCAATCGTCGGTAAATTCTCATCAAACGAGACATGTACCGACTCTTCCACCAATAAAGTTCTTTTATTAAAAATTCTATAAGCTTTACTCGATATTGCATATCCGATGAAAATTCCTTCATCGGACTTAGCATCGAATTTACCTAGATTATCCTTACCATTATTATGAACATAGCATTTACAACCAAACGCACGTAAATGAGAAATATTGGGCTTTCGCTCATTCCATAATTCGTAAGGTGTCTTTTTTAATATGGGCCTAATTAAGGCTCTATTTAAAATATAACAAGCGGAATTTACGGCTTCGGCCCAAAAATACTTTGGCAAATTATTTTCGCAAAGCATGGTCCGTGCCATTTCCTCTAGGGTTCTATTCTTCCTCTCAACTACCCCATTTTGTTGGGGCGTACGAGGGGCCGAAAAATTATGATCAATACCATTTTCATCACAAAAAGTTTGAAATGGAGTATTCTCAAATTCCTTACCATGATCGGTTCGGATACTTTTGATCATATAACCCTTTCGTGTTTGGAGCTTTTTGCAAATAATAGAGAATTCTCTAAATGCTTCATGCTTATGAGTTAAAAACATTACCCAAGTAAAGCGACTAAAATCGTCAACCATGACGAAAGCATATGCACGCCCGCCAAGACTAAGTGTCCGGGAGGGGCCAACTAAGTCCATATGAATGAGCTCCAAACAACGAGTAGTAGAAATAATATTTTTAGACTTAAAAGAAATCTTTGTTTGTTTGCCTAATTGGCAAGCGTGGCAAAGTTTGTCCTTTATATAAGGAGTTTTTGGTAAACCTATTACCAAATCTTTACTGGAAAGTTTAGCAAGTAAATCAAGACTTGCATGTCCAAGTCGTCTATGCCACAACCAACCATTGTCGTTGATAGTAACAAGACACTTGACTTCATCATCCACCGAACTATTCAAATCAATCATATAGACATTATTTTGTCTTTGACCCATGAGAATAGTTTTATTATCCGTAATACAATGAATAATGCAATGCGATTTTTCGAAAATGACTTTGTGACCCAAATCACAAAGTTGACTAATGCTTAGCAAGTTATGTTTAAGACCATCAACAAGCAACACATTATCAATCACAACATTAGAGGGTTTAGAGATGCTACCAATACCGATGATTTTACCCTTGCTATTATCCCCGAAGGTCACAAAGCCTCCGTCTTTAGGTGCAAGAGTGGTGAATTTTGTTTTGTCTCCCGTCATATGTCTTGAGCATCCACTATCCAAGAACCACTTGTCCTCGTTGATTTTTGATCTCAAGCATACCTACAAGACAAAACGATCATTGGTACCCTAATCCATTTTTGGGTCCTTGAGGGTTAGAGTCTCGACCCTTTTGAATCCAAACCAAATCGTTTCTATTAACCTTATACCTATTTGGGCAATATATGTAATCTTCATAGTGATCACTACGGTTGCAAGTAATACATTTAACATGCGATATAGGTTTAACAAAACGATTATAAACTAAGTTCTTTTTATATGAGTTGTTTTTATGAGAGTGATTTGGTTGTCTACATTCATTTTTAGCCGTTTGTTTGGTGAATAGGTTTCTATGCTTAGTCGTTAGGAGTGGATTGTAACCTACACCGGTTTTATCATATGCGCCTTGTTGAGAAGCTAATATAGTACTTAGCATTTTACTTCCTTTAGTGAACTTAGAGAGAGTGAGTTCGGCTCTATCCGCCTTTTCTTTACAAGAACTTAGGTCTTTAACTAACCTATCATTTTCTAAGGTAAGTTCGGCATTTTTAGACGTGAGTGAGTCATTTGTTATAGCTAAGTTCTCTAGTTCGTCTTGTAAAGTAATTAACAATTTTCTAAAGGATTTGTTTTTACCTCTAGCTTTTTCTAAGGATTCTAACATATCATTTATATCAATTTCATCATCACTAGAAATAGAAGAGTTAGAGGAGTGAAAGCTTACATCCTCGGTATCATTGTCTCTAGCCATGAGACATAGGTTTGCGACTTCTTCATTGCTGCTATCGGAGCTATCATCATCGCTCCCCCATGCGGCCAAGAATGCCTTCTTGTATTCTTTTTTCTTTTCGAACTTGTCCTTTTTCTTCAAGGGAGATTCGTTTTGCATATGGCCGGGCTTGTGACATTTATAGCAAATGATTTCGTCCTTCTTGTTCGATTTGTCGGAAGGCTCTCCTTTATATTCCTTTTTCCGGAATCGTTGTCCACCCTTCTTTTTCCAACTTAGGAATTTGTTGTAGCGTTTGGCGAAGAGTGCCATTTCATCATCCTCGCTAGAGGAATCGTTGTCGCTATCGTCATTTGTTGTGCTTTTGAAGGCGATGCCTTTCTTCTTTTTCGAGTCATCCTCATGTTTTCGAGTCGTCATATCTAGCTCATGGGTGCTCAAGGATCCTATGAGGTTGTCGAGAGAAAGTGTGTTCATGTCCTTGGCTTCTTGTATAGCCGTCACTTTCGATTCCCATTTCCTCGGAAGGCTTCGTAGGATTTTTGTCACCATCTCCTTGCTAGAATATACCTTTTCAAGTCTTTTAAGATCATTAGTAATCTTTGTAAACCGAGTATACATGGAAGCAATAGACTCGTCATCATCGACTTTAAATAATTCATAATCATGAATAAGCATGCTAATTTTAGAGTCTTTAACTTGACTAGTTCCTTCGTGCATAATAGCTAGCTTATCCCACATTTGCTTAGCGGTGTCACAACCGGAAATCTTATCATACTCACTAGGCGAGAGCGCACAAGTGATAGAGGTCATGGCCCTACAATTTAGGGAAAACGCAAGGCGTTCATCGGTATCTAGTTCCTCTACAAGTTTATCTTCTCCATTTCTCCTAGGCGTTCTATAGCCTTTGCTAATACTTATCCATTGATCTATTTCATAACCACATAGAAAAATTTTCATTAGGTCTCTCCAATAGGGATAGTTAGTGCCGTCAAAAAATGGGGGCCTAGTTATGGATTTAGAGTCGGCGTATGAAGACATAGCGGATCTTTAAACTATAAAATCGTTAGATTTTTGTAAATAAAATAGCTAGGCTCTGATACCAATTGTTGGTCCGTAGGAGTCTAAACCTTAGAGGGGGGGTGAATAAGGTTTTGTACGTTTTTCGCGGAATAAAAACTATGTGTTATCTACTAAGTAAATTAGTGGTTTTTATAATCTAAACTCTTTCGTTAACTGATTATCGCTAAATTAATCTAAGCAAGCAATAAATATAAGCAATAAATAAATACGAAAAGTAAAAGTTTAGGGAAAGAAATAACGCAAGATTTATAGAGGTTCGGCAAAACGCGCCTACGTCCTCTCCTCGGTATTTTCACTACCGAGTGTTTCACTAAAATCTTCGTTTCAAGGTTACACCTTAACGAGCTTAATCAACCGATTATGCTCCCCCTCACTATATGAGTATCCCGAATAAATGACCTAGAGCTTTTAAGCTATACTTGCTTAAAAGCCTCTACCCAATTCACTCGCTCACAAATGAGTTTATAAAATTACTCTTTTACAAATTTGATCACTCACTAACCAATAATATCTCGAAGTGTATAGAATTACAAGAATAATACTCTCGAGAATATTTAATAATACAAGTGAGATTTTGGTAATATAAGCTTTAAGAATTTCTTAGTAGTATTTGCTTAAAAATGTTTTGGATGCTTGGATGATCTTCTTCAAAGAATATTGGGAGCTATATGTAGGGAGAAAAGCTCCAGCATTTAATTTAAGACCGTTGCTGGTTGTTGGCAGAATTGAATGTTGGTTAATGCAGTGGTTCGCCCAATTTTCAGGAAGAGCTTAAAAGCTGGAATTTGAAATTCTACAGAAACGATCGGTCGTTTCTGTAAAACGATCGGTCGTTTTTCATCTTGGCTCACTGGAAGAATTCAGCACTGAAACGATCGGTCGTTGATTCTGGCGATCGGTCGTTTTTGTTCTTTGCTCACTGGAAGAAATCACACTTAAAACGATCGGTCGTTTTAAGCCTGCGATCGGTCGTTTTTGTGTTGAGCTTACTGGAAGAAAATTTCACTGAAATGATCGATCGTTTAAGCTGTGAATCAGTCGTTTTTGTTCTGGGCTTGTTTTCGGTTTTCTCGACAAACTTCGAAATCCCGTAACTAACTTGTTTCAAATCCGATTTAGGTTCCGCTTGAACCATTGGCTTTGTAATTACACAATCTATCATTTTGAACCTTTGATACACTCGATAAATGATTAGTACACAAAATGAGCTTTTATCATGTTTTACAAATATTGTTATCATCAAAATAATCGATTATAAGAACCATCGTTCAACATAATGTTTTAATACTACTAAGAGGAAAAGAGTGTTTTTGCTGTCTTGACAAATGACATACCTCACAGGGTGTCTTACTAGTATTATTATCTACACAATCTACAGTAGAAGATAGAGCATCAAGAGTTTGACCAGATAGATGACCAAGCCTTGCATGCCATAAATTTGTAGAGGATATACTTGCTGCAGCTACAGAAAATTCATTATCTTCCAAACTGGTGTCTTCCAAGAAATATAATCCCTTACTTTGTTGAGCAATCCCAATCACTTTCCATGAAACCAGGTCCTGAATAGAACAGTGGTCATCATAAAATAGCAAACAACAAGTATTGTCTTTGGTTAGTTTACTTGCTGAAATGAGATTGAAACCAAAACTTGGGACACAAAGAACATTTTTCAAAATAATTCCATTTTCAAATTTCACTGAACCAATATGAGAAACTGAGGCCTTATGTCCATTAGGTAATGTCACTGCTGAAGCATGAAAACTAACAGTATTGTTCAAATATATAGGAGAATGAACCATATGCTCACTAGCTCCAGTGTCAATTAACCAGGTTCCATGTCTTTTGATATAATTATTTGCTGATAAAGCATATACATCAGTAGAATCATGAGTTAGAGAAGAATTTCTACCAGACATTCCTGTATATGTGAGATTGGAGAATGCACTACTTGTCTCTCCAGAAGACATGTTCTTCATATTTTCAGATTGATGCTCCCTATTCAATTGCATCATACTCATCATGTGTTGCAATTGACCCTGTGTAACTGGTTTATCTACATCAGAGACCCCCACAGAAGAAGCAACTTCAGCATTGTTCACATAATGACCCAAGTTTGGATGAATCACATCACCTCCAAAACCATTAGATGTGCCAACATTAGAGCTCCTAGGTTTCCATCCAGGTGGATACCCATGCAATTTCCAGCACCTTTCCTTTGTGTGTTTAGTTCCTCCACAATATGTGCATTTCAAACTAGGCCTAGATTCCCTATCCCTATAACCATTTTTCTGATAAGAACCATTTACTTGTACCTTATTAGCAGTCTGCCATCCCATTCTACTCACTTTTTCATCATTAGAAGGCACTGCAAAAGCCATACCCTCACTCATCTGTTTAGGTTGATTAGCCATTCCCATTCTATTGACATGTTTCTGTTTTTCTTCATGCATAACCAAATTATACACTTCATTCAATGTAGGTGTAGGCTTCATCATCAGAATTTGCCCTCTTATTATAGAATACTCCTCATTGAGTCCCATTAGAAAAATCATTCTAAAAATCCTACATTCTCTGTCTATTATTTTTTCCATAAACTTGCAGCTACATCCTTCTACTGCTTTACATGTGCACATAGGCAATGGACAAGCTAAATTCAGATCAGTCCATATACCCTCTAATTTTAAGAAAAACTGTGAAACAATCAATTCACCTTGATTTAGACTATGCAAAGATTGCTGCAATTCAAAAACTCTAGCCTCATTTCCTTGAGCAAATCTAGTCTCTAAAATACTCCACATATTAGATGCTGTGTCAGTATATAGAATTGATTGCCCAATTTCAGCAGAAACAGAACTAATTATCCATGATTGCACAATCAAATTACACCTAATCCAAGACTGATATAAGGTATCAGTGACAGGTGGACATCTTATGGTTCCATTCACAAAACCCATTTTATACCTTGCACCTAGTACAATCTCCATAGCCCTTTTCCAGCTATGATAATTCAATCCATTCAATTGAGGATTAACTAAGCTCACACCTGTAGTATCATTAGCCCCTATATGATATGGTGTTGATGCTAAATCAAGAAAATTTGTCCCATTACCAAAATTAACTCTACCATTACCAATTGGACTGTCTCCCATTATATCAACCAATAGATTTCGAATAATAAACCAAATAATTCGATATCAATGTTCAGTATTAAAAACCCTAGAGATCGTCGATAAAAACCCTAGAGATCGTCGATAAAAGAAAAACCCAATTCGAAGAAGAAAGACAACTAAATCGCAGCTAATTATTCCAGTGAGCTAAAAAACAATTGAATTGACAGAAAATAAGAGTAATTACTCACAGAATAAAACGAACAATCAGAGATCGCAGCGGAAACTCGCTCTGATACCATGATAAAGTTCACCAAATCTCTATTTTAGAGAGAGAACAAGAACAAGAAAATTGTAATTGTAAATTTCTTATTAACCGTCAAATAGAGTTTGTTACAAGTATATATAGCTGCTATCAGTTTAAACTAATTACAAATAGGTCCAAAATGTTCAAGAACCAAACAGATACAATCCTGAATTCTAACAATTTCCATGGACAAAAAGAATATCAAGGGAGACTAGCTATATACATGTATATATTATTCTCAATAGAGAGTGACCTAGTTTAATAAAGTTTCGAGACTAGCTAAAAACCATGAATAGCACAATTTTAATAAAGTTTGGATTAGGACGAATCACAAAATAGAGGATGCCCTATTTAGAATTTTTAAATGTACACCTCACTTTTTCTATACCATGGAATCATCTATAACACCTGTATGGATAAATCTACCTCTTTTGCCAATAAACTTATGATTTTTATCGTATCTAAAGGCTACTAATACTCAAGCTAATGGTAAAATTTTTGAGGCTGACCTTCCTACACTCACTCATGCTAGGCTGGCCTACGCAAGAGTTTGCGTGGAAATGGAACTCATGAACATTAAGGTAATACAATTTGGATTGGTACCATTTACGAGGAGGGCTATTGGCAGCGAGTAGAATATGAAATACTGCCTAAGTATTGTGATAAATGTTGGCTATAGGGACACGATTCTTCTGAGTGTTATAGAAAAAACAGTAGGAAAAAAATACTTTTGTAGGGGGTGGAACATAAATTCTAATGCTAGTATAAATGAGGTGATAGTGACAAAAGTGGATGATAGGATGGTCAACAAGGTTAAAGAAAAAGTGTTAACAAAGTATGCTGCAAAAACTTTTCCTGCAAAAGAGGGTATTAAAGTTAATAAAGTTTTTAAGGTGATTGTTACAAGCAATTTTTAGTAAAAGAAAATGAAAGAGAAGGGGATACGGCAAGTCTTATAGAAGATGTTGTGATTTCCAATATTAATTCAGGCACTGATAAAGGAATAAACACAAATGAGGATTGGATGCATAAAGGAAATCGACATGTGATGAAAAAAAGAGGACATAAAGTTTAAACAAGATGGTGAAACAGTGTTTTGTTTTGATTCTTGTATCGTTTCTCAGTTTATTTGCTTACTGGTTTTCAAAACAGAATAGTCACTATGGAGACTTGTTCCATAGGCCATACATTTGTTTCTTTCAGTAATTTAATTGCATGTTTAATTAAATATATATATTATTCTCAATAAAAGTACTTTATACCACTATTAATTTTATTAAAATGTATATATATGTTAGAAAAATGTTTTTAAGTTCTATTAAAGAAAGAAAACTACTTGTACTCAAAGAAAATTTAGAGGCGTAATTCTTGGGTCATGTTTTTAATTTTATAGCAGCCATTTGACATTTTAATATTTTATATAGAAACGAACTTACTTTTACATGTCACTATGAAGCAAATGATCTAAAAAAAGATCCGTTAAGCCCTAGTCATCGTATTTCTGTCAATATGCTGTAGCTTTATAAGTTAAGAAGTTAGATTTTTCAAGTAGGCTTTTTAACTTATGAATAGAAAGAAAAAAAACTTTGTATTCAATTCTTGATAATATGGAGATTACAAACGTGAAGTATAAATAGAGAGTGAATATGAAACATGCAAAGCTAAATACAATCCTTAATTAAAGGTAAATATGATCTTATTTGGTTTGAGATGTCTTTCTTATTTAGTTGATCATATCATCTTTTGCTAATATATATAGGTAAAGAAACTAACCTTTTGATTGCTTATAGCTGCATTCAAACTTTTGGCTGCACATAGTTGCTATAAGTTGATTTTTTATATTCATTTTATACCATTTAAGAACAAAAAGAATAGAAATTTTAATAAGTTTTTTTTTTAATAAAAGAAATGACTTATTTTTCGAAAAAACGAGGTCTTTTGGGTCTCCCCAAACGCTGGGCCTCCGGACAACCGACCAAGATGAACCGGATGAATGAAGCTAGACATCACTAGAATTACTTTAGTAATGTTCGTTTGTAAAGAAACTTGGTAGAAGACATGAGAGTAAAATAAAGAGCATAATGAACATTGAAAAATTTATATATATATATATTGATTAATCAATTGTATTGATCCTACAATATTACGTCATTTAAAGTAGCTTCTGACTACTTTCCTCCTTGTAGTACTTTCTTAGAAAATGTTAAACGTATGTATAATTTGGTCGATGTTATTTAATAAAAATATACATATTCTCGTGATCTCATTTCAGTTTTGTCAATAATGTCAATTCATTTACATACACCAGCAATAATTAAGATGTGAAGTCCATGGTTATATCTAATCATTTGCATACATACACTTAAAGGTCGGGATCAGATTAGTATTCCCGTGGAGCTTACAAATGATGCGCTTGACAACATATAGTTTGTCCGCTCTACAAGTGATGCGAAATGATTGCATTTACAATAGCATGTAGTGTGGGATTAGATTTAGTTCAATTATGATATGATTATTCACCTGAGTTTCTTTTTAGTCTCGC
The DNA here is from genome assembly GCA_963920805.1 of Primula vulgaris. Lineage (NCBI taxonomy): Eukaryota > Viridiplantae > Streptophyta > Magnoliopsida > Ericales > Primulaceae > Primula > Primula vulgaris. The sequence continues at coordinate 35,942,999 of OY987216.1, forward strand.
TCATAATACGGACCTAGTTATTAGTCGAGCAAGTAATAGTCCCGCAAGCTGCAACCAAACAAGACTCTTATATTGCTTGAAAGTTGTAGGTACGTATTTCGGTATATGCATATGCCTTAAACAAAAAAAAAACAAAGAATCATATTATTAATATAAGCCAACACATGAGAAATTAATCTATCAAATTTTATCAATTTTTTGTCCGGAATTCATATTTATATACGTATCGCATAAACAACTCGTGAC